>OY292394.1:24298405-25498405 GCA_958496205.1 Idaea biselata | reverse complement strand
TATTCTCGATTTAATTTAAATTTTATAGTAGGCGTTATAAGTAGTTTAAGTAATCTTATTTGCTGATTCTTTATCTTGTTTAAATGATTTTTAAGAGTCAGTCCATAGGCCCCCAACCCGTATTCCACAAGTGCATCAGCGAGCGAATAATACAGCACATACATTATTTTTTTCCCTACATTGTTTTTAAGGCTGTACAGTTTGCCTACTATTGTACGTAGTCTACTACAAACCGCCGCAATATGCAAGTCCCAAGTAAATTTGTGATCTATAGTTAAGCCCAAATATTTATACGATTTAACAAACTCTAGATGTTCACACCTACATTCGGCCAGTTTATTTACATTATGCAGACAGTCATATGTGTGACCCTTGATAGTTACCGTTACATTCCTGTATTTCTTATTATATGGAGAGTATATCAACATGCCCTTTGTTTTACTTAAATTTATTATGATCCCATTATCGTGTGCCCACTTTATAACATTATTAATTTCTTTTTGCATTATAAATTGCATATTGTTAGGGTCCTTTCCGCTAATAAGCAAACATGTGTCGTCCGCATACATATAGGATTTACAGTTTTTTAGCACATTTGGCATACTATTTACATGCATTATATATCCTACAGGACCATAGACAGATCCTGTCGGCACTCCATATTTAACATAACCAGTTTGACTTTCAGAATCACACACCTTAACCCTTAAACATCTACTCTCTAGATATGATTTAAACCAAACGTTCATTGGGCCCCTGATACCACATTCCTCCATAGCTCGCAACAAACCAACATGGTCTAAGGTATCAAATGCTTTTTTGAAGTCTATAAATATAGCCAAAACTAGTTTTTTTTCGTTTAATGAGATATTAATGTCATCTGTGAATTTGTTCAGAACAGTTGATGTGCTTCTGCCGGGTCTAAATCCGTGTTGCACATCACTTATGATGCTATTTTCTTCTAAAAACTTTGTTACTTGTCTAACTATTATTTTCTCTACAACTTTATTAATTGTGTTTAATATTGCGATGGGTCTATAGTTACAAAAATCTAGATGACTTCCTTGCTTAAAAATGGGTCTAATTATGGCCATTTTCAATTCATTAGGATAGTATCCACATTTTACGCTTAGGTTAATAAAGTGTGCAATTACTGGACTGATTTTCTCATTTATTTCTTTTAAGTCTCGCATTCTTATATTATCTGACCCTGCTGATTTGCTGCTCGATAACTTATTTATAACTACATGAACATCCTTAGACGTCACCGGCTTAAATCTAAAACTTAATTCTGCTTCCCTAACATATGAGCTCCTAGGTAAAAAAATTTCATCACATTTGTGTTTGATACTCTCTATTTCATTAGTAAATGTATCGCAGAAGTTATTAGATATAGTCTGAGGAGGATATTTTTTCCCTAGGTACCTTTCTATCACTTTATCTACGTTGCCTTTACTTCTTCCTAACCAACTATTAATATTTTGCCATATTTTTCTCATGTCCCCTTTACAGTCATTTATTATCTCTAACCTGTATTTATTTTTTGCCCTATAAATCGCTTTATGTGTTTTATTTCTAAATTTAGTATAGTCCAATCTCATATTGTTATCGCCTGGGTTGTTTTTCCACTGTCTAAATAATTTATCTTTCATTTTGATCATATTTTGTAGGTTGAAGGACACCCATTGTTGATTTTCTCTTTTCAATGAATTATTTACCTTCTTATAACTATTTACTTTATATATTTCCTTAAAGAAATTGCGAATGGTACAGTATAGTTCAATAGGATCACTTAATTCTAACAATTGTAACCAATTTATTTTATTTAATGAGTCTTTAATCGCTTGGTTGTCGAATGCAGTCTTAAAACTAGGTATTTGCGGAGTTCTATCACAAACAAACACAGCTGTAAAACCGGTTAGGTAGTGGTCAGCAACTTTCGACGCTAACGTGTAGGCATACAAATCAGTTAGCTCGGTCGGCTTGTTGCCGGCGCACGCACCGCTCCCTGCCCTCGGTCCGCGGCTCACTCCAATCTCTCCGATTCCGGTACTCGCGGCGCTCACGCCACTCCGCACAAATACGTGGTCAATGCATGTTGTGGACAGTACTCCTGCCGCTACCTCCTCCCGCGTTACGTCACGGATGCCGCACTGCAACCCCTTCTCGCTCAAACTGTCCAAATATTCTGCATAAACAGGTTCTAATCTGTCTGGGAGGATGTCCATATTACAATCTCCTATAAGTAGAATGTTTTCTTGAGGTGGTATTTTCGCCAGCACTTGTTTTAACTCTGTTATGAATCTTTGCTTATTATCACAGGGCGGTTTATAAACACATAGTACATTGGTTGTGTAGTTAAACTTTGTCAGCTGCCCGAGCAACGCTTCGCAATAGTATGTTTTCCCTAACAGGGTACTTGGTAAGTATTCTAGCCCATGTTTAATATATAATAGTATGCCACCGCCTTGCCGCTTCGTACGTGTTAAAGAGTAGGCATCGAAGCCATCGATCTCATACAAACAGACCTCTTCTTGTTTGATATTGATTTCAGTTAGACAAATCGCGTCAATGTTTTTTAATGATCTTTTAATTAAAACTAGTAATTCATTGAAGTGTTTTCTAATTGACCGTACATTCATATGAACCACTTGTAATGCAGATTTATTCGCACATAGGTGTTGGTTCCATCCATCAACATCGATGTATTTTGTGTAAATAACATCAGTATTTTCGACGTATAAAGACGCCATTTTTGTTTCTTGATATTTTAAATAGGTACAGTAATATGAGTAGGTGGAAATACTAATCTCTGGTAGGTAGGTATAGATCGATTTCTACTTCAGATCTTATTTGATGTATTTTTCGATCATTCTCATCATCTTTTCGAATTAGTATTTTAGCATTTTGTATCCAGATTTACTTGAAATGTTCTTTAAGTTTTGTTTTAACCTCCCAGAAGAGTTGGCGTAACGGTCGTGAAAGGTGCTCATTTATGTAAATACGTGTATTATCGCTATTATTGTATATACAGTTATTTGTAATTTTTGAGCTTCGAGCTTTTAGCCACTCAGATCTTATTTCTTTTGTACGCAGTGATACAATAATTGGAGCAGGATCCTTTTTTTCTGTAGGTACCCTCCACGCCTTTTCGATATCAACGCTTTTCAGTTTTAACTGTTTTGCTATCGTTTTGACCACTTCAGATAGATTTTCAGCCTCTTGCTTCTTGACATTAACTATTTCTATGTTTTTCTCCAGTTCTTTCTGCTCAATGGCTACTATCCGCTCCTCTAGCGCTTTGTTACACTTGACTAGGAAGGTGTTTTTCTGTAACAAGTCGTGTTGCCTGCTTTCCTGCTTTTTCCTATATTCTAATGTATCTTCCTTGAACTTAGCCACTTCGTCGTACTGCGCACTCAGGTAGCTGATAGACTTCTCCACTTCTTCGTTATTTTTTTTCATTTCCTTCATCTGTTTTTTAATGTCTGTCATGTCTTTCTGCATTGTCTTAAATTTCGCGTCTTGTTCAGTTTTTATGGAACACAGAAGTTTGTTCATAGCTTTCATGGCCTCCCTGAAAGCACTCATAGTTTCGTTCAATTTATCTGATGAACAACAAGATACCTCGGACTCCTCTTCAGTATCATTTTTCTTCTTCTCTCCCGTCCTCAACGTCCTCTTTAGTTTTCCAGGTTGCCACACACACAGTTATGATTCTTGACTTCTTCTGCCCACTGAAGAATCAATATTATGTTCTTGACAGGCATCAATTTCAAACAATTACATTGGTCGTATTAAGCAGTCTGTAATGCATTGTCTTGAACCCCTGATCTAAAGGATAATTTATACTTAACCGGGCCGTGTCCGTGCCGGGGCGGTGACGGGCTACTTTTGTATGAAGTCAGCACGAGCACGGCACGGACAACATAAACAAAAGCTGTCTTTATAAAAAACAAGCTCGTCCCCTACCCGGCTCGGACACGACCTCATCATCATCATCCGAGCGTGGTTCCCGGTTGCATCTCTCTCGAGAGCCCGGGGTCCGCTTTCCTACTTTTACGTCTCCACTTCGCACGATCTTCGGCATCCCGTGTAGTGAGGCCATTTGCACGCATATCCGATCTCACAACGTTAAGCCAGCACTTCTTGGGTCTTCCCAATCAGCCGCGGCCGGGCGGAGGCGCCATGGCAAGACATTTGTTTCCCACGTAACTAGCCGGTTTTCGTAGAACGTGGCCGTACCACCGTAAGCGGCATACTTGCAGTTTGTCTGCAATGTCTCGGACATGAAGGTTGCCCCTGATGCGGGAGTTTCTGACGCGGTCTTTTCAGACACTCCACTCATCCAGCGCAGCATCTTCATCTCCGTGACACGCAGCCCCTGCTTATGCCGCTCAAGCAATGGCCACGTCTCACTATTATACAAAAGGACAGGTATAATGATCGTTTTATAGACCTGTCCCTTCAGTTTAACCGGCATTTTCGGGTCACAGATGACACCAGTTACCTCTCGCCACTTAGCCCAAGCTGCCGAAATGCGGGACTTGACGTCACAATCGATGTCGCCGGACTCGTGAAGCACAGATCCCAAGTACTTGAACTGGTCTGTCCGCTCGACCATGTGACCGTCTACGCAGACAGGTGTGGGATCTGTGGTATTGCTAGCCAAGTATTCGGTCTTCGCTACATTGAGTTGCAAACCGCCGTTCTCAAGTGACTCTTTCCACGCATTTACACGCCTTCCAAGCCGTCCCTTATCCGAGTCCGCTAGCGCAATATCATCAGCATACATGAGCATCCACGGGGGCTGCTCGTGTGCGTCTCGGATGACTACGGACAGTGCGTCCAGTATTACGCTAAACAGAGACGGACTTAGAACGGATCCTTGGTGGACTCCGACTGTAATGGGGAAAGATTTAGTGTCACCAACAGCAGTTCGCACCACTGAATCGGAATTTCGGTACATGTCCCTGATGGTTTCAATATAAGTTTCTGGCACCCCTTTGGACCGCAGCGCCCACCAGATCATCACGCGAGGAACACAGTCGAAAGCCTTCTGCAAGTCCAGAAACAGAAAATGCAGAGGCGTATTCTTCGTTCTGTACTTCTCCATAACGATCCTTAGGGCGAAAACAGGGTCCATGGTACCATGACCGGGGCGGGAACCATACTGGCCCTCCGAGACAGTGCACTCCTGCCGGATCCGAGAGTCAATTATACGCTCGTAGAGCTTCATGGTGTGGGACATGACCTTTATACCACGATAACTTCCACACTCCTGCACAGATCCCTTGCCCTTGAACACTGGAGTGATAACACTCAGTCTCCATTGGGCGGGAATTCTGCCGGTCTCGAGTATGCGGTTAAAAAGGTTGGTTAAGATGCCCACACCACGAGAACTCATAGCCTTCTATACTTCGATGGGGACTCCATCGGCGCCGACAGCTTTCCGATTCTTCATGCAGCGAAGAGCCTTACGCACCTCCTCAGTCGTTATCAGTGGCACAAGTCCTAGATTCGGAGGGAGTTCCGGTGGCTGCACCTCTTTATACTGCTTATTGAGCAGCTAATGGAAATAAGAGTATGATCTATTTCCACGAGCTGCTGATGATCTGATCTAGTATAAATTGTTTAACCGGCATTAAGACCGGAAACAGTAAATAGTTTCCGAGACTCTTTTTATTTTTACTAAAGTATGAAAGCATATAGTAATAATAATATAGTAATAATAGTAATAAATAAATATTGCACGACGTTTTACACAACGCAATCTAGCCCCAAACTAAGCACTTGGCTTGTATGTACTATGGGTACTAGACAACGGATATACTACATATTTTCCTTTTTTTTTGTAAATTCATACATATGATACATAGAAAACACCCAGACCAGAGACAAATAGGTATTTATTTTTAAGCATAAATACTTGCACCCGGCGGGAATCGAACCCGCAACCTCCTGCATTGCAGTCAGGCCTTCCCCCGACGCGCCACTGAGGTCGTTAATATCCGTTAAGTATCCTCTATCGTTAAATATAAAAATTGCCTTAGTAAAAACATTGTGCCAAACTCTCATTACATTATATTATATACCTACATAATCGTAGGTTTGCTTATTTTCATTTTGTGCCATTAAAACATGTTGGAAAAGGAAAGAAACGAGTGGTTTTAACGTCTCGTTGCTAACTACGACGATTTCTAGTTATTCATGCTGGGATTTAAATCATAAATAATCCTGGAAAATATAATGGGTTTTGTGAATGTGATTCATAAAAACTAGGACTCTTAAGTTTTATAGAGTGTGAAAGGATATCGTTTGAGTGTTTACCACAATTAGGAAATACAACTTAAGAATCTCGCCGGGCAAAAAACCCCATAGGTACTTTTTAAAGTGGTCGTATTTTGGTATAGCTTTGTTAGTTAGTAGCCGAATATGTTCGAGAAACTTAGAGGTATTACTTACTTTGTGAAAAAAAAAACAATTTTATTACTGCTTAAGATTTTAACAAAGATTTCTACGAGTAATACACTTACCTATATGTTGTAGCCAATCCTACGTTCGGTGCGGATCCTGCCGTCGTTATCAACCTTATATCATCTTATTTTAAAAACGTTGGAAAACGATATACATCACATATAAAACATCACCCTTTCTTGACAGTCGGGTAAAAATACATAGGAGAGATCGAAATTACATGCGGCGTTACCGTAAAATATGTAAATTCTTGCTCCCGCCTCTTGTACGATACCACTTTGCATGGCAATGTGATTACGCAGTATCGAACACAAAAGATAGGCAACACGAATAAAAAACAATAATTCATCAGAAAATTTTACGAAATGGTTACTGTTTTTTTGAAATACGGTTCAATTTTTGTCATTTTAGTAGCTAGCTAACTAAACTGGGTTATTTCAGATGCAGAGATAGGTATCCTAACAATATACAAAGTAATCAAATAGCTTTAGTTTTGCAAACACTTTCAGACCCATGTATAAGTAGGCATCTAATTAAAAAACCACAATATTATTCTTGTCGTCTACATTTTCGCTAAATCATTCACAAGAGTGAAAAAAAGCATTTTAAGGCGCCATAACTTTAGAAATAACATCTGTTACTTAGCTATTATCTATCATATCTTTTATAATTCTAAATCTATATAGATAAAAGAAAGTCGTGTCAGTTACACCATTTATAACTCAAGAACGGCTAAACCGATTTGGTTGAAAATTTGGGAAGGAAGCTTAGAACCGGTAGAAGGACATAGGATACCATTGACCCCAGAAATCCCGCGGGATCGGGACTTATGCGGGTGAAACCGCTGGGCGCAGCTAGTATTACATGATTATCTAGATTACGCCTTCGACTGTGTCGTGATCCGCAGTGTACGACGGATACAGTGTGGTCAGCAAAAATTAACATTAATTAATCATCTCTTCTGACAAAATACAAGATACAAGGATCTTGTACTACGTACACATCTTACACGTCAATTCTGACGATATTGTTTAGTGGACTCTGGTGTGTGTGTGAAAACGAATGTAGAAAAATACATACAAGGTACTTATCCGTCGGAAAAATCCATGTAGGTAGTGCTAATGTAGTGACTACGCTATTATCCGAGTAGGCAGCTATTTTTGAAGTTAACTTTAGAAACAGATTTGCTAACTTTATGAGGCACGTACATACTTCGTTCCCTAACTTTCTTCTTGAAAGCTCGTAAAAATACAGTTCTCTTTTCATAATAATAGTTTAAGACGTAATTCATTCCTTGTTAGAGGATTATTTTATTGAATACCCGCCCTGGCTTCCCATGGGTGGGTATTAGGTATACATAATTATAAACCTTCTTGAATCACTCTATCTATTTAAAACAAAACGCATCAAAATCAGTTGCGTAGTTTTAAAGAGATCTAAGCATACCAAGAGTCAGACAGACAGCGGGAAAACTTTGTTTTATAATATGTAGTGATTATTATAAACTTTTAAAGATTACAAAGTCTATACATAAGATGGGCCTCGATTACCGTAATCGTCAATCGATACAATTTTGTTTCTGTTGACCTGTTTCTCCAGTTTTATAAATAACTAGCGTTACTGCGTAAGTCTCTACCCAGATTTCTAGCTTTCTGCATACCAAGTTACATCGCAATCGATTCAGTACTTTTTGCGGGATTGAAACACAAACAATAAATAAACATCTAAACTTTCGTATTTGTGACATTAGAGGGATAGTATTATAGACAGTATAGTGGAACACAAAATACTATATTTGGCACTGTAATATACGTAGCTACCTTAGTACTTCCAGCTGTATTTCTAGACGAGTCGATTTACTGTAGACGAGACGATTTACTTCACAACTAAGTAAAATATCTCTCACAATTTCACTGATGTGGAAAATCTCTTATGCCTTGGCCACACTGCCGGGAAATGCGCGTAAAACCATTGCAAAAATTATTGCGATAATTATCGCGATGAAGGGCACATAACCATTGCCGAATGATTTTTGACATCGGCATAGATCATCATCAGATAATAAAACTATCGATTGCTGATGTCAAAAATCTATAATATCGATAGTATCGATATCGAACTATCGAACGGCAACACTGATAGATAGACATTGAGGTTTTCCAGTTCTGTGGCCCGAAATGACGCGATGATGGCCGTTGAATGTTGGTGTAGCCACTCCATCGTTTCCCGTTACTGATCTGAACTGGAACTGGAGAAGCGCTATCATATTTAGATTAATTACGCGAGTTCAACCTTGAAGACGTTTTGGACCGCATTGTGTTACCATCGCAATATATATAGTTTCGTGATACCTTATTATTATCTTCTTTTCTTTATCATGTCAAAAGTTCAACTAATTGTTTACAGCGGTATAAAGCGACGACATGGTATCATCGTAGTTCTCTATTTTTGACAAGGTACTTTTTATTGGGAATAATATAAAACAAATGAGATGTAAACTAGTAGTTTACGCTGTACCTTGTTGTGGGGGGGGGGGGCTATAAAAATAAAAATTAATCCGAATAATATCGATATTAAGGTAGAAAACTAAATTTTTCATAATTTATTTTGGTATTATGTTTGTATGGAAATGGTAACAGTACCCACCCGCTTAAGTACCCGTGTTTACCGACTAAGAGCATCACCGACGCAAAATATGTATAATATCAAATAATATGTAATAATGTGTAATTTTTAGTTTTCTTTTGTATTAATTTTTTATTTTATTTTTTTATTTGTGTTTGTTTTTTCTGTGTTTTCTTTTCTTAATAAATATCTAAATAATATGTATAATATCAAATAATATGTATCATGTCGACCTCTGTGGCACGTCGTGCGAAAGCGCGACTGCAATGCAGGAGGTTGCGGGTTCGATTCCCGCCGGGTGCAAGTATTTATGCTTATAAAATAAATATTTGTGTCTGGTCTGGGTGTCCCTCTATGTATAATATGTATGTAGTTACAAAAGAAAAATAAATATAAGTATTATATCCGTTGTCTAGTCACCCTAACACAAGCTTAGTGTGTTGTTCATAGAATTTATTTATTTATTTATATTTATTTATTTATGTAGCGCCATCTTTACAACGATTATGGTCAAACTTTCAGACAGATGTGTCGAGTGGTTTTGTTTTCACAGCTTTTGAAAGTTAAAAGTTTATTTGTAATCACTGAACGATATTGGTGATGGCATTTTTATTTTGCGTCGGTAGTGCCTTCAGTCGGTAAACACGGGTAGGTAGTTAGTTACCTACTTATCATACAGCCCTCGCAAGTGCCTAGTCTTTGATTATAACTTACTAGCAGTGCCCGCGATTTCGTCCGCCTAATTTTTTGTAAATATAATATAACCTATAGCCTTTCTCAATGAATGGACTATCCAACACTGATTTTTTTTTCAAATCGGACCAGCGGCTCCTGAGATTAGCGAGTTCAAACAAACAAACTCTTCAGCTTTATAATATTGGTATGGATTCCTGTTTTTTGCCTTCAAATGCGTAGAAGTTTATATTGCACTGATGGAGTCTTTTTGCGTTGATTTATCTTTAGCTCAAGTATATAAGTTACTTATACCCTTTTCTGTCGGGACTCCACCATTTAAGATTTTACCACGACAGCATAATAAGAGCAATATCCGGTGTGTGAAGTACATTTTAAGGGCACTTATACCATTTCTCGATGGTATAAGTCTCGATGTATTGTAAACTTCCGGTGATCCGAGGCTGTAATTTGATGAGAAGGGAAGACAAACCACGGCCAAAGTTTATTACAAAAGGACGCACCTACCTAATACCTATACATAAACATATCGCCTTGTAACAAACATTGTTGCATAGTCGAAACGTCAGGATAAAGCCTACGTCCGCCGCCGACCAAACTAAATTCGATTAGCTTAGCTCTACAAAGTCGTCGTCGAGCCAGTTTTTCATACATGAGCGTCCACCGCAAGCTGGGTCAGCTTTGTTCATTTGTTGAACAAACTGGGGTGCTAAATTAACTTAGTTTCTTTGGCGGTGGACGATTAAAAGAGAATACGTGAGCATAGCTGTCATAGTATGTGGTGAAGGCACGTCCTAAAAATTAATCTATATCTATAAAATGCTTTGTCCTGACTGACTGATCAACGCACAGCCTAAACAGCTGATTGTAGAGATCTGAAATTTGGATAGAAGATTCTTTATGTGAATCCGATCCTATAAGATAAGAAAGGATTTTTAAAAATGCTTGCGGGATCGGCACTTACGGTCGATATAAGACGCTTAAATAAGATCACGTAAATGAATCTAAATGAAATTAAAAAAAAAAGTTTGTAAAAACTAGCTAAACTATACAAAGCTAAGCTAATTTAGTTTGAACATTATTTCTTAGTGTTAATCCACACTTAAACTACTGCTTTTTGAAAAAAATCTTTCAAAAACTTTCAAACGCGTCAAGCGGTCAAACGCGTTGGTTCGGATTACCAATAGTCGCGGGTTCGAATCCCGCCGGGTACTAAAGTTTTTGAAAGCATTTTTTCAAAAAGCATAAATTTAGTTTAGTTGACGGTGGACGGCCTGGGGAACTAGAAAAAAAATACAAGTATTTTTAATAGTTCTCATTCAATTATTCATTGTCTGCAGGATAAAACGAAACAAAATACCTTGTTTTACATTAATTACGCGACAAAATACACAATAAATATTTAAAGTGTATCTCTGCTCAAATGTAAATGAGAGTAATAAAATCCAGACGGCGGAAATGAAGGGCAGTATTATGCGTAACAAGAAAGTGAGAGTGAAGCACTTTAATTTTCATAAATGTAACGATTGGACGAAGAAGGTACTTTCACAATCACGTAGGTAGATTTTACAGGAATTTGCATTCGTATTAAAGCACCGAAACCTACTTTGATGTCTTGAAGATTCGAGTATTTACCCGACGGAGGCGTTTTAACATTTAGGGAGCTACCCACATGTAGGGTAGAGTAACTAAGTAGGTAAGTACCTACCTATGATTTATAGTTACATAACAATTATTTCGGAAGAGTTAAAAATTCCTAAGCTCATTTTCAGCAACACAAATAATTAGATTTCATTATCCAGGTTGAAAAAAAACTAAATGTTTTCACAGGAAAAAACTACAATTATGTGCCTATCGAAAAGTGCTATACCCGTTTAGACACGTACATTTTTTAAGTGTCTGTGACGCTCAGGATAATGAACATTCTCCTTTGAGAATCTAGCCTTAAACTACGTCACTAGGCTTGTGATATGGGTACTTACTACTAGATAAATACTATATATATTATTATATAATATTATCAATATAATATTTTGAAATGTATCTTGATTAAAATCGATTACATTATGTTTTTGGACCACTAAATATGAGGTATAGCTTTGTCCCGCGGTTTCACCCGCGTAAGTCTCGATCCCGTAAGAATATCGGGATTATAAGCAGCCTATAATACTCCTCGATAATGTAGCTTTCTATTGGTGAAAGAATTTTGAAATCGGTCCTGTACTTTTGGCTTTAGGAGCCTATTCGTAACAAACCAACAAATAAATATTTTGTCTTTATAATATTAGTTAGTATAGCTATAGATAGATGTATAACTGACGTACTGTGAGGCTTGCTGCATCTATCCAGTTTGCTTATAGGAGAACGGTATTGCAATCGGCGACTCACTTTGAGAAAAGCACTTAGGGCTATTACTAATTTGAGCTTTCACGTTCGAAGAGCTCCCCATTAGGTTGTGCAGTAAGTAATAGGCTTTGGACCATAGTGCGGAGTCAACCAATATGATAATTGTTTGTTACCATTATACCGTGCATGCCATAGGTTTAATAAGCTTTGTGGGGAGATGGATGATGTTGATTTATTCAATATGAACTTCGTAAAGTTAAGGTTAAAGTTAAGTTAAGGCGTATGTTAAAGCTGTTCTTTTCTTTTGTTTTATTTGTGTTTCTATTTTTTATTTTATTTTTAATAGGTAGGTATGTTTCGTGCATTTTTTTGTGTAACCATGCATAACGAGTCTATGTATTCATATTTTATGAATTAGGTACCTATATATTTAGGTATGTAAAATATTACCTTGATGTATTTCTGTAGCTGTCTTTTATACTACGTTGTTTCTATTTGTGACTATCCGAAATTGGCTTTCTGTTTCTTCTTCCTGTATGTATGTTGTATTATTGCTGTGGATTGTCCTTAATAAATAAATTAAATTAAATAAAAAATATTTCGAATGTTTCTGAATATATATCACTAGCACCACCCGGTTTCACCCGCGTTTGTTCCGATCCTGCGGGAACATTGAAATAAAAATATTAGCCTATGTTCAGATCACCAGCTATCTGCATATGGCATCGAAATCGGTTCAGTTGTTTTTGCGTGAAGAAGTAATAAACATACTCGTTTAATTACTTGCACACAGACGATTACATTTATACTAGTCGTAAATTAAAGTACTTAGGCTGTTACCACAGATATCTGAACATATTATCTGCTCTGTGGCATTTACGAATACGTGACGCAAGTATATTGATATGGAATATCAACTGAACGTGCTTAAAGCAGATCTCTTGCGATCTTTGCGATGTTGTATAGAGATTTGTTTGAGGTTTGTTTGTTTGATTTGAGACACGTTTCACATGTAGAGTGCAAAGGATAGTCTTTTTAACCGATTTTTAAATAAAAGGAGGAGGTTCTCAATTCGACCAAGTGTATCTTTTGTTGTAAAATATTTCGGGGAATTCCAGCTCTCTTAACATAAGCTCACAAAAGAAAAGCCACGAAACACAACAATTTCGGTTATCGTGAATATCAAGAAACTAATAAATTCAAAACTTCGATCTAACTAAACTTTTAATTATAGCGAAACAATGTTTTTTGTAAAGTGTTCAACTTCGTAGCGTAGCAATCAACATTCAGCTTGGCAGCTACGATTTCGTAGAACCTTTCGTAGCAGCTATCCTGTGAAGCTTATCGTAGAACCTACATTCCGTAGCCAACCAATGTTCGTCGAATCGAAGCTAGGAATAATTGTAATTGGCTGACGTCAGGCTAGCGTTGTAGATCAAAGGCTCATCAAAACTAAATGTCCGGTTGTTGACTGTACGAACACGCGAGCGCGGGTGTCTAGTGCGGTGTGAACACATACATTTGGTATATTGACCGCCCGGTTTCTATAAACGCTTTGTAAAACGCCAGAGCAAAACGTTCACAATTTTAAGTTTGTCTGCAATAGCCTGCTATGTCAAACGCAGATATGATAGTCGGCCTTCGCTTTTCAGCCTTCTGGTCAAACGTATGAAAATACAGTTCGACTATAATTATTTTTCGTACAGTGGTGTGACTCACCTAGTGATAATATTTTCAGGTCGCCCTAAAGCCTATAACTTGACCTAACGACTGGTATCTGAGATAACAACCGGGACCCACTGCCAAACCGTTTTAGCTCACGCGCACAGGAACAATATGCCCGTGAATGTAATGCAACCAAGACTGAGACGCAGTCGTGAGACTGTATCAAAAACTATCATTTACTTAAACTTTGCAAACTATAATCTATATATAAAAAAAGAATCCCTATTTCCCTGGGTTGGACTGGCTTGACCAATTTTGCAAATTCTCTATATCAGTCAGGGGAAGGTTCTTAATAGGAAAGAAAGTAGGTAGTTCGTTTTTTTTTTTATATTTAACTGGCAGGACAGAGTCTGTCGGGTCAGCTAGTTACTTATAAATTTACGTATGTATTTAAAAAAAGGTACGCGCAGGTTTGAAAATCGAAGTAACAATACCTGAGCGTACAAAACGAACATTACTCGAGGATTATGTATTTTGTTTACAGTACCGTGGACGTTAAATTTTAAAGTCTATTTACGTAAACGAGGCCGGAGTGTGATTCCTAACGTAAATGTATGCGAAACTTTTATAGGATTAAAGAAAAAGGTGACTACAGACAGATTTCTGTCAATAGCTCCGATTCCCAGAAAAAAGGGCTCGAAAGAGTTATCGAAAATCAAGTTTATTAAGTTCTTGCCTATTTACATTTTATTCTATTTTAAACTGTTAAACATAAATATAGAGGTAGAGGTAATTGAAAACGCTATATAACAAAAAGTTATTAATTAAGGCACATTTTTGGGCAAGGCATGTCTTTATACTAGACCTGGCCAATTTTTGTATGTGCACGTCCGTGCTGTATTCATACAAAAGTAGCCCACCCCCGTCCCGACCCAGACACGTTTCTAGTATAAATCATTCTTTATAAGTTCTAAAATCTTTAACTTGGGCAAATAAGGTAGTAGTAGAAGTACTATGAGAATTTATAAATTTTACTTTCATTTTTGCACTGTTTTGCTTGGTTTAAATGTCAAGGTTATGTGCGCCTATGGGAGAAACGTACCACCACATACCCAAAACAACGAACGCAGAGCGCAAAACGCCGAACCTGCTGCAAGTATAGTCAAATCCTAGTCTGCAGTCTTCGTTAGCTATCTAAATATTAAGGAGATTGTATAATGAGTAGGTAGTTTAATATGTACATAATATAGATTTGTTCGAATGTTTATAATTTACAAAAGAGCCAGGTTGATAAGTCTAATTGACGGCGCGGCGCTGTGATTTGTTCAATGACAATATTAATTCTGGGACGACTGTTCGTATGATACATTGGTTGAGTGAACATCCAAGTGAGAAGCAGATATAACAATATTTTATGATATAGGTATGTAGGTTAGATGTTTATTTCGGTAAGGCATTAAGCTGTATGAATTCTACTGTGAAGGTAACGTATAAGTAGCTATATGTTCTGTGTAACTAGAGGGGTGGATCAACGGTTTCTGGGGGACCTAGCTCGTACCTACCTATCGATTCAAAAGCTGTGTTTGTTCTGCGGTACTCAGTGTTTTAAAAGTTATTTTCACGCTGTTTTTTTAGTAATATACCGTAGTCTAAGCTATTCTTATTATTTTTCTATAAAAAAAACAACGATCAAACCTACCAAACGTAACAGTTTTATTTTAAATCAAAAATGAATTTAACAAACGGAAAATAACTGATAACTACTGGAAATTAACAAATGACTGCAATAATTATTCGAGAGAATCTATGTCTGTCCGTATCGAGCGACATCGGCGGGAAAAATGAGGACCGCTGCACGGCTCGCATCGTCTTTTATAGGCTCGGCGTGGTGGGAGACTTCGAGTAGGGGATGATCGCTAACACGGCCTCTCCTGATGAGGCAGCGTCCTCGCGCCCGCTTGGCCCAGGTGTCGGCTGGTCTCCCGCATCATTTGGGTCATCATCACAGGCTGAAAGATGCGAAAACATCACAATTTGAGTTTATATTCATCAACATACGAAAACTTGGTTTCCATTGTACTTAGCTATTATGAAATGGAATTAAAACAAAAAATTAAATTAAGAAAAATGTTTTTGAAGCCCTTAGTGCGTTGTAATACCTACTGCGGTCACCCCGATGCTCAACGAGTCTGAATTCAGGTCTTTTCCGACTTAAAACGATAGGATTTAAACAAGCCTTTTCCGAGTCACCTCTATGCTCACAGAGTCTAATAAGAGTCTTTTCTCAGTCATCCTGTACCCAACTTAAACACGGACTTAGACAGATCTTTTCTGAATCATTCCGATGCCCAACTTTTATTATTGAGGCTAATACGGACCTTTTTTCAGTCACTCCGTACCGTAAGTTAAAATGGACTTATATAGATCTTTTCCAAGTCACTCCGATGCTCGTATCTTAAATAGAGACTGACACAGATCTTTTCTTGGTCACCCCATACCAATTACACACATCTAAGGACATCTAAAACAACGATTACTAGGTAACCTACAAAATGGAAACACAAAAAGTTATCTTGAATACGTTATACGTGAGTAAGTGTATATATCAGCGTCAACTTACTCTCAAAAAATACTGCGCACGCGTCGGGAGTCCATTCGCCGCTCCAAGGGACTAGGTACTCTGCGGATGCCTGGGTTACCTTGCCGTAAGAGTTGGACAACAAGGTGAGCTCGTAGCGATTGTTTGCCAGCTCCTTGGTGACGCGGTACGGACCCCGCATGCCGCTATCTAATTTCCCTGTACTTTGCGAACGCTTTATGACGTAGACAAAATCATCAGTATTGAACTTTCTAGGAGCATTACGATGCTTGTTTACGTATGCATCTTGAGCGAGTCGATTTTTATCGAGATTGACTTCGACTCGCTGTCTACGTAATTCGCGCCACGCTTCCCGGTTAGGTGTCGAACCTTCTATAGTTATGTCTCTAATTAAGGAATTTATTAACGGTGTCGTGGTCTCCGTGCCAATAAGTAGGTTTAACGCAGAACAGGAAGTCGACGCATGTTTAGTTATGTTCAACGTCAATTGAACCTTCCATAATACTTGCGACCAGGACTCTGACTTCAATTTGACTTCTAATCGAATCATATTTAACACGGTACGACAGTACCGTTCAACCTGACCATTTGACTGATGCATTTCGGGTGTTATGAAATGCATCTCGATGCCATACTCTGCAGCGAGAGAAGTGAAAACCGCGCTGTCGAACATACGACCCCTATCACATACAAGTAACCGTGGTGTACCGAAGGTACCTATGGCGTTAGATATTACACGTTTTAGTTCTGAGGAGTCTTGTTTACACATGGGAAATAATAGGCAAAATTTTGTAAATGCATCTACTAAAATCAAAACGTATTTATGGCTATCTGACTCCGGCAAAGGGCCTAAGGAGTCAACATGTACTGTATCAAAAGGGACAGAGGGTTTTTGCCACGATGTTATTGGTTGCAATGGTGCACGTGGCACCTTTTTATAGGTTAAGCAATTTACACAGTGCGAGATATACTTCTTAGTAAAACTACGCAAACCTGGGAACCAAAAGTGTTTTAAAATCAAGTCTATTGTCTTTTCATAACTCAAATGCTCGTGTTCATCGTGAAACACGCGGAGGAGGCTAAGCCTGTAACCCTTAGGTACATAATATAATAGCCGGGATTGCTCACCTACCGTGTTATACTTATAATACAACATATCGTTCTTCTTTATATACCTAGTGTCGTCTAACTGACCATCGTTTAATTTTTCTAATAATGTAGCTACCTCAGAGTCCGCGGATTGTGCTATTTGAGCCCATGTGTTTGGTTTGACGGATGTGCACGCATTAACGGGGTTCCTGCTAAGATAATCCGCGTGAGACATTGATGTGCCTTTGCGATATTCCAAGGTGAAGTCGTAATCTTGAAGGAACATCCACCAACGTGCTACTCTCGGCTGGAGATCCTTTTTATTTTGCGTTAACTTAAGGGCATTGCAATCTGTTATTATTTTAAAGGGCTTACCAACAAGATACTGACGGAAGTGTTGCAATGCTCGAACAACCGCAAGGGTCTCCAGCTCGTATGAGTGGTACTTTGGCTCCGCTCCCGCCGTAACCTTGCTAAAATAGGCAATAACTCGCTTACGCTTCTCGGAGTCTATCTGTAACAGGACAGCCCCGTAGCCCAGGGCGCTAGCGTCAGTATGGAGCTCGGTATCCAAGTGTGGATCAAAAATCATTAGAATCGGCTCATTAGTTAAGATTTTAATAATTTCCTGTCTAGCTGATTCTTGATCGCTACCCCAGTTGAACTTGACGTTTTTGCGGGTGAGTGCTGCAATACAAGCAGTTTTAGAAGCGTAACCACAAATGTATCTGCGAAAATAACCTGCCAGGCCTAAAAATTGGCGAATTTGCTTGACGTTTTGTGGTGCAGGCGACTGAACTAGAGCTTTTATTTTGTTCTCGCTCGGTCTAACCTGACCATTACTTATAATTCGTCCTAAATACTCTACTTCCGGTGTAAGGAACGTGCATTTTCGAAGATTTATAGAAAACCCGGCATTAGTGAGAGTCTTTAGGACGGAATCTAGTAATTTTAAGCCATCATCCACAGAATCGTGTTTTAGGATTACATCATCAATATACACAAGTACCTGTCCAGATTCTATATACGATTTTAGTGTTTCAGTCATTAATCTTTGATACACAACCGGTGCATTCGCGAGACCATAAGGCATTTTGAGATACTCATAATGGCCCTCCGGCGTCACAAACGCAGTTTTGTCCACCGAATCGTCGTGAAGACGAATTTGATGAAATCCGGTCGTCATGTCGCAAACCGTGAATAATTTACTATCCCCTAGCCTATCTATGTGATCATTGATCAATGGGAGAGGAAATCTTTCTTTAATAGTCAAATTATTTAATGCCCTATAATCTACAACCATCCTATCGGATCCGTCCTTCTTTTTAACTAGTAAAACGGGGCTGGCATAAGCCGATTGAGACTTACGTATGATTTTCTTATCTAATAACTCACGAGTTATCTCTCGGACGCGCAACTTTTCATCGTGCGACATTTTGTACGGCCGATAACACACAGGTACATTACTGTTTAATCGAATATGCATTTCGCCTGTCGTCACAGTTGTAGTGGCCGTGCCACTTAAAAAGAATTGCTTGTACCTACTAAGTACATTAATTAGCCTATTTTTATCATTACTACCTAAAGATGTATTAATAGAATCAAAACAAATATCTACAGAACAATCAGAAATCGTATTTACAGTTAATGAATTAATATTATCCGATCTCATAATACGTTGGGAAGTTGCAGTACGAACATACGAAACCCCTTGTCTATTTAAAACATCTGTACCTATAATGACAGGAATGTTCAAAAATTTACGCGATACTATATAAAAATCAACCTCCAGCGTTATATCGCTAAATTCTATCGGTAAGGTGATAAAAGTAGTTGTTTTTATTTCTACCCCACCAAAACCGCGCAGTAATTGAAAACCTTGGTTTAATTTACACGAAAAATGCTTAGCTAAATCAGCAGTAATCAAAGATATGTACGAACCACTATCTATCAGTACATCTGTCGGGATACCGCCCAAAACGGCAGTAATTACGTCACGATTTTTATTTTCGGCTACTATTTCGCGACAAAAATTAACGTTACCCGAGTTGCGAGATTCCGACCGTTCTTTGGCAAAACACACAGATTCACTATGACCTACCTTTTTACAAAAATTACAAACTACTGTCTTTGACGAACCCGGATTTGGTTTTGTACTGTTTTGGGATGAGGTTTGTGATTGATTTTTATCATTAACTTCGACCTTAGGCTTTTTATTGGGACACGATATACCTATATGACCCCATTTGTTACATACATAGCACCGAGACTCGCTAGCTGGTCTTTTTCTCGAATTACTATTCTGATTACGTTGAAAATTTTCATTCGATTTGTAAGGTAGTTTTGAAAAAGTTCTCCTAAACGATCGATCACCAGTATTTGAATTATTACGATTGGTACGATCTGGCTTGATGTAAATAGACAAAAAATCGACTAAGTTGGATATCTGCACCTTTGAATTAGTTGCCGCAGCTCGTATTTGCGGGTCTTTTATACCACGTAACACAATTGCAACAATTAACTCGCTACTTAAGCCCTTAACAATTTTTAGTCGCAGCAATGCCCTACGAGCGTACTCGGCGTATGTCGGGTAGTCATCACTGCTAGTACACATTACTTCGTATAAAATGTTAGCTATGTCTATATGTTTGGGGCACAAAGATATTAATTCATGTTTGAAATTAGACCAAGTTCTATCATTACTAGACCACTCGGTAAGCAAAATGCTAGCGTCCCCTTTTAAACAATGAGCTATACGGGCTAGACAATCCGTGTCGTCCCACCTATTACGCAAACGGGCCCTATCTACTTCGTCACACCACAGGGTTACATCATGCAATTTAGGATCGAAGTTCGAAACGAAATAATGGTTCGGTCTCACCGTGTTTATGGAGTTCAATGCTTCAAGGAACTTCTCGGCTACTGTCGTACTGTCCAGGGTTGAAGGTGGCAACGGAGTTGGTTCGGGAGTTGGCGCGGGAAGTGGCAGCGGTCCGCGTTGCGTGTCCCCGCTCGTGGAGCTCGTTTCCGAAGTCGAGGCACGCATCATGCCGGTCTCCGCAGGAATCGATCGCTGCTCCAGCGCCGACAGACGACCCAGGATAGTCTCCAGCTGCTGACCTATACTATTGGACGGAGGGCTTTCCCCCCTACGCCGTTGTCGTCCTCGATTCGATCGAGCAGGCATATTTTCTTACTTTTTATTTAAAACTAACGGTAAAAATATGCACCGATTTCTTCAAAACTGAATAAACACGAAAAATAAACCAAAGCGGTTACCGAGGCGTTCTATCCCACTTCTGATCTAAGCTATTCTTATTATTTTTCTATAAAAAAAACAACGATCAAACCTACCAAACGTAACAGTTTTATTTTAAATCAAAAATGAATTTAACAAACGGAAAATAACTGATAACTACTGGAAATTAACAAATGACTGCAATAATTATTCGAGAGAATCTATGTCTGTCCGTATCGAGCGACATCGGCGGGAAAAATGAGGACCGCTGCACGGCTCGCATCGTCTTTTATAGGCTCGGCGTGGTGGGAGACTTCGAGTAGGGGATGATCGCTAACAGTAGTATAATGTATTAATAACCTACAATTATATAATGTAGTAATACCCACAAAAAAATGCACAAATAAAAAAAATTAAAAACCGACTTCAAAAAAAAAGCATTAAAAAAAACCGACTTAAAAAAACATAAAATAACTTCGCCTACGTACAGTGCCACCGACTTATCTGTTATGTAATCTGAAGTCGGGCAGCCAAACTACTTACAATCCTACTCAACCAACCCAGTAAATCTGCCCGACTTCAGATTAAATAACAGATAAGTCGGTGGCACTGTACGTAGGCGAAGTTATTTTATGTTTTTTTAAGTCGGTTTTTTTTAATGCTTTTTTTTTGAAGTCGGTTTTTAATTTTTTTTAAATTATTTTTTTATTTCATCCTTTTTAGTGTACTTTCAACTACCACTAAAATCATTAAAATTGTATCCATAACTTTTATCATTGAGGAGTTCTGTGATGAGAAGGTGGTTTCAGATGTGGAGATTCCGAAACCATATTCTTATTCATCGGTATCTATTCTTTATGGCCTTATTCTACTGGTGATAAAACATACGAATTTTGAGGAGCAATCCCGTTCATCACTCCGAAGATCCTCATCAGATCCTCACCAAATTTTTATGGAACCATCTCGGAGCTCCCACCTTTCAGTTTTAAAAGGAATCATCTCAATCGGTCAATCCGTATTCGAGTAATCGATGAAAATCCCTAAAACATGGGAATTTTGAGGAGCAATCCCGTTCATCATTACGAAGATCCTCATCAGATCCTCACCAAATTTTTATGGGACCATTTCGAAGCTCCCACCTTTCGATTAAAAAAAGAATCATCTTAATCGGTCAAGCCGTCTTCGAGTAATCCGTGAACATACATAAAAAAAAAAAAAAAAAATATTATACATACAGACGAATTGAGAACCTCCTCCTTTTTTGAAGTCGGTTAAAAATGCCTTGAGTTTGACAATAAACAAAAAAAGAAATACTTTCGTTGTCTTTTGTCAAACTCCAAACAGTTTTTTCTCTATTTAAGTAGATTTAAATTAAATTTTAAGTCAAAGTTAAATAAAACTATGAATATAACCATATTTAACCTAATACGGTTTATTAACACTTGTAACGTACATTTACTTTTGTAACCAAACGGAAAAGTGTATAAAAACAAGTAGTGGAGCTTTCTATAGACAGACTAATTTGTATCTATGCTATCTCTATTTACCTACATATTACATAGCTGTACCTACGACTAAGTCCTCGTTTTTCGGACACCTACTTACTGCTGAGCAAAAATCTACCCTTAAAAACGGACAACTAGGGAAGTACTGATGCGGAAGTACTAACACAGCCTCGTATCATTAAACATAATATCCATTATTAAAGAAAATAACACGAGTAATAACCTCTTCTACAAATGAATAAATAAAACAAAATTGTTCACCTATCAGGTGTCAATAGCCTTTTCATTTTCTTTGTACGGTCCCGAATAAGTCCCTAAGCATAAATTGGACGCGTGATATTATTAAATGGAAAGTGTATACGAATACCTAATTCCCTATTTCTGAGGGACTTTCCTCAATTGTAAAATAAACAGTAGGTATTATGGAAACAAATGAACAAAACATTTTCTTGTCCACTCAATGCTTTGTGTTTTTTTAATAACTTTGATGAAGCGTTCATTCCCTCAATATAATTAACCCCCAATGAAAAGGGAGGTAGGTCTATCTGATTAAAAGTGTGTATAATTTTTACATGGCTGTAATCCTGTAATCCATTCTTTGGAAAAGCGGAATACCAAATTTTTCGAAAACTTTTTGTTTGGATTTCAATCACGCAAAATCTACACATCATTTGCAGATAGCTGGAGATCTGCATTCTACGAACGAAAAAGAAAATCTGTCATCCGTCCTTCAAAACGGTCAGATTTTTTTTGGACGGATGGATGACAGATTTTCTTCTGGAATTTTTGTTTTCGTTTTTCGTTCGTAGAAATAAACTATAGAAAGATATTCGCGGCATTGGAACTTACGCAGAATAAACCGTTGGTCTGCTAATTAATAATAATAAAAAAATAGCGAATGATGACCGCATAATGTTTTGACCCTAGACTCAATTTATATAACAGAAGCACTTACGTATATTACAGCTTGATTACAGCGCCGCAAGGCGCTAACTAATAGGTAAGCTATGATATAGATTTCAAGACAAGACAAGAAAAAGGACCAGCATCAACAAGACGACATCCTTTGGAAACCATATCGAAACCAGTATTAATTACTACTCCAGCTATTTGCCGGCATTTCATACCTCAAAGTTAATGAACGGTTATGAATGGGCTATAGAATCACCTTCTATTCAAATACTTACTATCTGTAACTACTGTTAACTTTGACTAATATTCCGATCTTTGATCGGAAACAAACGTCTCGTTGCTCCGCATCAAACACTTTCATCGATATGTTCGGAAATGGAATGTTGCATCAGATTCTGTCAAAAGGCGAAATATGAACTCCGGTCTTCATTACTTTGAACGAGCGATTTATTGGTCTAGTAATAGAAAACATTTATTGGCAATAAAACCAACGACACTAAAGAAGAAAAACAGAACGATGTATGGTCAAGTCTTAGATTAAACCAAAAAACTAAAGATACGGTACGTAGTCACGGAAAATGAGACAGTAAAACTGCGTCTAGCTGACGCACTAGCCTCAGTCGTATGTCGAACCATTGCCGCGTGAGCACGTGCTGTCACACTGCGATTATCATTTTGACAGCCATAAGAATGCCATTTTGCTTATTTACAAAGCCTGAATCATTCTTAAAGACAAATGTTTTTAAATTACAATAATTTTATGAAAATGCATGTAGGTGTTTCTAGCTCATATTTCGAATACGCAATGTTAGAACATACCGTATCTACCTTTGTTTGGTTTTATCTAAGAGTCAAGTGTACGAATTGTATCAATTGGTCAAGCGTGTTTTTACCCCTAATTTTATTGTTAATTTGTTAAGCAGTGAAATAGTGTTAATTTGTTTAGTCGTTCATTTGTGTCCATTGCTCAAGAATTGGTTTTGTGTCAATTTTTCAAGTCTGCGAAAAGTGTCCACTCGTCAAGTTTTTTTTCACGTCACACCACCACAAAAAGTCACACCACTTTTTTTTGTCAAAAGTATGAATTTAGATACAGAACACGTTGTATGTAATATTTAGTAGATTAAAGAAACAAACCTGCACTCTTTGGTGATGTGCAACCTGCACTGTCAACCTCTACTCTAAAGGAAAAGACCGGAGTATATAGAACTTTAGCCCCAGATAATATGTGGATTTATATTATAAAATATTTTTTATCAAACAATAGGTATGTAGGTACTCAGGGCGAAAAAATTGTTTTAAAAATTATTTCGATTAATTGTAAATAAATACAAATTTAAGTAAATTGCCTACGTAGGTACTTAGGTACCTATAGGTTCCAAGTTCGTTATAGTGATGTAACTTGAGTTGCGATCAACTCGAGTGAACTCGAGTTAAACCTCGCGAACTTGAGTTCGATAATAGTACTATTTTTAACAAATTTTAACCTAAAACGCATAAATAGTTGTTGTTTTTATGAATAAAAGAAGCCTAAGTAATAATTTACGTCTTCAGCTACTCACATACGAAGTCATCAGAATCGGTTCGATATTTTTGCCGTAAACGGTAAAGTACCTATAGGTATATATATATAAAAAAATATTTGGGTTACTGACGTTTTTTCTTAGTTGGCACATCACTATTCGTTACTGTTGAAATTAAATTTTTGTAACAGGCGTGCATCAATCAAATAGAAAGACAGTTGAAAAAACTATTTTGAAATAAAACTTCTGTATAGCCTGTTGCAAAAGCTGCACTAGGAATACGAAGTTGATATGAAAATAATAAATGAATGTTTCGTTTCACGTAAGTTTTGTTCTTTTTAGTCGGACTTTTATGGATTGATCCATTGAGTGTATTGGGAACGATAAAAACGTATAGGTTCCGTTGTTACTGTTAACAACAGTAGGCGTTGTTTATAATATAGCGTTGGTTAATTCGAAGATATATTATGTTTACTTAGTAGTTCCCCTTGACATGCAATGTCAATGACGTACGTATTTTTAGAGAAAATTTAAAAACTAACAGTTTTACTTCTACCTATCCTCACTCCTGCCGCTCTTACCTCATTCCTTTTTCGTACGTGGCAGTGACAAGACGTTACCACGTTGTCTTGTAAAAAACGAAAAAAGAAGAAGAAAAATAGTAATCAATCAAGTAGAAATCAACACATTTGGAAAACCGAAAAAGACCTATACTTGAGTCACGAACTGCTCCATACATAATGCGACATCTTTGTACCATGATGTAAGGCACAATAATAGAGTATGTCACAATAACGATGTAAATACACAACTATAAATTGTTCAAAATTCAAAATTACCTTTGTAACAAATTTGAATAAAATTAACCTATCAAACAGTCATCTAGCCCAGTGCACTGCTAAGTAAAAACTTTAATTTTTCTTTAGATAAGTATGGTGCACATTTCACCATAATTAACGAAATAATCAAAACGCCAATCCCGGAACGCGGGACTGCTAATACCGGCTCTGTGCCGACGTGACGTCTAAAGAGTAGATTAACATTATTTTGTTAACATTAAAGATTCTTGATTATTATTTTAGAGAATCATTTCCTTAAATCTTAAACTCACGGTCTTTACCTTCAAATTCTTACTCATCAATGGTCAAGTAAGGGTTAGTGTATAAGATGACTAGAGACGGGAAATAAATATCCATGTTCGATACTTACTCAACTTAGATTATTTCATTTCAAATGTCTAAGACCTACATGGAAAGCAAAACTTATTTCCACTCTGAATATCTACTAAGTAAACATAATATATCAAGAATTAACCAACGCTATATTATAGGTGATCAAACGAACTTACCAAGTAAAGTTTGATCATTATAATATGAGTTGGTTAATTCGAAGATATATAACCACCCGCCTCACCCTTATAACGGTTGTTAATTATACAAAAACCCAGTTAATATCTTCTTGAAGTTTTGCTTCAAACTCTAAACAGAATGAGGTAAGAGCGGCAGGAGTGAGGATAGGTAGAAGTAAAACTGTTACTTTTTAAATTTTCTCTAAAAATACGTACGTCATTGCCTGTATGTCAAGGGGACTACTAAGTAAACATAATATATCTTCGAATTAACCAACTCATATTATAATGATCGAACTTCACTTGGTAAGTTCGTTTGATCACCTATTATTTATTGTTGCAAATACTGTAATCTGTCTGTTCTTCTTTTGTCAATGGTCATTAAACACTAGACGTGAACCGACGAACTGTCTACAGAATACATTAATCACTATCTTCGAAGGTTAGGAGCCTAAAGCCTTTCTACCCCGGATTATTGCAGAATATCCAGCCAAAAGCTGATAACGACTTAATCCCCGTGTTGTGATGGCCAATGAGGAAAACTTCTATTTTCTCCGTCACTTTCTGTAATAAAATGTGTTTGCTGGTACACCCACATCTGGCTTACAGGGTCTTAATATTACAAAATTTAAGAATATACCTAGGTACATCAACTAAGATAAATAAGGGAGGATCGCCATCCGTTAGAATTCTGAATTTGTACAATTATTACTGAGTTTTTAGTAGTAGTAGTTGCTTCCAATTAATACGTTTGCAAAATAATAAATAAATAAATTCCGTCAACAACACACAGAGCCATCTAGGCCCGTGGTAAGCTACTAAGCTTGTGTTACGGTGACTAGACAACGAATATAATACTTTTATTTATTTTTCTTTTGTAAATACACACATAATATTATTCGATATTATACATAGACACATAGAGGGACACCCAGACCAGACACAAATATTTATTTTTTAAGCATAAATACTTGCACCCGGCGGGAATCGAACCCGCAACCTTCTGCATTGCAGTCGTACCTTTGCACGACGCGCTAAAATAAAATAATAATAAAACCTCTGTTGTTCCAGAGTGTGCTACTGAACTATGCATCGAAGAGACACAAATTGAGCCTCCTTCAGCACCCATAACAAGTAAGTTTACCTGCAAAGTTATTCTATTATTTAAAAAGTTCGTTGTGAGGAGAATGACGGTCTTATATACAATTCTTACACGCGATAATAAGCCACAAATCATCTGTTTATATATATAGATTACCTATCTTCTTATACATAAAAAATTACATATTATACGATTGATAAAAATCACAAAGTTACGTCTTACCTTCAACTGAAATTAATTTAGATTATTCTTCTGTTTTCGCGATGTTGTATTGAAATTAAAGATTTTTTTAATATAAGATAATTTTTGTAATTTATTTATTAAAAAAAACTATGCGTACAACTGAGTCAATATTTTATTACCTACATAGTATAGAACTATTATAATTTACTAAAAACTGTATCTACATAAAATAATAATTACTATAACTTTTTAATCTAAATTTACGGCAAACTACATCTTTACGGATTATATCACGGATTAGCGAGATCTCGACATTTGCTTGCTTATCCGTGCCAGCTATCCGGATTATTTAGTTCGATGTAGCTACGCAAGCCAGCCTTCTTCAATCAAGAGACTCGTCTATAGTGATTTGATAAAATAATGTACATTTTACGAGAATTCATCGATATTACTAGAAATGTCGCTCATTTCTATGCAATGGGACAAGGACTAATAAAATTATAATTATCATCTATCGCCGTCTTAAAAAGTATCTACCTAACCTTTGCAAACATGCGCTTGCAAACATGCGCTGAGAAAAAAATCGATTCGGAAGAAAAGTACCTACCTATACGAGAGAACAAGTATTGGACACGAGGAGCTCATTGGCCTAGCTGTACCTGCCGATCATGAACGGTCGTGCCGGTTAAGCAACGCTTGGCGCGATCATTACTTGGATGGGTGACTGGTTGGTCCCGGTTGTTATCTCAGATAGCAGTCGTTAGGTCAAGTTGCCTTAGGGCGACCCGAAAACTCTAACACCACGTGAGCCACACCACTATACGAAAAGAAGAAGAAAAACACGTAATAGAATGTTCTAAACATTCAATAGTCCAATTCTAAAGACCGTGAAAATACCTATAATAGCCGGTGTCAAGTTAAAAGCTTGATTGATTACGGTCGAAGAATGTTTGTAGAGGAAATCGATATAATAGTCCTTTGTCCATATCAGCTCCGACTATGAAAAGGTGACTAGGTACCTATAGGATTTAGACAAAATCAAACTACTAATTAAAACTAAAGTTGATACTTAACAAATTGATCATAGACATCAGGATCAATTATTTATGTAAAGATGGCTTAACTCAAAACTTAACATTAAATAAAACAAAATAAAAATACTTACGATAAGGCTATGATTAGGTTACGGTTGAGGCGGTATTTAGATCCGAGTTGATGGCGAGGATGTTAATGATCAGTACTCATGTGTATCTAGTGTGTATCCTATGAAGTTTTTCAACACACTTGTCAAAAAAAAAAAATAAGTTTTTTGTTTGGGTTTTTTGGAATTTGAAGTTTAAAAAAATAAATCTGTTTATATTTATTAAACATCAACTGTCAGCACGGACAAGTAGCGTACCAGACGTGCTCCATAATTTGCTAAATACCTATCTACAAAAACTAACAATGCACGAGACTCTCCAATTAATATGTGTAAACTAGATATCTGTTTTGCTGACGCTGTCGAAATGTTTTCATGACCATGAAACTGATTTCGCATTGCAGATTGAATTTACAAGCTATTGAACAATTAGACCAGCCACTCAAAATAGTATAGGCGATGCAAAGCCTATATTGGCGCTCCGCGAAATACGATAAAAAATATTTAGGCAGTTTAAAAAATCATTGAAATACGTAGTTACATAGCGTAGTCGAGTTAGCGTTGTTGTAGATATTTATTTATTTTAAAAGACTATAAAAAATATTTAATCTACGTACCTTCAATACACCATCATAATTGACTAAAATAATTATAATTCAAAATCCATAAATGTGTACCCAGGTACCTACTCAAAGGCTGGCTGCATTGCCTCTTTGGAAAGGAAAGCCTTAGCGAACAAACATAGCGTTGTTTAAAATTATAAGTAGGTAATAATCATTTTTCAATGCCCTGTCGTTTCGAGGTCTTTCCAGACACCTACACGGGTAGGTTTAGGTAGCCGTAGGTATTGAATTACTAATAGATATACGTAATTTGAAATATACTGCTTATTTGATCGGAGGGTGGTATTTTTAAACGCCTTCAAAGAAAGGATAAGGTACTTAATACAGTCGTGGCTTATTTTAATGGATATGCGCCCTTAAAAAAAAAAGACTTTGAAGACGGCTTGGCCGATCGTCATGAATCTTTTATTGTTAAAAAGCGGATAGGTGATACAGGGTAATGCAAAAAATGCAGATCTAAAAGGATGTTCGGAGTGATGAGCGATAGTTCCTCAGAAAGCAGTTAATTGCTCACATTTAAACTTCTACCAGTAGAATCAGACTATAGGTTAGGGATTGATGGAGCACCTTGTGGTACTCTACCGTTATGGTATGGGTTACAATTTGAATAATTTGGAATGTAATTGTATAGATAGGTACTTATTTTTAAAGGAATTTAAGGCTTATAAGTATATTGTAACATTCTGCGATAAAAGCAATTACATTTATAAAATAAATAAGAATAATAATAAACCGACTTTAAAAAACGGAAAACTAATAATTCCATTTATTACATAAAATCTGATGTCGGGCAGACTTACACTTGAACTTACGCTAAACTGCACAATCTTTTTTTGAAGACGGTTTTATAATTTAATTAATTAATTTTCTTAGATTACGTTTAGAAATACATATAAGTTATTAAGAACAATTTGTTTCATTAGGCGAGGAAAGCGACACGGGTGAGACCGAAGGGAGATTATCGTCGGAAAGTTCGCCACTTCGACGTCGTCGAGGAGGCATCTTGAAAGGAGGCCGCCTTTGGAAGTCCATCGATAAGGATAACGATAAAGACAACGAACAGGTACGTATCAATACTAGTAGTACTGTAGCATTTTAAATAACGAAGAACTAAAACAAAAAGAAGTTGTCGGCAACGTCCACCCGAGGCATGGTGCCCAAGATGCTAGCGGGTGGCGTTTCCCCGCTGAACTTATCCGCTGGGACAAGAAACCGCCAGACCTTGTATCATTTTACTTACATAATGCCTATTTACGCGGTTTCCTAACGCTATGTCCTGCGTGGGCGAACCCGCACGTAACACAAACAGTCGATACCATAAGAAGTGTCCCACGTGCGCGAGTGCAGTGGCGCGTGGTGTATGACGGCGTGGTTTGTTGCTTTGGTTAGGTTCATGTACGTGATTGTAGTGCTATGTGTCTACCTTCCCCTAGACTAGAATATAGTGAAGGGAAGGACAGTTTTAGTGGGTAAACCTGTGGTCGCCCACCATCCTAGGCCGACAGGGAGCCCCCACACATCCCCGCCACTCCCCCCGGGGCGGTTAGATAGTTCATAAGGTCGTATTTCTCCTCGTTAAAAAAAAGGTTCGTTTGTGGTGGGCGATAAAGATACACTATACACTGAACTGTTTTGTTTGGATATAATTAACTATTTATCCCTTATTTATTACAAAACAAATTGTAGGTACATAAGCTTTAACCACGGTTCATTGTCAGGATTTAACCAGTATAAAATATGGTAAAGAAGTTAATTAAACACATTTTATAACACATTTGCTCGTAAAGGGCCTCTTATTTCACCAATTTCAATATCGTAATGTATGTCATTACGTACTTGTGCGTAATCGTAAAGTAAAACGCACGAGTTTCTTTCTAATAAGGTAACACGTACGGTTTATCATGCTCCGTCTAAAACCAACGGTACTTTTTTAAATCTTAAGAAAAAAAAAGCAAAGAAAGCAAATCAAAAAGTTTTTATGTCAGAAAAGTGGTCAATATTTTATGAATAAAATTAACTTTGGGAGATAAAATATAAAAAATAAACATTTAATTCTTTAACCCTCTATTGCATGAATTATGAAGGAGATGAAAAAAAAAAATTTTTTCAGTAAATATTTCTTTTATTAGGCTTAATTAAACAATTTAAACAAAAAATAAAAAAAACCGTTAATTATTTTAGGAATTACCACTCGAAGCCATATATGGTTTGGTATGCAATCAAGTGAAATAATTTAGGGTTCATATATGGCTTTGTATGCATTGCTGGTGTCGGAAATATTACAAATTAAATAAGACAAAATCAAAATATTATTATACTCTATGAAATTCTGTGAAGCAATTTCTTTTGTCATTGTAGAAATTTAAATTTAATTTAACTTAAAAGAAATTTAAGCAAGTTGAATGCATACGAAGCCATAATTTGGTAATGATAGTACTTTGGCGGGATTGCATACGAAGCCATATTTGGTAGGCAGCGTTTTGTCCAGAATGCATACGAAGCCATATATGGCAAAGAAAAAAAAGTTGCATAAATGAAAAAAGGAAAGAAAATTCGGAAAAAATGCATCACAACCACATTGTTTTACTTGCAAAGAACACATAAAAAAATAACAGATTTTTTACTAACCTTTTTGTATGTTTTTTTCACCAATTCAATTTGAAAATATTTAATTGCACTGTACTGGTCGGAGTCGCTGCACATAACCTCAAATCTAAGCCCAGTTAACTTTCACCACAGATGAAAAATATACGTTTCGTTTCACATTGATATAGGTAACGATTTTTGAAAATTTTATTTTAAAAATATATTGATTGAATACTAATAAAATAATTTTAAAAATATGCAGCCATATTTGGCTTCCTATGCGGTAAAGGGTTAATTTAATTCATTTTGACAGTAAATTACATCTGTAACAGAAAAAAAAAAATATTAATTTACTTTATTAGTAATACTGGCTGTTTTTGTACCGTTGCCTTAAAAAAAAAAAGCACTGATGCCCGCGCATCGCTAATTTGTGAACAAATAAAAATTATTCCGCGCGCTTTTTCTTTTCGCTGTATTGTTTTTATTTATTTCCTCGCAAATGTGTTATAAAACGTCGTATGACATACGTGCGCTTTGATAATTACAGCCTCTGCTTTCTTGTAGCCCTCGCCTACGGCTCGGGCTAGCAATATCGCCTCGGCTGTAATTTTCAACTTACCGCACTTATATCATAATGTACTATTAACATAATGTTGTCGCATCGAGGGACGCGCGAACGTTAAAAATTAGAAACTATAAGAACGGTTAGGTTACCAGTAACTTCTAATACATTATCGCGCCCCCCTACGTGCCAACGTTATGTAAATTGTGTTTAGAATGTATTTACAATTGTTTTTAAATAATAGGTATGTATATTAAAAAAATATTTAAATTAAATATGGTACAACCACTCTTAAGCCGTATTTACATCGCCCAGAAGAACTAGGTACTACCGCGTTCCCACTGCGTACCTAGTAGGTACAAAAAACCCTAATTAATGGTTTATATTTAATACAAATTTAATGAAACTTCGTCAAATGGGATCTCATCTTTAAAAACTGGTAAAATTTGTAGCTGTAGCAATTTATATGACACAAAATGCTACTGCCACGAGTTAGCCGTGTAGGCCGTGGCCTAATAACCCGATATTGTTTCAAACTTTGAAACTTTGAAGAAACAATACAAATCAGTCTATCCTGAAGAAGAGACCTGGAAAGGTCTCGAAACGTTGAGCGTTGTAACAATGCTAAAAGTAATAAAAACCACGCGATTCAAACCGAAAAATGTCTTTAATTTCAATACAACATCGCGAAAACAGAAGAAGAATCTATAACAATACAAATGTCATTGGGAGTGTATATCGGTTTGTTCGCAGAGGAAACGTACTATCTAGCTAGGCTATGAAAACAAGTCATAACTTAACTGACATGGCAATAATAGCATAGGGATGATTTGCGGCATGCATTGGTTTGAAAAATAACTTGATAACACGTTGTAAAAGTAGACCGGCCGGTTCTTGCTTAAGTTGTTTAAGTTATCGCATAATTATCAGTAAAATATCGGATGTGATAATCTTCCTCGTTTAAACTATACCTATTGTAGTCATAGAGAATTCTAGAAGTATGAAAAGGAGGGGATGACTTCGAAACATAATGAAATGACTGATGTCTGTTAACGTGCATCGCGGGAAATCTGAGACGTCCAGTATTGCCAATGAGGGTACACCCAAAGAGCTTGAGTGAGATTGTGGAAAAACATTTATGAATCTTTGCTTACACAAGTCGGGGCCCTTGTAGCCCCGGGGCTCTATATGTTTGTTTGACAACAACGACGAAGGCAGCTGTAGCTGAATCTAATGACATGTACTTGTTTCAGAATTAGCCGTAAAAATAACATTACATCAAAACCTCGCATGTAGACTATGTCTTAATATTTAAGTACCTACCTTGCCTTGTCAAAAATATTAACTTTAAACATTTTAGTTAGGTGCCTTATCAAAGAGTGCGTTAAAACAATTTGTACAGAATACATTTATCTCTTTTTTTCATACGTACCTGTTTGGCTGTTACTAGATAACATTACCACATGCCTATATAAGTACTGTGAATTAAAACAACAACACAGTTACTTTTTTTACATGAGAGGAATAGCTTTAAGACCGTCAGGACGTATACCCACTAAACCCCTCGGTGCCTGTCTCGCCTCAAATGCCGGAGCTCACCGGGACAACACATTTGTTTTGAATGCCTAAACACTATTACATGTTATGCTTTCTTGATTATTTAATCAACTGTAAGTAGCACGCCTTTGGGTCTATACCCGATGTTGGCTTTATTTTTATGAAAAACACAGCTTAAACGTTAAAGCTTAAGCTTTGATTGTTAAATGCTCGAAGCTGAGTTATTACTCTTAACATTCGACGTATTCTGGGAAAAAGATTAAAATTTTATTAATTTTCTTAATATAAACTATTCGATATTTTCTGAGTGTTGTTATTACTTGGAAAATTAATTTAACTATCCTTATACCAGAGCAAAGTGGAATAAGGAAAAGATAAAACATTCCTCGTATTTTTTGCCTCTTTGAATTCTAAGGTTTGTAGGTATTCAATTTTCATTAATAATAACGAGAAGTGTCACTTTTCAGACATAGGTCTTAGCTCATTTCCATTACTCTGATCCAACACCGCCCTAAACTAAAGCTCAAAAACACGACGACACTGACACTTTACCTTAAAATTACCACATCTACGGCACACATATAAAGAAATTCATGCATGTGTGCGGTAGATGTGGTCTAGTTTAGGTAAAGAAAGTGTAAGTGTCGTGGTGTATTTTGAGCTTAAAGCGACTGCTCGCAGTCCAAGCGGCAACAGTTAACAAATACCTACCCAGCTGTCCGCGCCGCCCACTTTCGCTTTTTGCGATCGACACATTTCATGGTCATTTCACATCGTCTTTAGGTAGTTTAAAGAACTACAGAATTACTATTTTCCGGAGTTTACTATTGGGCACAGTAAGATCTTCCTTGTGTGTCAAGTGAAACTGACGAACATCACTTTATTTGTAAAATTTACTATGTAGGTAATATAGAGAGATAATGAACCAATATAATATTAAAATGATAAATTTAGGTTCGATCGTCAAGGGTATATTGAAAGGTAATTGCTATTTCCATTGTTTACCTGGTAGTTGGCGCATCGGCGCTGCGGTTATTAATTTTACCTATAGTTTTACATTCATGTTTGAATAGAACGACGATCAACGCTCAACGACAGCTAGCGACGAAGACGGTTCAGTTACCCCGAGATCAGTTCGCTTCGTAGAGAGAGCATCAGAATCTTCAGAACAAGAGCCAGAAGATAAAAAAGAAGAAACTCAAGTTTCAGACTCTGAAAATAATTCGCAAAAAGACTTCAATAACTCTACGCACAGGTAACGTATAGATACTATAGTTTATAGATGATTTCTAGGGAGGGTTCTATTCAACCTAGATTTCAGGAAGGTGTAGCGAGAGGTGGGTAGAGATCCACAAATAACAAGGTTTACTGCTAGACACCACACACGTCCGATCTAAATATCAGCCATTTGAAATCGAAATGTGTAAACAATTCAGTTTTAGGTGAAATAAAAGTGCGTTTCGACGAATTTTGTAGAAATCACTTAATTTTTAGTTGGTTTTACAGCCGTAAAATCGTTTACTATTACTATAGTATCTTAGACCTTCAGAATGTCAACAAAACAGTCTAAAAAACTCGTTTTCTAAACAGGATTAGAGTTTTTTTTCAAGATATATTTACATGGGAAAGTTTTGTGTTTTGATACAGCTAATTGGCCCGTTTTTTATTTATTTATCTGCTATATTCTGTTTTGTTCCAAGAAATATTATAAAAAGGTATAGACGTAATAACACCAACGATAAAACAACTTTACAAAATAGTAAAGTTGTTTTCGTATTGGAAAATAAATAAGGTTTATTTCCAATATCGTCCCTGCAGTGCAGTGTAATAATAAAAAACAACCGCCCAACCGCCCGCGGTTGATTTTTTTAAATTTTAACGTCACGGTACAAATCGAGTTACGACAACGCGACGCCTACTCGGGGCGTCTCTGATTGAATGAACCTTTAATCGCATTGCAATGCAGTTAAAGATCAATTTTGTGTATGACAACAATTTCCAGGTAGTCTGGCTACCTGGCTTGTTACCTATAATTGAACTATGTGAATGTAGGTATACAAAAACACCTTTAAACTCTGAGATAAAAATCCTTATAAGGACGATTTATTGGAAGACTACGTCACATTTGGAGCGTCGACGTCGTATGACCTTGCATATATTTTTATTTACCTATATCTTAGATTTTTATTCTGTTATCGCGATGTTGAATAGAAATTAAATTCATTTTTCGGTTTTTATTACCTTTAGCAAAAACAATGCTGAAATTACCACGCGAATAAAACCGAAAAATGAGTTTAATTTCTACTCTTATCGTACTAAAATAGTATATTATATGAGAGTTTGTGTGTTAATATTGGGTAGGTGTTATTTATGATAATTATTTTCATAGATAAACTCGTAACCACATATAATATTTGTATATTGTTAACAGGTTAGACACGCCTTTGATCCTGACACTAAATAATCCGAAAACCAGTTCAGCAGTGCAACAGTTATTCAATAGTGGCCGGCCACCGCCGCCAGCGATCGAACCACAATTGGTTACATCGGAAACTCTCAGGTAATTCCAGTGGGTAATCGACAGGTTTATCCATAGTAAATTTCTATATTTCGGTATGTTTTAATCGAATTAAATAAATATTAACAATTATAGTACATTAGGCTTGTACTATAGTCGATTGTTGTTGTAGGCTTGTACTATGGGTCTAGACAACAGATATACTACATATTATCTTTTTTATTTATTTGATAAAACAGACATGATGAATAATGATACATAAAAAACACCCACACAAAAAAAGCAATACTTTTAAGCATAAATACTTGCACCCGGCGGGAATTTAATTGTATTGAAGTCTTTCAACAAAAGATACCTATAAGACGTATAAAATTGAATGTCTACATCCAATCTTCAATGTGCCTCTAGCTAATTGCATCAGTTACACATACCTAACGTCGATCTGTTTCAACTCTGATGGATCTATATCCATTAGAAATTAAACAGATCGACGTTAGGTATGGTAGGTATCCTATGATTCGTTACGTATCCTATGATAGAATAGATTGATATCTCAATTCCATGTCCATGGCGGCGTTGCATTTCAGCGTCAGTCGTCACTGATCATCATAATCTATCCTCGCCTTGAGCAACGTGTAATTAACACATACATAGGTACCTAGATATAGGTAGGCTTTCAAAGGGATTCCATTTACTATTCCAAGATAAGAGCGGCCTAGTTGGAACATTGGAACTAGTTCAAATTCGTTTGCAAGAACACTTTAATAAGGTCAGGTGGGGTAAGCGATACTTTACTGGTATCTTCCTGTAACTTTGTCTCAAACAGTAACGTGAAACTGTTAATTGCAGCAGCTAAATAAGCAATGTACTTTGAAAGACATTTATCTCTTACTACGAGTATAAGCAAAAATCTTTATTCCTAGATTTTTCTTCTGTTTTCGCGATGTTGTATTAAAATTAAAGACATTTTTGGTTTGAATCGCGTGGTGTTTATTACTTTCAGCATGGTGTTTATTATTACTATGTGACTTTGGAAACGCGCCCCCCACATAAGAAGAAGTCGCAAGAAACTCATGGTACTTTTAATAATTATTTTTTGATAAGACGGTAGTTTTACTGTAACATTTTTAATACATTACAATGACAAATCACATCTCAGTCAATCCTGAAGATAGGACCTGGAAAGTTTTCGAAACGTTGAGCGTTGTAACAATGCTAAAAGTAATAAACGCCACACGATTCAAACCGAAAAATGTCTTTAACTTATTATTATTTTCAGACTTTGATTTTCTTTCACTAACCCCTGGAGTAAGTGAACCAATCATTTTTTTTAAATAAACTGAAAGGGCTAGTGAAACATAGCTATTTTAATATTTTACCTAGCTAGGTATATGTTGGAGCATTGAAATGAGTTCGTCATTCCTGTCATATCGACTTAACACCATAGATACACCTTAAATAGCTTATTATTTATTCATCGGTATTTCACTTGCCCCAGTGTTTCACTTACCCCACCTGACCTTATTCACTTTAATATTATGCATTACAAACTTTCACGTTTATAATAAGAGTTGGATAACTTTCGTGTTTGTCAATTTTAAACTTTAGCTAAACATGAGCTTTACTTAGCTTCAAACTTCGCAATCCAGCTTCTTTGATATGTGATCTATTACTTATATTATGATTTTAACATAACATGATTTTATCAGAGTCTACTCAAATCAAAACCCATGAGCTACCACTTTCACTTAGGATGCTCACCGAATAAAAAATACCTATTATAATGTAACTTATGAGCTTTTTTGAACAAACAACAGAGTTTAACAAATCAATTGTGTTTCTAAGAGCTTGGGACGCCGGAGTGAGACCAAAAACAGAAGACGTGGCGGTGCGACGCGTGGCGGAGAGGAACGCCTTACGATGTTCACTGCTGCGAAGTGAAGCTAGAAAAAAGCAGCAACCTAAGGTTTGATTTGAATTTCTTTTCAATCTCTAACTAATTAGGGACTAATTGCTTTACTACCAATTAGTCCTTATTATTAGAGATTAGTTTCTAGGCTAGAGATTTTCAATAGAAATGATCTATTGTTGATAACTATGTGCATCAGCAGATAATAGTGGTACTAATTAGTCTCAATAGTTACCACACAGAGCATACATAATGCCTTGTGTGGTAACTATACTATGAATTACCCGCATAAGTCCCGATTCCGAGGAAATGTCGGGATAAAATGTAGCCCATGTGTTAATACAGATCTTCAGCTATCTGCATATTAAGTTTGTTCGCAATCGATGCAGTACTTCTTGCGTGATAGAAACGCAAATAAACAAACTTTTAAACTTTTTCATGTCTACAAGTCTACAAGATTGAAACAAAAATACCTAAGTAGTTTCATAAAAATTCTCGCTCACCAGACGTGCCGTAAAAATGGAAGACGATTGGAAATTTCCAATATAAGCTTTAAAATTTAGTATTTTTCCAAAGCGTTTAAGAAGGTATTATTTGGATTAAAATCTTAATCCCAATAATACCGATATTAGGGTAGAAAACTAAATTTTTCATAATTCTATTTTGATATTATGTTTGTATGGAAATGGTAACAGTACCCACCCTCTTAATTTTGCCGATGGAAAAGAAGATACTCTCACACCTCCACATTGTGATATGCCATCTGTAGGTACCTACTATTTTAACGGAAGAACAAACCACTATTGAATATCGAAAAGAATCACTACAGGTTTGATTGCAATCTCCCTGACAGCTTCGTAGCCATTCGTAGCCGCTGTAGACGCTTCGTAGCAATTGATAGAGATACGCGATATGGATTCACTGATAAATAAAACCACGCGCTGCAGTTTTTCTATTTATAAAACAGCCTTGAACTACGACAGGCAGGTTCTATTTATAGATCAGTGAAAGCGAACCATGAACTTTGATGGAATGCATTGTACGTTGGAACAGGTATAGGTAGGTAGGTACATTGTTCGTAGCAGTCGACTCGGTCACATTCTATTAGGTATATTAACAATGTATCTAGCTTTTGGGCATGAATTCAACAAATACGGTAATACGGTCAGCATTCGGTCAGTTATTTTGCACCGGGAACTAATTAAATGTATTTGTATTTTGTGTTATGTCATTTTATTTGTTTAACCTAAAGCGAATAAAGGGGTCGCTTGGGGTCCCGATTATTGTAGGGTGGGGGTTGTAGGTAAAGCACTGAACATTTTTTTTAGAAATATAGCCCCTAAGTGTGTCAAATTAGAGATGAAACTCTCTATGGTAGTTGGAGTCAAATACAGTAAGTAGGTCATGAAATTCGACAGCGCGACCGTCTCCAATTCAAGTTGGCTGCCCCGTCAATAGCTGCCTGTCAAATACCAGTCTCTGGGTTTCTTAGTGGCCTAAGTTTTTTTATTCTGATAGGTGCGGGTGGGACTAAGGGATAAAGGTACTTCCGTGCGTACGATCTAATTGAATTGTATGCCGAGTTTCGATTTACATTGAAGCTTTGGCTTTGGATTTAAATTCGAATTCCTGTTTCCTGTTTGGCACGCGGGAAAAGCAGCGGGTAAAATATAGTAGGTACGTATATATTTGTTTGTACAATACGTAGGTACGTATATATTTGTTTGTTCAATACAATTTTTAGTTATTGGGCGCCTGTATAGCGTAGGTACCTACGCTACACAATTTTGCCAATGACACGAGTTTTGCCAATAACGGGGCTTGGGGAGTGTCATGGGTCTAAACAGAGCGCACAGTTTTGAAATTAAGGACAATCGTATTTCGATGATTCGAGTATCGGCTATCAGTTTTTGAGGGTGTTATTTTCGTCTTATGAAGTTAATGGGTAGGTATCTAACTTTGAAAATATAACAAGTTACAGGCTGAGTTACAAACTAAGAACAAATTATCCATAGGTGTTGTATATAATAAAAAATATATTGAATTGAATATTAAATTGTTTTGGAGTCAAAGAGGAAATGGAGGATAGGCATTGTTGGACATTTTACAAGTTAACTTAATATTTATAATCACTTAGGAGTCGAAATGGACACAATGTAATGGGCGTTAGAATTTGCTTTGGAGTTAAAGTAAAATAATCCGACAATTAATTATGTGATATTTAAAAACATATCTGCCTTCAGCACAACATCTATAAACGGTCCAGACAAGAATATCACTCTAGCATTTCATATTATTGGACTAATGTGTCCAACATCACTATTTATCTTTTAATGCTTTACTTTTAGTAAAAAATGATTATTTTGACAGCTCTTTTAATATCTCGCAGTAAATGTGTAAAAGTAATATGTAAAAAGCCTGGCTTAATCTTGGGCGGCTTGAATCCCTCACTCCACTCAGGTCTCTACATAACATTAACAACTGCAGACCCCTTTGCTTCGCTTAGGATTCAATACGACGCCCGTGACAATAGACAGGACTTCAGTACTGCTATTTATTCAGGAGCGTTTTTCTCTATCTAGGTCAAGGGCGTAAGGCTACGAGAGTGAAAGCCAGTGGCAGGCTGCGTCCTACTTAAAAATGTAAAGTTAGGGTATAAAATATAAACAACGGTCAACTCCTACAATTTCTACGAAACCCATTTGTCATTTACAAAATGAATTATGAATTACCTGGGGACGATCGATGCCTTGTGGTGTCGCTCTCGAAGCCATTATTTAATCTATAGATTTGTTTATATGCGTTAATATTTATTTAATTTAAATTTAGTTTCCTTTCATTTGAGCGTTAGTCATTTAATATCTTCTAGTTAGTGTTTAATGTTATTTTATTGTTATCCACCTCAAGATACAATGTAATGTATTGGTTTCTAAAATAACTTTATCTAATTTCTAGTAAAAACGGATACCGAGCTCAGAAGCAAATTTTTATTTTTATTTAATTTTGTTGGAGATTGATCACGGGATCAGTGGCTAAGTACAATTTATTTTCTAATTTCGTCGGATCCCGATTCCCGGTATCTATCCGTGGAGACAAACCCAAATTATGTTACATTTAAGTGGTTACGTAGAAATGGAAACTAATTTGTAGTGTTCATTCGGAAGTTCCAATATTTCAAACGAAAATAAAATAACAAATATTGTCGAAAGGAAAATCTCGCCACAATACATTACAGCACCCTCTTGCAGACATGGTTTCCCGTTTCAATAATTACATATACATTTTATTCTCTGATAGCCTTATTAATAAACAAGGAGTAAGGTCAGAGATATTTCACTACATTTTGTTTCTGTCTGTCAACTTTGAAAGTTCTTGTCACGGAAAAACGCAAAGCATGTTCTTACTACTCCGATCTTTCTCCACATTTCTGCTATTTTCCTTCCCAATCTTGCGCAGGACAGCCAGCGCAAAACTGAGAAACGGCGACTTTTATCGTCACTTATATAGCAGTAAGACACTGAACTGTCATAACGGTACCCAGCCTACATTCACAATTATACCTCTCTAAGGAGAATCGAACACACGAAACAAGTAGGTGGTCAATTGTGTGAGGGTCTAATCCATTTGTTTCTGTCTGTCTTATGCATTGACTCTCTTATGTTGTTGTATGATGTGTTAGTAATTTTGCTACTAATCGCCACGGACAACAACAGATTTGACATGTAACAATACAAATAATTTTATTATAATGGTATAAAAATAAATATATATATGAAATTACCGTATAATAGGAGAAAAACAATGGTTGACACGCCAATTTATTATTTCGGTCGCACAACAAAAATAAATGCTTAAATAGGTTTTTGACTGCTTTTATTTAAATCGTGAATATTGGTATCACAAAGTAACTTTATAATAATTAATATCTACCTAGTTTAACTGGTAGGTAAAAATGCGTCTGTAACAGAAAGTACTTTCGATTCGGTGCCTTTTAGTTGACCGAGAATATTTATGAAAAAAAAACCGGTCAAGTGCGAGTCGGACTCGCGCACGAAGGGTTCCGTACCATTATCTATACAACAAATTTTGTTTTGAAAGGTAAATTGGGGTTTACGATTTATGACGTTTTAAAAACAAAACTACTTACTCGATCTCGTTCAAACCAATTTTCGTTGGAAGTTTGCATAGTAATGTACATCATATACTTATTTTAGTTTTATCATTCCATTATTTTAGAAGTTACAGGGGGGGACACACACATTTTACCACTTTGAAAGTGTCTCTCGCGCAAACTATTAAGTTTAGAAAAAAATGATATTAGAAACCTTAATATCATTAATTTTTTTTCACATTTTTTTGAGGTTCAGTTCTAAGTATGGGGAACCCCAAAAATTTAGTACTTTTTTTCTATTTTTGTGTAAAAATCTTAATGCGGTTTACCGAATACATCTACTTACCAAGTTTCAACAGAATAGCTCTTATAGTTTCGGAAAAAAGTGGCTGTGACATACGGACGGACGGACAGACGGACAGACAGACATGACGAATCTATAAGGGTTCCGTTTTTTGCCATTTGGCTACGGAACCCTAACAACGCGCGCAAGAAGGTTCTTGAGTATTCAGACCTTTCGCAATGTTCATTGTTTATACGTTAAAGTACCAAATCATGAATACGACCGACGGCCAGCTAGCAATAATAGAAATAATACCTGATAAGTACTTAATTTATCCGGAGTTATTTTTATTATATTTTTGGAAGCACCTAGCTGCAACCACTGGAAGGAAGGAAGGTCTCCAACATTCCCCAACGAAAGGTGTCAAAAGGCCAATCGATATTTATTTTTTGACATTCTTCCCGATCGGTTGTTCTTTGTTGACTGGTATGCTTTGTACGAAGCTAATCGAAGAAGCGATTGTAAGTTTTCTACAGCGTTTGCGGCGTGGCTCGTTTTTTGCACGGCACGGCTCGTAATTTGCACGGAGCGGCACGTAATTTGAGCGATGCGTCTCGTAATTTGAACGGCGCGGCACGTAATTTGAGCGGCGCGGCCCGTAATTTCCATGGCGCGGCTCGAGCCACAAACACGCCGCCCGTGGCTTGAGAGGCGTGGTTCGTCAGATGAGGCACGCCATCTAGATCAACTATTCGTCGGTAGACGGAAGCATATGATCTAGAAAGACGATCTTCCTGATATAGTAGCTGAATGGCTGACATAGCATTGTTAGTAACCGATTTTATCATGCGAGCTTCTTACACAATACAGAATAACTTGGAGGTGGCATGCCCCTTAAGTTAAAATAGGGGGGATAACCCTGATCAAAGAAAAGCATAGATATAAATAACAATAAATGAAATCAAGCACTCACCATTTAATAAAAGGACATCAACACTAACTTTCACGAACACTAGCAGTGTTTCGAAATATTTTCGCGAGTAATTAGAGGGCGTGTTATCGTTAGCGAAAAGAACAGCCTACTGAAGAACGAGAAATCGCGTCGCATAGACAGGCTAGGCTAAATTAGTGCTAGGCATGATCTTGTAAAGGTCAAGCCAATTAAGCAACACCTAAAATAAGATAATTTATTTTATCATACATTTGTTAGTGAACAAAAATAGGTTTCCATGGGATCACACGTGTCTATGAGCCCACATCGTTCCATATCTGCTTTATTAACCTAAGGCTTGAACGAACATGCTTACAAAGAGATTATTGTCTCAAGATGTAATGTCGTCGGTCAAAGTGCGCTACGATTTTACATTATATCTCAGGTATCATCAGATATCTATGGAATTATATCGAACTCAACAAAATATAAACGGCTTCTCAAGTTTAATTTATTTTTAAAAGAAAGTGACGTTTTTTAGGTTATGTTACATTTTGTTGGACAGATATATCTTTGCCTAGAGATTAGAAAAATCTAAATAAAATAAATTGCGTTTCACGTGCCGTAGCAAAACGGGAGATAACTAGTATTTAGATGAACCCTAGACCTTCCACTCCGCACGGTTTAAAAGAAGATATAAAAAAAAAGAAAAGAACTAACCGTGACTCCAATAAGTGCCTATATTTGAAATATAGGTAACATATATATTTAAAAAATAATAATAGACTAAAACACACCGTAGTCTATCGTAGCCGAGGCGACCGCCCGTCGCTCAGGGAGGTGGAGGAGCGGCGGGAAGAGTCTCGCCAGGCCCAGATGGTAGAGTGGCGGACGCGGCTGCAACAGCCATCGGCCGGCCACTGGACGGTGGAGGCCATCAGGCCAATTTTGGAGGATTGGGTGGGGAGGAGTCACGGGGCACTCTCGTTCCGCCTCACTCAGTTGCTGACGGCACACGGCTGCTTCGGCAAGTTCTTGTGCCGTATCAGGAGAGAGGCGGACGAGAGGTGTCATCATTGCCCCAGTCCGTGTGACACCGCGGCGCACACGCTGGCTGAGTGCCCGGCCTGGGCCCAGCAGCGGACGGAGCTGGTGTCTGTCGTCGGCCGTGACTTGTCGCTGCCGGCCGTGGTCGCCTCCATGGTCGACAGCGACGAGGCGTGGCGGGCCGTCCGACAGTTCGCAGAGGCCGTAATGTGCCAAAAGGAGGCTGCGGAGCGGGATCGTGAGATCCTCCGCGACCCGAACCGCGTACCGCGCACCCGACGGCGAAGGAGAGCAAACGATCTCCGTCCGCCCTAAACCGGCTCTTGGCGGCTGACTCGGGGGGTTCAGTCGCCAACAATAGAGCCCGAGATGGCGGCGGCGTGTCCGCGCCGCCACTCGAGACGGTTTTACCTCGTCAAGGGGTTTTTCGGAGAAGGGGTCCGATGGGACCACCCGCCGCTGGAGCTCGTCGACGTTCCTCCGTAAGGTTTCCGACGAGCTCTGGCAATAGCGGCGAGAAGGACACCGTGGGTTTTTAGTGGGTATACCCCGGCCGCACACCATCTTGGCCGTGGGGACCCCCACTCACCGGGCCGCTCTCCCCCGAGAGCGGCCTGATGGTCTTAAACAGATTTTCCCACGTTAAAAAAAAAAAAAAAAAAAAAAAAAAGTGAGATCGTGCTTTGTCTTTTTCCGTGGCAAGAAAATCGCGACTTCGTCCGCGTTGTTCAAACATCTACCTACCTATTAGAAGGGAGTATAAAATGCATATCCTACAGTGCTTACTACTGCTTTTAGGTATACCACCTGATATTTACGAGTATATAACTAGAAATCGCTTAGGAAACACAATAGGAGAATTCATTTTACAAAGTACGGTTTTGTGGTTCGTAAAGCTTCGCAGAGGAACTTCTCTCTCTGAGATCAAGTGCTCAGTCAACCTCAAACTTCGGTTTGCAGGTAATTGTTAGGAGAATAGTGCATCAACAGATACAGTATTCTGAACAATTCCTGCAACAAAGGCTTAAAGGCTTACAACGAAGAGGATGTAAAGTCCCTGTAATATTATATATCTATACTAGGAAACAATTTATATTTACATAGGTAGGTACATAGAAATATAAAGAAACAAAATAATAACTTATATATTAAAATAACCCTACCCGGCGCAAAGGTACCCATATCTATACTTATATTATAAAGCTGAAGAGTTTGTTTGTTTGAACGCGCTAATCTCAGGAACCGGTTGTCCGATTTAAAAAATTCTTTCACTGTTGAATAGTCTAAAAATATACTCTAAAAAATTAGGCGGACAAAGTTGCAGGCACTGCTAGGTTATAATAAAGTTCAAATACATTTTGAACAACAAAGCAAAGGCTTAACAAAGTTTTATAACGAAGAGGATGTAAAATTCCTGTAATATTATACATTTATAATAAAGTTCAAATGCATTTTTAAATGTATAACTTACGTATGAGTGAAGTTAACCCACTCTTTAACCGACTTTCAAAAAAGGTTATAAACCTAAAATAAGTTCTAAAACGTAATAACTTGAGACAGTTGAAAGGTTGCGACACATCGCGACAAGAGCCTCGTGTCAGGAAGAGGGGTATCGAAGTACCAAGCTTATTTTTGGCTTTGCTCTACTTACTTTTCATTTCTCCTACAAAATTGGTAACACAATGTAGCAAAAATATAGCGATGTCGACCCACACTTCACGATGGTGACATATGCCGACAGGCCTCGGATTCGATTTACGCCCTCCGAATAGGAATATATGCCTCTACCTAAGGCCTCTACCTCTATGTATTTTTATATGAACTTGAAACACTTTCCACTATCCCACTAATATTATTCATGCGAAAGTTTAGAAGCTTCTTTGTTTGTGTTTCAATTACGCACAAACTACTGAACCGATTGAGATGAAACTTAGTAAGCAAATAACTAGAAATCTGGATAAACATACAGGCTACTTTTTATAATGATATTCCCGGGACCGGGATCCGGAGTGGGATGGGTACACTTACGATAGAGCTAAATAATGACGGATTTGTAACCTATATACAGGATGTCCTAGAAACGAGTGTCAAGTGAAAGTCTAGAGGTAGAGGACCTTAAGTAAGATGAGTGAGATAATTTTCGACGAAAGAATTTTTAAATAAAAATTTAGATTTGTTCCTCTAATGATAGACCAATAAAATTAATAGGCTTGACAGCTAATGAAGTAAGGAAGTTATTGAAGTTGGTTTGGAAAAAAGATAATGGGCGAGTTTTTCTTTTAATTGCTCTTTAAAGTGTTTATAGCTTTTGTCTACGCTCACTTTATGAAATACTTTTTTTATTTGTAACAGTTTAGTGTTACAGGTTAGTGTTAAGGCGTAACACTAACCTGTAACACTAAACTGTTACTAGCGTAACATTAATCTTACATTAACCTAACCTAGTTAATCCTAGTCGGGGTGCTCCGTATAGTTTTTTTTCTTTAGTGTAAGATTATTTGGTATTTCCGCGCGCTTTTCGCGTTTTTCCTAGTTAAAATTAGTTTTAACTGATATTTGCATATTTGGAAAGACGCGTTTTCCCTAGTTAAAACGCGTTCTAACTGAGAACGGGGTTTAACTGTAACATGTAAGATTAACGAAATTTGAATAAAAATATTTTGTCATTATTTACCAAACACCATTTTGTGCCAACGACTCCGATTCGATCCCACTCGTCGTCATAAAATATCCCTCCTCAGATTCAATATATTATTATTATATATTTTCGTATAGCTTTGAATTTGTCCCTTTGACCTCTTCTTTTATTTTGGATGGAATCAAATAGCTGTATACGTACCTTTTTGTACCCGGCGAATTGTTATGTAAATTAGTTAGGTACACGAACGTTGTCATTTTAGAGAAAAATATTAGGAATTCTCGAGTAGGTAGGTTAAATTTGCACATTGACAGAGCTTTTGCTGGAGGCCTGTTTATTATTGAACTTAAACTACTAGTCTAAATATAATATGTATGTATTTACAAAAGAAAAATAAATAAAATAATAAAAATAAATACAGCACGACGTTACACACAGCGCAATCTAGCCCCAAACTAAGCACTAGGCTTGTACTATGGGTACTAGACAACGGATATACTACATATTATACTTTTTTTTTGTAAATACATACATATGATACATCGAAAACACTAAATATCCCATGTCTTCGGACCTAAGATATTAATAATATATAAATATTATATCCGTTACTCTGTAAAAGAATAATATTTAGTTTTTAGTCCCGACACCCGACTAGTGTTATTATAACACAGCGTGCAGTGTGCAGCTTGCAAAGAGCACCACCCTCCCACCGCTCTTTGCATGCGGCAGAAATATGCTTTAGTGTTAGTGACACCAATCATTAACCATGCTTCGACGCGTTTCGGCTTTAAAAAGCCATCATCAGGAACGTAGACTCTGACCGAACTGTGAGGGCGACAAAAATTAGTAAAGACGCCGCTCGCACGACACTGTTGACTTGCCGACAGCTGGAACAAGAGTGAGCGAACAACGCTGTACCCCCACCACTATACGTCGGTGCGGCCGTCATCTGCACCCCCACCACGCCTCGCCAACGCTCTTAGCAGGGGAGATGGAACGATGTTTGTTTGTTCATTCAGCAGAGTATTTTGTGAATTTTTGTTTTTCAATATTTCTAATTGTTCCAACACACTCAGTCTTAAACCCTTATCACAAATATGTAAAATGTTATAACTATTAGTGTCGCGCAAGGAATGGCCAGTATCAATTATGTGTTTTGCGAAGTGTGATTTTTCCGGGTGGCCATTCCTGTACGCGGCCACATGTTCCTTATATCTAGTATCAAAACTGCGACCAGTCTGACCCACATAAACTGCGTTACATTCGTCACAAGTCAAACGATATACCCCGGATTTTTTAGAAGATTCTAAACGATCTTTACCGTTACATAAACGGCGAATCGTCTGGCTCGTTCGAAACGCAACGTTGACATTGTGTTTTTTTAAAATGTTATGTATTTTATGTGAAATCGGTCCCATGTAGGTCAGGCTGCTCACGTTGTTATTTTGTTTTGGTTCCGAGTGTGCATATAATAGTGAGCGTACCATTTTTTCTTGTTTTTTGAAAACGATTTTGTCAACTAACTGAGTGGTGTAACCATTAGCAATCGCGATCTGGTAAATGGTATGTAATTCTTTGACATATTTATTCGTGGTCATAGGTACCGTTATTAATCTATGGACAAAACTATGGAAAGCTGCCATTTTATGTTGTAATGGATGGCAAGAAGATGATGGTATAACTAAGTCGGTATGCGTTGGTTTATGGAAAATTTGGAAATCTAATTTGTTGTGGGACCTAGTGATTGTTAAATCCAAGAAGTTAAGAGACTGGTTTGACTCCAACTCTAGTTTGAATTTATCCGTTGTCTAATCACCGTAACACAAGCTTAGTCGCTTACCACGGGGCTAGATAGCGCTGTGTATTGTTCACAGAATAAAAGTAAAAAAAAACTTTTCATTTCCTTAAGAGGATAGGATACCTACTCGTACTCCATACAAACGCAGTCGACTGTTTCCTCCCTGGATAAAGACATTAGAGCAAATATGTTAATCCCATAAAACCTATATCTTCTAAGACCATGAACCATGTCCCTACGTTTTGTTATTTATTTTTTATATTTTCTAATTAAAATACAAACAAAATTTAGTTTTTTTTTCCGCGGGGTTTTCCAAAAATCCGTACTTAGGGTTACTTACATACTACGAAGAACACACTCTCCAAACTTCATGTCTTTAGGACCAGCGGTTTGGGCTCTGCGTTGATATATAGATCAGTCAGGACTTTGAATTTTATATATATAGATAAGATAGATATTATATAAGTAATCCTTTAAATGTGATCACGTAGGTAAATGCCATGACACTAATACTGAAGTCGAATATCGTTATATCACAGGAATTGTGATCTTCGAGCTTATAATATTATGTAGTTAAACAACGTTAGCACTCTTGAATTCGACCTTGCCCTTTGTATAGAGCTCATCTCGCACACACTCCGCAAATCCGAGGCGTGGAATACATTTCATCATAAACATTTTTCTTTGATGTTATTTTCAGTTTAATGCTTCGCTCTCCACAACGATTTCAAGACCCTTGGACCCTAAGAGTCTTGAAATCGTTGTGGCTTTCAAAAAAGCAAAGAATCCGTTTTTAAACAGATGTTATTCAGAATTGCTGAGGTGGTAAGTGCCCATACATCCCTTATAGCATAAAACAGGGATCATCATCATCATTTCAGCTGTAAGAAGTCCACTGCTGGACATAAGCCTCCCTCATAGATTTCCAGATGCTTCGGTCATAAGTGGCCTGCATCCATCGTGAACCCGCTTCCTTAACCAAGTCGTCCGTCCATCTCGTTGGACGTCCAACGCTGCGCTTTCCGATCCGCGGTCTCCATTCGAGAACTTTTCGGCCCCAACGACCATCTGCTCTCCGTGCTATATGTCCTGCCCACTGCCACTTCAAAGAGCTAATCCGTTTGGCTATGTCGGTGACCCTCGTTCTTCTACGTATCTACGTACGTAAAACAGGGATAGTGCTAGCCTATTTAAATCTCGATGTCGATGATATTGATGAAGTCGATGAATGACGATTAAGAGATCAAAAGCATCATTGATATATTCATATTCATATTCATTTATTGTCCATAAACATAGGTTATTATACAAATGGTGTTGATAAATTAAAATATAGTACAGCTATGTTTCGCCTGTCGGCATATGAACGTGTTCTTATTAAATTATACATTGCAATTAATCAAATTATAAATAGAATTAGTAGTTAATAATGTGTAAATATCAAATAGAAAATAATGAAATAAAATAGATGTCAGTATTAGTAGAATTTAAATATTGAAATTTGGTATAATAGAAAATGTCAATTGTTATAATTAATAATTCACCACTAAAATATAATACAATGTCAATACTGAGACTAAAACACCTCACTACATCACTTTAATCTGTCATTAAAAAAATCTCTAATATCGCGGTACGCTTTTTCAGCAAGAAAGCCATTGAGTTCAGACTTAAATCGAGGGTTGTTTGTACTTCGAATTTCAATCGGGATTTTATTGTAAATAAGAGGCGCCATACTATCTACACTCATTCTTGAGTTTGTGCTAACGTTATCATAGTGGCACTTTACAACATCCTTCAAATGTCATACTCATTCTGTCTACTGTTAAGGTTAAGACTAATGGTCCACCCACACCATCCCCATAACCAAAGGAGTTTTAACCTGTAGTTAGCTCTATATAGTTCTCTCTGATCCGGTAGTTGGTTGTCCTTGGCTGCATTTTGTAGTGCAGACAGGGATAATCTCCCGGCTAGGGACAGCTAGCCGGTATTAGACGCACCTAGCATCAGGTTTAGCGATTTAAGGGACATATATGTATGTGTTGGCTTCGGCTCCTCCCACGCCATCCAAAAGTGAGAGGCTTAGTGATACTGATAATGGACATTTAACAGATAATAAAAAACTACGTATTCAAAAAATCCAGCGTGGAAAGGACAAACTGTTTGGCACTGTTTTATGTAAAACCTAAAACTTCTGCTCTGTTATGCGCAATGAATGTTTTGAAATTCTGAAAAGTTTCCGGTGCAATGAAAAGCTGTGTAAAATACTACCAGCGTTATTATCACACTCGCTGCTTATCAATAGAAAATTAAACAATACATAGGTACCTATCTACATGACATACCTACATAGATCGACCATTATTTACGTCAAAACTAATTGCGGCATGAAACAATAAATTATTCTTCCCCTTTTGGTTTACAGATTTTAGATGAAAATGTAGCATATTATAATTAAACTCATAACAAAGAGTTATGTTTAGGGCAATTAAAATGCTAAGGATGTCTCTCAAATTAATTTGTCTTTGTGTACGGCTGTTGAAATACAAAGCGACTCATTTCGTAAAACGTTTCGTTAAACGTTCATTAATAAATGCCAAATGTAGTTTTAGTTTACGGTCTGTGTTAGGTACGAGTAGGTACTAGTTGAATGGCATCTATTAAGTCAATTATTAATGGGACTGTTAAGTATTGTATACGCATGCTCTGAGTAACTATCGATAGATATTAATTCTGGTAGGATTTTGTAAATATAATAAGCAGACGATAAAAAAAACATTCCCCATTTTTCACATGCCAAAATATGGTCGAAAACAGAGGGGCATGACGAAACTTTGCACGACCTTACACAAAGCGCAATCTAGCCTCAAACTAAGCATTAGGCTTGTACTATGGGTACTAGGCAACGAATATACTCATATATTACTTTTTTTTGGGTTTAGGAGTTTTTTGTTGACTACGAAACCCTTAAAAAAGATAACGTAGGTATATACTTTGTTGATAGCTATGTGTCAAATGTACGTTCACTGAGTATACAGAGCATAAATAATGCATTTGTTAGTGATTTTTAACGTCAACTACAATAGAAACCTCCGGCAGTCGCATAGAGTTAAGAGGATAGTCTCCATTCTCTTTCTCCATACAAACGTACTCGTAGTTTACATTTTCCTCCCTGGATAAAGACATTAGAACAAATATGTTTATCCCATAAAACATATCTGCCATGACTATGCATCTACCTTTTAATTTTTTTCATTTTATTATTATTTTAATTAGATAACATATTTGCTCTAATGTCCAGGGAGGAAAATTTAAACTACGTTTGTATGGAGAAAGAGAATGGAGACTATCCTCTTAAGTAATATATAAGAGACTTCTAAAGCAAAGCATTTACCCGACTCCTCTGACATGCTATTTTCTATTAAGACTATTATCTAATAGTATACTATTTGTATCACAGCAAGAAACCACATCTCTAGCGGACAGGATTCGACTTTTGACTTGCGACGTTGAGGATGAGCTAGAAGACCGATCACAGCCTCCAACAAACTACAAACCAGAAAAGGCTGATAAATTCAATAATATCGACAAAAACAATGAGAAGGCCTTCGGGAGTGCTTCCTCTTCATCGTCTTCGTCTACGCTGTCAACGGCGCCGGTGCTCACGAGGCAGCAACCACCTGACTTGGGTGACGTTCACCAAGAACCACAAAAGGTAAGTCAAATTGTTGGTTCAGTATTATCGAAAGACATAGATAACGAATCTAAGATATCTTATATAATCCTATCCTACTACTAATATTCTAAACGCGACAGTTTGTATGTATGTCTGTACCTTGACTTTGTTACTCCTTATTGTATTGTGGTATTTGTACCTATGGTATTGTGTACCTCATGTCGTCTAAGTAGGGCCGTAGCCTAAAAGGCTTAAGACCTGAGAGCATAAAATACTGTTTCATAATTAGCTGTGAAATTTAGTATGAGTCGGTATTTTATTGAGAGAATCATAAATAAGCAAGTATTCGCACGAACTTACCTAATTATAAGAAGTAATATAAAGTTCCTTGTGCATCTACTTACTTGACATTATTGAACCTTGTAACTTAGTAATTAGTTTAGACTGCTGTAAATTATGAGTATGAGAGTTGCAAAGTTTCAAGAGTAGTGATGACAAACAAAATTTAAACAAACACATTTATTTAAAGTTACAAAAAAATGAACCTTCTTTCTTGCACATACCTACTACCTAACGTTGAGTTAGTTTCTTCTAGGCAAGCATGATACACCTCATCGCTTCCTATTAGATGAAATAAGTTCAAATGCTACCCTATCTCATGTAATAAAACCGGCCAAGTGCGAGTCGGACTCGCGCACAAAGGGTTCCGAACCATTAAATAAAATAAATTCTATAAACAACACACAACGCTATCTACCACCATCACCATCTACCATCTATCTACGCTACCATTATCTATACAACAGGTTTTGTTTTTAAAGGTTTACGATTTATGACGTATTAAAAAAAACTACTTACTAGATTTCGTTCAAACCAATTTTCGCTGGAAGTTTACATGATAAATATGATAATGTACATCATATGTTTTTTTTAGTATTTATCATTCTCTTAGTTTAGGGGGGGGGGCACAAATTTTACCACTTTGGAATGGTCTCTCGCGCAAACTATTCAGTTTAGAAAAAAATGATATCAGAAACCTCAATGTCATTTTTGAAGACCTATCCATAGATACCTCACACGTATAGGTCTGATGAAAAAAAAATTTTGACTTTCGGTTGTATGGGGAACCCTAAAAGTTTATTGTTTTTTTTTCTATTTTCGTGTAAAAATCTTAATGCGGTTCATCGAATACATCTACTTACCAAGTTTCAACAGTAGGTATAGCTCTTATAGTTTCGGAAAAAAGTGGTTGTGACATACGGACGGACGGACAGACAGACGGACGGACAGACAGACGGACAGACAGACATGACGAATATAAGGGTTCCGTTTTTTGCCATTTGGCTACGGAACCCTAAAAAGTCTTTACTGCGTTTATTTTTAAAATGTAATTCAATTTATAATGTAGGAAAGCGAATAAGCAAAGAGAAGCTGTTACTTGTTTATGAACGATGTATAAGTGAATAAGTAACTAGATAAATTAAAATAGTTAATGTAGGTACATGCGGTGCAAGAATCATCCGAATCTATAGCTCAGTATTACATACATACATCTACTCTTATCTACTCTATTCTGATATCTCTATATACATTAGTGTAGAATTTGATCTTCACAAAAAGTAGGCACCTAGCTCTTAGTAGAATCTCATACGTTTTTATCGTTAGAATATTGGAACGGAATCGATCTGAAGGTTACGGACGTAAATAGGCGGGGCGTGTAGGTACATTGTTCGAAAGAGTCGAAGATTTCACATTTAAAAATATGTTTATAAGTTTTAGGGCTTCGTCCACCATTCTCAAGTAAAGTATGCATGGGTCATTTAACATGTAAAGTTAAATGGCAAGTAAAAGTCACGATTATCAATCAGTTTAATTATGCTTAGTTAGTTCGAGTAGTTCTACTTGAAAGTTGTGAAACGCGTCCATAAAATTTGGACTTTATTTAGCGATAAGGCTACTTGGAACTGTACTCCCGCGTAGTACTGCGTTTCCATTGACATAACCACAGAATAGGCGATAGTCACAAAGGTAATTCGAAACGCTACGGCGACGCGCTTCCGCCGCTGTCAATGCGCGTGTAGCGTCGGTTATAGTTTAACTAAGTTTTGTTATAAAATTAAATAATTTCGTTTCGATAAATATACAAATAAAACTAAATTCCACGAACAATTAGTTGCCAATGCAATTACAAAGACTAAAGTTACCACAGAGAAAATGGAAGTACCTACCTACAAATAAATTTGTAAGGGCGAATCTCAATTGCTTAGTTAATGAATATTGTTTAAAAGCTTTTCTTACGTATACCATAGCAGTAAATTTTAATTTTCTTCGTTGTTTGCAGAAAATAATTAGTGAATATTTTGTACAGAGCGCAAAGTTAACAGTGTCAGTATACCTACTATGACGTACCTACCTACCATGATGTTGATCACGGGCATAAATAATATGTTGATATTAGTTAAGGTTACGTTTGTAAAGTCTACTCATAAAAGAAATACCTTTATAGGTATGATGAGGTTTTGTGGCATCTAGGCTAAGTACGTCATTAATTTTGTTCTGGAAGTGCCTACACTTCTAGAACAAAATTAATGACGTTCCTACTGTGATTTGTCGGTGTTTTTTTTAAATTAACAACTGAATTGAGAACCTGCTCCTTTTTTGAAGTCTGTTAAAAATGTACTACTTGACCACTATCTCACCCGAGGGCACCTACGCCATGGCGCGGCGCAGTTATACCTACGCCACGCCGTAGCTTGGCGGCTCCACCGCGATAAAAAGAAGAAGTATTTTCGACTTTCGATTATTTTTCTATAGCGGCGTATTCTTAGGATATATCGCAAATACGGAACAGCAAAGCGTAATCGCTCGACTACCCAAGTACCCACTGAAAGTTATGATCTTCTCGTATTATCGGTGTATTCGTTGCAACGTGTATCTACATGCAGCGTTCAGCGTAGCGTAGTGTTCAGTGTTGGAACGTTTTAACGAGCGTACGGTGCACATTTCGATATTATTTAATACTAGCTGCGTCCTGCGGTTTCACCCGCGTAAGTCCTGATCCCGCGGGAATTCCGGGATCAAAAGTAGCCTATGTCCTTCTCCAAGGTCCTGTCTATCACTGTACCAAAATTCATCAAAATCGGTTCAGCGGTTTAGGCGTGAAAGCGTAACAGACAGACAGACAGAGTTACTTTCGCATTTATAATATTAGTAAGAATAAGATAGTAAGATAGTAAGATAGTAAGATAGTAAGATAGTAAGATTATAGTAAGATAGTAAGATATAGTAAGATTAGTAAGATTATTATTTCTTAGCGAGGTAGGTATTGAGAATATTTCTTATTTGTTGCTTATCTCTGTCGTAGATCAAACTATGACAATAAGTATTTAGAATATTTGCAAAATAATTGCGGTTACAAAAATAGTCAAAGTCACACAACAAAATTTGTTCGCCTAGACGTGTAGATGTAAAACAACTCCTTAACTCGAGATGCTCATTAATTTCCCATAACATGTAGGTACTTAAAATAACTAAGAGGAACTACCTATTATAACTAACTACACATATCAAATTGTAAACAAGGGCTTTGTTCCAGCCCAAGCCGGAGCCTCGAAGACAATTTTTATCGACGTTAGCGCCGCTGACAGCGTGTGTCGGTAGCGCTGCTCATCACGAAGGGTTCTACTACGTACCGCCCGGGGACCGGGGCTCGGCATCAGCTGCCACTAGTCTCGACCTTCAGGAGCATAATGATGCTCCGGCGCCTGACGTCGTCGCTGGCACCCCAGGTCAGTAAATAGATGTAACACTAGCCACAAAACATCGCTACAAACGGTCTAAGCTTCGTATTTTTTTTTACTTTAATCAATTATTCAATCAATAGTTTTTGATAAAATGATAATCGGTAATTTGACTTTCGGGATTACGTATCGTACTCCTTTCATATTGTTTCTTACTAATATAATGATTTCAACATAATCTTACTTCAAGCGTTTTGTGGCGTGACGTGTCCCTTGTACTATATTATTTGGTATATAATAATGTATTTGAATTTTTAGAATAAGTGTAAATAGTGCTTATTACTTGCGGGTAAATGAATACATTAGTTAGGTACTAATAATGATACGGTAGGCGCCATAGTCCTCATAGTTCCCTCCAGTATCCAATCCACTACCAACCCATTTCCATAGCCCAAATAGTTTACTCAATAGTTCTGTCCAAACCGGGGGTTGTCCTTGGTTGCATTTTATAGTGTAGACAGGGATAATAGCCGGTTTTGAACTAAAACGGGCCTCTACGTGTTGGCTTCGGCCCCACGCACGCCTTCCAAAGGTCCGGGGCTCCATAGCTCCGTGAAACGGAGACGTTACAAACAATAATAATAATACTATACTATAACTCGTAAGTGACCTATCATTATTACGTATTTACATTTCGTATCTACAACGTAAAAAGAAAGTCCGAATGAAATACAATTAAGTACTACTAAATACTTAGGCACTGATACATTTATTTACCTATAGGTAAATAAATTAAAAAAAAACCTACCTAAATCAAATTCAACCAAACTACCAGCTTCCATTGAATAAACGTTCATCGACTCGATTCGTCAATTACAGCGCCGCGCCGTTTTATTTTATTTCCTATTACGGTAGCTTTTTCGCTTTTATAAAATTTCAGCGGTAGATTGGTTTGATGTTAATCCGATTATTGTGAAAGCTGAATAAAACTGTTAGTTATTTTTTCGAGTTTCGCGAAATTGATATGAAATAACTTTCATATTTTTTTAGAAAAGAAGTGAGTGTTATTTATTAAACTGTTCTTAAAATAGTATTATTTTTCCTCGACATTTACGGTATCTATGCTAATATTATAAAAAGGAAAGATTTGGATTTGTGTGTGTGTGTGTGTCTGTATGTTTGTTATGAATAAACTTTTGATTCCGATATTCCCACGGGATCGGGACTTACGCCACGGGACGCGGGACGGAGTTATCTATGATATGTTTATTTATAAATGACTTCTACTTTAATTCAGATTACCATCACAACGTGTTAGGATCTAACGAAGGAGACGATGGGCTAGCAGCGTTTGCGAGAGCAACTGCACCCAGGACTGAAAGACTGAGACAGAGGTACGGCCAGGAGTCGCAGCCGGTCAGCTCTGATGATGAACACGACGACTATGGTAAGTGCAGTGCCACTGATCCGAAAAAGTCAGAACCAAAATGGTGATAATGCACGACGTTACACACATCGCAATCTAGCCCCAAACTAAGCACTAGGCTTGTACTATGGGTACTAGACAACGAATATACTACATATTATACTTTTTTTTTGTAAATACATACATATGATACATAGAAAACACTGAATATCCCATGTCTTCGGACCGCGGTGAGTCCTAAGACATGTTGGTTTCCTCACGATGTTTTCCTTCACCGTAAGAGCGAAGTTATTAGCGCACATACCTTTTACTTAAAGAAAAAGACATTGGTGCGCGGTCGGCCTGGATTCGAACCCACGACTCTCGGAATGCAAGCCGGCGTATCTACCACTAGACCAACACCACTCAGTGATCGTAATAGACTAGATTTTTCTTCTGTTTTTGCGACATTGGATTGAAATTAAAGACATTTTTCGGTTTTAATCGCGTGGTGTTTATTACTTTTAGCATTGTTTCAATGCTCAACGTTTCGAGACCTTTACAGGCCCCTTCTTCAGAAAGGGATTAAAACCGAAAAATGTCTTTAATTTCGTAAGCGACTAGGCACGGCTACATAGGTATCTATGTAGCCGTGGCTAGTCGGTCGGAGTATTTATAATTTACTAGTTTATCGTATACTACCTGTTACCCGAAACCGGTTTTGTAATTAGGTACTAATTGTACTAGTACTCCCTGTTACGCGATTGGGGTTACAAGGGCCCTTAAACTGGTTACAGGTTTTCACAGACGGCCAGCCGTTCGGGGTATAGCAGTGAAACAGCAGTTAGGGGCCTCCGACGATATTCTCCAACAAATGCAGAACGAGTTACAGCCCACGCAGGGCAGCCAGCAGTCGGCGAGTCACGCTTGTCAAAGAACTAACTCCAACTATTCTTGGCAATATTACTCTGAAGCGAATCTCAACTCGAGACCCCAGAGCCGATCCAGTGCTAATTCTAATTGGTAAGCCCACTGTAATTATTAATTTTAATATTAAGTATTTCAGTATTTGTAAGTCTAGGCCATTGACAAATCTAGGTCAATCAGAAGTGCCAAAGCTTACTCTGACAGAGGGCATGCCAGACCGCATGCCAGGCCGCCTATTACATCTTCAACCAGATACATGTTATAGCAGGGGTTCCCTAACTGGGGGGGGGGCGCCCCCCAGGGGGGGCGCAGAGATATTTAAAGGGGGACGCGGGCCACCTGTGCAGTTAAGTATAAAAACCTGTGATGGCTGAGAGAATGCATTCCAGACAGCTCGATACGACCAATGAAATTATTTGAAATTGACGCCTATCAAGAACATAATATTGTTTCCTCAGTTGGCTAATATCAGCCTCTAGACTGGCCCCGCGCTCAACTCACGGGCGCTATCAAAGGTATTTGGTACAACTTACCAAATACCTACCTTTTGTATGACTGAAAATTTCATGAGCAATAAAAATACTGATTTTGAACACTTTTTTATTCTGACCCGATAATCTGGACTGGAGGAAGGGGGGGCGCGGGTTTTTTTTTATGGTCGAAAGGGGGCGCGTCTCAAATAAGTTAGGGAACCCCTGTGTTATAGGTAATTAAATTTACGTAACATTTGTAAATAGCTGATCCTCATTTCGAACACATTCTATCATAATGTGAGTGCCGACTTCGACTATTCCACACTCTATAGGTACATAAGTTTGTATATCACTATTGGTTTAAAAGTTATGTATCTAACCTATGCAATAAAGGTTATTTAGGTATTCCGACGCCCTCAGTGGTTCAAAACTCCTCGTTATTAGATTCATAAAGTTGTCAACTTATTACAGATAGGTATTCCTGTGAGGCATAGATTTTGAAGCCTGGGAGAGAAGTTTCTCTCTTGATCTCTGTATCTACGTAAAGTTAAATTACTAATCTCTAGAGTTTTCTGTTCAAGTGGGATGGGTTTTTTACATCTAAGGTCTTGTACGTGTAGCCTTATTAGTAAACGTGGAGTAAGGTCGGAGTCTGCTTAACGTTTCAGGACCTATATTAGTTACCGGTCTCGATGCTAAAAGTAACAAACACCACGCGATTAAAAGCGTAAAATGAGTTTAATTTCAATCTAAGAATGATTTTCAAATACCTGTTTATAACGTAATATAACGATAGCCCACTTGATATAGTCAGTCAACTTTTTTTTTTACTTACTTTTACTTTAAATAGTTGTAGATTCTAAAAAATTAAATTTAATGAAAAATTATCAATAAAACCCAAGAATGATTTTCAAATGCCTATTCAACGATACCCCACTCGACATAGTCAGTCAACTTTTTTTTTCTTTTTTACAATATGTCGTCTGGTAGTCGCCATTTTAAATTTTGATAATGTCTGTCATGCCGTTAGTGGGGCACTCACAGGACTGAAATTGACGCGATTGACGTGCGAATCATCAAAAACAGTCCGTCCGTTCGGCCTCTTGAGCGCCACAAAGGAACAAGCATACATAGTGATACATAGACTGATCAACACATAACCCTTCTTCGCGTCGCGCAGTCGTGTAAAAAGCTTAATAGACTAATTTTCTGTGAATATTAACGATCAAAACTTTACCGGCTCATTTCTTCGAACTTCACACTTTGTTAGTAGATGTGTTCTTTGTTCAAATATTATAAGTCCCGTCTCTTTGTGCAACACTCTGTAGGTATTCGTGTAATCTATGTCAGCCGATTATTCAGTAGGTACTTATGCTGATTTCAACTAGCCCAAACTTGAAATTACTAAATTTAAACCAAAAACTTCCTATGGATGTCTTCTGGCTTCCCTGATCAGTCAATGTGCAGACCTTGAACTGAAATCCTGTGTTTATAGTATTAACAAATCATAGCTGGAGATCTGAATTAACACTAAGGCTTTGGGGACACACGGGTGAAACCGCAGGGTGCCCCTAGTAATGTTATTTCATTTTGATTAGTATAGGTATGTATAATTACCTTTTGAAGGTGCCGTGTACATGTGGGCTGCTGTGATTGCGTAGGTAATATCATGTAATATGGAAGTACGTCCTTATTCCTTACAGGAAGTAGGTATAGACAAACGTTTTACCTCGCAACGTTTGAAGTAAAAAAAAATAACATTTTTCATGGAAATACAAATAACATTTTTATTTTCGTACACTATTGTTAAAATTCACAGACGCAACCATCTATTGTTAGTAAACGTGAGTGCCGAGTTTGCCATCACGTTGCAAAAACATTGAGTTAAGTTAAAAATGACTTTCGAAACCAGAACTGCGTGTTTTCAGGTTAGGTATATATACAAAACTTTGTACTTTGGTTACCTACTAACACTAAGGGGGTGGTACCACCAACCTGTGGGGAGCAAGGAGCCCCCACCTTAAACCAAATATGGCCTCTTTTATTAGGGTTCCGTACCCAAAGGGTAAAAACGAAACCCTATTACTGAAACTTCGCTGTCTGTCCGTCTGTCCGCCTGTCCGTCTGTCCGTCTGTCCGTCTGTCCGTCTGTCCGTCTGTCCGTCTGTCCGTCTGTCCGTCTGTCCGTCTGTCCGTCTGTCCGTCTGTCCGTCTGTCCGTCTGTCCGTCTGTCCGTCTGTCCGTCTGTCCGTCTGTCCGTCTGTCCGTCTGTCCGTCTGTCCGTCTGTCCGTCTGTCCGTCTGTCCGTCTGTCCGTCTGTCCGTCTGTCCGTCTGTCCGTCTGTCCGTCTGTCCGTCTGTCCGTCTGTCCGTCTGTCCGTCTGTCCGTCTGTCCGTCTGTCCGTCTGTCCGTCTGTCCGTCTGTCCGTCTGTCCGTCTGTCCGTCTGTCCGTCTGTCCGTCTGTCCGTCTGTCCGTCTGTCCGTCTGTCCGTCTGTCCGTCTGTCCGTCTGTCCGTCTGTCCGTCTGTCCGTCTGTCCGTCTGTCCGTCTGTCCGTCTGTCCGTCTGTCCGTCTGTCCGTCTGTCCGTCTGTCCGTCTGTCCGTCTGTCCGTCTGTCCGTCTGTCCGTCTGTCCGTCTGTCCGTCTGTCCGTCTGTCCGTCTGTCCGTCTGTCACCAGGCTGTATCTCATGAACCGTAATAGCTAGACGTTTGAATAAGAATAAGAATAAGAATAAGAATAAGAATAAGAATATTTTTATTGCTATAACTGTGTACATTTGAGGTCTTAAAATATAAATAGTTTCAACAGTTTACTCATTTCGAGCATGCAATAGGGTAAGGTGACAGTAGGGCCTTAAAATATAATTTTAATCTAAAGTAGAACAACAATATTTATATTACCTTTCGTCGTTATCGAAAAATTCTGTAAGATTATAAAATACCTTAGATATGAGCCAAGCTTTCAATTTGTTTTGGAATATAACACCGTTTAGTAACTTAATGTGTAGGGGTAAATGATTATAAATTTTTATTGCGGTGTAATATGAACTTTTATAAAATGTATGATTGTTTACTTGAGGTATGCTTATATTATATTTATGTTTGTCTCTTTGACTCTCAGACCTAATTGAGATTTTGCTAAAAAAATAACCTTTGTTGTTTTTAACAAATAAGCAGATTTCCAATATATAAATACTTATTAGGGTTAGAAACTTTTCATCTTTGAAAATCTTACGTAGGGTATCTGTGTCTTTAAGGTTATAGATTTTTCTTATACATCTTTTTTGTAGTATAAAGGTGGATTCGAAATTAACAGAATTTCCCCAAAAGATAATACCATAACTCAAATGAGGATAGACATAACCATAGTATGCCGTTTTAGCAACATTTATTGAAGTTATATTAACTATTATTGTTAAACTAAAGCAATATTTAGATAAAATGTTATTTACTTTCTTAATTTGAGTTTTCCAGCTAAGGTGACAATCGATAATTATACCAAGAAATTTAGTTTCCGAAACTTCAACAATTTTTGAATTACTGTGCATAACATTTACAATTTTAGGTTTAGCTCTGTAGCTTTTAAGTTGCATAAACATAGTTTTATTTACATTAACTTTTAAATTAATATTTCCTAACCAATTTATAATTATTTCTAAGGTTCTGTTTATTTCTATTTCAAATTCAGCATGGGTCAAATTGTCTTTTGAGATATACACTGTAGCATCATCTGCAAACATAACAGTAAGATGTTTTGTTACCGAGGGCAGCTCATTTATGTATATGAGGAACAAGAGAGGCCCAAGAACACTTCCTTGTGAAACCCCTATAACAATCTTTTTAGAATTCGATGACATTTTTTCGACAGTTTTGGTTTTTTTATTGTAAACATCGAGTTCAATAGTTTGAGACCTGTCTTTTAAATAAGATTGTAATAAATTTAAAGCAATTCCTCGTATACCAACACGTTCTAATTTTTCTAAAAGTATGCTATGAACCACGCAATCGAATGCTTTCGATAAATCTAAGAATAAAGCTATACCTGTTTTCTTATTATTAATATCGGTCCAAGCTTGTTTGAGCATTTTAAAAATAGCTAAAGAAGTATTTTTTCCTTTTTGGAACCCAAATTGCAAATTATTTATCGTATTATTAGAAACAAAGAAGTCCATTAATTTTTTGTAAATAACTTTTTCGAACAATTTGGAAAAACTAGTCAACAATGCTATGGGTCTATAATTTTTAATGTCCGATTTTGAACCTTTCTTAAAAAGTGGTTTAACGATGGCAATTTTCATTTCGTCTGGAAAAACACCCGACGATAAACATAAATTTATAATATGAACTAAAGGTCTAACAATGTAATGGATGCTGTATTTTATGACTTGTATTGGAATTTGATCATGGCCTGAACTTTTTTTGTTTTTTAAATGATTAACTATATTAATTAGTTCAGTCATTGTGACTGGTTCTAAAAAAATTGTTTTTACACTATTGCTATGGATAGATTTCTGTGTTTTTGCACTGGTTTTAAAATCATTATCTAAAAAGTAATCATTCAATTTTTGAGATATAACTGCAGGATCGTGTATTTCAACGTTATCTATTTTTAAATTGTCAATAGAGGTACGTATATAGTTAGCAGGTGTGGTATGATTTTTAATTATACCCCATGTGGCTTTGCTTTTGTTAGTGCTTTTATTTATATACGTTATATTTGATATTTTTTTACTGTGTTTAATTACTTTCTTCATTAAACGGCAATAGCTATTATATTTATTTTTATCTTCTATAGTATTTGATTTTTTACTTATTATATATAGTTTGCGTTTTTCTTTGCTTGCTTTGATTATGCCTTTAGTTCTCCAATTCGGCTTTTTGCTAAAAGTAATTTTGTATCTCTCAGTGGGAAAGCATAGATCAAACAGTAATTTGTACAAATGAATAAATTCAGAGTAAGCTTTATTAGGGTCAACCTGACAATAAATAGACGAAAAATTTATTTGTTTTAAATATGACAAAAATAAGTCGAGGTTGGTATCAATATTACGTTTATTCACGTACCAGTATTTTTCAAAAAAGCTTCGGTTAACTGATAAACTTATGATTTGAGCAGTGTGGTCAGATATACCTAGATCTAATACATGAGTATTATATCGGTTTATGTTTGTAATAATATTGTCTATACAAGTTTGTGAATGGGTTGTAATTCTAGTAGGATTATTTATTGTTAGGTTCATACCAAAAGTAGTTAGCGTATTAGTAAAAATTTCACTGTTTTTAGATTTTTCTAGTATATTGATGTTAAAATCACCTACTACAAATACTTTCTTTTTGTTATGTCTATTTCTTACGGCTAGTTTGTTAAGAATATTTTCTAAAGTTTGAATAAATAATTTAAAATTGCTATTAGGAACTCTGTAAATACAGATAATTACATAATTGAGATCAGGCAAAAGAACACCACAACATTCAAAATGTCGTTCTACCGATAAGTTAATAACCCAGTCTAGTTTTCTATAATTAATAGAATATTTTAAATAGATACACACACCACCTCTTGCTCTTTTCTTTCTTGAAAAATGGGCAGCCTTTGTGTAATTTTCTAACTGTAAAATGTCAGCTTGATCATCTCGAAGGAAGGTTTCACTGAGGCAGCATACATCTATTTTATTTTGACTAGTAAAAATTTCGACTAAGTCTTTTTTAGCTTTAAGACTTTGTACGTTAAGATGCATTATATTTATACAATTGTTATCGTTTTTATTGTTTAAGAAAAAACTCACCGGTAGTCATGCCAGCAGCGTTATCGGTTGTCGTCGAAACTCTCGAGATTTTGCAATTTATTTTCTTAAAATAGAATGGAATAGTACCAGACTTGGGTTCTGTAGACATTATTTTTGCTTTTGCTTTTGGAGCTACTGGGGTTTGTTTTGGTGTGATATTAATATTTGTGGATGAAGTAAGAAGTTGGTCTTTTTTCTCGATGTATTTCTTAAATATATCTGGTATAGTGCTAAATCTTTTTGTAATACGAACAGTTTTTTGTATAGGAGTATTTTGGTTATGACCTTTTAAAACATTTTTGCCTAGGTAACAATATTCATAGTCTACGGTATTTATAGTGTCGTTAATTAACTTGCTCAGTTGGTAGGTAGAATAAAATGTTGGAGGAACGAACTTGCAATACGAATAATATTTAGTTGCTAATTTTAAGGACTGGTTAAGTTTATCCTCATTTAGGAACACATTTTGTGTAACACCACCACAATTTTCACAGAAGATGTATTTCGGTAGCCGCTACAACAACAAATACTAAAAACAAAATTTAAGAGGGGCTCCTATACAACAAACATGTTTCAAACACAACAAGGAGTTTTATTACAATGTGAGGTCGCTTCTGATTGGTCAGGACAAATCGAGTAGGTCATAGAATTCAAAATGGCTGCCCTGTCTGTCAAATATACCAGTTTGCCTTCACTTACCAAAGAGTTTCTTTTATGTTTTAGATTTTGTGTCTCAAAGTTTTTTTTTTTCATTTTTTTTTGAGTTGCGTGGTCGAATGATGGGAGTAAGAATCGAAGCTAAATATTTCAATTTTCTTATCAAATTTAAAATTGGTTGTTGTAAACGATCTTAGGGTTCCGTACCTACCCAAATGTGATAGTGGTACGGAACCCTTCGTGCGCGAGTTTCGCACTTGGCCGGGTTTTTGTTTTACGGCAACTTTTCCTTGTCACATTGCTACAAGTAGGTAAACGATATTCTAAAAATAACGGTTTAGTCTAAGAATTACCGATTCTCGAAATGACTACAGGGTCTATAATTGACCAATTTTTGAAATGTACAATTCTATTAATGACTGATTCTACAAATGACCGATTCTATAAAGGACCGATTCTACAAATGACTGATTTTTCAATTTTATGAACAGTAAGTAGTTTTAATAGGAATATTGTAAATAAAATGCTATGTAGCTCCATGCCATGTTGCGTAACCATGGCAACATTGTAGGCGGTGTAAGGTGTTTTTCGTTACGAAATTTGTTCAATGAAAGCCAAGGCCCGCGAAAAAAGCTATGCAGTAGCTTAAAACGCTATGCAATAGCTTAATAAGCCGAAAACAAATTTCATGTCTCTGAGTAGGTATGTGGTACCTTACGTTGCCGCGTCGGGGGACGTGGAAACGTTAGATACTATAAGCACGGGTCGGTTACCATCAACTTTTGAAACATTATTTTTGCCTTTTTTGAAGTTTAGTTTTGTTTTAACTTGGATGATTTTTTTAAGTCGGGGGGGTTATTTAAATTTTAATTTTTTTTTAATAAAACAAAAACTATTTAATTATATAATTTGCCAACCCTTACGTAGAATTTTATTTACGATATTCCTATTAAAACTACTTACTGTTCATAAAATTGATAAAATCAGTCATTTGTAGAATCAGTCATTTGTAGAATCGGTCATTTGTAGAATCGGTCCTTTATAGATTCGGTCATTTGTAGAATCAGTCATTTATAGAATTGTACATTTCAAGAATTTGTCAATTATAGACCCTGTAGTCATTTCGAGAATCGGTCATTCTTAGACTAAACCAAAATAACGCTCTAATTGCCTTAATTTAACTTTTATAAAGTTTAAGTTAAAGTTAATTTTGCTAGAGTCAGACGTCACGTGTTTTGCAAAAGTTCGCAATGAACATGACTTGAACGTTTAGGGCATAAACCGCCTAAACTTAAGGCTATACGCGCAATAATAAGTCGCGGCGCGGAGGAACTACGAAAAATAAATGTACCTAAATGTTATTGATAACTGCGTCTGTACCACCCGCCCGCGGTTTCACACGCGTAACTTCCGAACCTGTGGGAATTTCTAATAACCTTTTCTTATCGGATGCTTCCATTGTATATAAAAATGCACCCCTAAAATGCAGCTACCTATTATCAACGGCTCAGGTTGTGACATAACGTTTAAAGGATTGATCAAAAAAACGTATTGAAAATATTTAGAAAATAATTTAATTAATTATAAATTCTTCTCGGGGCTCTTTTTATTAAACCACCCACAAAAAATGGTTTTGTTCACTGTCTTCCGCACTTTACCGGTGTACCAGCCGTTATTATGGAAATTACCTAGGTAAATTACGAAGCGTTTTAAAGTAAAATTAAGCAGATCAACAAATAATATCTAGAATTCCAGTCTATAACAATAGGTATTTCAGACCTCGTTATTCTCGTTTTCCAGGTCATCAAAGTCGCCAGACTACGTGTCAGCTCGCCAATGCGCTGGATCGGTGCAACACACAGACGCATGTTACGCGCATTCACAAACTGTTGCGTATACGCACTATCATAACAGACAACAAGAGAACACGTCTTATAGGAATTGCTCGCTTTACGCCAATGTAGGGTAAGTTGAGTATAATTTTAATGATAGCTTTAATAAGGCCAACGTAACAGCTAGTCATTGGGGCAACATACAGACATACGTTACGCGCTTTCACAAAAGGTTACGTATACGCACTAACTATCATACATAACAGACAGCAAGACAACACGCCTTGAATTGCTCGCTTTACGCCAATGTAGGGTAAGTTAAGTAAATTTACGTGAACGCATGCGCTGGACAGACGCATGTTACGCGCACTTATAAATTGTTGCGTACACGCACTATCTTAACATACAGCGAGGCAACTTGCCTTACAGTAATTGCTCGTTTCACGCCAATATAGGGTCTATCCTGTAGCCAGAGTTTAAAAGCATATGGTTAGGGTATCCCTTGCTCGTCGTAAAAGGCGACCATACAAATCATATCCTAATCCATGGAGCAAAAATACATTGAAAAACTAACGACAAGATACCTTTAATGCTCCGTTTCATAACTGTTAGGAAGACGGCTCCAATCTTGTTCCGCTGCCGTCTTCCTTCTTCTATATTCCCGTATTATATGTTAGACCATATCATCACTTACCAACAGGTGAGATAGTTTTGGAACGCTCATCTATCGTGTGTTATAGAAAAAACCGACCATGTGCAAGTGGGACTCGCGCATGGTAAATTGTGGTTTACGGTTTATGACGTATTAAAAAAAACTAGCTAGATCTCGTTCAAACCAATTTTCATTGGAAGTTTTTTTTTTTTAGTTTTATCATTCTCTTATTTTAGAAGTTACAGGGGTTACACACGCACACACACTTTTTACCACTTTGGAAGTGTCTCTCGGGCCAACTATTCAGTTTAGAACAGAATGATATTAGAAACCTCAATATCATTTCATCCTATCCATAGATACCCCCCCCCCCCACTCGTATAGGTTTAATGAAACAATTTTTTTGAGTTTCAGTTCAGCCCAAAAATTTATTGCTTTGCAGTTACCGAAGTAACCATACAGTCTTACAGCTATATCTTACATATCATATATATCTTACAGTTGTTCTGACAGCAGTCAAGAGCTGTACAGTTCTGCGACGAGCTCGGAGGCGGTGTCTCCAGTGCGGGCCCGCGGCCGCCGCCCGGAGTCTCCGCCGCCGATCCGCTCGCACCACCATCTCCTGTACGTGCCGTACAACGCGCACTACCATCACGAGTACCAACAACATGAGTACGCGCATCACTACACACCCAATGACTGTAAGTTTACTTACTCCATGTATCCCCGGCATAGAATAGGGTTACCCCATCTCTTCCCGTGGGTGTCGTAAAAGGCGACTAAGGGATTTAGGGGGGACTAGCAAAGCTTTAGTTCTCCCCGCGCGGTGGCGGATAAACTGCTTGGTCCCTAGAAGGGTTGGTGAAATATTGTCAAATCTATTAGCAGAAATATGGTCATTGATGACTTACCTACTGCGCTAACCTCAAATATATGGTGATTAGCGGACCCCGAGAGGGATGCAACCGAGAACATCACTCTGAAGGTACATAAATTTACAACAAGATGAAATTGAGTAAAATTGATAAAAAATATACTTATAAATGACATATTAAAACTCCCAATCGTTCCGATAACAGGAAAAAAAACGAGGTCAAAGGTCAAAATTCCGTTTATCTATACATATAATAAAATCGTAACTCAGCGGTGTCTGTTTTTGGAAGATATAAAAAAAATATAAATTGTATGGGTATCTATTAACGCAGCAGAACCTATTTTTCTGTTTTTCTGGTTGTCTGTTTGTCTGTTTGTCTGTTTGTCTGTTTGTGTGTGCCTTTGTGCCCGCTAATCTCAGAAACGGCTTATCCGATTTTAACCAAATTTGGTACGCAGATAGCTTTAGACCCCGATTAACATATAGGCTATTTTTTATCCGGATATTTAATCCGGTTATCCGGATAAAGAGTTTTTTCTGCTTTTACTTAATTAGTTTGAATGTTGTATTGAAGAAATATGTTGTGTGGAATCAACCCATGATTAACCGGATATCCGGTCGAAAATAAAAAAACCGGATATCCAGTTTTTTTTTCAGGAAATTTCTAAAATACCGTATACCTAGACAGGTATACGAAGGATCCGGATATGTGGAGAGACCTCCACATATCCGGATCCTTCGGACATACGGAAATTCTTTATAATGGCTGTTTTTAACCGACTTTAAAAAAAACAGGAGGTGCTCAATTCTAGCCGCATACTGTTTGTATGTGAATATGTTCACACCGTACTCCGGCAAATAAAGTCCGGTTTCGATCATTTATTTTTTATTTGGAAAGTTGGTCCCATAAATTGTTGCTGAAGATCTGATGAGAACGTTCGGAATGATAAGCAGAATAGCATCCCACAATGCTGTAAATTACTAATTTTTGGACTTTCATCAATAGAATCGGCTTAGAACTAGGTACAAATTGATGGACCTCCTGAAACCACCTTCTCAAAAATCCCTCAGTGATTAAAGTTGTAACCGTAACTTTAACGCAACAGTAATAGCAATTTTGATAATTTTTAGTGGCAGTCGAAGATGCAATAAAAATGATTAAAAAATATAGCTGTAATCGGGAAGTTTTACTGGGTAGATTCAGATTGCATGTAGTTTACGTGGCACGATGGCAGCTGTGGATTCCGAGTCGAGGGTTCCGCGTTTGTATCACAGACCGCACTCCCTTTTTAAGAAACGGTGGCCTGCCGAGCCGAATGATGGCTTCCGATTCGAGGGCTGCGCGTTCGAGTCCCGAGTCCCGGACACGACGTTACGTTTTGCCCTCCAGATGGTCGTCCACCTTGCCGTTGTGAGGGGACTCAGTAGCTGCAAACCAAGAGGAGCACGACGTGGGAAACCGGGCTTGCCTGGCTTCTAATCCGTAATCCCGCGTCAGCGGGCTCGGGGTCCTTTCCGCAAGAAAGGGGCCGCGTGAAAGACAACCACTATAAAAAATCACCTCAGCCTCTGGTGGTGAACTCGGTGGGGGGCTTTATCACCGGCTTTGGGACCTCGAGACGGTGGCGTGACCATGCCGAGGGAGGGAAGATGGAGAGAGATTGTCTATCGGGCAGAGGTAGAGATGAAGCTTGGAAAGGCCACCGTTGTCAGGATGTAGTCCATAAGGAATTCCCACTGGCCTCGACACTTGTGGAGCGAAGGACACCATGGGGGCTTAGATTATAAACCTATGGTAGGGAGCCCAACGAGAGTGGCCTGACGGTGCATAAGGCGCATTACCCACGTAATAAAAAAGATATCATGTAGTTAAGCTGCCCGACTTTAGCTTACATAACAGATAAGTCGGTTGCACTGTATGTAGGAGAGCTTATTTTTATTGTTTTGTCCTTTTTTTCGAAGTCGGGTTTTGATTTTTTTTATATTTTCGATAAAGGCTACTTCTTATAATAAGTAATGCGAATAAGCATGCAACACGTTACCTACCGCTGCGCTGTGCAAAATCTACACTTAAATAGACTGTGCCATGATTCTCTTCTGTTCAGCAACAGACTTCCCTGGTTATCCGTTCAAGTGTAGACTTTTGCACAGCGATGGGTAGGTAGTCCGAAAAACGCTGACGAAGTCGCGGGCACAGCTAGTTTTAAATAAGGTTTCAAAGGTCGTATGGCAAAGTGTCTGAAAGCAGTATATAGATAACAAAAATCCATACATTTCGTCCAGGTTGAAAAAAGTCGACTACGTTAGAGAACGAGTAGGTAAACTTTCCTCTGGGGGCACAAATGAAAAAAAAACCGTTATTCAGAAAACCCCACTACATTTCCAGACACCAGAGCGCAGCAGTCTCAACAGGGGTACTACCAACCACAGCCCCGCTCCGGCACCAACACGCCGCAGCCAGTGGTCCCGCAGTCCTCACAAGCATCGCAACGAGCCAACTACATGCATGCCCTTCAATTACAGGTAAACCTACGGGCTTTGTTTACTTTACTCCTTTTTAGGGTTCCGTACCCAAAGGGTAAAAACGGGACCCTATTACTGAGACTGCGCTGTCTGTCGGTCTGGTCACCCATCTAAGTAATGACCGTGCCAAGCGTTGCTTAACCTGCATGACTATATTGGCAGATGCCAATAAGCTCCTCGAATCGTTGATATCACCGGAAGAGTTACTTACATTTAACCATGACGACATAGAGAACGGTGATTTTAAAGCCAAGAGAACGTTGTTCTAGACGTCTAGACAAAAAACTTTAGTTCTACGCCTTTTGGAAATTTGAACTTATTTTTTCAAAATGTTGGATATATGTTTTACTGAATAAAAGACGTTAGTAGTCCAAACGAAATGAAAGTTAAGTTAAAGCCAATGACCTCTAAGTCCAAGAAACAGCTGATTTTCAAGTCAATTTTAAACTCAAAATATTTGAAAACTACTTCGAATTTCCAAAAATCGTAGAACAAAAGTTGTTCGCCTAGGACTCTAGAACAACTTCCTTTCGGATTAAATCACTGTCCTCAAAACACCAAAAACAAACAGTGTAGGTATTTCATTCACTGACTTCCATGGTACAGTCGCTGGACAGGACATAGCGCACTGAATTTTGTGCCTTTTTGATCTGCGCCATGTTGCGCTGTCCCGCGTTTTCTATTGAAAGTGCCGTTCATGGAACTAATAGTTCCGGAGACGGTCACCATCACTTTCAATAGAAAACGCGCGACAACAGCGCAACATGGCGCAAATCAAATCGGCACCAATATCTAATGTCATTTTGTATGGTATAGCAATACAAAATGACTTAGTCAATCCTGAAAGTCAGTCAATCCTGAAGAAGGGTTTCGTTCGAGAAGAAGGGTCTCAACGTTTCGAGACCTTTCCAGGTGGAAAGGTCTCGAAACGTTGAGCGTTGTAACAATGTTAAAAGTAATAAATACCACGCGATTCAAACCTAAAAATGTCTTTAAATTCAATCATCAATATCGCGAAAACGGAAGAAAAATCTATGATATAGCAATTCCATCGTTCTTGTATAGTTTCATTTCAGCGTATTTCACTGTAATTTGATAAGTGGGCGCCCCAGGGTGTGACCTCGATGGTCCGTTCACCGTTCATTTACATGTCGTTCTATTTATGGCTGTCACCGCAAGAGTAGAAAGAGCAAAGACCATAAAGTGGTCTAATTGACAACAATGACCTTGACCAATGTTCACAACCCTTTATAATCGCGCAGGGTTTTTGCGTCGATCAATGTTTTCACGTTGCGTGGTAAGTAACTAATGATAACCTCTGTGGCCCGACAAGCGAATACCCGCCGCAGAAGATTGCAGGTTCGATTCCCGCCGAGAACAAGACAAGTGTTTATGTTGCCTAAAATGTTTGTTTTATTTCAGCTTAATAATAAGTACATGTTACAAGTAGTAGTTAATTAAGTTAAGTAGATACTTCTATCCGTTATCTGGTCACCATTGTACAAGCCTAGTTGCTTAGTTTGGGTATAGATGGTGCTGTGTTATTTGTTTGTATAAGGGTATTTAATTGTAAGTATATTTTAATGCTATTTATTCTCGTTATTTTCAGACGTTATGCCCTGCACCGGCGCGGTACCGACCAGTGCCTGCGCAACAGCCAGGCGGCGGGAAACAAATGATTTGCTACTCGGAAAAGGTAATAAATTACTCTTAATACTGGTAGTACTGGTTAGTGGTTACCTCAGAAAAGTACCTTAAAACTTATCTTTAAGTCTTTAACAGAAACGCTACTCTAAATTTGAGTTGTACAACAGCTAAGCAGATCTCAAACTAACTCTCTTACTAATTTTAAATTTACAATCTGCTCACTCACAGTAGCCCTCAAATTTAAAATGGCGTTTCTGTATTTGGCTGTATGTAGGTACTTTTTTTAAAGCTCATCCGTTTTACTGGCCGTTAATAATCGCAAGCGTTATTGCGATAATGCGTCCCAAGCAAGCTATACGGTCCAGTTAGACAGTACATTAATGAGCAGTTAGTTAGTTGTTGAGTACAAAACCAGGATTGCCCAAATACGTAGTTATTTATTGTATAGTTTAGTAGAGGCGAGTCGCGTGTGACGTGATCTCGGTATAATTTTGCACTGAAGTAATAAGTAGGTAAATGATGGATATTGCTGAATAGTAAAACATGTACGATGTGGAACCGTACACAAGCGCCTAAAACACTATCGTAGAATTGTGTAACTTCGTAGCCGTCCTAATACGAAAAATATTTAAACAGAAATCGCAATAACGCATACGATATTACCGGCCGATAATAACGCAGCTATGTGGTAAGAACTGCGCGGAAATCTGATGTACCTATTTGTGTTTATTGCAAAGCGAAATACTTCCTGTAGTGTTTTCAATATTGTATTTTAAATCAACATGAATATTTCAGACGATTTCACTTTTTTTTTCATAATTTGTTTTGGCATTGGCATTCAATTTTATTGAAACTGCGAAATTTATTTTTGTGTTTATATATGTTTGCACATTTATTACATAAAAACACACTATAAGTATAGAGTCTCAACAACAACAGCATTGTTAACTTTGTTTAACAGTGAAAAAGGCAGGTCAGGTAATTTTACGAATATTTCTAAAGCGTTTTGCTAGACCCTTTTGCTGAGTTTCTCTTAAACTTAGCAAAAGGGTCTAGCAGGTTAAGTCAACACGAGTGGCCCCTAGTGATATCTAGAGATGTCCTTTTGGGTGGAGGGTTGGCTCCATTTGTGTGCTCTGTTGGCCCAATATCAGCCTTTAAAATCTTTATATATTTTCGATTTTTTACAATGTCATTGTATTTATCCACCTAAACGGACGGCCAGACATCTCAAGGAGGCCACTCGTGTTCACTTAGCCTGCTAGACCCTTTACCAACATTTTTGATCCGTTTTTGACAAAAATCTAATAATGCTGAGGCGATATCGAGACATTTTAGTTATAGCATAGAGTAAATGAATGGTATGGTTGTTTAATTTATTGTTGTAGGTAGAATACGTGCTTTATTCTATAAGACTTTCTTTAGTTCACCTACCTTTAGCAAGATGTCGCTCTGTGAAAATATTTGCTCGAATTTCGACTAATTCCCATCCCATAGTTTGCCAGTACCAATGTAAGCTATGCGCTAACTGTGCGATTGTTCGTTAGGATTTCGAAAATAATTATAGCTATACTTGGATTTTAAGTTTAGACTATGATTTGACAAATCTTGTTGAAGAAAAAATGTCAAATACAATGTACAAAAATGTCAGATTATAGTCAGAAATTAAAAATCATACTATACTTGGTTGGATGTTACCAAAAAGTTGTGCCTAGAGCATTGAGTTATTAGAGATCAACGGCCGGATAATATAGCTAGAAATTATAAAGGCTTTTCGAAAACCGTTCTCAAACATAAGCTGAAAGGAAGACGGAGAAGGAATCTCGTTCTTATTTTTGTACCATATCCTAACGAATGTGGGCGACCATCTCCTTAAAAACTTTTCTATCCTAGGCTCGGAGCAGCCGTGTAATCGGTACCGGTCCACGATCTTATATAATATTACACCAAGCAATCCTTTTACCTCTACCCCTCTTCTAATCCATTTATTACCTTCACTTATAACTTCCTAAAATTGTATTTTGTATGGCTCTGTATGTGACCAAAATATGCGACTTTTCTATTCTTAACTGTGATAACTGATAAGTAATAGCTTTGCGAAAAAAAACTACCTATTTGAGCTTTTTCTAGACTTGTCAATCTTTTGTTAATATTGAACTACTGCGCACTGCGATTTCACCCGCGTAACTCCCGATCCCTTGGGAATATCGGGATATAAAGTAGCCTATGTGTTAACATAGATATTCTGCTATTTGCATACCATTGGAATCGGTTCAGTAGTTTTTGCGTAAAGGGGTAGGGAACGTACCTACTTATTAACATACAAACTTTCACCTTTATAATATTAAGTAGGATTAACAGGGTCTTCATTTTCCAAGCCATTCTTTAAATTCTAGCATGTTCTACCAGCTATTCTAGCATGGCAGCACGATAAACATTATGTCGAGTCGACAAGGTTCCGTCTCTTTCACTCAAACAACGAAAAAAAAAACTTTTATGTCGATTCGACAAAATGTACCCCGTGCTGTTATACTAGCCTACCAACCAGGCCATCAAGCCAGTTGAAATAAGACCGGTCAATAAATCAGTGAAAAAGATGGTCTTTTCACGCAATTCATTTTAAACTGGCTTACAACCAGTTTCTTCATAAAAATTAAAACTCAAATAGCCTTATTAATAAACGTCGAGTAAGGTCGGAATAGTGAGAACCTGCTTTGTCTTTTTCCGTGACCAGAACTTTCAAAGTTGACAAAAAGGAACAAAAAGTGATAAAACTACTCCGACCCTACTCGATGTTTATTAATAAGGCTAAAATAGCCTTATTAATAAACGTAGAGTAAGGTCGGAATAATTTGACCACCTTTAGTTTCTGTCTAATGTCTATCAACTTTGCAAGTTCTTGTCTCGGAAAAAGTCAAAACATGTTATCACTAATATTCTATTTTTAAGTGCTTAAGTCTGCACAGACATATTTTAAAGAAACAATATGGTTCAATGGTTCAAGTCGTGCTCCCGGTTTGAGTAAGATGCGGGTTCGAATCCAGCCCTGCGTCTATCGTGCGTTGTGTTTTTGCAGAAGTATTGTTTCTGTAAAATGTTATCACTACTCCGACCTTACAGCTAGCTAGTTGTAACAGCCAGCTAGCTGTAACAGCTAAAGTGACGTCCTAAAGCAAAATTTCCTAGGAAAATAGCAGAAAGATCAGTTGTGTTGTCGATCCACCAGGTGGCAGCACCTCTATACCAGCCGGCGCCCGGTTCCCCGTCGCGAGCCGCGCGCGGAGCCCCGGAGGGCGCGCCCTCGGCGGCGCCCCAACCGGCCGCCACCTCTCCGCTAGCCCCTCCGGCCAACCCCGTCTACTACGCTATGAACGTTTGACGAGGTGACTAGGTAATACCTTCGTTGATTTTTCTTCTGTTTTCGCGATGTTGTATTGAAATTAAAGACATTTTTCGGTTTGAATCGCGTGGTGTTTATTACTTTTAGCATTGTTACAACTCAACGCTCAACGTTTCGAGATCTCGTTTCGTTTCGTTTCGTTGAGCGTTGTAACAATGCTAAAAGTAATAAAAACCACGCGATTCAAACCGAAAAATGTCTATAATCTCAATACCTTTCGTTGTCATATTCTACATTTTTTTAAGTTTTTAGAAATATTTATTCAAGTCAACATTATTTCTTAGTGTTAATCCACACTTAGGAATACTGCTTTTTTAAAAAATGCTCCCGAATCCCGTCATGAATCCCGCCGGGTACTAAAGTTTTTGAAAGCATTTTTTCAAAAAGCAATATTTATTCAATTTTATTTTTTAGAGGTTATTTTTTAAATAACCTTTGAATTTATTTTCTGGATCAACTATCAAATATAAATTTAAAAAAAACTTAACTTAACAAAAAAAAGAAAAACAAAATCACCAAAACTAAAATAGGTAACCCATCCCCAAGCGTTCCCGATGCAAAGCTGCTCAATATTTATAATATTTTTTGGTGATATAATAACAATATAGCTGCCTAATATTCAACATTTTAGGAAATTCAACACTTATAGCCATATTAATAAACGTGGAGTAAGTTTGAAATAATTTAACCACATTTTGTTTCTGTCTGCCAACTTTAAAAGTTCTTGTCACGGAAAAAGACAAAATATGTTCTCACTACTCCGACCTTACTCCACGTTTATTAAAAAGGCTATTTGGTCCTAAAGTATATACATACTTCAGCATACGCTGACCATAAATATTTGTTTCTGGGTCTGGGTGTTTTGAATCTAGAACGTTGTTGGTCTAGTGGAAGATACATTCATTACGATACATTCCGGGGTCTCTGGTTCAAATCCTAACCGACGGCGCAACGATGTCTTATTCTTTACGAAATGTTATGTGCGCTAACATCGCTCTTACGGTGAAGGAAAACATCGTGAGGAAACCGACATGTCCTAGCACTCACCACAGTTCGAACGCATGGGACATTCGCCAATCCGGAGTAGGCTCCAGTGGCATTTTACTGCCTTACCCCTTTACGAGGAGGCCCTGGACCTACAGTAGGATAAAACTGGCTTATGCTTATTTATTTATTGATATGCTGAACAAAAGCAGCCCTTATCTGAGTAGACCTACTAACTAAATTAATTCAGTAATAGGAAGAGCAGTGTTGGTCTAGTGGTAGATACCACGACTTTCATTCCGAAGGTCGTCGTTTCTAATCCTGGCCGATCGCGCACCAATGTGTTTTTCATTTAGAAAGTAATATATGCGCTATTAACATCGCTCTTACGGTGAAGAAAAACATAATGAGGAAATCTACAGCTTAAAGTCACGCAAAAAGCCCAGTTATAGGGCAAGTTGCGGAAATACACAGTAAAAACTAAAAAAACGAACTTAGTCATATCAATGTTTCAGGTGAAAATCGTAGTGGGTCCCTCTGGTGAAGTCCGAATAAGTGTGCAGCCTCCAGCCTCGAAGGAGCCAAGAAATATTAAGTAAAGAGTTATAACTTAGTTTAACTAATTAACTTATAAGTTATAATAACGTACCAATTTCAGATACCTACTAGACGGAACACAAAACGGTCTATTAGCCATACCGAATGTTCCGTAGCGGATAAAGTTTATTTAAACGAATTGTTTCGTAAATAAAAGCTCAGCGAAAGAAACTATTAGACCTACTTCAAATATTTTACAAGGAGAAATGCATCATCAAAAAATCTCCTGTGACAAAATTCGAACCCGTGAACACTGGATTGATTGATCTTTCAAACCAGCTCCCTTATTCCAGTGCTGGATTCGAATGTTGGTCTGGAATAATATACTTACCTAGTTCTTTTTCAATGATAGACGTCCCAAAGTTTAATATCTATATTGAAAATTGTGCCAACTTCTTTGTATATTATTAAGCGCTGTAAGTAGGTATACTTAATACTAGATTAATCTGATAAAACTCATCTTTTTTTGTAAAATGTTTTTAAAAAAATACATATTTACCCGATGGGGGTTGTTGATCCATTTAAATTTGTACAGTAACAGCTCTAAGTCATCAAGTCTCAAGTTCATCATAAAAATAATGGACGTCTGTGACCTAATTAAACTTACTATCCAATATGACAAAATATTATTTTCTATAATTTCAGCAGTAGCCTATGTTTCACACGCGCACTAGCATCCGCGCTTCAAATTCAGTCTCAATATTATTAACATAGAACCGAACTGGTCTCTATTAGAGACTAGAAGTAGAAAGGTTGCCTGATAGTGATCCATTTCAAACTCGTCTCTGACGGACGAGACGAGCCAGTTCCAAAGTCAAACTGTTCGGGAAATTACTGACACACCTAAAAATAGATCAAAAATCGAACATTGTTGTTAGGTAATCTAAGATTATTAACTTAGATACAACAACAACTTGGAAAAAATACCTAAATTAAATTCAATTTCGGATTGCGTTTTTTATTACTCGCGACGGTTCGAGGTCTTTCCAGACCTCCTGCTCACGAGTATAAAATGAGGAACGCGATTAAACAAAAATATAAGAGTTTAATTTCAAATCACCTAAAAAAATGATATCTAAAATGGACCTACCCTACAAAAATTGAGTCAAATTTCGTATGTATAACAGCTAATATAATCTAACAGTATGTAGGTTTAATATACCTACTGTTAGATTTGTTAACATCAGTAATGTTTCAATCGGCCTAAAGTAAAGATAGAGAAATGAATCTGATTCAATAATGTCGTTGTTTATTAAAAAAATATATCTAGAGTTGGAGTAAGATGAAGTGGGACGCCTCGATTTTCAGCACAGTATCGTCATTCCAGTGTTTTATGACAATACTGTATGTTTTTTCAAATTGTTAAATGTTAATAATAGTTTTAAATAATTGTTACCGAGTAAACGAATGATAATCGGAATTGATACTTTGTTGACATTACAAGCTCGACAACATATAGGTATACATATTTGGACCGAGAATATTCCCTCACACTATTTTAAGCCATATCCACTGCCATGAGTTATTGAGCAATAAATAGTGCCAACGACGATTTTTTTGTGGAAAATAGGTCATAAGTATAACTTAAGCGGATGTTACCTAGACATCCTGCAAATGTGCGGGTCATTTCCGAGGACCCCAACTGCCAAATTTTATCATCCGTAGACAAGTAGCCACTTATCGGGGGGGACTCCTACCGCGATGGTTTCACGGGGAGGAGTAATTATGACAAGCTAAAGGGGGACACCCTTGACCATTTTCCATCACTTGCAGATCAATAGTAAGTTTTAGAATATTAAGTAGGTATGAACGTGTCCCTTACTAATCGCTTAGAATTATTTATACAATTTTGATGCGCGAACAAAACATCGCGCTTCGTAGCAAATCAGGTTTATCTGAAGCTTTTTTCATTTCCACAGCAGCAGATTCAGTTGAGTTTATGTGTCTCCACGTAGTATGTTTTTATACGTAGTAGTATTGTAACAATAAGATTTAATTGTAAAACATACATTAAAATAAAATACATTACTCAATAGACTGCATATTATAGTGGTTGGATGGATATATAGGTCTTCCAATCAGTATATTCGGGCTGGTCGCTAAATTAGCGCCGAAAGAGAATTTGTATGATTGTTATAGATGGAGTATAAGGATTCAAATTGATAGGATGGGATGTTTAAATACCTCTAATATACTGAAATGTTAAGTGGCCCATCATTCTGTTATAACTACGTGTCAAGATCGCGTTTTAGAAAATCATTGTTTTAAATTATACCTCGGAAGACTGGCACCAGCCAGTCCAGCCAGCCAGTCATCTTTCGACCACGGGCCGGTGTAATCCGTTTACCGAAATGTCGGGAATTACAAACAATTATTATCTACAAAGCGATCTAGACCTTTAGTTCTAATAATACAATGAACCGAAATTGTGTAAGTTTAAAAAGTATGTTTAGATGGTCTACTGACCACAATACATAAATTCTTCGAAATCTTTAGGCCTGTTTCACATGTATGATCTTGTATATGTAACTCTTATTCAAGATACTGTTAAAACTTACAGTTTGAGAAGATAAATACCTACATATAGATATGTGACATAGTTAGGTAACTAAAGTTCATTATCTTGAAGTATTTTTTCGATTGTTACCTAAAAGTAGAGTAACTTAGTGATTTCAATGCTACGACAATTTTAAATCCTTAAAAATATCCTCTAATCTAAAATGATGTGACTCGTCATGTCTTCGACTTGAAACGCAATACGCGTATAAATAAGTTGTGTCGCCGTTCATTCCTTTGAACTTATAATCCACTTAATGATCAAAAATGGCTTTCGTGACGCTACGGCGACGCGTTTAAATCACGGCGCGTAAAACCCTACACTACAATGCCGATATCTTGTATAAACCTATGAATGTTAAGGGTCCAATCGTGTTTTCAACACGATTTTGGTATCCGACTACGAGACCGGTTTGATTCAATTAACTTAAAATTTAATTTTGAATAGTCGCAACGCAGGACCGTGCGTAGCGCGATGATAGGTTTATACCTATAATACATACCTATTATTATATTCTAAGCTACTAAAACATATAAAACAGTTTAATAGAAATTGCTATTTCAGACATTAAAAAACAAACAATTGTTTAAAAATTAAAATATTGGTAGGTTGGACAAATCGACTAGACCATAAAAAATCGATTTCCTAATGTTTTCGCACAACTGTTAGAGCAAAACGATAGCAAAAACGACCAAAAGTAGGTAGGTATACCTAGGAACAATTGAAAATAAAGTGAGATAAAACCTACATTTTACATAACAAGTTACTATAATAATAAGCAATAAACATAGCTGTAATACCTATATTATATCACTAAAGCCCATGTTGTTTCCATCCGTAGATTTCTGAATAGTTCTATCCGATCCGGTGGTTGTCCTTGGCTGCATTTTATAATGCAGACAGGGGTAATTGCCGGCTTGGTGTTCACTTCATAGTTTGCGAGTAAAATTGTTATTGACTACGTGTTGGCTTCGGCTCCTTCCAAAAATCCGGGGCTCCATAGCCCCGTGATCCGCAATAAACATAAGTACCTAGATAATACGCAATACAATTATTGAATTGTAATGGAATACGAGAACCGACGAAGATTATTATCGTATTATTAAGAAAAAAAAAGTAGGTACTAATATATTTAATTTTCTTCACAAATTGAAGTCTATCTTTTTTGACCATATTCGTTTTAGAACACTTATTCTACAATTATAATGTGTCAGCCTATATTTCTTAGTCCTGTTTTTTTAAATCTATTGATTAAAAAGCTTTACCAAAAGAACGGTAATATATGTCGCTCATTTGGTAAAGCTCTTCAATATTTTTCGTTTCAACGAATTTTTGATAATTTTGAAAAATGTCTCTAAAATTTTTGAAGTGTCAGTGATTCCTCTAACCTTCCTGCAAAATTATTAACAATTTACTGATCGTTTTTAAAACAGGTTTGAGGCATGATTAAGACATTTTAATTGTAGAATAGATGCCAGGTAACGTGCGGCTTTACTTGCATTGCAGCTGACTGGGGTTTGATACGATTTTATAATTATACTTCGTTTTTTCAATTTCAGACTACGAACTGACGTTTTGGTTCTTTGTATTTGACATATTTTCTTCAGGAAGATGTGTCAAAATATAGTCTACAATTAAAAAACGAAGTATAGAACGATTAGGGATGACAATAAACTAAAGCTCGTTTACTGATCAAATGGATTTCAATTGTGTGGAAAGGAAAACAATCTTCTGGGGCATTATTCTGTTGATACAATTATCACAGTAAAGTTTATTTATATTTCGCAAAACGTTTTTCTATTTGTTGGTAACTTCGCAAAAAAGATTTCTCAATTTATCAAAGTGTTAATGATTTCGTAATTCGAATGTTACTACCATTCGTAAAACTTTTCGAAAAATGAAAAACAGAGCTTTTCTGAGACTTATCCGAATCGATTGAACTGCTAGTAATCAGCAGAATAAGGCTCCCGGTACACCTACTCATGTCACTAGTCTATTTGATTAATAGATATGTTAGATCGATGTCTAAAAGCTGGCAGTAACACCACATTTAATTTTGCGCTTGTGTCTGTATATAATTGCGCCTGCGCAGGCGTAACGTCGCACTTCACACACTCACACTTTATACACAAGCCATGCCAGCATTTAGTACCTAATCCATCTTTTAAGTGAGAACAAAATCCCCTTACTTACCATAAACAATGTCTACGTTGGTCTCTGTCTATTTTTTTAACTTTGAAACTTCATGTCACAGTTAAAGACAAACGATAAGGAATTACATAGTTTATGCAGCTATTTTAAGTAAGGGGGTATTTATTTGAATGTGTTAATTTTGTAAAACGGACAATTTTTATATTTTTTGTACTATAGGTACCTACGTCATAGGTACGTATAGGTAGATATTTCTTTGATTTTGAATGTACCTAACCAATATCGTCGGTTTATGCACCGCACCATACATGTAAATAACTGAATCCAAATATGAAGCCAAATATTATTGTGATTATTGTTTTCTGCATTAAGTGTCGTTCACGCGCTACGCGTTCAGAAAATAAAATAAATACTAGGTATTTAATAGAATAAGTAGGTACGCGGTACGCGAGCTGTTACTGTCAATATTTGACAGTGTTGTACAGTTTATCAAATCCCTTATGTTATGCAAAACTAGCCCCTTACTTATAAACGATGACTAAGTTTATGTAACGTTTGTCACTGTCTATTAACTTTGAAACTTCATGTCACACAAACGTTACATAAACTTTGTCATCGTTTATTAGTAAGGGGGTTAAGACTCCCCCTTACTTATAAACAGCTGCATGAAATATGTATCGTTTGTCTTTTACTGTGACATGAAGTTTCAAAGTTATCAGATAGAGACAGACGTTACATAAAAATAATCATTGTTTATAAGTAAGGGGGTTTGTTAATAACCTCGGCAACTATTGTACAACTAAAATTTTTCAACGCCTCAGCTCTATTCAATTTGCTTCAATAAGAATAATTGTTAGCAATCCTGAAAGAAATTCTAGCATTTCAAAGGTCTTAGCGAAAACATCGAATAATTGTAAAACTGTTTCAGAGAAAAATCGAACAGAGTTGAGTCGTGCCCAGCTGTATTTCGCCTTTAGATGTATGGAAATGTACTTGAGTTTACCATATACGTGTCCTGCAAAACGCATCTGGCCTGTTCTCAAGAAGTACTTACATACTTAGAAGTCTTGGTTTCTAGGCTATATCATGTAAGCACAGCCTGAAGTTGCGCTTAGATTTTCTGTCAGTCTAAAAGTCTAAATTCGGTATAACCATATTTATTACGTAGATACTTACTTACATTAATTTTATTTTAAAATGTGATAGAATATTGTTTTGCTGACAAAATATTTATTGGCTTTGTCATTTTGTCAGCCTAACTAGTCGTTGTTCAAGTGATATTTGTTTTGCTGACAAAATATTTATTGGCTTTGTCATTTTGTCAGCCTAACTAGTCGTTGATATCTAATCATTTGTTGAATATTTAAAATATATTTATAATACTTACGTAGTAGGTACTTGTCTAAGTTTCTCATTCACCTATCTGTAAATATCTTAAGAACATTAATTTATTTAAACGTTCAATACGGTAATCGTCAACAATCCTGTCTTGTCGGCTACACTGTAGACGCGCACAGGACGGCAAATGAATCTGTAAATTAAAAATATAGTTTTGACTAAGAAATTATAAAAAATCCTTAGTCAAAACAGCAACGGTTCAGTGGTTTTTGCATGAAGAAAGGAGTAACATGCTTAATTGTTAAAAAAGGTAGGTAGTAATCATATTTTTAATATTACAGAATATATTGTCATTTCACAATAAAACATTTACTCGCCATACCTATAGGTATATTGATTGCCGATTATTTACATTATCTTTAAATCTTAGCATCTATTTTCTATCATAAAGGTAACGAAGTCATAAAGTTAGGTAGCTGCCATTGTTTAGCATTTAGGTACCTTATATAATATTATCATCGTTTATAAATCCATTTTATTAGTTTCGAATAAGTTAGTTGTCCATTAATTAGTAAGTCAACTGGATAATTTAGGTTTTCTCATTGGATGATAATCTGATAACTTAATTATACTGACGGCTAACCTAACCTAACCTATTTAAAAAAGTGCAACCAATAGTCACTTCCATTTAAGGGCGTTTATTCCATTCTCTTTCTCCACACAAACGTAGTTTACGTTTTCCTCCCTGGATAAAGACATTAGAGCAAATATGTTTATGCCATAAAACTTATATCTGGCATGACTATTCATCTTCCGAATTATTTTTTTCATTTTTTATTATTATTTTAATTAGAAAAAAAAGGTTCGTACATTGACAAGACATGACAGATAAAGGTTTTATGGCATAAACATATTTGCTCTAATGTCTTTATCCAGGGAGGAAAACGTAAACTACGTTTGTATGGAGAAAGAGAATGGAATGAACCCTTTTAAAAGGAGAGGGGTATTATAAGCTCAAAATTCACAAAGACACTTACACTTCACCTAAAACTGACAAAACCTATAAACCTAAACCTGCACATAGGAATTTCTTTATATGCTGTAGGTATGGGGTGTTTTAGGTAAAGTGTCACTGTAATTGTCATCATCGTAGTTTAAATAAGAATAAATTCACACCAGCTTATAATTTTAAGGTACCAAAGTATATTTTATTATGTTTAAGGCGATTATTCAAGTGATATTTGTTATTTTATCTAATAGTAAAAAAATAAAGAATATTCAAAATGACAAAATTATTATAATAATGAAATAATTTTGATATATTATTATTGTAAGTATTGTGGTGGACAGAACAAATATCTATATCTATTATCTATTATTACTATTATAAAGCGGAAGAGTTTGTTTTTTTGTTTGTTTGTTTGTTTGTTTGAACGCGCTAATCTCAGGAACCACTGGTCCGATTTGAAAAATTCTTTCGGTATTGGATAGTCCATTTATTGAGGAAGGCTATGGGCTACTTTTGATCCCTATATTCCCACGGGATCGGGACTTATGCGGGTGAAACCGCGGGGAGCTGCTATGTACTTATAAAATTCCAAATCCTGACCGATTGATTGACTGAATAACACAATTAACTATAGATACTATACTGTATATCAACGCAGAGCCCAAACCACTGCTTCCAATGTGTATGGATCCATTATGGTTTTTCGAATTTCCACTCTTAGAGGGAAAAGTAAAGGGGTTCCAATTTGGTGTAAAACAATTTTAATGTTTCCTGTTGCCGCGAGCAAAACCTATTTTAAATAAAAATGATTTTTTACAAGTTTCGTAACGAAACGCTGTGTAAGAATATAAATTTTAAACAATTTCTACCTGTGTGTCTATTCTAGTAAAAACAGCGATCGAATATATTGATTCTACGTAGAAACCTGAATCAAACCTGTGAAGTTCCAGTCAATTTATCTAAAACTTGTGAACTTAACTCGGTATTCTGCAAGCCAATGATTGTGTGACGTCATTGACTTGCAGAATCCAAACCTGTGTTAGATGGTGAGATACTGCCGCAAAGATTCAACGTATGAGTCACCGACGCCGGCCGGTAGACTAATTTGTAAAGTGAGTACTCCCGGATTGAGTAAAGATGCGTTGTTGGTTCGAATCCCGCACTGCGTCTATCGCACGTTGTGTTTTTGCGGAAGTATTTTTCCTTTTAAATATTTTTAAGAAAGCCCAGTGCAGGCCTAAGCGCTTAAAAATAAAATAAAATATTAAAAAGTTGTCGAAACAAATAAAACACAAATAATATAATATAACAAAAAATATAACTGTCAATCGGGTGATTAAATACAATACATGCTGTATCTATGTATTTTACATTAAAACCAGCTGACCCGGCAAACGTTGTTTTGCCTTATAAATTATAGATAGTAGCCGATTCTCAGACCTACTGAATACGTAAACAAAATTTTAAAAAAATCGGTCAAGCCGTTTCGGAGGAGTACGGTAACTAACACTGTGACATGGAAATTTTATATATTAGAAGAAGATAGATAAGCCAGTGTAAAGGTATCGTGTGAAAGCATTTAATCGTGTGCTATTGAAACTTTCGTGTGCTACCTATTCGAACTTTTTATCAAAACTGTGAGAGCCAGTGGTAATTAAGGCCTCTATTAATTTATCTAATGTGTTTATCTAAAACTAACCGTGTCTCGCGGTTTCAGCCGCATAAGTGCTGATCCCTAACTTCAGCGCTTTAAGTTTCCAAAATCCCTCCACGTCCACGATTAGATGATTCAGCAGTCAGTCATTCAGTACATAGCTTTTAATAGATATAGATAGATGTTGTACCTATCGGTATATGATTTATATGAAACCTATAAGCTCTGCTTAGTGTGACCATGTCGCTTAGTGAACTAAGTGTATTTTATATTCAATTTTATTTAGTTACCTATTTAGAAAATAAAAATGTCTGTGTTAGTTACGTTGTATGTACCTATCTACAATAAAAATTATCTAATAAGTGGTAGATAACCCTATTCGAAAATAAAGCTTTTGTGAACAAAAAGGTAAACATAATAAATTAGGTAGGCTTAAAAAAACAAAATAGGTGTACGAATTGTTCGCTGTTGTTTATTATTCTTGTTCTTTTGTTGGTATACAATACCGTTTGGTTGATATGATAAATTGATAACAAATAATAGTTTTACAGTATTGAATTTGTCATTTTTATAACAATCTCTTTAGTATCATTCATAAGGTATAGTAAAGTATGTAATTAATGAAATAAAACTGAAACCAAATGTATATGAGTGTTAGGGCAAAATTCGCCAAAAAATCGTTTTTAAATTACCTGTGTACAGTGTAGGTATTTATAGATTGGTAATCAAATAAAAGATATACCTTATAATAATAAATATAGAGTTTTTATTGACGATCTTTGATGGATAGGAAATATCCAGCCTTTATTACCTTACTCTTTATTGAATTAGGTACAAAATATACCTACGATATTACGCTAAACCGCGGGGAAAATGATACGTCCCGTGCAGACTACTAGGTAAACCGTTTACTAAAAACTAGTGATGCGCCGAGTACCAGTTTTACCGAGTATCCGAGTACCGAGTATTACTCGGTTAAAAAATTACCGAGCCGAGTACTCGGCAGTAGGGCATGAATCCCGGGATCCCGGGATATCGTAATCCCGGGATCTCGGACGCAAAAGTTCGATATTATAATCCCGGGATTGAGTGATCCGATGTCGAGATTTGAGCAATTTACTATTTAGGTATAAATTAAGGTTTTTAGCTATATTTTTCCTCATGGAAAGATTGAATAGAACTATTAAAATTAAACCCAAATTAGTCTACCCCTGAGGAAGAGATCTGTAAAGATTTAGAAGCGTAGGGAATTAGTAAAATGTTAAAAACAATAAAAGTAACGTGATTCATTGCAATTTTTAAGAAAAGTATTTTTTATTAAAAAAAAATTCTGCTTACATCATTTTAGTGGTGCGCCTAGAATTTGGCGCGAAGGTTTAGACACTTTCGGGCTTAGGCTATTTGTCCGCCATATTTCCAAAATGATGGGGTGGACGGCCCTCGGGGTAACTTATTTACGTAATGAAACCACTAGAAACTGAAACACTCTTAAATATATTAAATACTAGCTGTGCCCGCGACTTCGTCAGCGCTTTTCGGACTACCTACCCATCGCTGTGCTTGAACGGACGACCAGGGAAGTATGTTGCTGAGCAGGGGGGCGGATCGTCTTACATAAATTTTTAACTCCTAACATCGAAGGTCCGAAAATGTTTCACATACCATTTTAAATCATAATGATCATTCTTCATATTTTTTTTAAAACATAAAATTAAAAATATATAATCATTGAAATTCATAATATCACTATTACGAATTTCGTTTTTACTAATATTTGTTTTAATAATTTTCTTAATCATAAGTGTTTTTATCCTTATTATTAAAATAATAATGTCTAAATTCATACATTTGTTTCGCCTACTATTGTTATCTTAACGCGCGTTGTACTCGAACTTGGAAAAAAATATAATGAGCACACCGACTCGGATAGGTTAGGTTTATGTTAGAACATGATTACGCGCAGCGCTTTGGCGACCGAGCGTAGCGAGTGTGCCGCGGCAGCGGTCGCCAAAGCGCCTAATACTATAAATAAATAAGCGTGATGTATCTTAATCGTAAGTGTTTTTATGAAAATCGACCGAACACAAGTCAACAACAATCGAAAATTTCCGTTAGAGTTTGATAATGGGGTAGTTCATAAAAAAGTTTTGTTACAGTTGCCTTTATTAATATATGTAATCTTAGTAACAACATTATGAATTATAGCAATATGATCATGAATGTTATGAAGAAAAAAATCTGAAAAATAAAATTATGATTTTAAACTGTTCTTGGTAGTAACAGTATGAATAAAAAAATTATGATTAATAACTGTTATGAGCTCCGATGGTAGTAATAAAAATGTCTGAATAAAAAAAGTATGAAAAATAAAATTATGAAGAGTGACACAAATCGATAGTAAGACAAAGAATATGACTTAGAATTTTATGTGAGTCAATATGGACCCGCTGAGCAGAAGATAATCATGGCAGAGTCTATTTAAGTGTAGATTTAGCACATCGCAGCGGTAGGTAACGTGTTGCATGCTTATAAGAAGTAGCCTTTATCGAAAAAATAAAAAAAAACGAGACCCGACTTCGAACAAATGGACAAAACAATAATATTGAGCTCTCCTAAAAACAGTGCAACAGACTTATCTGTTATGTAAGCTGAAGTCGGCTTAACTAACATAATATCTTTTTTTTTACGTGGCTAATGTCCGGTCACCGTCAGGCCAATCTCGTTTGGCTTCCTACCATAGGCTTATAATGTAAACCCCCATGGTGTCCCTCGCTCCACAAGTGTCAAAGCCAGTGGAAATTCCTCATGGACTACATCTCGACAACAACGGCCTTTCCAAGCCTCATCTCTGCATCTGCCCGATAGACAACCCCTCTCCGTCTCCCGTCCCTCGGCACGGTCACGCCACCGTCTCGAGGTCCCCAAAGCCGGTGATAACTTTCCCCCCCCCCCCCCCAATTCACCACCAGAGGCTGAGGTGATTTTTATAGTGGTTTTCTACCACGCGGGCCCTTTCTTGCGGAAAGGACCCCCGAGCCCGTTGACGCGGGATTACAGGTTAGAAGCCAGGCAAGCCTGGTTTCCCACCTCGTGCGCCTCTTAGCTTTCAGCTACTGAGTCCCCTCACAACGGCAAGGTGGACGACCATCTGGAGAGTAAAACGTAACGTCGTGTCCGGGACTCGTGACTCGAACAGCCGTCGAATCGGAAGCCATCACTCGGCTCGGTAGGCCACCGTTCCTTAAAAAGGGAATGCGCCGGTCTGTGATTCGAACGCGGAACCCTCGACTCGGAATCCATAGCTGCCATTGTGCCACGTAAACTACATGCAATCTGCATCTACCCAGTAAAACTGCCCGATTACAGATATATTTTTTAAACCATTTTATTGCATTTTCAAGATTGTAACCGTAACTTTAATCACTGAGGAATTTTTGAGAAGGTGGTTTCAGGTGGTTCATCAATTTGTACCTAGTTCTTTATAAGCCGATTCTATTGATGGAAGTCCAAAAATTAGTAATTAACATCATTGTGAGATGCTATTCTGCTCATCATTCCGAAGGTTCTCATCAGATCTTCACCAACAATTTATGGGACCAACTCGGGACTCTCACTTTCCAAATTAAAAAAGAATGATCGAAATCGGACTTTATATGTCGGAGTACGGCGTGAACATATTCACATACAAATAATATGCGGGTAGAATTGAGCAGCTCCTCTTTTTTTAAAGTCGGTTAAAAACAGCCATTATAAAAAATTTCCGTTTGTCCAAAGGATCCGAATATATGGACAGACATAGGTATACGGTATTTGAGGAATTTCCTGAAAAAAAAAAACCGGATATCCGGTTTTTTACTTTCGACCGGATATCCGGTTAATCATGTGTTGATTCCACACAACATATTTCTTCAGTACAACATTCAAACTAATTAAGTAATAGCAGAAAAAACACTTTATCCGTATAACCGGACTAAATATCCGGATAAAAAATAGCCTATATGTCAATCGGGGTCTAAAGCTATCTGCATACCAAATTTGGTCAAAATCGGTTAAGCCGTTTCTGAGATTAGCGGGCACAAAGGCACAGACAAACAGACAAACAGAAACAGACAAACAGACAAACAGACAAACGGACAAACAGACAAACAGACAACCAGAAAAACAGAGAAATGGGTTCTACTGCGTTAGTAGGTACCCCTCCAATTTATATTTTTTTATATCTTTCAAAAACAGACACCGCTGAGTTACGATTTTATTATATGTATAGATAGATTTTAGATTTAACACATTTTTATTGTATTAAATTCGCCTTTTTAAGGATATCTAAAATCCCAGTATCAATCCCGGGATCCCGGGATTCACTCCGGGATTGAAAACCTTCCGATATTGCATGCCCTACTCGGCAGAGTTACTCGGTTCATTAAAATAAGTGCAAAAACAAGTTGCAACGCGCTCAAGACTTGATTATTTTAAACTTACATGCTTGGTTTTTTTTATTACTAGCTGCACCCGCAGTTTTACCCGCTTATGTATCGATAAAAAGTTCTTCAGTACCTTTGTGTTAAACATCTATATTGGTCCAGCCGTTTGTGCGTGAAGGAGGAATAAACAAACACACAAACTTTCACATTAAGTTAGGAAGCCAAAACTGTACCCAGATGAAATTAGATCGCGTTAGAATTTATAAATATATATATCCGAGTTACTCGACTTATGAACCAAGTACCGAGGCCGAGTACGAGTAGTAAAAAACTGCCGAGTACCCGAGTAACGAGTACTCGGCAGAGTACTCGGCGCATCTATACTAAAAACTATTTCGGCATTACCGGGATATAAAAGCACCGAATATCTAATCCACCAAACATAGCTGCGCATGCGCATGTAGTTTCGCTTGTACGAAGTTGTGGTTCTGGTGGGTTAAATATTCGGTGGTAAAAGTATCCTATGGGGGTATAAACTACAACTATCAGCGTGCCCCATTTCACCCGAATCCGTTTAGCCGTTTTAGCGTGATTGTTACACAAACATCTAAACTTTCTCATCCAGTACAGCTAATAATATTATAAATGTGAAAGTTTGTGTGTAAGTGTGTTGTAAGTAAATGGGTAAGTATTAGAGATGGGCCGACTAGTCGGGAAAGCCGACTAGTCGGCAGTTTAACCGACTAGTCGGTAGGTGCCGACTAGTCGGCAAATTATGCCGACTAGTCGTCAACTAACAATTATGAATAAAACCAATATTTATTTAATTAGTAGTACAGTTTAAAAGGTGGGTAGTCAGAAAAACGTAAACAAAACACGTCATAGCTTACATACATCATCTAAACATCTATAATGTCATAACTATGCCTCAGCTCCATTTTTTTTTCCAACTTTCATTTTTATTTCAACCATTTTTCGGAAGTTACATTATAGCTTTCGAAGTGCAAATTTATCCAAAAATAGCAACAATCGCAGAGCGATCATGATTAACCCATATATCTCGGGATTTTAATGATCTGCGTTGCCGACTAGTCGGCCGACTAGTCGGCAATTTTGGAACCGACTAGTCGGCTAGTCTGCTAGTCGGCAGAACCCCTAGTCGGCCCATCTCTAGTAAGTAAGTTTTTATTACTATCACGTAAAAAGTGAACCGATTACGGTGGAACTTGATATGCAGATAGCTGAAGATCTGGATTAGGTACTTTTTATGCCGATAATCCCGCGGGAACGAGACTTACGCGAGTGAAACCGGGAGTTTCACCTGCGTGAGTCTTAAAGATTCCATATCCAAAGCGTAAAACGGGACCCTATTATCTACTGAGACTTGGCGTCTGTCTGTCTGTCACCAGGCTGTATCTCAATGGTATCTCATAAATCAAGACACTAGAATAGAGCTAGACAGTCGCAATTTACAGAAGATGCATTTCTGTAGCCGCTATAACAACAAGTACTAAAATCAAAATAAAACCAATATACAAGGTGGATAGGACGATACGACATTAAACAAAACCCTGGGTTGTTAAAATGTGTTGGAATAGTTTGGAATTGTATAATTAATCACTGAAATTAAAAAAGTAAAATTTTCAAACAAACTAAATATCCTAAATAATTAAAACCAATACGAACACCATGTACCAATGTGCACAGTGTAAGTACGTGCCGCGGCCACCGAGTATTAATCCTACAGAGCAACAGCTTCATACAAGCCTGCGGAGGTAGGTAACTCCACTACATGAACAGCTATGTGTGCGCAAAGCTGTGAGAAGTCACTCACCGCTTTTCGCTCGGGTTTGCCGAGGCCGCCCGAAGAACCTACTCGGCTCACGTCGTGAACCCGTCGGCACACTGTCGGTGAGAGAGGTCACGCACACATAACTGCGCATGTAGTGAAGTACCTACGCCGCCGCCGCGCGCCGCGGGCTCGTATGAAGCTGTTTCTCTGTAAGATTAATACTCAGTGCCGCGGCCGCCTGGCGCTGGTGACAGTTTTGTTTATATATATATTATAGGCAATGTGTATAATGCAGGCATTCTATACATTTCCTAGGTATTGTATAGAATGCCGGGGTCGTCCAGGCAATGTGTGAAATGATATTGAATATTCAAACTATTTTACACTTTACCTAGGAAATGTATGGAATACCTAGGCATTGTATAGAATGCCGGTTGACGCATAGGTAATGTATGTAACGTGTTTTTTTGCGTAGACAGCGTTTCTCACATAGCAGTTCCCTTCGGATAAACATTTACATTTACAACATACAGTCAAGTGCACGTAGAGCTTTACATTTTGACATTTCCACCTCTCTTATCTTCTGCGATATTAGGACAAAATCGAATGGCAAGTGCTTTACACTTGCCATCTAAGTGCACTTGACCGTACCAAAAAATTGCTGCAGAATTCGCCCTGTTCATTTCTTACCACTTGATTATGGAAATTTGATCATGATACAAAAAAAAACAACAGTTTTCATTTAAAATAATAGATTGGGAGGGGGGGTACGTATTCGAATAGGTATCTAATATTAAAATATTTACAGTTAAAATCCCGATGCTATCTAACTATCTAAAGCACGGAAAAACTAAACGGAGCACCCCGACTTGGCTAGGTTAGGTTAATGTTAGAACATGATTACACGCAGCGCTTTGGCGAGCGAGCGAAGCGAGCGTGCCGCGACAGCGATCGCCAAAGCGCCTTATTCTGTAAACTAGCTGTGCCCGCGACTTCGTCAGCGTTTTTCGGACTACCTACCCATCGCTGAGCAAAAGTCTACACTTGAACGGACGACCAGGGAAGTCTGTTGCTGAACAGAAGAGAATCATAGCAGAGTCTATTTAAGTGTAGATTTTGCACAGCGCAGCGGTAGGTAACGTGTTGCATGCTTATTCGCATTACTTATAATAAGAAGTAGCCTTTATCGAATATTAAAAATAAATCAAAACCCGACTTCGAATTAAGGACAAAACAATAAAAATAAGCTCTCCAACATAAAGTGCAACATCATCTCTGCCTCTGCCCGATAGACAATTTCTCTCCGTTTCCCCTCCCTCAGCACGGTCACGCCACCGTCTCGAGGTCCCCAAAGCCGGTGATAAAGCCCCCCCTCCCTCACCGAGTTCACCACCAGAGGCTGAGGTGATTTTTTATAGTGGTTATCTTCCATGCGGCCCCTTTCTTGCGGAAAGGACCCCGAGCCCGCTGACGCGGGATTACGGATTAGAAGCCTGGCAAGCCCGGTTTCCCACCTCGTGAGCCTCTTAGCTTTCAGCTACTGAGTCCCCTCACAACGGCAAGGTGGACGACCATCTGGAGGGTAAAACGTAACGTCGTGTCCGGGACTCGTGACTCGAACGCGCAGCCGTCTAATCGGAAGCCATCACTCGGCTCGGTAGGCCACCGTTCCTTAAAAAGGGAATGCGCCGGTCTGTGATTCGAACGCGGAACCCTCGAATCGGAATCCACAGCTGCCATCGTGCCACGTAAACTACATGCAATCAGCATCTACTCAGTGAAACTGCCTCATTACAGCTATATTTTTTTAATCCTTTTTATTGAAATTTCGACTGCCACTAAAAATTATCAAAATTGTAACCGTAACTTTAATCACTGAAGAATTTTTGAGAAGGTGGTTTCAGGTGGTCCATCAATTTGTACCTTGTTCTTAATAAGCCGATTCTATTGATGGTAGTCCAAAAATTAGTAATTTACAGCATTGCGGGATACTATTCTGCTCATCATTCCGAAGGTTCTCATCAGATCTTCACCAACAATTTATGGAACCAACTCGGGACTCTCACTTTCCAAATAAAAAAAGAATGATCGAAATCGGACTTTATATGCCGGAGTACGGTTTGAACATATTCACATACAAACAATATGCGGGTAGAATTGAGCAGATCCTCTTTTTTTTAAAGTCGGTTAAAAACAACCATTATAAAGAATTTCCGTATGTCCGAAGGATCCGGATATATGGAGAGGCAAAGGTATACGGTATTTTAGGAATTTCCTGAAAAAAAACTGGATATCCGGTTTTTTTTATTTTCGACCGGATATCCGGTTAGTCATGTATTGATTCCACACAACATACTTCTTCAATACAACATTCAAACTAACTAAGTAAAAGCAGAAAAATCACTTTATCCGGATAACCGGACAAAATATCCGGATAAAAAATAGCCTATATGTTAATCGGGGTCTAAAGCTATCTGCATACCAAATTTGGTTAAAATCGGATAAGCCGTTTCTGAGATTAGCGGGCACAAAGGCACACACAAACAGACAAACAGACAAACAGACAAACAGACAACCAGAAAAACAGAAAAATAGGTTCTACTGCGTTCATAGATACCCATACAATTTATATTTTTTTTATATCTTCCAAAAACAGACACCGCTGAGTTACGATTTTATTATATGTATAGATATATAGATATAGATAAAAAGGCGTGATGTATAAAAATCGCACTGTATATGAAATAAATGTTAATAATGTTTTTATTTATAGTATTAGGCGCTAAGGCGACCGCTGCCGTCGTTCATTATACACATTGGCTGATGCGCTTCGGGTATTTTATACAATACCTAGGCAATGTATAAAATGAATCGTATTATACACATTGCCTATAACATATAGGTACATCGTGTAGCAAATTTCAAAAATCGAAAATAGTGTCCTGTGGCTTAACTACTCAACCGATTCTGTGGAAATTTGGTAAGTGGACTTAGAACGTGTGTAGTTAAAAAAAATGTCGTATTATCCTATCCACCTTGTATAAAGGGGGCCTCCCGCCTCCCACAACCAACGTGATTTTTTACAGGCGTCGCGTCGTCGTACGCGGATTTTGCGTGGTTCAGTGTTCATTTTGTGGATCCGTACCCATTTTGTAATTATGCATTTCTTCTTATAAAATATATCTAGTAAGTACCTACCTAAAAGTTCGATGTTTAAAAAAAAATACTAAAATGCACCCCGGGCGTGCCGACAGAAGTGAAAACTTATCGCAGCTATAGTGTGTGCTATGGAAATACTCGTAGCAGACCACGCGGTCAGTATGTACATGCAAATATGCACACACAATAGCTTCTCGGTAACGGTGTCGCGAGTTCAGGGATTTTATCTCATCTAAAAATATGCGTAGGTACCGCGCTAAAAGAAGTTTTTACTTCAAAAATCGTTCGCCTGGAACAATTTTAAATACAAGCAGCTGCTTCATAAACTCCAATAGCCTGTTTAACGAAATATTAATGTTCGAGGTTCGGCATGGGCTCGAGCAAATTTGCAAAACAGCGGATGTATTATGTACAAAGTTCGGCTCTTTGCTGACTCAAGTCTTTATAAATATCCGAACCTTACGAACTACAACGATTGACTGTTGTTGGGCTCCATTTCTGTAAATCGTGCAAAAATTATAAATTATTATTTATTAATAGATTATTACATTCATTACATACATACATATTATATTATTATTATTTTAATTAATTAATATTTTTTTCGACTTTGACTAAATGCGCAATCGTCCGAAGCTATAATTCAGCGTCGACGAATTACTTTACGTCACTGTCAACTTCAACCAATTTGGCTGTCGGTCGGTCTGCGCCATCGTCATCAAATTCCAAAATTCGACATATTACTTGAGATTGTGCTTAATTTTCGTGTGTAATTGAATCTAATTAACACTGATATCGACACTATGAGTCGCCGAGACAAGAAAGAAGACGAGGACAACAGCGGAAACTTCTTCCAGAACCTCGACAAAACAACGCTACTGCAAGAAGCCAGGTACTTCAACTCGACACCTGTAAATCCACGAAAATGTGTCCATATTTTAACGAAGATCATTTACCTGCTGAATCAAGGGGAAAGTTTGACTACGCAGGAGGCTACAGATATATTTTTTGCGACTACAAAGCTGTTTCAATCGAAAGATTTGATGCTTCGGCGCCTTGTATACCTGTGTATTAAGGAGCTGAGCTCTATGGCCCAAGACGTTATCATTGTTACTTCGTCACTCACTAAAGATATGACAGGAAAGGAGGATTTGTACCGCGCGGCTGCTATCCGCGCGCTGTGCAGTATTACCGACAGCACAATGTTGCAAGCCATTGAGAGATACATGAAACAAGCTATAGTTGATAAAAACCCAGCTGTGAGTTCGGCAGCTCTAGTCTCCGCTTTGCATCTATCGGCGTCTGTACCTGACCTGGTTCGTCGTTGGGTTAATGAAGCACAGGTATTTAATTATTTATATTCTTTAAACCTTAACCTGTATGAGCTAACTATTTGATGGCCTCTGTGGCCATCAAATAGTAATGCTTACATTGCGAATTCGATTCCTGCTGGGTGCAAGTATTTATGCTCAAAAATAAATAATTGTTTCTGGTCTGGGTGTTTTATATGTATCACTTGTATGTATTTACAAAAAAAGTATATTACATAGTATATCTGTTGTGTAGTACCCATAGTACAACCTAGGCTAGATTGCGATGTGTGTAACATCATGCAATATTTGTTGTGCAACTAATATGATCTACTAGCTGTTGCTCGGAGCAATCATTTCAAATATGGCATTCTAGATATCACGGTTCATAAGATACAGCCTGGTGAGAGACATACAGATAGTGGAGTCTTAAAAAAACTGTTCTGTTTTTGTGTCTTTTGTGTATGGATCCCTAAAAATGACTAAATCTATATCTATTACTATTATAAAGCGGAAAAGTTTGTTTGTTTGTTTGAACGCGCTAATCTCATGAACCACTGGTCCGATTTGAAAAATTCTTTCGGTGTTGGATAGGAAGGCTATAGGCTATTTTTGATCCCTATATTCCCATTATATTATAAAGAAGTATGTAACATGTATGTTGGGGGTAATCCCTGAAACCACTGGACTGATTTCGATGTTTAATATAAAGATTCATTACATCTGCGAGTGTAACATGGGCAACATTTTATTCTGAAAATTTAAGAAGATCAGGATTTGTATTGGTGAAACCGCAGAGTGGAGCTCTTTTATCAATATTAGAGCAATAATCCTTACATTGATGCAATCAACATATTTATTAAACCATCAAAATCTATCCATCCATTGTGAAGTTATTAAGGGCCCATAATATAACCCCAATTGCATGACAGGGATAGCGCTAGCGAATTTAATATAATGTGTTAATAAAGAGCGTATGATGCTAGTATGCAAAATTTTAGAGCGTAAAATTAAACAATTGGTAATTACAGGATAACAAAACATTAATTTTGGATTTCATATCATAGATGCCCTGCATTGAACTAAGATCAGTTCATCTACAAAGTTTTATTAGTATAAGTTAAATATTTACTGAGTGACTAATGCTATTTATTTGTAAGAGGGAAGTTTGTGATTTTATTCTATCGAGAACATTTTTTTGTAATCATGTTTTACATAACATATGACCTAGTAAGTAATATCAAGTTTATCAAGCATTGTTTTCAACACGAATGTATTTTATAGTTAACTGTCCGAGAAAAACCAGTTCTGGCTTACTGCAGAGGCTGAAATGTTGCGATTGCAAAGTTTTGTGGGTATGTAAAGTTGTATTATGATCTCTAAAGACTGTAATTATTTTGTGTTTCAGGAAGCAATTTCATCTGACAATGTGATGGTATCATATCATGCGCTGGCAGTGTTAGCAAGTGTTAGACGCAACGATCGCTTGTCTTTAGTGAAGCTCATATTGAAGTTGACACGTGGACCGCTTCGCCATTCTCCCTACGCGCTCTGCCTTCTCATTCGCCATGCAGCCAAGCTTGCTGAAGAAGATCCCTCAGATGAATCGACACCCTACATAGAATTCATAGAATCATGTCTCCGCCACAAATCTGAAATAGTTGTATATGAAGCTGCCCATGCTATAGTTAATCTAAGAAAATCAGTCAAAGATTTAGCTCAAGCTGTTTCTGTGCTACAAATATTCTGTGGCTCTGCCAAAGCCACTCTACGTCTTGCTGGAGCGAGGACACTTGCTAAACTCACTGCCAAACATCCTAATGCAGTTGCTGCCTGTGCTGTGGATCTTGAAAACTTGATTTCGGATCCTAACCGTTCTGTTGCTACTCTCGCCGTCACAACATTGCTAGCAACAGGAGCTGAGAGTTCCATTGATCGACTTATGAAACAAATATCCAGTTTCATGTCTGAGATCTCAGATGAATTCAAAATAGTTGTTGTGAGAGCTATTCGGCGTCTTTGCTCAAAGTATCCGCGTAAACATCAGTCGCTGGCACTGTTTCTAGCCGGTATGCTCAGAGATGAAGGAGGTCTACAATACAAAAGTGCAATTGCTGACGCTATTATAGCCCTGGTTGAAGAAAATCCTGATGCCAAGGAGATAGGTCTGGCTCACCTATGTGAGTTTATTGAGGATTGTGAACATGCTACATTGGCAGTACGTATTTTGCATGTACTTGGTCGAGAAGGACCTAAGGCTCGTCAACCATCAAGATACATCAGGTATATCTATAATCGAGTGATTTTAGAATCGGGTCCGGTCCGTGCCGCAGCAGTGTCGGCTGTGGCCCGGTTCGGAGCTGCACGACCTGAGCTTCTACCCAACATAAAGGTACTACTGGCGCGTTGCCAGCTTGATGATGAAGACGAAGTACGTGATCGTGCGGTCTTCTACAGTGCCATACTGGACACTAATGATCCTGAACTTATCAACAACTACATTATAAACGTACAGGTTCCAAATCCAGTGCTACTTGAAAAGGCACTCAATGATCATTTGGTGAATTCTCCTGAAGAATTATTCAATATTGATTCTGTGCCTACAGCCGAGGAACCCCAAGAATTTAAAGAAGCTCCTGTTGAACTTGAAGCTCGCAAAGCACCGTCTGTGTCTCGTGAAGAGTTGTATTCAGAACAGTTGAATATTATCCCTGGTATAGAAAAATTGGGACCTATCTTCAAATGTTGTGAGGCCATTGACTTAACTGAGCCGGAAACAGAATACCGTGTACAATGTGTGAAACATATCTACGCTCGCCATTTGGTACTGCAATTTGAGTGTTTGAACACTCTAAGTGACCAATTGCTAGAGCAAGTGCACATCCGGCTAGAACCTGCTCCTGGATTCAAATTACTCGGAGAGGTAGCATGTGAGCAATTGCCTTATGATAAACAAGGCAGCGTTTTTCTGATGTTAGAATTTCCAGACAACCCTATTGAATGTCTAGGAACTATTGGTGCAACTCTGGAGTTTGTAGTTCGCGATTGTGATCCAACTTCGGGTCTCCCAGATTCAAGCGATGGATACGCCGATTCTTATCCACTAGAAGAGTTTGAAATAAGTTGTGCTGATCAATTCCGCACACGAGCTGCTACCGACGATTGGGAGCCGTCTTGGGAAAGGGCTTCCACTGCAGCGGAAGCTTGCGACACGTTCGGCTTGTCGCAGTCAGACGTAGGTGAAGCCGCGATAGCAGTGTGCGAACACTTGGGATTACCGAAGGGGGCTATAAGCGGTGATGCTGTGAAAGAAATCCGTGGCGGGGGGCTATGGCGCGCCGGTGTGCCGGTCCTCGTTAGGGCTAGGCTTGTAGCTGCACAAGGCGCTGTTACCATGCAACTTGCAGCTAGGTCGCCACGAGAAGAAATTGCTACTCTCTTGTTGGCTGCAGTAGGTTAAATATATTTATTGGATACATTTAACCTAGCATTCCAGCATATTTTAATAACGATTTCATTTAGATAACCATCTTGTGGTGCATTAATATAAATTTTAATAATACCTTATATCATTATTCATTAGTAAAGTAGGTACCTACCTATACCTTTTTATTACCCATACTTCGTTTTTTAATTGTAGACTACAGTTTGACACGTCTTCCTGAGGAAAAATTGACAAATACAAAGAAGTCTGAAATTTATAGTCTGAAATTAAAAAACGTACGATACCATGTGATTACTTGCATGAAGTTTTAAAATAACTAGATTCTAGATTAAATATATGTGTAACAGTCTGTATCAAGTAATATTATATTGTAATGAATGAATGATTTTTATATTTCTGTAGGTACAATAATAATAAAATTATTGTCTAGTTACAGTTTAGTATTTATCAGGACAACCAATATAATTAGTACTAATTTTTCTATATCTTCTCTAATAAATGTACTTATTGATTTTCATATTTATTAACAATTATAAGAAACTTGATGTTGTAATAAATAATTGGGTGTTTTATTTTACCTAACTACCTACGATAAATTATGAACAAACTTTCTCGCACAAACTACAAAGCTTTTATTTTTATTCCCATACTAGCTGCGTCCCGCGGTTTCACACGCGTAAGTCCCGATCCCGCGGGAATATCAAGATAAAAAGTAGCCTATATTGTCTCCAGCTATCTATATTCCAAGTTTCATCGCAATCGGTTCAGTAGTTTTTGCGTGAAAGAGTAACAAACATCCATACAAACTCACATTTATAATATTAGTAGGAAGGATTAGTAGGATAATGCAGTTTTACGTTCTAAATCAGCACCCCTACCATGAGTTGATACGTACGCACGTAAATAAATACGTGCACGTTTTTTGCGACATTTATCGCCCACGTGCGTGAGCCAACATTTTGCGGTGCGGACATACCCAAACTATTAATTACAGTGTACGTATCAACTTATGGTAGGGGGGTACGTACTGTTTGTTTGTAATTCACCTGCTCTACTTCTTTTTACCCGACTGCGCGACGCAAAGAAGGGTTATGTGTTTATCAGTCTATGTATGTATGTTTGTTTGTTTGTATGTTTGTTCCTATGTGGCGCTCCAGAGGCCAAACGGCTGGACCGACTGTTAAAGTCGCTATGTTCTGTGACTACTGGACTTGTTTTATTTTCTTTTCAGTTTTTATTATTATGTATATGTTTTTATTTAAAGTTTTTTTAAGCTGGCGGGTTTTTTTAATTTTTATTTAATTTTTTTTTAGATCTCATTCTTGTTAAAGTCGATATTTAAATAGGTAACCTAGGCACTGGTAGGTAACCTATATTTTAAATCATTACTTTTAGTGCATTTTCTGCTATCACTATCACACTATCGAAAGTTTTGTGACGAGAACGTCAATCTTCTTTTGTAACTCAATCAATCTCCTCTTAGGTTTAAGTATATTGAGGAGGTTTTGCTCATCATTCCAAAGATCCAAGGTACGAGTTGGCAACGGGCGACTTGTCGCTGCGACACGTCGCGGTCGTCCGCTGCTGCCTCATGTCGCCCGTTGCCAACTTGTAACTTTACTTAACATAAATTCTGTGAACAACACACAGCGCCATCTAGCCCCGTGGTAAGCGACTAAGCTTGTGTTACGGTGACTAGACAACGGATATAATACTTATATTTATTTTTCTTTTGTAAATACATACATATTATACATAGAAGGACACCCAGACCAGACACAAATATCACAACACAACAACATCACAACATTTTTTGAGCCAAAAGAATCATTTTAATAGGTAGTTTTTTTTGTAATCAGGTTGTCTCAAAAATATAATCAATGTTCCTTTTACGCGTAATATACCTACCTACCTATATTTAAAAAACTATGAATTTAAAAAAAGGCCCTACAGTGCTTTTAACAATATTGTTACATCTATCGTAAAAATAAAATAAGTATCGCTACGGGCGCTAAGATGAAGTCGATGAATGACGAGTAAATCGCCAAAAGCATCATCGAGGTAGTGGTAATTTTATCACAGTGGATGTTTACAACTGTCTCCCTTCTTATGTCATACATCCCTTTCGGCCGCCTATGTAGGTAACTGTGTTTTGTAACCAGTTCTTTTTGTACAAAAGAAAAATAAATCTAAGTACCTATATATCCGTTGTCTAGTCACCGTAACACAAGCTTAGTCGCTTACCACGGGGCTAGATGGCGCTGGGTGTAGTTCAGAGAATTTATTTATTTAATAAAAGATGAAATTCTACTCTTACTAACAGACGCAATGATCTCATTCTTAAAGGATAAAATCAATGTCTGTTGCTTTTGAGGGTTAAAAAAAAAATCAATGTCCTGATCTTTTAATATGATTTTCAACCGGCTTCCCAAAAAACGAAGCCGAGAAGGGCTTCGTTTTTTGGGAAGCCGGTTGAAAATCATATTAAACGAAGCCGAGAAGGGCTTCGTTTTTTGGGAAGCCGGTTGAAAATCATATTAAAAGATCAGGACATTGATTTTTTTTTAACCCTCAAAAGCAACAGACGGGTATTATAAGTTTGACGTGTCTGTCTGTGGCATCGTAGCTCACGAACAGATGAATCGGATTTTAGTAATTTATGTACCTACTTACAAGTATACCTATTAGAGATGGGCCGACTAGCAGACTAGCCGACTAGTCGGTTCCGAAATTGCCGACTAGTCGGCAATGCAAATCATAAAAATTCCGAGATATTCCGAGATATATTTGTTAATCATGAACACTCGGCGATTTTTGCTATTTTTGGATAAATTTTCACTTCGAAAGGTACCTATAGTGAAACTTCCAAAAATTGGTTGAAATAAAAATAAAAGTTGGAAAAAAAATGGAGCTGAGGCATAGTTAAAACATTTTAGATGTCTAGATGATATAAACAAAACACGTCATAGCTTACATATATATATGTAAGCTATGACGTGTTTTGTTTACGTTTTTCTGACTACCCACCTTGTAAACTGTACTACTAATGAAATAAATATTGGTTTTATTGCATAATTGTTAGACTAGTCGGCATAATTTGCCGACTAGTCGGCCCATCTCTAATACCTATAAAGCCTTATTAATAAACGTGGAGTAAGGCCGGAGTAGTGAGAACATGCTTTATCTTTTTCCGTGACAAGAACATTCAAAGTTGGCAGAAAGAAACAAAAATTGGTAAAATTATTCCGACCTTACTCCACGTTGAATAAGGCTATGAGGTACCTAGATAAACCTCGTACTATAGAGCTTGACGTCTAAAATCTAAAGTGCTCGCGCAGTTAGTTACGTAGCCTAAAGGTGGGTACTGACTGGTGGTACGGAGCGTAGTGTATCATTCGCAGCGAGCATGATACGCATCGAACATGTTACGCTGTGTTCTAAAATCGGCGTAACATGCTCATCAAAACTCTATGCTCTGTTTTCGCCGTGTGAACACTCGCGACGTGCGACGGACCGCGTGCGCTCGTGACGGCTTGCAACAGCGTACTGACTGAACCGCGTAACGTAACAGTCAAAGGATTCGCCAAAAAAACCGACCCCCAGTTGGAGCACTCAAAGCGAGCAACGAGCGGCTCGTTGCTTGCTGGTTTCTCCAGTTTCTCCGTAACACGAAGTGCTGACTGCACAAATGCTCGATGTGTAACACGTTACATTACGTTCCGTAACGCCGGTCAGTACCCACCTTTATAGATTATATCCACTTTATGGTCTGCCCTAGGTATTACGTAACGAACCAAGAGTGATTTTCAACGTGACGGGATATAACGAAAGCAAAGGATACCTACTCGTTCTCTATACAAACGTAATCGACTGTTTCCTCCCTGGGTAAAGCTATTAGAGCGAATGTGTTTATATAAACCTACTAGCTGACCCGGCAAACGTTGTTTTGCCTTATAAATTATAGATAGTAGCCGATTCTCAGACCTATTGAATACGCATATAAAATTTGGTAAAAATCGGTCGCGCCGCGCCGTTTCGGTAACTAACATTGTAACATGGAAATTTTATATATTAGAAGATATCTTACGATATGGTATGGTAGATATAGGTTATTTTCCATAACCATGCCCCTAAAATAAAATTTAGAAAAATATGAAAATAAAAACGTAGGGGCAGGTCATGGCTGATATAAAAGTTTAATGACATTACTATTATCTCTAATGTCTTTATATACAGGAAAGACAGTCGATTACGTTTATATGGTAGAGATTAAATTAGATAAACACTTTTAGTAGGTAGGTCTAGGTCCTAAATTTTTTACAAAATAAATTAAGTGCATACTTAAACAAAAACTTATTATACTTACGGCCGAATACAGCATCTCAAAATGTGAGTTCTACTTAAACAACTCTCTCAGAATGAAAAAATCCCATACTATTTTTTAATTTAGAAGCTGCTCAATTATTTAAGTAATCCTCTAATTTCTAAGTGGCGTTTCTGTATTTGGCTGTTAGGTAATTAAAGGTACCTACATTAGGCGGCCTTATTGCTAAAAGCGATCTCTAATTTACTTTGTTTAAGTAAGGAAAAAAGTGTTGGCAACCATAGATAGATAGTAGGTATTTAACAACAGCTTAGCACATGTCTGTCAATCTCTCATCCGAGCGATGTTCCCGGTTGCATCCCTCTCGGGAGCCCGGGGTCCGCTAAACCCCAAATAATTGAGGGTAGGCGCAGTAGGTAAGTCATCATTGACCACACCTTCTGCTAATACATATGGCAATATTTTTACGGTCTGCCAGACACCAACACTTCTAGGGACCAAGCAGTTTATCCACCACTGAGCGGGGAGAACTTAAGTTTTGCTAGTCCCTCCTAAACTCCTAAATCCCCTTAGTCGCCTTTTACGACACCCACGGGAAGAGATGGAGTAACCCTATTCTTTGCCGGGGATACACGGCGAGCATAGAGCACCTGTCTGTCGATATTATTTACAAATTCAGGGATTGTGAAAATAGAAATGAATAGGTACCTACAGAGGGTATATATACATAGTACTATATTTATTGCAAAAAGAAAACATTCAAATCGCACGTCATCTAAAAACGCTCTGCCTGTGCCCAATAAGAAGAACTACGTTGCCTCTGCTTATTGCTACGGAGCCGCAATGTGCGCAACGCCCACCGCCGCGCCGCCCGCGCCGCCCGAGCCGCGCTGCTAGCTCTTCCACGAGTTCCGATGACGCATTTTTAATTAAAAATAAAAGAAAACAAACAACATTGGCTCTCCAAATAGTCAGAAAACGAGCCTTTGCAATTCCATACTCACACCTAGTTTGAATTTAATATGCACGGGCGTAACTATACCTACCAAAACTAAAAACATTTTTAGTAGCTAAATATGTAGGTTATAACTATAGGTATAACTACACAATAAACTACCTACCTACTACACCTATAACTTATACACGTAATCTTAAAATCAAAAATGTAAACAAAAAACAGTCAATATCAAAGGAAAAAGTAAATAAATAGCGATCACTTTCGGTCCCGATGGAGTTTTTTCTCGCACTGCCTAGCTCATTTGAAAATCATTGTAGGTAAGTCTAGCTAGCTGCTAGGTAGGTACCTACCTACCTAGGTAATGAAAAAACATTTTTATTTTTTTCTGTTTTCGAAATGTTGAGTGCCTTTACCAGCCAAATGGCTGTAGGTAGTTACCTTACCTTCTTGGAGTCGTTTACGAGTCGCATCATCCAAACGAGCGACGTTCCCGGTAGCATCCCTCTCAGCCTCAAGAGGAGCCCGGGGTCACCGATGTCCGCTTCCCTACTTTTACATGCCCACTTCGCACGATCTTCGGCATCCCGTAAAGTATTCAAGGCCATGGAGAACAAAGAAATGCTATGCGTGCAGCATAGCATTTCTTTGTTCTCCACTTAAGAACGTGGCTACTGTTACCATTTCCATACAAACTTAATACCAAAATAAATATCGATGTTATTCGGATTAAGATTTTACTTTTAAAGGGTCCCCACCACAAGGTTTTCCAAAATATTCATTAGAAATGAAATAAAACGGAAAAACATTTTTTTTTCCTTTTCCAGCGTAAATTACTTTTTATTGGGAATAATATAAAATAAATGAGATGTAAACTAGTCATTTATTTACGCTGGAAAAGGATAAAAATGTTTTTCGTTTTATTTCATTTCTAATGAATATTTTGGAAAACCTTGTGGTGGGGACCCTTTAAAAGTAAAATCTTAATCCGAATAATATCGATATTAAGGTAGAAAACTAAATGTTTCATAATTTATTTTGGTATTAAGTTTGTATGGAAATGGTAACAGTCGCCACGTTCTTAAATGCCTAGCCGGTTTCCGTAGAACGTGAGACGTGACATGACCGTACTCCACCTTAGCACGCGTTGGCGCCATTCTTGTATAACCGACGACGTACCTACTATTGTACCTATAGGTACCTAGGTTAAATTATAATTATAAGTTACTAGCAGTGCCAGCGACTTCGTCCGCCTATTTTTTTTTTTTTATTATTTTATAACCTATTATATTTTACAAGATGGGAACCCGAAACCCGTCGGGCTTCGGATAGTACCCCCGAATACAATAACAAAATCTCTTTGAATCAATTCCCATAGAAACTTTCATCCCCAATTGAACAATTTTAGGGGTTGAATTTTGGAAAAAAAATTTTTAGAGATTCACTTACTACCCCATATCAATATCTAGGTCAAATTTCAAGTTTCTAGGTCAAGCCGTTACGAAGTTGCATACAAACGTTTTTCCCCATTTATACCCCCTTAGGTGTAGAATTTCCGAAAATCGGTTCTTAGTGCTCACTTTCAACCCTAAAGAACCTATGTTCCAAATTTCAAGTCTCTACTCCCAGCCGTTTAGCCTGTACGTTGTCCATCATTCAGTCAGTCAGTCAGTCAGTCAGTCAGTCAGTCAGTGAGTTAGTTACACTTGCGTTTTATTAAGTATATTAAGTATGATGATGATGATGATGATAGCCTTTCTCAATAAATGGACTATCCAACACTGAAAGAATTTTTCAAATCGGACCAGCGGTTCCTGAGATTAGCGCGTTCAAACAAACAAACAATCAAACAAACTCGTCCGCTTTATAATATTAGTATAGATATAAGTAACTACTAACCCGCATAACTCCCGATCCCATAGGAATTTTCAAAAATCCTTTCTTATCGGATGCCTATATCGCATAATGAACACACTGTCCAAATTTCAGCCCTCTCTCTATGCTTTAATATCAGCAGCGGTTTAAGCTGTGCGTTGATCAGTCAGTCAGGTCAGGACAAAGCCTTTTATAGATATAGATAACATATCTATATAATTTAAATAAGCACAGCGGGCAGAAAAAGACACAATTACAGCTAGTTCCATATTGGGAGCAGAGGTAGACAAACGGCCGCGGCCGCGTACGGGTTACGTACTACGTAACGTACAGTCACGAGCAATAATATATATATGTTATAGGCAATGTATATAATCCGGCATTGTATAGAATGCCTAGGCATTGTATACATTGCCTAAAACGTTCAGGCAATGTGTATAATACGATTCATTTCATACATTGCCTAGGTATTGTATAAAATGCCCGAAGCGCATCAGGCAATGTGTATAATGAACGACGGCAGCAGTCGCCGAAGCGCCTAATACTATAAATAAAAACATTATTAACATTTATTTCATATAAAGTGCTATTTTTATACATCACGTCTTTTTTATTTACAGAATAAGGCGCTTTGGCGACCGCTGCCTCGGCACGCTCGCTTCGCTCGCTCGCCAAAGCGCGGCGTGTAATCATGTTCTAACATTAACCTAACCTAACCTACTTTAACTGTAAATATTTTAATATTAGAATACCTATTCGAATACGTACCTCCCCAAACCCCCTGCTAATTGCTATCTAACTATCTAAAGCACGGAAAAACTAAACGGAGCACCCTGACTTGGTTAGGTTAGGTTAATGTTAGAACATGATTACACGCAGCGCTTTGGCGAGCGAGCGAAGCGACCGCTGCCGCGGCAGCGGTCGCCAAAGCGACCGCGAAAGTTTTATTTACAGACTTATTCTGTAAATAAAAAAGGCGTGATGTATAAAAATCGAAACGCTGTCTACGCAAAAAAACACATTACCTATGCGTCAACCGGCATTCTATACAATGCCTAGGTATTCCATACATTTCCTAGGTAAAGTGTAAATAGTTTGAACATTCAATATCATTTCACACATTGCCTGGACGACCCCGGCATTCTATACAATACCTAGGAAATGTATAGAATGCCTGCATTATACACATTGCCTATAACATATACATTGCCAAATTTTCAAAAATATCTTGACATCTGCAATTCAAAAAATAAGTATACCACAATTTGGTCTAAATTATGTAACCATCAAACTGTGTCATAACTAGGTATACATTAGTATCACATTAGTATAAACGAAACAAGATCAGAAGTAACTATCCACTTCCAATGTCATTTTGAAGTACCCATTACATTTTATATAATATGTATACAAATGTATAGATGTAATAGAACTTGTCATGGATACTTTAAAATTACATTGGCAGTGTTTACTTGCTTTTTCCTGTTTTCGTTAAGTTGCCGACTGTTTTTATTTAGTTAGGTACCCTCTTAAATTGAGGAGGAACACTAACTTCTTATCCCTGCAGAGGGCGTTGGTCGACTAATCTTAGGTTTGAATTAAGAACTGTCAAACAGGTGATTTTTACAACTCTCGGCGCCAAATTGGCCATATCGGTCTGAGACCGAAAGAATTTAAAAAAAACTCGGGGTTTCCATTGGTGGAGGACCATCATCGAAAAAAAAAAAGATCATCTGATGCCAGCGCCATCTACTTACAGCTTTGCGTGTGGCACCCCATTTTTAGGTTATTAGATTTCCACGGAAACATTGTAAATCATACAGAAGGAATAAGCTCTTACTGTTAATGATAGGAACCTTGTATTTAAATATTGCATACCTATTTGGTAGATCATAAGGTTTAGTCTATTTAGTTCATAGAAAGAAAAATAAACCGCGGTTGTCAGTCGTTGCCAAATATATTCCATTGTTTTATTACTTACTACGGGATCTCTTTGTCATTTTAAAGTATCCATGACAAGTTCTATTACATCTATACATTTGTATACATATTATAGAAAATGTAATGGGTACTTCAAAATGACATTGGAAGTGGATAGTTACTTCTGATCTTGTTTCGTTTATACTAATGTGATACTAATGTATACCTAGTTATGATGACACAGTTTGATGGTTACATATTTAGAACAAATTGTGGTATACTTATTTTTTGAATTGCAGATGTCAAGATATTTTTGAAAATTTGGCAATGTATATGTTATAGGCAATGTGTATAATCCGGCATTGTATAGAATGCCTAGGCATTGTATACATTGCCTAAAACGTTCAGGCAATGTGTATAATGAACGACGGCAGAGGTCGCCGAAGCGCCTAATACTATAAATAAAAACATTATGAACATTTATTTCATAAACAGTGCGATTTTTATACATCAGGCCTTTTTTATTTACAGAATAAGGCGCTTTGGCGACCGCTGCCGCGGCACGCTCGCTTCGCTCGCTCGCCAAAGCGCTGCGTGTAATCATGTTCTAACATTAACCTAACCTAACCAAGTCGGGGTGCTCCGTTTAGTTTTTCCGTGCTTCAGATAGTTAGATAGCATCGAGATTTTAACTGTAAATATTTTAATATTAGATACCTATTCGAATACGTACCCCCCCAAACCCCCTGCTAATATATAAAAGCTTATTTTAAATGAAAACTGTTGGTTTTTTTTTGTATCATGATCAAATTTCCATAATCAAGTGGTAAGAAATGAAAAAGAAAAACACGTTACATACATTACCTATGCGTCAACCGGCATTCTATACAATGCCTAGGTATTCCATACATTTCCTAGGTAAAGTGTAAAATAGTTTGAACATTAAATATCATTTCACACATTACCTGGACGACCCCGGCATTCTATACAATACCTAGGAAATGTATAGAATGCCTGCATTATACACATTGCCTATAACATATTTATATTATTGCTCGTGCGTGACTGTACCTACTACGTAGGTACGACCAACCTAACGAACGTCCGGCCGCCCGGCCGCGACAACTGGCTAGGCCACGCGACTAAGTAGTCTGTCCTACTCTACGGCAACGTGCTTTCAGAAACGAATGGTACCTACGTAAGTACCATCACGCTCAACAAAACATTTCACGTGTTTGAAAGCGTGAATCGAAGACACCTCACCAGTTCTATATACCTACACCTAAAGTTCCTATAGTAAAGTAGTGAAGTACTGTAACTTATCGATAAAAAATATTGACGTACTACCTACCTATCAAGGATTAAAAAAATCTAGTTGGTAATTCTGCGCACAGTAGACCTCGCAAGCACTTAGCCCATTTATACTTTAATCGACCAAACTAAAATAAGCAACGAAAAAGTAATCAATTCTCCGCAAAGATCGTCATTTTTTCGATTGAATGGTAGCTCGAGATTTTGTCAAACAAAATATGATTTAAGCGTATTTTTTGTTATTCGTTGCTTATTTCAGTATGGTCGAATCGAGACTTAGTGGGCGAAATACCCCACCAATAAAACCCCCCGTGACGAAAGAAAGTTTCATGAAGATTGGTTGAGAAATAAGACGGATAGAGGAGTAGCAATATAGGTACCTACCTATATTGCTTGACAGACGAAAGGATTGAAGTAGAAACGCCTGGTACGCTCGCTTTGTCCATAACTTTAGTACAGTGAGCAAAGGACTTAAAAGTTTAAATTGATGCGAAACATCTTTAGGCGAGGGTAAACCTAAAATTTGTCATGGCGATACATGCCGTGACGATGCTTCGCCACGCTATATGTACTATACGTAGCGATCGATGTTTCACATCTGCTAGACGTCCCCTGACGAGACACATTTTTTTAACGATTGGAGACGAAGTATGTGTCAATTAAGATACGTCACATTATTAAAATAATAGCCTTCTAGAAATATCTAATACATTAAACTAAGCGTTATTTACGATCTATAGACGTTTCCCACGTTTCATCACCGGACGGTGATCACGTTTCATCACGTTTTTGACGACCTCTGTGGCGCGTCGTGCGAAAGCGCGACTGCAATGCAGGAGGTTGCGGGTTCGATTCCCGCCGGGTGCAAGTATTTATGCTTATAGAATAAATCTGTGCCTCCAGTGAAAAGTAATACTTCTTGAGATGTATCATTAGACCCATTTTAAGACACAAGTATTACAAAGGAATTCGGCACATTTCTGTCTTATTGACACTCTCCTAAGACTCATATTGCCTGAGATAGACTGATATAAGTAAGGCATAAAAATCGTACTTCTAATAATTGTGCTGTGTAAACTAATGTAAGACCACACGTATCGCTAATAATATTTACTGGAACGAAAATATTTTGTGTCAAAAAATACGTCTTGACATGTACTATTATACACTAAGTAAAATGTATGTCATTTTCTGTGTGTTTTGATATAATTATAATAGTATTATTTTACACCATGTAATTGCGTTGTGGATAATGATAAAACTAAATTCGTATCATTTATCACAAACTTAAAGAAGAAACTGGGTCGGTGTATTATGGTATAAGTAGAGTGATATTGTTTTACACACATTTACACATTGTACATTGTGATACAACTAGTGTTATATTAAATAAAAATATAAAATGGTTTGGTGTCAAATAATACAGGTAATGAAATATCATTAATCTCGAAAACTATCTATAAATTACCTACCATAATTTTATTATGTGTCAAGTGATATAACTTCAGTGCGCGGGGGTTGCGCGCATTGTAACAAAGGGCGAGGGTCATTCTTTGAAAGTGAGGATAAAACGCGTCCAGTCGAAATACTTTTTTCTACTATAACTATATTGAAGGGTGACAACGTTATAACGTTACGATCCTGTGACTACAAACCCAACTATTTACACGCGAAAGCAAAATAATAAACATAGTTTAATTACAAATTTAATCTAAAATCAGCTTCAAACGTCATTATCTCGCATGTCCAACATGATCGCACGTGGTTATTTTCGCTAATAAAAAAATTAAATAAAACTTAAATAAATTATGTTATATGTAAAATCATTAATAAATGATCAATCTTTCTAAATGATGTGGATTTATTTATGTTTACTTATAAAATATTAAAAAACAGACACGGTTAAAATTTGTCACAAAATAAACATCATTAGTCACAGAAAGGATTGTTCACATGATATCTCCATCTTTCTTGGATACAATGTTGTTGCTTGAATGCAGGCACACCCTCCTAGATGCCCTCAGTTTACTCACGACCTTTAAACGGAGTGGTCGCGCTTTATCTCGCTACCAGGTAAGTTTTGATATGGTTCTTCAGAATTTGTTATCAAAAAAGTCATTAATCTTTTCCGTTCTCACTATGCAAATATTTGATGTATTTGTTAAATTGTTTGTTGTGATGGTGTATCGAAAAGATATCTTTACCCTCTGACGTGTATTAAACGCAGATTTGTTCTTTCTGGACAGGTAACGCCCTGCTTTCTTGGATTTGTCATTTTCGGCAAAATCATTATCATCAAAATGTGTTTTGCGTTTAATGACCAATAGGGGAATTAACGATTTTTGTGTTTTCAATAATGATAGCCTTTGAGCTTGTTTGATTTTTGTTACCCAAAGTCCTTATGTTTTAGGAGAGGTAGGCAAAATTCGCGCCTCTCCATCATGGTTATGACCTGGCGAGGTTATCGCCTTCGATGAAGCATTGAGGGTTGGGGTTGAGTCTATCCTAAACGTGAAGATGAATGAGGATTAGTGGGTGCAGGCGTCTTTGCCGATTAGGCACGGAGGGTTGGGTGTGAGACGTTCTGTAGATGTAGCTCTTCCGGGCCCCCATTAGGACATTTTATGTCCTAATGGGGGCCCATATTTCCCTATGCGCGTGAGGCACGAGAGGCTTGGTTGGCTCTCAATCCTGGGGCGGATCTCCCTGAGTTGCCTGATGTGCAGCGCATGTGGGATGTTATCGGGGGTGTTAGGCTGATGAAGGATCTCATGGACCGTGCGGTGGGGGTAGACTTGGCGAGAATAAGGGTTGTGTCGAGGCCAGATTCGGGTGCGTGGTTGCAGGCACTACCATCGCCTCATCTTGGCACTCTGTTTAATTACAGTTCACTGCGTGTGGCTGTGGATCTTCGCCTGGGATCCGACGTAGAAGCCGCCTGGCCGCGTGTATGGCAGCGGCAGCTGCTGAGGCAGCCGCCGCTGCCATACGCAGCGCCCTTTTGGCGTTTGTGTTTGATTATAGTTGTAGTTTTTAGGTTCCTATTGAATTTTAATTTTTTGTTTGTGTTTGTTGTAAGGGCATTCTTGCAATTTATCTGCAATGTCTCAAAATCTGCAACATGAAGGCTGCCCCTGATGTGGGAGTTTCTGACGCGGTCTTTTCGCGTCACTCCACACATCCAGTGCAGCATCTTCATTTCCGTGACATGCAGCCCCTGCTTATGTCGCTCAAGCACTGGCCACGCCTCACTACCATACAAAAGGAGAGGTCTAATGATCGTTTTATAGACCTGTCCCTTCAGTTGGACCGGCATTTTGGGGTCATAGATGACACCAGTCACCTCTCGCCACTTAGCCCAAGCTGCCGAAATGCGGGACTTGACGTCGCAATCGATGTCGCCGGACTCGTGAAGCACAGATCTCAAGTACTAAAATTGGTCTGTCCGTTCGACCATGTGACCGTCCACGCAGACAGGTGTGGGATCTGTGGTATTGCTAGCCAAATATTCGGTCTTCACTACGTTGAGTTGCAAACCGCCGTTCTTATAAGTTTTTGGCACCCCTTTGGACCGCAGCGCCCACCAGATCATCACGCGAGGAACACAGTCGAAGGCCGTATTCTTCGTTCTATATTTCTCCATAACGACCCTTAGGGCAAAAACAGGGTCCATGGTACCATGACCAGCGCGGAAACCATACTGGCCATCCGAGACAGTGCATTCCTGCCGGATCCGAGAGTCAATTATACGCCCGTAGAGCTTCATGGTGTGGGACATGACCTTTATACCACGATTACTTCCACACTCCTGCACAGATCCCTTGCCCTTGAACACTGGAGTGATAAAATTCAGTCTCCACTGGGCGGGGATTCTGCCGGTCTCGAGTATGCGGTCAAAAAGGTTAGTTAAGATGCCCATACCACCAGAACCCATAGCCTTCCATACTTCGATGGGAACTCCGTCGGCGCCGACAGCTTTCCGATTCTTCATGCAGCGAAGAGCCTTGCGCACCTCCTCAGGCGTTATCAGTGGCACAAGTCCTAGATTTGGATGGAGTTCCGTTGGCTGCACCTCTTTATACTGCTTATTGATCAGCTTGTAGAAATAAGAGCGCCATCTTTCCTTTACCGCGAGATCCTCGCATAGCAGGTTACCATTAGGCTCTTTTACACAGCGGCACTTTGATATATCCTGAGCCACTTTAATCCTAGAACGTACCAACTTATAAATAAGCTTCTGCCCCTCAGACGTTTCCAACTTATCGCACAATGGCTGTAAGTGGTCCTGACTGGCTCTGGCTACTGTTCTTTTTGTGGCACGTTTGGCAGACCTGTACGTACGCGCCTCGATCAGGAGAGTTGGACGCTTGCCACTTTTTAAAGAGGGCTTTCTTCACCCTAGTCTCCCTCTGGACTGTGTCCACCACCAAGTTTCCTTGTCACACTTGCGTCCTCCTTTAGACATACCGAGGACTTAGACATATCAAAATGAATAAATAAACCCTAAATAATGTCTACTTGTATCAGTTTACACAAGGCAATTAACAATGCAGGTCCCGGTAAAATAATATGTCTAAAAAAAAATACAAGTATAAATGTATTTATCTCAAAATGTTATTTTTCACAAAAAAATATCATAAATTTGTTTGTACACTTTTTTGTAGCATGCCGTAGTTAGACAATATACTGTAAAGACGGTGCAACAATATCAATTATCACGAGAGTACCATGTGCTGTGTAAATTGATATTTGTTAAGTAATATTAAAATACACTCACCTTGTTGTTGCAAATAGATGTACCTGACAGTTTTTTCTAAATATTTCCTTTATTTGCTAATGAAATAAGATGCACCTGTGACAAATTATACATTATATGGTAAGAAACTTTTTGACATCAACAGTTACGTGGAAATCTTTATAGTAAAAAATATATGGGCATTCAAATCTTTAATTGGCTCTCCTGAAAAGTAGTGTTTTTGAAGATGTATTACTTTTCACTGAAGGCACAGAAATATTTGTGTCTGGTCTGGATGTCCCTCTATGTATAATATGTATGTATTTACAAAAGAAAAATAAATATAAGTATTATATCCGTTGTCTAGTCACCGTAACACAAGCTTAGTCGCTTACCGCGGGGCTAGATGGCGCTGTGTGTTGTTCACAGAATTTATTTATTTATTTATTTTCGGTCGAAAATACTACCTGGATTTTCACCACAGAGCTTCAAAAACTCCTTTCGGCACTCAACTTGCACTTGTTTCTGAGGCGACCGCGCCCGCGCCGTGAGCTTTCGCGGCACCCATCACCCAACCTTTGTAATGATTTTTGACTTACCTAGCTACCAATGATAACAATTTTTGTAAATTTTACCTATGTCTACCCTCAAAAAATGTGTTGAACTAATTACTAATGACATTATTTAATTACCCTCATCATTAGTAATATCTAGTTATAAGTAATATCGACCCGGATACCAAGAATAGGTACATTGAACGCCCCTCGTATCCTAACAATATCGAGCAAACAAGAGATCGAGACACACTTCTTACGCAAGCGTATAGAAAAGCATAAAATCGACTATGTAGGTATTTGGTTCATTTGACTCAGCTAGTTTCGGAATGATGACGGCCACTGTGCAGTGGTATCATGGAATTAGAGGAGATAATTTTTTATCGATATCATTTGTTAAAGCTAAAGGTGTACTCACTAGTATTATTACGTCGGCTGTCATTGTCTTGTCGAGTGATGGGCAACATGATTTTTTCTTCGATTATTTCGAATCGATGTTTTAAATTATTTTTTCAGTGTTTGACAGAGTTTGACTTCGAATAATTAGAATGTCATAATGTGACATTCTAATTAATCACTAATCAGAGAGTTATAAGTAAGTACACATATAGTACATTGAAATATTACATTTTTATGGGCTCAGCGTGCATTTGTCAGAGGACGCAATTTTATTTTTTAGATATCAAGGGGGGGTTAGTTTAAAGTTAAATAATAGTTTGTGGGGTTGTGGCTCTTGTCCCACGGCCGCCATCTTGGAAAAACGGGTTCAAATGGTTTTTATGGTTTATTTGACGAACTAAAGGTCTCACAAAAAAAAAATAACATTTTGTTTTGCAAATAAGATTATCTACAACTTTTGTTAAGTAACTTTTAGTCGTAGAACTAAAAATAAAAAGTTATAAGCGATAATCCATGGAAATTTGAGAAACAAATTCTATTGGTCATATTTTGACGATTATTTTTTTATTCGGAAGGTAGAAGTCCCAAGGTGGCTCCATAAAAAAAAAACATGGTAGGACGCAATTTTATTTTTTAGATATCAAGGGGGGGGTCTTGATATCTAAAAAATAAAATTGCGTCCTCTGACAAATGCACACTCAAATGTAACATTTCAATATACTAATATTTTTTATTGCACTTTGAGGAAACTCATTGTAACCAACATCAGGTAGATTGCTCTTGAACTTTGAGTTTAAATAAAAATATCACCTTATTTTACATTTAAAAAGAAGAAATCAAATTATGTATAAGCTGAGTAGGAAATAGGTACAATTAAAAAATAAACCAAAAGGATACCATAAGCCAAAAAGAATCGAGATAATTTATCGAGACAAATATGTAACACAACACTATTCGATTCATTTCTCAATGTTTCTCACTCGTACACACACAATATTGAATGGTTGTCGACTTTTTTCAAAAAGTTTTCGTACAATTACTTAATAATTCTTAGTAATTTCCTCGTAATTTCGTTATGAACGTTAGCTAAATATATTTTTAAAATGTTTAGAGGAGTGAGTTTTAAGAACCTATTGTGCTTATTTTAGTGACTTTGAGTGAAGTTGAAGAAGTTTACAAGGTACTTTCAGTGCAATTTATATTTCGCCTTGGTTAGAACGCAGATCTAAAAAAAGGTAAATATAAATTATGTTTTATTTATAGCTACTTTCTTGGAAACAACTAAGGAAATGTCGGTCAGGAAGTATTAGTTAAGTTATATACTTTGTGGCTCTACTTGGTACTTAGTTCTAAACAAACTAGGATCTACTGATGTTTGTTTAAGGCTTAACTAATGGTTGTATTAGTTAGTATTACATAACATAATACGCTACATCCTACTGTACATTACCAGCTGTTTAGAAGTATCAGCACTTACAAAACATAGTTTAAGCAATCGTGTTTTTTCTGGAACGTACTTGCCGAAATGCCGAGTCTCATTGCCTTAGTAGGCTCCGGACATTCTTGGTAGATTTTTTTGAGCACTTTCATAGATTCTTCAATATCATACTGCATTCTCAACTTTGTGTCTACAATTTGTTTTTCTGGAATCCCCAAAATGATTATATGGTTCTGTCGTTGTAAGCGATCTTGCATTTCATGGATGAAATTATTTTGGGCACTTTCATTTAGTGGTATGGACTGAGATTGGTTTTGTTTAAGTAGTGTTAGATTGTTTTCAATGGATGCAACTTTGTCTTGTGTTATTGTATGTTCAGTAGCTAAAGTTTGAACAATTTCATACATATTCTTAAATTCAGACGCCATCTGTTCGGTCGTTGTTTTGATACTTTTCACTTCTTTTATTTCACTCGAGAACTGGTGTAAATTTTCAATTTGTTTGTCCAATATAACTTGAAAGAACGTCATAATTTCATTTTTAAACTTTTCCAGATCTTTTTTATAATCATATTCTAGAATCTAGAGTATGCTCCTTTCTCTTAATACCCTTACCATATTCTTCATCTTTTTGAGTGGATAAATTTGGCGTAGAACCACTGCTGCCTTCTGCCTTGGACTTAGCTAATTGATTAGACAGTGATCTTTGCGTACTCATGATGATTGAAAACCGGTCACCTCCTGTACTATAAAACTCGTTCACTTGTTGATTAGGTATAAATTGTTTTATTTTGTATTAAGTATACACCTTGTCTATGAATTATAAGTAATATTTAGAAATTACAGTTCAATTTTAAGCACTATGAATCAAATAAAGTTGTTGTTTTTTAAGGATTATACACAATTAATTACAACTTTTATTCTCTTTGAGTAAACGACACGCCTATTCGCTTCGACCACCGCGATCCGTTCCAGTAGTATGGTAACATAGACCTAACATTCTTTTACAATTTGATAAATAAGGAATATGGGGGGTCTCCTTTGTCACAATCACTGCTCCATTATCATTGTGGCTATGATCCTACAATGTTGTGAGTAAAATCTCAATTATAATGACTGACGAGGAAGCGGTCCCCCGCCTCTGGCTTGCCTTCACCGGCCGGTCGGAGTGGAGTCGCCAGAGCAGAAATGCTCGGAGGATGGACACCTCACGTCAGTGATGAGTTGGCCCGCTCCACAGGATTACCTAGGCTGGTTTAAAATCCGGTGAGGTTGCTCCATCCTTCAGCCACTCACGCCCCTGTTGCCCCCTGGCTGTAATTTGCTCGGCTTAATTAGGGTGGCCCAGTTTGTGAGTTGGCGAGTCTCCGTCTGCCATTTTTACATGTTTATTGAACATTGTTACGGCAGGCGCCATAGTCCCCATAGTTCCCCCCAGTATCTAATCCACTACCAACCCATTTCCATAGACCAAGTAGTTTTTCACCCGTAGTTTACACAATAGTTCTATCCAAACCGGGGGTTGTCCTTGGTTGCATTTTATAGTGTAGACAGGGATAACCGCCGGTTTGGTGTCCATCGCAAAATTTAAATTAAAATGTTACTAAAACAGGCCTCTACGTGTTGGCTTCGGCCCCACGCACGCCTTCCAAAGGTCCGGGTGCTCCATAGCCCCGAGTATCCGTAATGGTAACAACATAATAATAATAATAATTAGCCCTTTATTCTGAACTACAAGTAAGTACAAGTATCAATTTTATAGATTTTGTTATAGTATGTCACGTAGCTCAGTGTGCCTCTTGGCATAGGCCTCCTCTAACATTTTCCACTGACATCGGTCGCGTGCTACCCTTCTCCAATGATGTCCAACTGTGAGTTTTAGGTCGTCTTCCCATCTTGTTGGTTGGCGTCCTCTGTTTCTCTTTCCATCTCTGGGATACCAATCAGTGACAATTTGGCACCATTTTCCTTGGGGATCACGGATCATGTGTCCCGTCCATCTCCACTTTTGTTGATCAATTCGTTCAATCAAATCAGCTACTTTTGTTTTTTCTCTTATTGTGCTGCTTCTAACTCTATCCTGTTCCTTTATCCCAGTCAGGCTTCTTTCCATGGCTCTCTGACATCGTTCCAACTTTTCTCTGTGGTGTATGGTAAGTGCCCAGGTTTCACAACCATAAGTGATGACTGGAAGTATACACGTGTTGAAGACCTTCCTTTTTATGTGCAGGCCAAGCTCTTTGGATTTCATGATTTCTTTTAAAGACCAAAATTTTCTCCATCCATTAGCAATTCGTCTGGCCTTTGTGGTTTGGTCTTTGTGAGAGATTATTTGTCTTATTTAAAATCTCAATTAGGGACTAATTATTTTTTACAATACTTCACAATCTTAAGATACGTTGATTCAGTCTCTCACAATTACTTAAGTTTCTGCTCATTCCTATAATAATGATTATTAGAATAAATAGTTCTAGACTTGAGTTTTTAAATAAATATTGAATTTAATTGAATTGAATTGATTCTAAAAATGACTAGGCTCTAGGTTTACACAGAGCCTAGGTATTTTTAGATTTCTTAGAATTCAGTGTGTGTAAGACTAATGCTATCTTGAAACTTCTATCTATCACTAAGTGTACTGCATAATAAACTATGCAGTACCACTCAGTGCCTACTCATAAAGAAGTTTCAAATGATATTTGCCATGAGATTTATTTTTTTGCCAAATTATTTTGACACACATTTGCTGAACATGAAAGTTGCATAGAGTGCGTTTCATCTTTAAATTCCTATGCCATCATGTTGGTAGCAAAACAAAAAAGTGCAAAATACAAAAAAATAATGTGCTAGCTTGAATTAAGGGGGATTTGTATATGAAGAATGAATGAACGAATCTTCCTGTATTCAAGGTTTAGGGTTTAGCACATTCAAGATATTAAGGCAAGACTTTTTTGTTTTGCTACCAACATGACGGCATAGGTAATTAAAGATGAAACGCACTATACTGTAAGATTACAGTATGATGACAAATAAACTTTTTAAATTCACGTCATTTGTTAACATAGTTTCATTTTCCAGGGTCTTTATCGCATATTATTATTTATTTTCTTACCTTGACGTTTTAATCATGTTACAATGGTCTTGGTCGCGAGGGGGCACTTGATGACAAATGTTGCTTAAAATACCTATCCATAAACTCTTACAGCCCTATTCACAAACAACACTAAGCATGTGTGTCAGAATGATTTGTTGTGCTCTTGAAAGTGATGATAATCAATGTCAGGAGAAATGTGACAGACAATGAGTCTACACCAAACACAGGGTTTCCTGTAAATACCATTTTAGATGTTTGTCCTTCATTAACAAAATATATATACAGTCAAAGTGAGAACCTCCTCCTTTTTTTGAAGTCGGTTAATAAAAACAGTTTAGAGGTAGGTACCTATTTCATTAATTTTAAGTGCCTAAACCAGCACTATGCTATGCTAAAAATATAAGTTTTAAGTCAATACAAATTTTTAGAATAGTATTTGGGCCCATTTTTTACCCGACTATGGCTGAAAGGAGGGTATGATTTTTTTTTAATTTCTAGCTAGATAAAGATATCAGTCCAATAAACCCTACCAAAAATCTTTAAAAAAGAAATCAAAGTCTTATAGGTTTTTAAAATTTGGTAGTGTTTGATGTAGTTTGACAAATTATTATTAGGCCGTAGGGTAGGATAGTAGACAGTGAATCAAGCGGATACAATGAGCCACCATGGGTATCTCACGAATGCGATGTTGCCAATCCATGCAACTCACACAAACAAGACCCGCGTAAGTCCCCTCTTCCCTCTCCCCAGTCGTCAGCGAGCTACCGTGAAATACTCCCGCGCACGCCGAGTTTTTGTGATTTTAAACCAAAAAACTATACTAAATCATGTAAGTACTATTTCGTATTACTTTATTTAGTGTACGTTTTTACTATTTATCATGTCGTACTTAGATTTAATGTTTTATTAGGCTTCTTTGTGAGATAATTTAGTTTAAATAGCACGCGTCATTTGTGAGCGACATAACCTAAAAGTTAATAAAAGAGGGTACGGAAACAATGAACCAATTTTAAGAAGGAAACAATGAACCATGGTTCATTGTGCACTGCCTATGTTTCATAGCTCCCGACATTTAGATTTTTTAATAATTGAACGTCGTTATTAAAAAATGTTTTAACCCACAAGTCGTACGAAATTGATTTTAATAGAAAAATCTATTTATTTAGTTTGACATCTATTTCATTTAAGAAAATTGATTTTATTTTTTATTAATACTACGTAAAACAAAATTTAAAGCCATAAGTTGTGTGGTCATTGACGACATTTTTATTTTATTTGAGTCATGATAACTTTCAAAATAAAAAAAAGATCCGTTTGTGTTTTTGATGTCGATGCGTTCCAAACCTTAATGTATTTTTTTTTAAATATTTTTAGTTAATCTTTGGTGAACAAATATGTGTAAAAAATATGAAATATAATTAATTTAATTTTAATTTGAATAATGACGTCTAATAATTAGTTATATTATATATGATTGTTATTTCTACACAGATTTTTGTTATGTATTTTTAATTTGATGTTTTTTTTCAGTATAAGACGCAAAGCAGTAGGCCGAGAGAAGAGAAAAAAGGGTAGACATACAGCAGCGGAAACTTTATTTATGGTTTATAATGATCTCAAATGGAGCATTCAGCATAAGGACCGTGATTGTTTTGTGTAGTATTTTACCATAATAAAAATCAAAAACATTTTCAATTCTTTTATTTACCTTAATTAGCTTTATTTGTAATTAATCTCTCACAATCGTATACCATGGTTCATTGTATACTGCATGGTTCAATGTATCCAACCCCCCCTGTTCATTGTACCCGCACAGGTAGTGCACAGTGAACCAAAGCTCATTTATAAAAAAAAGGTTAATAACTTTATTTTGATTCATTTCCTAAGAGTTTGTTGTATCAAATTCAGTTAACTGATAAATTTCCTTCACAATACTATAAAAATCATAACCATAGATTGAATGGTTTCAAAGTTATGAGTGTCCAAACTTTTTGTGGTTCATTGTCTACTATCCTGCCCTATACAGAAAGAAAGCTGGAAACTTATAAGCGCTGACAAGCACCCGCGCAGGAAAATGTATAAACCCGCGCCGATAAGCACTGATCGGTGCCGACAAGCTTCAACACGCGCTGGTCAGCGCTGGGCTGCTGACGTCATAACATCGCGATCGTCCGATGAGTCCGACATTCTGCCTCAACCGGCTTCCTTTGTGTAGAACGGACCAGCGCTGACAAGCGCTGGTAAGCGCTTATAAGTTTCCAGCTTTCTTTCTGTATACGCACTTAGAATAGCCTATAAATACTAGTGTTGGCCCTAAAATTAACGAAAAATTAAGTTTGAAAAAAGCGACATCTAGCGAATTAGTTAACTAAAGTGTAAAGTACTAGAACGGAAACCTTCCTATTAGAAGTGTAACTCGGGGCCGTTAGATGGCGGTTAAACAAGCTTTAGCCGTTAATTTAATTTGATGGTGTGAGTCATACATAATGCGGGTGGAATTAATTAGATATTGTAAAGTCGGTCAAATTAACTGTGGACTGCGTGGTGCGAGTTTGGGTTTTGACTAGGGTTAAGTTTTGTGTAAACGAGTTTCTCCTCTAAAATAAATATTTCTAGTGTAGAGGTATAATTTTATTGTGCTCTGAAGATATGTTCTGATTTTATTTTATGTTTGTGTAATCTTTGGACATGTTAGGGTATACTACGCGCACTGACTAGTCACTGTCTAGGCGCGTCGCCGTAGCGTCGCGAAATCATTGGAGAAAAACACAGAATAGGTGATAGTCATTTGAATGAAAACACGACGCGCTGCATGCCGATGTCGCCGCAGCGACTTACCACTTATTACAAGCCTTAGGCGCACTTTGGTTACTACGTTTTCACCCGATTTCATTCGTGCGCTAACTTACGAAGACGTACGAACTATCACATCCTTCCAAATAAGTAGGTAACTATTAGCGCGAGGACTGCATACGAATTAGTCGTACTTATACTGATTCGTATGCAGTCTGCGCGCTTCCATAGTACCTACTTGGAAAGATGGGATTGTTCGTACGTCTTCGTACGTTAGCGCACGAATGAAATTCGGACAAAAAACGTATCCAAACTGGGCCCGGTTTTACCAGAAGCCTAAGCGAATTGCATTGCTTTTATTTGCTTTGTGAATGTTCATTGTCCTTTTTGTCTTTTCTCCATACAAACTTTACAAACGTAGTCGACTGTTTTCTCCCTGGATAAAGATATAAGAAAAAATGTGTTTATGCCATAAGTCCTATATCAGACATGACCATGCCCCTATGTTTTGATTTTTTAATTACCTAATTTTTCTGAATTTTATTTCTATTCTAATTAGAAAATAAAAAAAAACCAAAACGTAGGGGCATAGTTATGGCTGATATAGGTTTTATGGCAAAAATATATTTGCTCTAATATCTTTATCCAAGGAAGAAACAGTCGACTACGTTTGTATGGAGAAAGAGTAGGTAGACTGTCCTCTCAATCCCTGTTCTCAAAATACTAGGTGCCTTACAAATGAGGTAGGTACCTATCGATTGTTTAGTTGATAATGATAACACCTATTTGGCGAATCGCGGCGTGCTATATTTTGTACTACGACTTATGGAAACTCGAAGTAGTTTTAACGAAATGTTGAGCTTAAGTTTACTTGAAAATCAGCTGTTTCTGAGAGTTGGAAGTCATTTAGCTTTAATTGTCCTTTTTTAGGGTTCCGTACCTAAAGGTAAAAACGGGACCCTATTACTGAGACTTCGCTGTCTGTCTGTCTGTCTGTCTGTCTGTCTGTCTGTCTGTCCGTCCGTCCGTCCGTCCGTCCGTCCGTCCGTCCGTCCGTCTGTCCGTCTGTCCGTCTGTCACCAGGCTGTATCTCATGAACCGTAATAGCTAGAAGGTTGAAATTTTCACAGAAGATGTATTTCGGTTGCCGCTACAACAACAAATACTAAAAACAAAATAAAACAATTTTTTAAAAGGGGCTCCCATACAACAAACGTTTTAAAAATAACAAGGAGTCAGGACAGGAACAGGAGGGACAGGAGGACAAATCGAGTTGGTCATGAAATTCAAAATGGCTGCCCTATCTGTCAAATATACCAGTCTGCCTTACTTACCAAAGAGTTTCTTATAAGTTTCAGATTTTCTTTGTGCCAAGGTTTTTTTTTTTGAGTGATTCGGTCGTTTGATGGGAGTAAGAATCGAAGATAAATATTTCATATTTTCCTATAAAATTTAAAAATTGGTTGTTGTAAACCATTTTTTTTAGTTTAGGCTACTACAATCTAAAGATGAATTGCCTTATTTTCATAAACAGCTGTTTTATTTATTTTTATTTTATTTTATTTATTTTAATAAATTCTGTGAACAACACACAGCGCCATCTAGCCCCGTGCTAAGCTATTAAGCTTGTGTTACGGTGACTAGACAAATATAATTATTTATTATATAATTATTTATTTTATTTATTTTTAGCCTATTTTGTCCCACTGCAGGGCAAAGGCCTCCCTCCCTTCTCTCCACTCTTCTCTGTCCAGTGCTAGTTGGGCCCAGTCCCTATTGTGCGAGTCCAACTCGTCCCGCCATCTCCTCCTGGGCCTGCCGCGAGGTCGCCTGCTATTCGGTGCCCAGTCCGTGGTGGTTTGAGCCCACATGTCGTCGGACATGCGGCAAATATGGCCTGCCCAACGGATATAATTACTTATATTTATTTTTCTCTTGTAAATACATAGGTACATAAATTATACATAAATAAATACATATATAAACAGCTGCTTCATAAACTTCAACACCCAGTTTTGAATGAAGGTAAAGGTTTCGCTGGCCGTTTTTCTTTCGTAGTCACATAATTAGGCCATTATGCAAAACATGATTTTAAAACGTGGGTTTCCTGTTGATGTTTTCCATTACCGTAAGAGCGATGTTAATACCTTGCATGGGTTTTCTGTTAAACATAACGAAACAGCCAAGACACATTTTATATTTCAAGTGTAGAGTTCGGGCGTGTAGAGTTATAAGCTTGGCTCTACACGACAATATCTGATAACTTTTGACAGTGCACATCTTATGGCCTCGTTCTCGCCATGGCTATATTTTACATAGCCTATGTTACTCAGGGTGAATGTAGCTTTCTAATGGTGAAAGAATTTTTGAAATCGGTCCAGTAGTTTCGGAGATTACCCCCAATATACATAGGTACATACATGTTACCAACGTTACAAATGTTTTTGGAGGGATTTTACCTCTTCCAACTAAACTTCCAGCTTCATATCATTATATTAGGTAAAGTACGATTGTATTTATTTATCAGTTTTTTTTTCAAATATTTCTAATTGGTCGTGAAATAACGACTTACGCGCCGCTCCGTATGGGGCTTAGGCCGAATATTTCCTATGTCCACCACTCGTAAGGCCACCACTGGTGGATAACGAAACATCTTTTGAAAATCTTATGCCACTGAAACTTTTATGCCAAACAACATTATGAAAAAAAAAATTATACGATCGAAAGGGCACCCGACTTCGAGATAGCAAGAATGGTATTCTGAAGGCCGTGTACGACGATATGACCAGTCCTATTTTTGCTCACTGGCTCTGTGTTCAGCGGGACGCAAATCGTAAATAGGCACAGCATTTCTTAATATATATTGTGCTGTGCGAATTATATTAGTTGTTTATTTTATTGTGTTTATTCTAAATTTCATAATCTAATCTTATATTTATATTTTATTATCTGGTAATTATTATTTGTTTATTTGATATTAATTAATTTTACCAATACGGCAGTTCATTTGTAATTTGTAATTTTTTTTGTTAAATATGGGTGTGTGTGTGTGTAGTATGCCTGAAATAAACGTTTATTATTATTATTTTTTGTTTATGATTTTTTTCATCTCGGTTTTGACACCGGTATAATAAGTCTAGCCACGGGCCTAAGCCAAGTGATCTACACTGCTTAAAAAACTCAGTCAGCCTCGAGTCAGCCTGGGCCCGTCTCTACTCAGCCCAGTTTTATGTTGGTATACTAAAACTTAGACGGTTAGTTCTGAGAAACTGTAACTTCGCAAATATATACGTTATAACTACGCAATCAAAGTATAGAATTAAAATAAAAATAAAAGTTTCTTTAGGGTAGCTCCCGTACATGTAAGATGGAGATTTTTTTAAAGTCGCGTCTATCCCATCGTGTGGGATATCGTTAGAAAGCTTTTTAAAAAATATTGTGGGTCTTCTATTTTTCTATTCTAATTTTTCATTTAAGGGTTCCGTTTGCGAAATACTGATCTTTAAAATGTTACTATTTTCAGAGTCATATTTCGCTATTATAATATCGAATCATAGGATGAAACTATTATGGTGAGGAAGTGGACTTAAAGTTATGGGAAAAAACTTGGTCAGCCGCGAGTCAGCCTGTCCGTTTCTTAACTCAGCCCAGAAATATTATGTTTACGTACTAATCGAAGATGCTTAGTACTAGTTCGCGTCTATCCCATCGTGTGGGGTACCATTAGAAAGCTTGTTTAAAAATATAGAGGGTTTTCTGAAAGCATTTTTCATTTAAGGGTCCGTTTGCAGAATATTGATCTTTAAAACGTAAGTATTTTCAGAGTTATGTGTCGTTATTGTGTATTTGAGTAATAGGAAGCCGTAACTTCGCATATGTATACGTATTAACTACGCAAACAAAATTGAGAAATAAAATTTAAAAAAAAAATAGTTTCTGTAGGGTAGCTCCCGTACATGTAAGTTGGGGTTTTTATTTAATTTTGCATAAACACCTTCGTGGGTGGTACCGCTAGAAAGCTTTTTAAAAAAGAATGTGGGTGTTGTAACACTATTTTTCATTTAAGAGTTCCGTTTGCGAATTAATGAAGAATAGAAGTTACCATTAAAAAGATCAATATTTCGCAAATGGTACCCTTAAATGAAAAATTGTTTTAGAAAACCCACAATATTATTAAACAAGCTTTCTAATGATACCCCACACAATGGGATATACGAGAACTAGTACTTAGTACCTAAGATTAGTATATAAACATAAATCTGTGCTGAGTTAAGAAACGGACAGGCTGACTCGCGGCTGACCGTGTTTTTTTGGCATAACTTTAAGTCTACTTACTCACCATAATAGTTTCATCCTATGATTCGGTATCATAATAGCGAAATATGACTCTGAAAATAGTAACATTTTAAAGATCAGTATTTCACAAACGGAACCCTTAAATGAAAAATAGTTTGAAAAGACCTACAATATTTTTTAAAAAGATTTCTATTGATACCCCACACGATGGGGTAGACATGCACTAGTACTTAGCAACTAAGATTAGTATGTAAACATAATCTTGGGCTGAATACAGAAACGGACAGGCTGACTCGCGGCTGACCTGCTATTTTTGGCATAATTTTGAGTCTACTTCCTTACCATAATAGTCTGCCTATAACTCAATAACATAATAGGAACACATGTCTCTGAAAATAGTAACATTTTAATGTTGATTATTTTGCAAACAGAACTCTTAAATGAAAAACAGTTTTAGAAAACCCACCTTATTTTTAAAAAAGCTTTTTAACGGGTACCACACACGATTGTATTAAAAAAAAGTTTAGTTAGGGTAGCTTCCCAACATGTAAAATGGATTTTGTTTTTATTTTTCTCGTATATGCCATTCGTGTGCGGTACCGTTAGAAAGCTTTTTTAAAAATAAGGTGGGTCTCGTTAAACTGTTTTTGATTTAAAAGTTCCGTTTGCGAAATAATCAACATCAAAATGTTACTATTTTCAGAGGCATGTGTTCCTATTATGTTATTGAGTAATAGGCTTAGACTATTATGGTGAGGAAGTAGACTCAAAATTATGCCAAAAATAGCAGGTCAGCCGCGAGTCAGCCTGTCCGTTTCTGTATTCAGCCCAAGATTATGTTTACATACTAATCTTAGTTCCTAAGTACTAGTGCATGCATGTCTACCCCATCGTGTGGGGTATCATTAGAAAGCTTTTTAAAAAAAAAAAGTAGTATTTAAGTAGGACGGGGGTGAAGAAGGAAGTGAGGGAAAAAGAGAAGATGATGAAGAAGAAGGGGAAAGTTGTGGTCGGCTGTCACATGGTTCGGGTGACCCGGTAGGAGCCCGCCGTCTCAACTCACTACCACCAACGGCTCGTCCGCTGTAACACCCAGCGTGTGCCTTGGCGATAGCCCCCAGGTAGCGGCGTTATACGTTTTCCCTTTTGTTGTCTTGTCTCCATATTTATTGGGTTTACCTTTATATTGTTGCGTTGTCCGCCCCCCACGTGATCAGATGGTCGATCGGGACGTGTGGTAGGATTTTGGGGGGCTTATTATTATTATTATTGTTTGTAACGTCTCCGTTTCACGAGGCTATGGAGCCCCGGACTTTTGAAAGGCGTGCGGGGGGCCGAAGCCAACACGTAGAGGCCCGTTTCAGTCACAATTTTAATCGCAAAGAATAAAATGGACACCAAACCGGCGGTTATCCCTGTCTACACTATAAAATGCAGCCAAGGACAACCCCCGGTTTGGATAGTACTATTGTGTAAACTACGGATGAAAACTACTTGGGCTATGAAAATGGGTTGGTAGTGGATTGGATACTGGGGGGAACTATGGGGACTATGGCGCCTGCCGTAACAATGTAAAAATACATGTACAAAAATGGCAGGTGGAGACTCGCCAACTCACAAACTGGGCCACCCTAATTAAGCCGAGCAAATTACAGCCAGGGGGCAACAGGGGCGTGAGTGGCTGAAGGATGGAGCAACCTCACCGGATTTTAAACCATCCTAGGTAATCCTGTGGAGCGGGCCAACTCATCACTGACGTGAGGTGTCCATCCTCCGAGCATTTCTGCTCTCGCGACTCCACTCCAACCAGCCGGTGAAGGCAAGCCAGAGGCGGGGGACCGCTTCCTCGTCAGTGTTCACTCCGACCAGCCAACTAAGGCAAGCCGGAGGTGAGGAACGGTGATTTCCCCCTGGAGCACTCGGGAAGCCGCGGTGTCGCTACTCCCCGACACCTCGCCTCAAGGTGCCCTGCGGGCTTATTATTATTATTATTACTATCAGTAGGTGAAATCAGGTTGTTTTAGATAACAATAAAATTTAAACTATAGGAGCTATGTATTGAAACTATTTATTTTTTATTGAGTCCCCTAGTAACATTATACCCCGTGAATTAGGTACCTTCATCTAGTATATTCCAAACCCAAGTTATGAAGGTTCAAAAAACCGACGAAACGTTTTGAGAAAAGGTATAGGTGCCCTTACGCATCGCTGGCTTGGCCAGGGGCACTAGCGGCACTACCGTGGCCCCAGATAGTGCCCCTGGCCGATTGTTTTTACCACTGGCGCCAGTCTATTACTCCATCACTAGATGGCGCTGATAACAGTCGTCAGTCGTAATGATAAATTCGACGAAACCTATAAAAACTCAAAATATGAAATAACTATAAAAAATAAAAAGAGACTTCAAAATAACTGGGTAAATATTCGTGTTAATCAGGCGTGTTTACATAGAGATAAATTATACAAAAAATGGATAAAAGATCCGCATAATCTTAACCTTAAACATGAATATAATAAGGCCAGAAATTATTCAAATAAATTAATCCGAAAAACAAAGAATCAATACATGAAGTCAGAAATATTACTCAATAAAGACAATCCTAAATTGTTATGGCAATTATTAAATAAAATTACCAGTAAGATTAAGCACTCACTAGATGACGTAATATCTGCAGCTCTTGGCAAACAGGGTATAAGTAACAAACAAATTGCAGATCATTTTGGACAGACATTTAAGGATAGTGTGCAGGCTATAATAACTCCTAAATGTTCCGTACCCCTGCTTGATAGAACTACCTACGCAAATCCTCAAAATGTTACGATGCGTTTCAGGCCCGCCACTGCCAAAGATGTTGATAATATTAATAAATCTGTTAACAGCAGAAAAGCACCGGGTGTAGATGGCATTAGAGCGATCGATTTAAAGCGAATAAGTAAAAATATTAGTAGTGTAATAGCTAATTTAATAAATACAAGTATTGTGACAAATAAATATCCTAAAGTGTTAAAAATGGGGGTAGTTAGACCGATATATAAAAAAGGTAGCAGACAAGAATCCGATAACTATAGGCCAATTACTATATTGTCAGTCACGGATAAAATAGTAGAAAAGTATATCAGTAGGGAAATTCATGAGTTTTACAGAAAAAACAAATTTTTAACTGAAAATCAGTATGGATTTCGTCCGCATAAAAGCACAACACAGTTGCTTTCTGTCTTTACTGATTCTATTTATGAACACCTAGACAAAAAAAATGCATATAATGGTAGTGTTTATCGATTACAGTAAAGCATTTGATATGCTCAGGCATAATACATTATTGAAGAGCTTAGAAGACAGTGGTATAAGAGGTAATCTACTGAGATGGTGTTCAGATTACCTTAAGGGTAGACAGTATGTTGTAAGGGTTCATGATGCATACAGTGATCCTGTTCCTGTTACAGAACATGTCAATAGCGTTTGCACTAAACTCAGAGGCATATTTGCTAAATTCTCACTAATAAAATATAAAATCCCGTATTCAATATTACTTTTGTTATATAAATCTTTAGCTGAGCCCACTATAGAATATGGACTATCTAGCTATGGGAGAACATATAAATCCCATCTAGATAGAATATACTCATCGTACCATCAAAGATTAAAATAAAATTTGGGGATGATTATCACCAGCTATTTGATTTTTGCAAAGTCTTACCGATACACGAAAAGTTCAGTCTAAGTCTGCTCAGTGAACAGTATTTCAACAATAATCTGTACATCAAACCAATATACAGTGCTGATAAAATCAGAACGAGAAACATGATTGACCCAAAATTACCTTTACCTGCCAACTATAACAATCTGTACGGGAAAAGGAAATTAAACTATATGATTCCAGACCTCATCAATCAATTACCAGCAGACTTTAAGACCTCATTGACAGAAAAAAACTTTAAATTTAAACTAAAGCAATTCTTCATAGATAAATTGCAACACAACGCATAATAATAAACAGACAGCGAAGTCTCAGTAATAGGGTCCCGTTTTTACCCTTTGGGTACGGAACCCTAAAAATGAATCAATTTTAGTATATTTTGGTTTTTTATATTTGATAGTTACATATATAGTTTATTTATGTATAATATGTATGTATTTACAAAAGAAAAATAAATATAAGTATTAAATCCGTTGTCTAGTCACCGTAACACAAGCTTAGTCGCTTACCACGGGGCTAGATGGCGCTGTGTGTTGTTCACAGAATTTATTTATTTATTTATAATGTGTATGGATAGTAGTACTATATTTAGTATATTGATATTTATTTACATTGTATTTATCGATTAAAATAATATGTTCTTGTTCATTAAATTAATTATCTTATCTAAATCAAATAATAATTAAAAATATCATAACCATGACACGTTGTACAAGTAAACTCGATTTTTGTTTACGCGGCGACTCGTTTGAACCGATCTTCGTATTTACTGCATCGATAGATTGATTGCAAGCGCATGTGGGTATTTTTGGGTACTTTCGGTGACGAGCGGAGGTGACCGTGGTTAGACCGAGACATGAGTTGTTTTTCTAAATTTTAACAATGATTAAGATATGGACGGAAATATCCTTTTAATTTTTCAATTTTATTGTTTATTTGTTATTTCTGGAGATTTTATAATTAGAAGCTGTAGACTGTAGACAGTAGATAAATAGTTTAAGTGAAAACGACTCACTGGTGCACGGTAAAACTCGAAAGAGTTTTTGAGGTACCTTTATGCATGTTCTCTTTTTTTACTTTTTTTTTGTGAATAAATAAATAAAATAAAATAAACATGCAAACCAAAAACTATATTTATACAAAAGTAGCTCGCCTCGAGCACGGCCCGGACTAAGTATAGATTAAACGTTTCTTAATCAGGCTTGGTACAGTTTCAAAATAACTTTAAAACAATTTATTCGGTCGTCGAGGACTGCTATAAAAATCTTCTATAAATACATATTGAAACCGGTTTATTTCCATAGGCTTGTGCAATCTATAAAAATCCAAGAATATTTTTTCCCGTTGTTTCTATCTTAAAAATAGCCGAGTTAAAAATGTGCAATTTGATTCCAAAATATTTAAAAACACCGCCGCGTGATGGATGACGTCAGGAGGTGGCAGGGAGCGCTGAGTTGGTTTCATACATTTACTACAACGTGACTTGTGCGTCATACCTTCGCTGGCGGAAATTTAAAAACTGGTCCATATTTATGGTATTCATGGGGTTGTGTCCACAGACAGCGCGGGATCCGATTAAATTAGAAACTGATCCCGTCAAGTTGTAGCCACTGATACCATGTCGCGATGTCATACCGATGTTATGAAATAATAATAATAAAAAACCCCATGAGTTTCTTGTGGTTTCTTTTCGTCGGAGGGCGCGTTCCGAAACCACAGTAAAATTTACAAAACGTACGTATGTAATTTATACATCGTTCTAAATGAATAAATATATTATTTGAATTTGAATCAACAATTTTCGATGAACCCGACATGGATTTTGAGTTTAGCTTGTACCTCTTAATAAAAACAATAACATTGTTAAATTAGTTACCCAATTAAAGCAACTTTTGTGTGATTTAAAAGAATTGTTTTTTGATTAACATAAAACTCAAAATTAAACATTTTGTTGTATAAAATGTTACGTTACGTTCGTTCTTCTTACGTTTGGCAAAACGAAACAAAACTTTAAAACTTTACTGTAACCGTGATCGGTTTCTAAAATTACTTTATTTAATTTCTAGTAGAAACGGATATCGTGATCCCAAGCAATTTTTTAATTTTAATTTTGTTGGTAACTGACCACAGTATCGGTGGCTACAACTTGATGGGACTAGTTTCTAATTTAATCAGATCCCGGTATTCGTGGAGACAAACCCATGATGAGCCATGGGCCCATGAGCCGTGATAAATTGATTGATAATTGAAATGATTTTACTGACCTAACGGCCGAATACAGAAACGCAACTCAAAATTTGAGTTCTACTTAAACAACTAAGCTCCTCTAAAATTCAAAAATTCCCATACTATTTTAAATATAGAAGCTGCTCAATTATTTAAGTACGCCTCAAACTTTAAGTGGCGTTTCTGTATTCGGCTGCAAGCCCCTTAATATACTGACCATTTACTGACTAAATCCTGGTTTCACATGAAGCTTTTCCAAAGAAAATGATTGTTAGTGAGTGCTAATCTATCACCATATTTTAGCTTTAGACCAAAATGTAATGCTGATTACATTTTTTAGGGTTCCGTACCAAAAGGGTAAAAACGGGACTATTACTGAGACTTCGCTGTCCTTCCATCTGTATGTCCGTCTGTCCGGCTGTATCAATCTCATAAACCGTGATTGCTAGACAGTTGAAAATTTCACAGAAGATTTATTTTTACCACTAGCGCCATCTAGTAATAAACTGGCGTCAGTGGTTAAGATAAATGTAAACGTGCGTCGTCGTTGCGTCCACGGATTTCGGTTGGTCTAGTGTTTATTTTAGGATTTCGTACCCAATTTTTCCGTGCGGACCAAGTGCGCGAGTCCGACTCTCACTTGGCCGGTTTTTCCCGTCCCTCCAATTTTTTTCCCATGGAAATTCACTTTTTAGTAGATTTCCATTGCGGTTTGTGGTAAATCAATTATTTGTAACTTATTTTTACAATGATAACTTGATAAGGGATAATATGATGATGATGATTAATGATTTTTTTATGATGATCAAATTATGCGGTTATGATAAATTTCTGGTAAATAAGATATTATGATGTAGGTAGGTAGGTAGTAGGTACTTTATAGGATTTTACTCAATTAGGATCCATGAATTCTAAAAAATATTTTTTTAATAATTTCAATCAAATTGTTAGTACTTAAATATACTTTTCAATATCTACAAATGAATAAAAATGAAGTTATTTGTCATAAATATAAATTTATTTTGTATATTATTGTGAAGAGTAAAGTATAACGTTTAAAAAAAATATATAATACTAGCTGACCCGGCAAACGTTGTTTTGCCTTATAAATTATAGAGAGTAGCCGATTCTCAGACCTACTGAATGCGCATGTGCAGTTTGGTGGAGATCGGTGAAGCCGTTTCGGAGGAGTACGGTAACTAACATTGTGACATGGAAATTTTATATATAAGAAGATGAAATAGCTTTCTATACAAACAGTTAGTAAAAAAAATGATTTTAATGTGTCATATTTGAAAATTCCCATACATCAATCTATCTCATTCCTACTATATCATTGCAAGTCCTGGGTGTAAAATTAATTTCTACAACATATTTTTTCTGGTTTTAGGGGTTTCTAATATCCTGCTACACATTTTCATTGGCAAAAATATAGAAATCTTACATTTGGTATATTTGATTTCGAGACGATAATTACTCAGATGACCCATTGTGCGCTGCGGCGTGATGTTTGACGTCAACATTCATTTCCTTTACTTACAACATTTATTTCCACGTGACTTGTGCGATACCTTCGCCGGGGAAAACACGGAAGTTCAAAAAGTGGTCCAAATTTATCGCCGTTTTACTTTGGTAATTTTGTATCTAAGTGATATTAAAACCTAGCGTTGATTCCAAGTATATTATTGTGATATTTTTATATTTTTCCTTAATGACTCACTTTTTAGGGTTTCGTAGTTAACAGGAAACTCTTAAGCTAGTAATACACGGTTCAACCACATTGAATCAGCTCTGGTTGAAAGACACTAAAATGTATGAAGAGTTTGAAGAGTGATTAAACGATGACATTGAATGATTCGCTTTTAAGTTTACACGATTCAATTTTGGATGTACGTTCAGAGACTCACCTTCGCAGCTTTGGCAGCAGCTTAGTCTTCGCAGCTTAGTTTTATTTATAGATAGTATTAGGCCCGCGAAAAAAATATACGGATCACCCCGACTTGGATAGGTTAGGTTAATGTTAGAACATGATTACATGGCGACCGCTGCCGCGGCACGCTCGCTTCGCTCGCTCGCCAAAGCGCCTAATACTATCTATAAATAAAACTAAGCTGCGAAGACTAAGCTGCTGCCAAAGCTGCGAAGGTGAGTCTCTGGTGCTGCGTTTTGTCACGCAAAAGATAATTCTATTAAATAAAATTATAGGGTTTGTTATTATATGAACTGTCGGTTATATTATCAGAACTTTATATGATATAAAATTATACGAAATGAAATTATAGAATATGAAAATTATATTAAATGATCGTTATACTATTTGAAATTATACTATCTGATTTTATACCAAATATTACACACCCCATAATTTTAGATACAAATTGGTAATATACAGGGTGTTTCGACGAGGGGGTATTAAGCCGAAAGGCGGTTGTTCTAGAGGTCAAGACGACCCACTTTTATTCTAAGACTTGGAATATCGAACTTTGTTTTGTTGTTAAAAACAGCTGTTTTTTTAGTTGTATCACAAAAAAAACAGCTGTTTTTGTAAAAAAAGGCAATTAATGTTTAGATTGTAGTGGTCCAAACTAAATAAAAGGGCACCTTAAGGCCAATGACCTCAAACGCTAAAAAACAGCTGATTTTCATGCAAACTTGAAACTCAACATTTTCGAAAACTACTTCGAATTTCCAAAACTTGTAGAACAAATGTTGTTCGCCTAGACCTCTAGAACAACCCCCTTTCGGCTTAATACCTTGGAGCACCGTGTATAGGTAAAAAGAGTAAATCCGTTTTCTAGTACCTACCTATCTACCCATAGTACAATCCTAGTGATTAGTTTGGGGCTAGATTGCGCTGTGTGCAACGACGTCGTGCAATATTTATTAATTTTTAAGTTTTTATTAACCGAATGTTTTAACCAGACGGGTTTTTTAATTTTTAATTTAACTTATTTATGTGTTATAAAAATCGGACTCTATACAGGGTGTCCCAGAAACGAGTGTCAAGCGAAAGTCCAGAGGTAGAGGACCTTAAGGGGTACCCGAATCACCCCCATGTATGTTCCGCGATTTTTCATAGTTTAGAAGTTATGGTCTTTTTTCTCATTTTTCCACTAAAAAGCGACCACTGAGACCTATTTACTCATACTAACTTCAATAATCGAGATAATTATCTAATTTCTTCTCAAATGTGGAGCTGAATAATAGGGTCATGTTACCTGTTACAAAAAAAAGGCGTAACACTAACCAAACTGTTACAAATAAAAAAAGTATTTCATAAAAAGAGTGTAGACAAAACTCTATAAACACTTTAAAGAGCAATTAAAAGAAAAACTCGCCCATTATTTTTTTCCAAACTAACTTCAAAAAGTTCCTTACTTCATTAGCTATCTACCCTATTATTTTTATTGGTCTATCATTAGAGGATCATAGCAAATATTTTGTTTAAAAATTCTTTGGTCGAAAATTCTCTCACTCATCCCTATTACTAAGACTTCGCTGTCTGACCGTCTGTCATCGGGCTGTATCTCATAAACGGTGATAGCTAGACAGTTGAAATTTTTACAGAGGATGTATTACTGTAGCCGCAAGTATTTATTAGAGAGCTTCCATACAACTAACGTGATTTTTGACATAAAAACGCAACGATACCACGATGTATTTTACCACTAGCGCCATCTTGTGATGGTTTCTGTCTTCCGCAAATAAACTTCCGCACAAATCTTAATTAAGATTTGTACAAATAAATGTATTAAATAAAATAATAACAAATATGTTTTTTATGTTATTAGATTAGGCCGGGAGTTTCCCTTCAGGTTTAAGTAGATGAGAGAGAATTTTCGACCAAAGAATTTTTAAATAAAAAATTTGCCATGATCCTTTAATGATAGACCAATAAAATGAATAGGGTAGATAGCTAATGAAATAAGGAAGTTTATGAAGTTAGTTTGGAAAAAAAAAATAGTCGAGTTTTTCTTTTAATTGCTCTTTAAAGTGTTAATAGCGTTTTGTCTACGCTCTCTTTATGAAATACTTTTTTTATTTGTAACAGTTTGGTTAGTGTTACGCCTATTTTTTGTAACAGGTAACATGACCCTATTATTCAGCTCCACATTTGAGAAGAATTCAGCCAATTATCTCAATTATTGAAGTTAGTATGAGTAAATAGGTCTCAGTGGTCGCATTTTAGTAGAAAAATGAGAAAAAAGGCCATAACTCCTAAACTACGAAAAATCGCGGAACATACATGGGGGTGATTCGGGTACCCCTTGAGGTCCTCTACCTCTGGACTTTCGCTTGACACTCGTTTCTGGGACACCCTGTATATTATGGTTGGGATCATACGTACGAGTAATCAAGCAGCACAGCGGTGCGTTGACTATCAAGTCGAAATAAAAATCGAACCGTAAATATCTCGTAAAATTAGGAGGCCTACTATTATCTATCAACTATTATGATTAACTAGCTGACCCGGCAAACGTTGTTTTGCCTTATAAATTACTAGCTGCTTCCCGCGGTTTCATAAATCATAAATCATTTATTCACTTTAAATAGAGTAGTACATATTGGATGATAGAAATTATGAAAGTCCTTTGCTATTTAACCTCATTTTGAGGTATGTGAATTTGGTAGTCCTATTATCTAAGTTGAAATACTTACCTTCTTGTTATTCATTACAGTAGTCAAGATAATTCAAATCAAATATTGTCAAAAATGGAATAATACAGTTGCAGAAATAAAATTTTAAAATGATACATAATTAATAATTATTTAAATTCAAAGTCAAAGGCTTTTGTGAGATCCATAAAAAGTGCCGCTACAGGCAGTGTACGATCCATATAAGTAATTACCTGTGAAAGAAAACCATGAATTGCCATGTTTATATTCTTTCCTTTCCTAAATCCATATTGCTTAGATGACAGTAGATCATTTGATTCAAGACACGAGTTTAGTTTATTGTGAATGATCTTTTCCAAGATTTTGGCGAAAATAGGTATTAGCGCCATGGGTCTATAATTACCCATATCGAGTCTATCACTCTTTTTATGGAGTGGTTTGACAACTGACAACTTTAAAGCATTCGGAAATACCCCTTGGTCGAAAACACATATTTGTTATGTAACTTAACACTGCACATATTTCAGGAGCAACATATTTTACGACTTTCGTGACTATGTCATCGTAGCCGGTGCTATTCGTATGTTTTAAATATTTAATTACTTTCAAAATATCGTCAGGAATGGTAGCAGTCATAAAAATGGAATTTAAACTTGAGTTGAGAAAATTCAAATTATGTTTCTTATGTGTCAGAGGTTGTATTTGATCAATAAAGTGGTCAATAAAAGCATTCGCAATGTCATATGGATTTGTTATTATGGAATTATTATTATGTGTTATTTGTAGAAATGATTATTTAGGATAGTTAGCTTTTGTGTCGTTTATTATTTTCCAGGTAGCTCTTGATTTATTTGACGCGTTGTTAATGTAAATAGAATTTTGTGATTTTTTGGTCAGGTTAATAACATTCTTTAAACGTTTATTCAATTGTTTAAATTCTAATTTACTCTTTGGACTAGTAGTAGAGGAGCCCGTGAAGATCGACCTTCACCCATCTGATAACCAGATGAGACATAATTTTTATCAAATATTATACATTAACGAACATGCCTATGATAGCTTGCCTATCGAAAAGTGTTCATGGCTATTTTTAATTAAATTAATTTTAATCAATTTTTTTTCACCACCTTCACTCTTTTGATAACCGAATGAATTGTATCTAAACTGATAGTTTTTAACATACAGAATATGCCTAGATAGGCTTGCCTACTAATTTCTGTTCATGGCTACCTGGCAAGCAGGTGTGAACATGTAAGTCAATACCTATAGGTAACTACGCCGATATGATAACCAATTCAAATTTATATCATAAGAAAGATAATTTAATTACAAAAGCAATCGTATAAGCTTGCCTGCAAAAAACCGTTCATGGAATACCATTGCCAAGCTATAAAGTTTTAGAATTGGAGTCATTTAATAGGTGCGAGAGAGAAAGTTTATAGCTTGGCAATGGTATTCCATGAACGGTTTTTTGCAGGCAAGCTTATACGATTGCTTTTGTAATTAAATTATCTTTCTTATGATATAAATTTGAATGGGTTATCAGATCGGTGTAGTTACCTATATTGACTTACCCGTTCACACCTGCTTGCCAGGTAGCCATGAACAGAAATTAGTAGGCAAGCCTATCTAGGCATATTCTGTATGTTAAAAACTATCAGTTGAGGTACAATTCATTCGGTTATCAAAAGAGTGAAGGTGATGAAAAAAAATTGATTAAAATTAATTTAATTAAAAATAGCCATGAACACTTTTCGATAGGCAAGCTATCATAGGCATGTTCGTTAATGTATAATATTTGATAAAAAATATGTCTCATCTGGTTATCAGATGGGTGAAGGTCGATCTTCACGGGCTCTTAGACTATAGGATGTTTTCTATGTGCCTATAGCATTTAATTTTGTCTTTTACGTTTACAGCATAGTCGGATTCCTTTACTTATCCATTTTGGTTTCTTTTTCAGCGTCATACGTATTTTATTAATTGGAAATTACAGGTCATAAAATAACGTAAATAAATCATAAAATTCATTATAAGCTTCATCTACATTATTGTTTTTGTATGTATCTTGAAAAGTAAGACTTCTTAAATATCTTTTAAACAGATTCATATTGTCTAGAGAATAATCACGCTTATAAATATACCAGTAAGGTAGACGGCAGTATTTTTTTACGGGTATTGTTAAAAATTGAGCTGTGTGGTCAGAAAGCGCAAGTTCTGAAAGGGTACATTTCACCCGCGTAAGTCCCGATGTCGTGGAAATATCGAGATCAAAAGTAGCCTATGTTACTCCTCGATAATGTAGCTTTCTATTGGTGTAGGAATTTTGTAAATCGGTCCAGTGGTTTCGGAGATTACCCCTAATATACATACATACATACATGTTACCAACGTTACCTCTTTATAATATTAGTATAGATATATATAATGAGGAGTTTATTGGCCTAGCTGTACTTGCCGATTTTGAATAGCCGTGCAGGTTAAGCAACGCTTGGCGCGGTCATTACTTGAATGGGTGACCGATAATTTGTGTGGCAAAACATTTTCTCGAGCTCCTCCGTGCTTCGGAAGGCACGTTAAGCAGTTGGTCCCGGTTGTTGTCCCGGATAGCAGTCGTTAGGTCAAGTGAGACGCCTAACACTAGGTGAGCCACACCACTACACGAAAAGAAGAAGGGTGGCCTAATCCCTATCCTCATCCCCACTTAAATCAAATAAAACGAAGTCACGCAATGAGAAATAATCATTGAGGGTAGGAAGTCTACATGAAAGAAGACAAAAGCTTCTTTCATGTAGACTTCCTGATAGAGGTCAAGGATTTAGAAGAACGCGAGATAGAGAGAGTAGAAAAGTCACAGAATAGAAAAAAAGACTCATTAGTTTTGGGAAGTTTTTCAGAAGGCAAACACAGTCTCTCACTAAATCAATTTATTTATTCACTTTATAATGTACAACAATATTATTTCCAGAGTAACTTAAAACTAGCGACCGTTCAATGCAAACGCTCATAGCCGAATGTCCCGACTCTAGTCAGCCCTCACTCTAAAAGTATCCTTTTAAAAGTGGGGGCTGACTAACAGGCTTTATTTAAATTTCAAAGTCGTTACACTGACTAGTAAAAACAAGTAAGTCAACTTACTTGTTTTATATTGTAAACAATTGTTATTGTATTTTTAATAATTTAAAAAGTTGGTCTAAATTAATTCTAAATAAATGTGATTTACATATTTTCAATCAATATCAAGATTTAAAGAACGAATAACCTCAAGTCGAAAGTCGTTAGACTGACAAAACAAAACAAGTAGATTGAATATCAAAGTAAATTATGACTATATAATGTACATATTAATCATTACCAATATTATATTGCCTACATTATTTTATTCTATTTATTTATTAGGTACCATATATTATTAAAAATAGGATTTAACGATGGTTGTTGTTCAATATCGCTATGAAAAATAGCTGCTTCCTGGTCTGGTATAAATAATATATCTACCTATAACACGTTAAATTGAGTACTTCCCGGGGCGACCGTTTAAGTGTAGAATAAAAACTGAATAGTCAGCTCGAGAGAGAGTTCCAAAGTCGTAAAATGTGTGTAACTTAACTTTACTGAACTAACAACTAACCAGTAACTTCTAAAATAAGAGCATGATAAAACTAAAAAAAATATATGATGTAGGTACATTACATTTTCAAAACAAAACCTGCGAGGCTACCGCGGTTGTATCGTTGACAGCAATCGATGCCGACGCGGTAGTTGGACATCTCTGACAGCGGAGTTTTCAATTTTAAAACCGCGCATCCATGGCCGTCAGCCGTCGATTCGAAGATTTTCTGTCAAAATCTTCAATTCAATTCAATTCTGTCTGTGTTGCATCCATTCAATTCGGCTTCGGCATCGATATGAGTAGTCGACGCGTGAATTTGAAATTTTCGCGGTTCGAAATTCGGCTGTCAACTGTCAAATGAATCCGATCCCGATGCCGACGGAACAACCGCGGTAGCCTTCCTGTTGCGTAGATAATGGTATGGAACCCTTCGTGCGCGAGTCCGACTCGCACTTAGCCGGTTTTTTTTGCTCCCAGTCTGACCGAAGGACAACATTAAACGGCAAGTGTCAATTGTAAAAAATAGATTTTTAAGCTATTGCATAGTTTTTATCGCGGGCTTTGAGCGCGGCGACCGAATCAAGTAATTCCGTAACGAAAATAAAACCTGACACCCCCCACTCCAATTTCCTTGCGGTCAATCAAATACCTCCCGTGGTAAAGCTACTGCTATGCAATAGCTTTACCGCGGCAGTCCCCGAGTGCCACTGTTTTTTTAATGTACCTACAGGCCAGCGTTTGACCGCATGGTAAGTGTTGATACCATTAAAGATGAAACACGCTGACCTAGAAAGTAATGTTGGTTTTAAAAGTGCTTCTAGGGGGTTCTAAAAAAAATGTTTCGTTATACGTCATGGGCTTATTATTTTTTTCCCTATAGATATACAGGGTGTCCGGAGACCAGTGGATATCCCTGAACGGGCGGCTGGCGGGGAAGTGTTGGCCGCCCAGAATACGTTTTTTTTTTCTATCTCAAACGGTTCGAGCTGTACGTCACTTTTTAGTAAAAATTGAAAAATGTCTACTTTTTTGCACATTTCGGGGTATCACGTCCACAGATTAAGCGATAGCATTGTTTTTTTTTCGCCATGTGTTCACTAATATTGATGTTTGAAAATCACCTTAATTTTTTTTTTAATACTATAGTTAGTAACTTACAGGATGTCCCCAAAGATAAATTTAGTTTTATAAACTTTACTTTCTGCTAAGTTTGAGCATCTGTGGTGTAAAAAAAATTTATGAAACCTGTCTGGCCGACTATTGAAAAAAATTGCCTATTTCATAAGGATTCTAAAACAGTATTATACTAATAACTTTTTGTCATAAGTTACTAAGCTAGTGCTATGAATACATCGAAGGTACTATCTTACATGAAAAAGTTGAAACAAGTATTGTACAAAAAAGGACACTTATTAAGATTTAATATGTCAAAATGTTACAGCAAATGCTCAAATTGTCCTCCTCTTGCCCTTACACAGGCCCTTAACCTTTTTTTATAAACGATCTCTTAAGGACACGATTAAGTATATTTTTTTTCTCCTATTTGTTGTGCCGCTTCGTGGACGCGTAGACGCAGGTCTTCAATTGTGGTTATTTTTTTTTTGTATACCGGTAAATGGTAATATCGCTAAAATCCCGAATAGCCCCATTTTACGGTACTTGTTATTTTAAACACCCCCAGTAAAAAAAATCAAGCGGATTCAGATCAGGCGAACGTGGAGGCCACAATATTGGACCTAATTGGCCAATCCATCTTCTTGGATAACTTTCATTTAAATAGTTTCTCACTCGCACGGCATAATGTGCAGGACAGCCGTCATTTTGAAGCCACATTCTTCGCCGGATCGCCAATGGCACCTCTTCGAGTAGTCTCGGGAGTTCGTTTTGGAGAAAGTGTAAATTGTTGGCCCTGTTTAGGTTGCCTTGCTATTCGAAAGGGACAATAATTTGGCCATTTAAAATAATGGTCCAATAGTTAATTTTAAATTGGTACTGTGATCGGTCTTCCCTGGCTAATCTTGGGTTGTTTAGCTGCCAGCTGTGCAAATTGTACAAGTTTAGGTAGCCATCTCTTTTGCACGTTGACTCATCGCATATTATGCCGTGCGAGTGAGAAACTATTTAAATGAAAGTTATCAAAGAAGATGGATTGGCCAATTAGGTCCAATATTGTGGCCTCCACGTTCGCCTGATCTGAATCCGCTTGATTTTTTTTACTGGGGGTGTTTAAAAGAACAAGTATACAAAAAAAACATAACCACAATTGAAGACCTGCGTCTACACGTCCACGAAGCGGCACAACAAATAGGAGAAAAAAATTATAATCGTGTCCTTAAGAGATCGTTTATAAAAAGGTATTAGTATAATACTGTTTTAGAATCCTTATGAAATAGGCAATTTTTTTCAATAGTCGGCCAGACAGGTTTCATACATTTTTTTTACACCACAGATGCTCAAACTTAGCAGAAAGTAAAGTTTATAAAACTAAATTTATCTTTGGGGACATCCTGTAAGTTACTAACTATAGTATTAAAAAAAAATAAGGTGATTTTCAAACATCAATATTAGTGAATACATGGCGAAAAAAAAAACAATGCTATCGCTTAATCTGTGGACGTGATATCCCGAAATGTGCAAAAAAGTAGACATTTTTCAATTTTTACTAAAAAGTGACGTACAGCTCGAACCGTTTGAGATAGAAAAAAAAAAAACGTATTCTGGACGGCCAACCCTTCCCCGCCAGCCGCCCGTTCAGGGATATCCACTGGTCTCCGGACACCCTGTATGTATGTCGTGGGAAAAGGAAATTGTTCATTTTCCCAGGGGGCTTCAGGCCCATATAGAAAATGCCCAAAAATAGTCATCATCTACCTTTTGATTTTTTTTTTATATTTTATTTTTTTATTCTAATTAGAAAATGAAAAAAATCAAAAGGTAGATGCATAGTCATGACTTGATGACAGATATAGGTTTTATGGCATAAACATATTTGCTCTAGGAGAACCAATGTTACAAAAGCAATTAATTTTTTTCTGCAAAAAAACTATCTTATTTCAGTAAGATTAAGAAATATCATAGCCAATGTCTAATAGGGTTAAAAACTAAAAGGTCAAAACAGCCGGCGCTACTTTGGCGTGATCCAAAGTTTCTGTCAACGTCATAGTTTTTTCGTAAACGAACTAAGTAATTTTTAGATAAATTTACAAAATGACGCTTTGTATAGCCGTGGATTGCAAAAACATAATAAATTATGTATTCCATAAAGATGCTAAAAGAAAAAAAACCGGCCGAGTGGGACTCGCGCACGAAGGGTTCTGTACCTTATTGAATTGAATGAAAGGTAAATTGCGGGTTACAATTTATGACGTATTAAAAAAAACCACTTGCTAGACCTCGTTCAAACCAATTTTCGTTGGAAGTTTGCATCGTAATGTACATCATATATATTTTTTAGTTTAATCATTATCTTAATTTAGAAGTTACAGGGGGGGACCAACATTTTACCACTTTGGAAGGGTCTCCCGCGCAAACTATTCAGTTTAGAATAAAAATATTTTAGAAACCTAAACATTATTTTTGAAGACCTATCCATAGATAACCCACACGTGTGGGTTTGATAAAAAAATATTTTTGAGTTTCAGTTCTAAGTATGGGGAACCCCAAAAATTTGTTGTTTTTTTTCTATATTTGTGTGAAAATCTTAATGCGGTTCACAGAATACATCTACTTACCAAGTTTCAACAGTATAGCTCTTATAGTTTCGAAAAAAAGTGGCTGTGACATACGGACGGACGGACAGACTGACAGACAGACAGACATGACGAATCTAATAAGGGTTCCGGTTTTTGCCATTTGGCTACGGAACCCTAAAAACAGTGGATAAAAGCTGTGAGGAGTAAGAAATGGCAAGTTTGGCGACCTAGCTAACAATCAGAGGTTATGTAGGTACTGCCCATTTTAAACCTGAATATTATTATCAGAGAAATTCCTACACACCCTAAGAGAATAGATATACATACTTACACAGATTATCAGTACACAGTTAATAAATACCTTAGATCAAAAGTTAGGTAGGTGCACTGTTTTTTTTTTCATTTAGCATCTTTGGGGAATACATAATTTGCTATGTTTTTGCAATTCACTGCTATAGAAAGCTTCATTTTGTAAAATTATCTCAAAATAACTTAGTTTGTTTACGAAAAAACTATGAAGTTCGTAAATAGTACGGATCATCGATTAGTAGCGCCATCTGAAGTGAGCAAATGGCAGTTTTCAACCTCATTAAGTAGGTATTCGTTTTTTTGCATAAAAACAAGGATTTTCGCAAAAAAGCTGTTTAAGCATCTAATTATCCTACACACGACATTTACACGGGCAGTGCACTAATGCCTACATATTTCAATCAGGCTTCTTACTTACATACTCGTCGAACAACAAATTTTATTATTATTATTATTATTAATTACAGGATAACAAAACCATTAATTTAGAAATTTAAATCTTAAATGAGTTCATCTATAACGTTTTATAAGAATAAGCATTTTTATGTAAAATATTCACTGACTACCGCTATTTATTTGTAAAATTTAGTAAGAGTGAAGTTAATGATTTAATTTTCTATCGAGTAAATTTTCACTAAAAAACGCCTGAAGTCTAAAGTCGTGCAGTTTTACGTAGGACCTGTTTATAATTCATCTGCCCGACTTCAGAATTCACGCGTTTTGTTTTACGGCTTTTTATTATTTTTCTCCGTTTTCAAGTCGGTTTCTATTATTTGTTATTTTTTTATTTATTTCCATTTTTTAGTGCATTTTTTCTGTCACTAAAATCCACTTATTCGAAAGTGAAAAATTAAATGGATTTGGAGTAGTAATTCCTCCCTCCAATGTTCACCATTCCAAAGATCCTTGTCATATCCTTAACATTTTTGTATGAGACCATCTCGGACCTCCCACCTTTCAATTGAAAAAATAATCATCTCAATCGGTCAAGCCGTCTTCGAGTAATCGGTGAACATACCTAAAACATAATAATTTTGACGAGCAAACCCGTTCATCACGCCCTAGCAAGATCCTTATCACATCCTCACCAATTTTTATGGGACCACCTCGGAGCACCCACCTTTCAATTAAAAAATTGTAGATATACTGCTTGGTCATAGGAGGATTGGTCTCAGGCATGCCGGTCGTAAAATTATTTCCAAATCGATTTGCAGAACGTATGGTCAATGATGACTTCCCTCATCATGGTCATCATTAACCAAACCTTCTGCATGAAATTTGCTAGCCCTGTTTCATTATTGGGGGTTATATGGACAAGGTATGCTAGTCTTCCCTTAGACAGATCCCTTAGTCGTCTTTTAGGACCCCGACGGGAAGAGATGGGGTAACTATAATCAAGGCCGGGGCTATGTTCTATTCTATTGCGAGAAATCTATAAATGATCAATCACTGAGGCAATAATAATGTACCAATAAACATCGAAAACATCACGTAACTCCCTTTTCAATAATACCTACCTACCACTGCAAACGAAAATATCCGATGTAGAAATCTATGAAATTAAAAACCTTTGTAACCTTTCTATAGGGTTTAGTACAAAAGTAAGTTACGTCAAGATTTGCTAAAATTATATTTTGTTAAGTAACAATAAATTAGCGGCAAATGCTTTGAGAGCTTTATTAAGAAACAAAAACGTGATATAAAGCTACGCGCCCAATAGAATATTGTTCCCTTAGGTATATAACAGACGAAAGCAAAGAAAAACCAGCTGAGTGTACCGCCAAAACGAAATTGTGTAGCGCACCAATTAAAAGAAACAATTACTGTTTGATTACAGTAAGCATTTTTGAGTATTTTAATAGACATAGCGAAGCATTTAAATGAGTAATGTGAGTTGATCAACGCGTCAAAAAGTGTCTGTTTTCCAGGCGTGTCTGTTTTCCGCCAATAGGAGCCCATTACATTTGACTCCTACTTTCCGTATCTATTCCGTCTGCTGCCCGTCTTTAGCTTCTTGACATGTCCTAGCTCTAGGAAATGTGCTGGCGAATGTGAGACAGCGTATCGCTTCGTCATTCTTCATTTGCAACGGAAGAGATTGGAATCAGCTGCCTGAAACAAGTGTGAAATTGGTCAACATCTCTATATCAATAAAAATAATAAATGAGCATATTAGTAAAAACTGGCTTTGTTGTGATGGAACAATCAATAATTAGTTTTAACTGACAAAAAATATTTTTAATGGAAACCGACACTAATAGGTTAAAGTTAGTGTTGCGACCATATTCTTGTGCTAGCGCATCGGTATCTTTGTTATATTATGAGGTTGTAGTTTTGACCAACCTGCTCGGTAATACTAGTTTTGACCACTTTTTAACCGACTTCAATAAAGGAGGAGGTTATTAATATAGGCATAGGTACTAGCTCAATTAATCAATTAATCAAGGTAGGTGTCCGTGAATCCCCGGTATAGAATAGGGTTACACCATCTCTTCCCGTGGGTATCGTAAAAGGCGACTAAGGGATCTGAGGGAGACTAGAAACCTTAAGTTCTCCCCGCGCGGTGGCGGGTAAACTGCTTGGTCCCTAAGAGGGTTGTTGGTGTCAGGCAGGCGGCCGGCCGTAAAAATATTGCCAAATCTATTTGCAGAAGGTATGGTCAATGATGACTTACCTACTGCGCCGACCCCAAATTAATTTGGGGTTTAGCGGACCCCGGGCTCCAGAGAGGGATGTAACCGGGAACATCGCTCGGATGAGAAAGAGAAGGTACTAGGTACTCAATAAAACGCTTATTAAGTTGATGATTGATTAATGTTTCATTATATGGACGTTAATCTAAATTTATATGTTGAAATTCTGTTTAAATTTAGCCTCTTTCAAAAATTCAAATGACGTCAATATTAAGCGAACCACCCATTCCCCCCAACATACTTTTAAAGGGGTTAAAACTTTTTCTATTGTTTTATTGCTTTGCAATTTTTTAAGGTAGACCGAAGGAGCTCAGGATCGCTCTGAGAGTCCTCACTTTACTCTGAGACTCGGCAGCGAGCAGTCGTCCCTAGTCGAAAGAACTTTCATTAAACACAAGTTGAATTCTGGATAATCTCATCTTTGCCAGCTCTCAATTTTTCTTTGGTGAATTTTAATTCACTTTTCTTACGTTTTAACTTTTCTCTCTTAAAGTGTGGGTGACCATCCTGATAAACCAGGTATGTATAATTTTATCAAAAAAGCTTTTAAAAAGATACTAGGTAACTGTTCGCAGCTTGACTTTGTCGACTTAGTTAAATTGAAAAAAATCGCCGAGTAAAACATATCACTTTAGTTTTATAGTTCTCGAGCTCTGACAATTAAAAATAACAGAGTTGTGATCATATTTCCCAGCGGTTTTCTTCCGCGATTTTAGCCGCGTACGATCATGATCGTAATTTACGTCGTAACAGAGATAATTTCAGATCGGACAGGCTTTAAATCTGAATTACTTATGAAAAAAAAATCGTAATCCAAAAAAGAACTTAGATTTTTCTGACAAGAAAACTTGTCACTTGTTAATTATATTATAAATATATTTTCTTAATATTCATTTTATTGTATAATATTATCATACGGATATTAATTAAATAGTTATTAATGTCAATGAAATAAACCGCTCCTCTGACCCAGCGCGAAGGTAACGAGGATGTTAGCCACATTACATCTATTAACAAAACTAAACCATAATTTTCAAGATTATTTGATTTTCAAATCAGTGATCAAAATACGATGTTCTTAGCGCCATCGGTGGAAAAAGATCTTAATTTTTTGTTTGAAAATGGAACTATTTGATTTACTACAAAATGAATAAAGACATTTATTTTTTTGACTGTTAATGGATTTAATCCAACTTTAAAAGATAATAATAATTATAAAAATCGGTCTAGCCGTACTCCGTGCTGCACCTTCTGTTGGTGGGAGATTTGCCAATATGAAAAATGGTTTAATTTTTGCCATGAGATATTTTCGAAATCTTAATTGATTCAGTGTTATATTATCATTCTTCTATTTATAAATAGATTTGATTAATTGCAATCCATTTTTTGCAATATCATCTTTTTTGCATCTTTTTTATTAAAAATGTTGGCCAAAATAGGCAAATTTGTATCGTCTAATAGTGAATTTATGATACTTTTCTTTCCTTTATCGGCAAATCCAGATGTTGTATCGCAACCAAAAAAACAATGCAGAAATGCAACTATATTTTTAAGGATTCATATTTGAAACTATTAGACGTGAAAAATACATCTTTTACATTTCCAGAACCTGGATTGAGAAAATAAAAGTCATGAGTATTTGAATTTAATTGATTCAAAAGAACCAAAAGATCAATATCTTGACCCGCAACAATGACAGTTTTATTAGTATCTTAATTATGTCAGCATCACCATCTTCTTCTGCTTATTTGCAGGAAAATCCTTGTGATTGTAATAATCTTTTCATTAACGATTTTATTATTTTGTCCTTGGTTTTCTCGTTAGACATTTTTTTTTGCAAAAATGGTATTTTTCCTCTGCCTCTGCCATCGCATTTCCTTTTCCTTTTCCTCTGACCTCTGCCATCGCGGCGCTTATCCTGACGATAACAATTATAACCCGGAATATGGAGTGGCACCTGCAGGCCAATCTTGGTTTCACAGATAGCAATTATGTCAGAAGATAACTCACAAACAGCCAAATCTATGAGTGTAGGAAATTTTTCACGAATGCCGTCAGCATTCCAATATAAAATTTGTAACTCACTGTTGTCAAACATAGTGACCTAAGTGAGTTAGGACTAGGATTACTTTGTCCATCATGGACGAGCATGTTTTAAAGTTATGTTTAATTGTTTTTATAATGTTTAATATCTGTAGCATTTCGGAGGTTTCAGCGTCAGTACCTGGTAAAGAATGCGACTCGGGGTAGGCGTTTGAAGGTTTCGTGGATATTGGTACGGATGTTGAGACCACCTTGGCCCAGGAACGATCATTTTGAAAGCTGCTAATGCTGTTTGTTACGTCCATCTCGAATTGGCAACTGAACGTCCGCGTCGCCATCGTGTATCGTGCATCGTGTTTCAACCATCGCATGGCCATCTCGCTGGCCCAGTGCTAGGCCATCGTGTAGAGAGGCTCCAAATTACTGTCAGTCACGTCATGTGATGCATCCCAGTGCGCGGAATTACTGCGCGATGGTTGACTTTGGAACACATTTTTATCGTGTTTACTATGAGAGTTAGATCTCCATATCTATTTGTTACTCGTAGTTTATACGCTTTGTAGCAATTTACAGAAATACCGCCAATAATTCCAGAAAATATTGACATAATGTTATCCGTCTCTGGAAAAGGATCATACCTGTTGAAAAATGTTTGTAATAGTACAATTTATGTATTCTGTGATAATAGTTGTAAATCAGCTACATCTCATTTTATTCGATATTCCTTGGAATCAATGTGTTGCTCTGTAGTTGCACTAGAATCATTACAAAAATCTTCCATTCCATTGCAAACTTCAACAAGTACGATAATTGTTAATACGAATTTTGTTAAAAAACTTTCTGTCTAACCATGACCATGTGTAAGTCCACCCTGAGTTTTCATAGACCTCATTAATACGGATATGACGATCGAACAGGTTTTAAAATCTGCTCATCTTTATCTCTAAGATATGCGTAAGCTTAAAGATACAATCAATGATGATTATGAATCGGGAAAACTCCCGACCAAAACTTGTGAGTACGTCTAATCGTAAAGAATCCTTCAGATAAAGATGAGCAGATTTTGCGTATAAAAAGTGCCCACTAGCATGAAAATAGGGAAGCATTCTTTCCACGCATTTTAAATGTAATTCCCAATGAGGAGGAACACTAATTTTTTATCCCGGCAGAGGGTGTTAGTCGAATGATCTTAGGTTTGAATTAAGAACTGTCAAACAGGTGTTTTTTACAACTCTCGGCGCCAAATTGGCCATATCAGTCTCAGACCGAAAGAAAAAAAAAAAACTCGGCCTTTTCATTCGTGGGGGACCATCAACAAAAAAAAGATCATCCGATGCCAGCGCCATCTGTTCACAGCTTTGCGTGTGCCACCCCATTACCTGCACGTTCAGCCCGTATGAAATCTTTAACCAATGAGATCATTTGCCAGTACTGCATCCAAAGTTTTGCCGTCGGTCCTCTTTTTTTGCACTAATATTACATGCTCGATCATTTTTTCTTTTATTTTAGGTACTCACAAACGGACAGAGCATGATTTAGATAGCTATCAAAATGTTGTACCAAATACTACCAATTTCTCTGCAGCAGGAGTCATCCCATTAGATGACTACCTCTCTCTGTTATCTCTCATCCAGGTCTAATATTCTCCATCTCTTTAGGCGCTTGACATCACCACCGTCGTCCAGCAAGCCTTTAGCAAGTTCATTGGTGTGCATGTTAAGTCTGTCTTTGTATTTCTTGCTAAACCTGTTCACTTCCTCCCTTACGGTTGGCTTTTCGAGATGATCGTGTATTTCAGTGTTCCTCACAAACCAGTGTGCACTTGAGATGGTTCTCAGTGCTATATTTTGGAATCTTTGGAAGATTTCAATATTAGAGTTACAGGCAGAGCCCCAGAGTTCAACGCCATAGGTCCAAATTGGCTTTATGATGGCTTTGTACACCAACAATTTGTTACTGAGTGATAGCCGTGATTGTCATCCGAGAAGCCAGTGCAGAGATTTAAATAGAAGGTTAGCCTCTTTTCGCTTGTTTTTTATATGTTTTGCCCACGTCAGTCTCCTATCTAAATGCATGCCAAGATATTTTACGCTTTCGCTCGTTGGTAAGACTTTGTTGTCCATGGTTACATTTGGGCAATCACCTTTTTTTAATGTGAACGTAACCTAAACCGATTTTGTTACGCTCGGCTTAATTCGCCATTTCTCCAGCCAGGCGACCTTGCACAGTTGTATCTGCAGCTTCGCTGATGCATTTCCAGGCAGGTCCGCCGTGTAGATAGAGTACAACACTGGGCCCAGAACGGATCCCTGTGGGACCGAGGCATTTATATGGTACAGGTTTGAACATTCATCTCTATACTTCACTTGGAATTGTCGCTCTTCAAGGTAGGATTTTAGTAACATGAAGAATGTGTTGGGTGATAGGGTCTTTAGCTTGTACAGGAGGCCTTTATGCCATACCCTGTCGAATGCCTGTTGTATGTCAAGAAATACTGCTGAGCAGTACTTTTTCCTCTCGCAAGGTCTGTCTGACTTTGTGCACAACTCGATGCACCTGTTCTACAGTTGCGTGCTTCTCTCTAAACCCAAACTGATGATCAGGAATAATTTTGCTATCTTCAAGTACCGGTTTTAGTCTCTTGAGCAGTATTTTTTCGAAAAGTTTGGACAATACAGGAAGAAGGCTTATGGGCCTATATGAGCCAGGGTCAGTTGGCGGTTTCCCTGGTTTTGCGATCTGGATTGCGAAATTATTACGAATCTCTAACGGCACATTATTTCTTTTTTGTTGTTGTATCAGAGTCGGAGTAGATCGCCACGCAGCCTGTTGTATGAGGTTTGTTATGTAGAAAGTTGCCTCATCAATATCCTCACGTGTTTTAAGTCTCACTTTTAGATCAGTCTTATCTTGCAGGTAGTCGACAAATGATTCCCAGTCTGTTTTACAGTTACAAAGGCTTAGTAATTGTGGTCTTTGTATATTGCATATACTAAATGTGGGCAGTATCGGCGTGTGGTCCGACGTAGAGTCCAGTGAAGATTCGACATCATAATATATATTTGAAAGCCCTTTTATAATGAAGAAATTAACAAGATCTGGCAGTTTGTCGACATCAGCTGGCCAGTATGTAGGTTCATTAGTTGTCAGGGCTATAAGGTTGTTTTTATCAATGCTTTTTTTAACTCTCGTCCCTTTGTTGTGGTTATTCGTGATCCCCAATGGGTGTTTTTACAGTTCCAGTCACCCCCGCATATGAACCTGTTCCCCATAGAAGAAAAGAGATCATCGAATTCTTTTTGTTTTGGATTGTGCCTAGGTGGGCTATATATGGCGGTAATATTAATGGGACCCATCTTATCATTTATGGTGATGGTTGCGGCCTGCATCCAGTCGTCTTGGCGCAGACTGTGCAGATAGTGCGCTATACTTACATCCCGCATGTGCCTTGCACTGTATAACATCTGGGTGATTTGCACTTTTTACACAATACCCCGTGATGGTAATCTTGTTGCGTTCACTCAAATGAGTTTCTGAAATCAGGGCAATGTCCACTTTATTTGTTTTCAAAAATATTTCTAGTTCTGATTTCTTATCCTGCGTCCCTAGAGCATTTATGTTCCATGTGGCAATCCTAAGTGAAATCATTGTGGAAGTTTGCTCATAAGGGTTGTGATGAGATTCATCATTGTGCTTAATTGTGTGATTAGTTGATCGATTCTTTCAGTCAGTTTATTATGAGCTGTTCTAGACTGGTTCTTTGTTCATTTGTGTCATTTTTATCCGCGGGATATGTTCTCTGTGTGTTACTGACTAATTAGACTATAATATTTAGCATCCGTTCAAACCAATTTTATTTTTGTTTATTAACGGATAGGTAAATAAAGTTATAAAAATTCAAAAATATTAACGTTTAAAATAAGGGACATTACTTACGAGGACGACGATGCGACGATTAAAAAAAGAAATCTAAATTTACTCATATGTATCTTTTTATTGTGTTATTTTTAGATGAATTACAAACAAAACCTGTTACATAAAACTACACGGCTTCAGCTTAGATGAAAACAAAATTACTAGATACGGTACATTCTAACATTGGGTATTCGAAAAATGAGCTAGAAACACCTACATCCATTTTCATAAAATTATTGTATTTTAAAACGTTTGTCTTTAAGAATGATTCAGACATTTGTAAATAAGCAAAAAGGTATTCTTATGGATGTCAAAAAAATAATCGCAGTGTGACAGCACGTGCTCACGCGGCAACGGTTCGACATACGACTGAGGCTAGTGCGTCAGCTAGACTCAGTTTTATCGTCTCATTTTCCGAGACCACGTACCGTATCTTTAGTTTTTTGTTTTAATCTAAGGACTTCAAAAGATTTTTACATTTATTAAATATTTCATAATTTTTTCATTATAAGTTTTTTTTTGTTTTCCTCTAAACAAAATGAGTTTATTTAGTTTTTAACGCTCTGAAAAATAGTCATTGCCTGCCTTAACCTCGTGGTGTAGATGAATTTTTGTATATTTATGAATAACTAGCTGATGCTCGAAACCCGTTGGGTTTCGGCTAGTTCCGATTCCATTTGGTTGCGTGGTGAACTAAATTCAATTAAGGTGTCGGGTAAATCTGAAATAACTTATTAAATGGGGTAAATCCTAATTTATTAAAAAATGGATTTAATATCACTCTGATTAAAGGTCTATTCTGTATTTACCCCACTTTCAGAGTTACCCCAGTACACCTTATTTTAAAGAGTAAAATGTCATTTTGTTTTAAAACGAAACCCAGCTACACCTTATTTTAAATACTTTCAGAGTTACCCAGTACACCTTATTTTAAATAGTAAAATGTCATTTTGTAATTCAATATCGCTATTAAATATATCTTACTGTGAGTTATTTAGCTATCTAAATACATCACATAGCTGAAATAGCTCTTATAGAGAAGTAGAGGCTTTCGACCTGGTGTTTAAATACTGCGAGAGTACTCAAGCAAGCCAAATTGGCAATAACGACAACCCAAGACTAAATACATAATCGTAATCGGTTCAGCTGTTCTGAAATTTAAATTTAATAATATATCTACAACATACCCAACTCAATTCTGTGTATATGAAAGGCGCGGCAGCGCCTTGCACGGTCCGTATTTTAATGGGCGACCGTTTAAGTGTGGAGTTTTGCACAGTGGGAGGTAACGCGCGCGAGGTAGCTAATGAAGTAAGGAAGTTTTTGAAGTTGGTTTGGAAAAAAAATAATAGGCGAGTTTTTCTTTTAATTGCTCTTTAAAGTGTTTATAGCGTTTTGTCTACGTTCACTTTATGAAATACTTTTTTTTATTTGTAACAGTTTAGTTGGTGTTACGTGTTTTTTTTGTAACAGGAAACATGACCCAATTATTCAGCTCCAAATTTGAAAAGAAATCAGCCAATTATCTCAATTATTGCAGTCAGTATGAGCAAATAGGTGTCGGTGGTCGCATTTTAGTAGAAAATCAGAAAAATGGCCATAACTCCTAAACTACAAAAAATCGCAGAACATACATGGGGTATTTTCGGATACCCCCAGGTGTGAGGAATCTAAAAAAAGTTTATTGACGTCACTAGTTGGACCACCCTGTATAGATAAGCAGTAAGCAATTGTAACTTACTGCATTGTTGGATGCTATTCTGCTCGTCATTCCGAAGGTTTTCATCAGAATTTCACCAAGATTTTATGGGACCAATCCTGAACTCTCACCTCTCACCATAAAAAAAAGAATGATCGAAATCGGACTTCATATACCTACGTAGTACGGCGTGAACATAATCACATACATACCTACATACACAAACAGTATACGGGTCGAATGGAGACCCTCCTCCTTTTTTGAAGTAGGTTAAAACAACCATTATAGAGAATTTCCGTACGCTAAGAGTTTCAAGAATTTCCTAATAGGTAGCCGGTTTTTTTTTCAAATTGCCGGATATCCGGTAATTATGTATTAATTATACACAACACACTTCTTCAAAACAACAATCAAACTAATTAATAAAAATTCCGGACATCCGTTTTTTTTAAATTGCCGGATATCCGGACATTATGTGTTGATTCCACACAACACACTTCTTCAATACAACAAAAAAACTAATTAAGTCAAATTTGCAGATAACCGGTTATTTTTTCAAATTACCGGATAACCGTACATTATATCCGGATAAAAAGTAGCCTATATGTTAATCCGGGTCCAAAGCTATTTGCATTCCAAATTTGGTTAAAATCGGATAAGCCGTTTCTGAGATTAGCGGGAACAAACAAACAGACAAACAAACAAACAGACAAAGTCATTAAAAACAATTGTTTCGTGTTTAGTTACCGATATTGAGACGGCCTGAATTTTTTTTTCTGGAAATAATTCTATTACAGTACATAGGTAAATTTGTTACATAGGCAGTAACAAATTTATTCAACTAGGTCGTTGTAACAAATTCTCTGTCTTCTCATAGGATTTGGTTAGTAACCAAATGATTAGGGATTTCCTGCATTCAAAACGACCTCAGTGGCGCGTCGTGCGAAAGCACGGCTGCAATGCAGAAGGTTGCGGGTTCGATTCCCGCCGGGTGCAAGTATTTATGCTTAAAAATAAATATTTGTGTCTGGTCTGGGTGTCCCTCTATGTATAATATGTATGTATTTACAAAAGAAAAATAAATATAAGTATTATATCCGTTGTCTAGTCACCGTAACACAAGCTTAGTCGCTTACCACGGGGCTAGATGGCGCTGTGTGTTGTTCACAGAATTTATTTATTTATTATTATTTATTAAAAGATGTTAAAGGATAAATATTAATTTCTTTATTTATAAGGTTGTAGAGATAAGCAGATTGTACTGTGTACTGTCGTTGGGCGTATACAGATTTGGAAGCAGTTGTTGTGGCTACCGAGTGTTTCCGACGTTTTTGTAATAGATGTGGGTCAAAAGTCTTGTGTAATTTTATAATAATATGTAAAATATAAAGTTGCCGAACCGTTAAAAGACCAGATATGCTGTAGGTAGAGGGATTCAGTAGAAAATCTAAACGGTTTACTGTACATGACCTTTATTAAAGACCTTTGAGTTCGCTCTATCTCTAAGAATTTAGTCTTTGTACAGCCTCCCCATATGGGGATACAATAGCAGGTAACAGACTGAACTAGAGATATATAAATTCGATTCAGTAGATTTTTTGTAGTTATATGTCTTAAAGTTTTAAATATCCACATAAGTTTCCTAATTCTGCTCATAATTAGCTCCAGATGTGCATGCCATGCTAAACGCTGATCTACAATTATTCCTAGATATTTGGTGCTACTGACTTTTTCTATCTGACTACAACTACAGAGCGTACTCTGAAAACCGCTGCTATCACAATTATGTATTTTAATATCAATATTAGGTTGATGGGTATTATATTTTGTGAAGCATATGTAATTGGTTTTTGCTGTATTCAATGATAAAGATGATTCTTTAGCCAGTCAGCAATCCTTGTAAGACCTCTCTCAGCGTTGACTCGAGCCACATCCCAATTTTTACCCGTAAACACAACGGCAGTATCATCTGCATATGTAAAAATCTGTCCATTTTCTAAATTCATATTACACAGACTATTTAAATATATTAGAAACAAAGTAGGACCCAGTACGCTGCCTTGTGGGACTCCGTAGGTAATATTTTGCACGTGACTAACGAACTTGCCTATCTTAACACTTTGTGTTCTTTCATTTAAATAGTCACTAAATAATTGTAGTGGAATTCCTCTAATTCCTATACTATCAAGCTGGTTTATAAGTATAGGGACAGAAACAGTATCAAACGCTTTTTTTATGTCAAGAAAAATGGCTAAGCATTTGGTATTGCTGTCAACATTTTTTACTATTTGTGAAGTTAGAGCCGTAATAGAGTCCTCTGTCGAAAGTCCTTGCCTAAAACCAAATTGTGACTTCGACAGAATATCATATTTATGTAAAAAATTAATCAGTCTGCTATTAAGTAGTTTTTCTAAAATTTTTGAAAGTGACGATAAAATAGAGATGGGTCGGTAATTTGCAACTTCGTCTCTGGACCCCCCCTTGTAAACGGGAGTAATTAAGGCATGTTTAAATACTTTAGGGAAAATACCTTTACTAAAGCAGGTGTTAGTGAGGTGGGTAATCACTGGTATCAACAAGTCACAAGAGAATTTTAAGAATTTCGTTGAAATGTTGTCCCATCCTGGGGCACTATCAGTTTTCAAACTTAATAAGGTAGCTCTAACTTCCATAGGATCAGAGTTTATTAATACGAAAGATGAGGAATTGGAACTATGAATTCTAGTATTCTCACTTGAGGAAGTAAGCATACCCTCAGCCAATGATTTACCAATATTTGCAAAGTAATTGTTTATGTGGTCAACTGACTCTTCTGGTGTTGATTTAAGGCCTAACAACTTTGTGTTTACATTATCTTTATTTTTTCGATTTGTTATATTATTAATAGTTCGCCATAGAGTTTTAGGATTTTTATTACATTTGTTTAGTTGGTCTCTATCATATTGTCTTTTCAGTTTTTTAATTAGATTGTTGCAGTAATTCCGGTATCGTTTGTAGGTTATTTTTAGTATAATATTATCAGGGTCACATTTTAACTTTTTTTGCATATTATTTCGGTTTCTAATACAGCGTAATACACCCAATGTTATCCATGGTTTAATTATTCGATTTTTAGATGAGATATACTTCGCAATTGTAGCATCCCCAATACATTTTCTGATAACATTTACTAGAGTTTCTGCAATATAGTTAGGATTATCATACTGCAATAATTCATGTAGGTTTGTCCGTCTTAAATTGTCTAGAGCCTTTTCAAAGTTCACCTCAATTTTCGTTACAGGGCATTTATCATTAGTGTGATATTTAGAAATGTTTAACATAATCATGTTAAAAGTATGTTGTATGTTGTAATTGTAGTATTTAAAATTGCTATAAATGCAGAGTGTTTGTTTTGGTCTAGTTTTAGCATAAAGTGGTCTAAACAATTTTTCTGTCGAGTTGGTAGAGAATGTCCTGGTAGGATACCATGCATTGCTAAGATATTAAGATAATTAATTCTATTTGTACGTTCTTGTGCTTTTTCAGTACTATGCTCAATGAGGTTTATGTTTAGATCTCCAGTTATGATAATCGTTTTATAAGATTTTATCAAACGTAAATGTTTATCAAGAGATTCTAAAAAGAGATCTGCATTATCTTTTGACGGAGATCGATATATACCAATACAATACAATACAATACAATTCATTTATTCACTTTAAGTGTTGGTACAGTTTGTTGCTTAATAACATAAACTAGTTATGTAGTTACATTTGGATCCAAAAACACTTAGTCACTTTTGACATGCAAATATTATTAATAAAGCTAATGAGTTCTATCACAAAACAATAAAATAAGTTTAAATAATTAATGAAAAAAGAAAAAATAATAAAACAATAGGTAGGTAATAAAATATCAAAAGTTTAATAATAATAAAAATGTCAAATAAAAAAGATTCTAATAAAGTATTAAAAAAAAAAAGAGAAAAAAAGATTTATTGATAAATCGCATGTCAATTTAAATCTTATACCTACATTTACATTTATAAGAAAAACAAATAATTTAGCTAATTATCTTAAGCGCGGGTACCTTACAGCTGTAAAATTGAAAAACTCAGACATTGTATAAAAATTATTTTCCAGCAACCAAAGTCTGAGTTTCTTTACAAATAGATTTAAAGGAAGTCCAAGTATCTGTTAAGGTAACGCGTTATAGATTTTGCCACACATAGCATAACTATTCTTATCATACAATACCATGTTAGGTTTTCTGGGTAGGACAATTCTGTTACAATTTCTTTTATTTCTTACATATATTTCTTTAGCTGTAGCGAAAAGCCATGGATGTTCCTTAACAAATTTGGCACATTCAAAAATATACATACAAGACAATGTTAGGATTTTGTATTTCTTAAAATATGGTTTACAAGAATCCCATGGACATATACCTGCTATTGCGCGAATGCATCGCTTCTGAGCTAAAAATGCTTTTTGTACATCAGTTGAGTTACCCCATAGTATTAATCCATAACGCAAGACAGATGCCACATAACCATAATATGCAGATAGAACCGTTTCGATAGAGGAAGTTTTGCTTAGTTCATACAGAACATAAACAAATTTGCTGAGTTTACTGCATACTTTTTTAATTTGGTTTTTCCAGTTACAATATTTGTCAAATATTACACCTAAAAATAAAGTTTCTTGTACTTCATTCAATAAAATACCATTATATTCAATATTTAATGTCACTTTTTTACTTCTATATGTACTGAATTGTATGTAATTAGTTTTTGTCAAATTAATGTGTAAATTTTTTTTATTTAGCCATGTCACTATTGATTTAATCGTATTATTTATGTCAATTTCGTTTTTTTCTATTTCATGTTTATTTGTCGATATCATTACCGATATGTCATCTGCAAAGAGTGTACAAGGTTTGTCAGTTATATCTGGTAGGTCATTTATATAAATTAAAAATAATAGTGGACCAAGAACACTCCCTTGTGGTACACCAGACCCATTTACTTGATAGGAGGATCTATAACTTTGTAGTTCTTGATTCTCTTCGTCTATCCTATTTATTTCAACACACTGAGTTCTGCGTTTTAGATAATTTTCTAACCACAAAAGCGAAGAACCTCTTATACCGCACATTTCCAACTTATGTATAAGAATGTCATGAGATACAAAATCAAAGGCTTTAGACATGTCAAAGAATATTACCGTAGTCAGGTTACCTTTATCAATACTATCTATTATATTATATAAGAGATTGAAACACGCCAAGGTTGTGGATTTACCCTTTTGAAAACCGTATTGTTCCTTTTTCAGAGTATTATTTTTATTGAAAAATGTAATTAAACGCTTATGCATGGCAGTCTCAAATATTTTAGATATTATAGGTATTAGGGTTATAGGCCTATAATTATCCATTTCTGACTTATTTTTTATGAAGAGGTTTTATGATGGATTGTTTTAACAAAGTTGGATAATCACCACAGGCAAAAGATAAATTAACCAAGAATGTTATTACAGGAGTAAGTTCCAATGCGCAGGACTTTAGTACTTCAGTAGCAATCTCATCATAACCCACCGATTTTGTGTTGTTTAGCGATAATACAATCTTATGTATTTCATGGCAACTGTATGGCTCCAGGAATATACTATTGCAGACAGAATGTTTAAGAGTAGATTTACTATGTTTCTTAGTGTCTTTTGTAAGGTTATTCCAATAAGAGTTAAACGTCTCTATTTTTATAGTAATTAAATCTCAACTTTCGTTTTGTCCTGCAGCTTAACCAAGTATAACACAACCAGAAAAAGTTATCTCCAGGCACGAGGCATGTATTAAAATTATCTCTCTGACAGATACTTGGCAAGAGCTCTTTATATATGCCACGACGCCATCACACTGATTTAGATAATTGGTTGTATTATAGTTTTCATAATAACACATTTTAGGGACAGGTTTGTATGAGCAAAGATGACATTCAGTCAGCACAATGACATCCACCTGGAAATGAAAATAAGCAAGATTTATTTTCAAATCATCCAGATTACTGTAGACGGTTCTTATATTCTGCGAGATAATAGTAATATCTGAACTTTGCACACTAATATGGTGTCTCACATTATGTAATTCACAAGTAGTAGATTGTGCAATTTGCATATTATCTATCTCACTTAATGTGTCAGATGTACTATCCATGCAGGAACACTAATGTAAGGACAAAGTCATTCGTTACTAGATTAAGGTTTACATCGGTTGGGTTTATAGTTATACATTGTACAGTGATCTGAATTTTAGTTGCAGTTTGATGTCGGATAAAATCAATACCATAAATATATTTGTTTGTAAGAGTGAGACTGTATGATATGTAGTGTTCTTGTGATAGTTTGTGTCTTTTGTTGTCATTGTGAGTTTGCATATAGCTGTATTTATCTATGAGTGAATTATGATTCAGTAAAATTTGCACGCTTGTAACCCTTTTATAATAACAATATCTACAACTATTAAAATTAATAATAAAACTGTATAGAATCAAAAATAATAAATAAGTACTATTACTATAAATAGTAAACAGTGATTTGTTAAGAGCTCTTTGACGTAACAACAATCCATATAATATATTTGTAAATAAACTACCAAGATGAATTTGAATTATAAAGAAGACGACTAGTCACTTATCATTTACGTCACTAGTCATTTACGTAAAGTTGTTGAAATTGGGCTTCGCTTTTAATAGTGATGATTGGGGAACTCTCAGTTTTCCTAACATAAACACGACCGTATGCTGTCCAACAAAACTGATACGCTTTTGTCTTGGTTAGTTCATGAGCCAAGAAGTAGAGACGAGCGCCTTTAGCCGTCAGTTGTTCAGAGATGTAAACAGGAGTAGACTCGTTACCTCGTATTCCCAGATCTCGTGCACAGAGTTTAGACTTGTGTTTCATATTGTGTAACTTGCTCATTTTAATGATGTTTGTTTTCAATATCGTAGATGATGTTTCGACAATAATAGGTGTGTTTTTTTATCCTTCTTTCTTGGGCCGTACTCTGTAATTGTCTCTTATATCAGATTCCTGCATTGTACAGCTTTATAGTATTTGACAAGCAACACACCATCCGAATAAGGTCTTCTTTCGTTTCTACGGGTTGTTTGGGCACATTTTTTATCTCTATATTTGCTTTACGGTTAGCACGCTGAAGATCTTCTATTTTATCTTCAAGGAAGGCTATATACTCTGTATCCTTCTTCTCCTTAATTTGCAACTGTTCCAACTTGTGTTTGAGATCTTCATTTTGAGCTGTGAGAAAAGCAATAGAGCTCTCGATGTTTGAGTTGGTACTTTTAATTTCTGCCAGTGTAGCTCCAACTTTTTTAAGCTCTTTTTCGTGCGATGACGTGATTGATTTTAACATAGTCCTCATCTCCTCTTGAAATTCCTTGAATTCTGATACTCTCTTTCTCTTCAATTTTCCCTTAGCGTCAAAATTGGGGAGAGGACCCTCCATGGTTTGCGAGTTGCTATCTGAGTCAGAGTGAGTACTCATGATATTTTCTGAGCAAATTACTATGTTTTTAGTAAAGCCTGTAAAATTACTCAGAGCAATGACAGCGAGCAATAGGGTCAGGTACCAGAAGTAGGATTGCAGGTGTAACAGGTGTGAGTCACCGAGACGTACCTGCACGGGCGAGCGCAGCTGATGAGCGAGATGAATTATGTTGACCGTTTCTTCGCACCTGAGGCTAACCTCAGTAACAAGCATCAAGCGTCCCCCTAAGGGGACGCTTGATGCTTGTTACTTGACAACTGTGGATTTTGTCCGTGTCGTAAGAGCATAAAGGTAAAAATTTTGCACTTCGAATAAAAACTTTAACTAAAAAATTTTATAGCCTCTTTTACTTCGTAGCTTATTAATTAATTTAAAGTATACTATCTTGCACACGTCTAATCGCGAAGCCGTCTGAGACGGAAGAGGATGTCCCCAAAGATAGATTTATTTTTATAAACTTTACTTTCTGCTAAGTTTGAGCATCTGTGGTGTAAAAAAAATGTATGAAACCTGTCTGGCCGACTATTGAAAACGCCTATTTCATATTTCATAAGGATTCTAAAACAGTATTATACTAATAACTTTTTGTCATAAGTTACTAAGCTACTGCTATGAATGCATCGAAGTTACTATCTAACATGAAGAAATTGAAACAAGTATTGTACAAAAAATTACATTTATTAAACTTTAATATGTCTTATTGTTACAGCAAGTGCTTAAATTGTCCTCTTGACCCCATACAGGCCCTAACCTTTTTATAAACGATCTCTTAAGGATTTTTTTTCACCTATTTGGTGAGCCGCTTCGTGGATGCGTAGACGCAGATCTTCAATTGTGGTTGTGGAAGAGACCTAAATAAACAGAAAATATTCCATGACATGTTGTCCTAAAGTGACACGTTTCGGAGATTTGGGCCAATAAAGGAAATTGTTCGAAAGTTATAAAAAACGTTATGTCGCGGATGGAGTCGTCGAAATCGGAAGAAGTCGTCTATCGAAACAATCTTTGCCTTAAGGTGCATTTAGACCAAACGAAAGAATGCTCATTCTAGCCGCACTACGTCATATTCTTTTAATGTAAACGGACGTAGAGCATTATTTCGTTGTTCTGTCTATGTTCGAGGAGATTCTACGGATCGAGCGCGAGAACGAGAAGGCGAGAAATTCCTCACATTCACGCTTTTCGGGTGTTTTCGGAGATTCTCGTCGTGAATCTGGACGGTATAAGAATGCTCGCTCGCTTGATGTAAACGGCACTAGAGCGCGCGAACAGTAGATTCGAGCGTTTTTGGGAGTTCGGACGGGCTCGCTCCATGGAGCGAACGGTCTCTTGTGTTCTAGCACAGTTTACCTAGTAGTTGATACCTAGGCGCTTCTTAAGTACTTAAATAAAGGGGGGGGGGGTGGATTTAAAAGTATATTTCTTGATTTTTATTTTAAAGTGTTTCCTAAACTCTTGGATTACTAGCTGTTAAAAAGAAAAAAAAAGAAAATTTTCACCCGACAGGAGCTAAACCTGCAACCTTAAAAACCGTTGTATTGCGCTAACCCATTGAGCCAAAGGTGCCAGTCCTGCCGAGATGAAATTTAGGATTGCACTCTTTCGTTTTTGCGCCTGAGGCACGTAGCGACATCTACCGGTAACTATCACAGGTTACGAGCAACATATCTTCCTTTTTGTCTTTGGGAGCGTTTGACACAAAAATTAAAAACCGACTTAAATAAGCATAAAATAACCTCACTTACATACAGTGCCACCGACTTATCTATTATCAAATCTGAAGCCGGCATGAAGCTGAATCGGGCAGCCGAAGTTCAATACAATCTTTATCGAGGGAAAACACCAGCGGAGAGCTGCCCGGTGTGTGGGGGCCTCTGGTCCTCCGGTGTCCCTCTGGCCTGAGATGGTAGGCGGCCAGAGGTTTACCCAATAAACCCCTCGGTGTCCAGCACTCCGCTATTACCAGAGTACAATACAATCTGGACCTACCCAGTAAAACTGCCCGACTTCAGATTACATAACAGTTAGGTCGTTGGCACAATATGTAGGTAAGTGAGGTTAATTTATGCTTTTTAGAAGTCGGTATTTTTTTATTTTCTTTATATTTCATCATTTTTAGTGTAGGTCCTTTAACTAAGTGCACAAAATCATCAAAATTGTAACCATTATATTAATCATTAAGGAGTTTTCTGATAAGAAATCGATATAATATTCTTTACGGAGTTATTTTACTATATTGTTCAATAATTCTGTTAATTACTCAAATTCAAATTGAGAACCTCCTTTTTTAGAAGAAATACCTATTTTCTGAAAACGGGTTTTAACAATTCTGATTTCAAATAACTGTCAAGTTTCGTTTCGGGATAGGGTTGTCTATTTAAAGTTTTTTACCCGAATACGCCAAAAAGGAGGGTATGATTTTGAAGAAAACGGTTGTTTTTTTATTTATTTTTACTATTTCCACATCCATCCCGCGCACCATAGGCCATCCGACATCAATGCAGTCTCCACATGCTGGCTCATATTAGTGGGCTAGCATCATGCAGATATTTTCATGCATGTTTGACAAAACCTAGTCAATAATTTTCCGACTAATTAGCTATAGGCAGGTAGGTAAGTTACTTTTTTTTACCTCTTATGTCTTTCAGCAGCGTGAAAAACATGAGGTTTGGATGCTTATGACTATTATTTAGGCAACCAAAAGCGATACAATATGACTGATATGCTATAAATATAATTTAGACCTCATTTTGTAAGGTTCCGTACCCAAACGGTAAAAACGGGACCCTATTACTGAGTCTTCGCTGTCTGTCCGTCCGTCATCAGGATATATCTCATAAACCATAATAGCTATGCGGTTGTTATTTTCATAGATGATGTATTTCCGTTGCCGCTATAACAACAAATACTAAAAAAAAACAAATACTTGTCCCATACAGCAAACGTGATTTTTGACATTAAAACGCAACGATACTGCTATGTATTTTTACCACTAACGCCATAGCGATGGAGTGATAGACTTAACGTTCGTGTTGCGTTCATGGATTGGTTGGTCTAGTGTGCATTTTAGGGTTCCGTATCCAAAGTGGTACGGAAACGGAACCCTTCATGCGCGAATCCGACTCACACTTGGCTGGTTTTTCATAACCGACGTGACACAGGAATATTTTATATACGTGAAACACAGCCCGCAAGCTCCGGCACACTAGCGAGGCGAGCTTGACAACCGGCGTACATGCACTTTACGCAGTGCAGTTGTCGTTTCATGACAGATCGCGGAGTGGCATAGGCCTGGAGGGTTACTGTGGTTCGTTTCGACACGACAACGATACGACGATTCTACTGTCACCATACTACACCGATCAGGATAACCAACAGATAGAGCATTTCTATTTCGAACGGAATTCACCAAATTTGGAAGTAGGGCCGGGTAGCGGGGGGCGTAACTACAGCGGTCATAGTGATGGTAATATATAATAACTAAATATCGATACCGATATATTTTATCGATGTTTTGTGTTATAAAATTATTGAAAAAAGAAAAATGAAATGCTCTGTCTGTTGGTTATCTGATCGGTGTAGTGACAGTGAGAGTATCGTTGTCGTGTCGAAACGAACCGCAGTAACCCCCTGGGTTCTAATGAAACTGTATAGTGCGGTCAATATAGACATATAAAATAACAAAAAATCCCAGGAAGCCAAATATTGGTGGAGAGCTGGGGTTTACTATTACATATAAAGTTTTAAAAGTCCCCATTGATCCTAAGTGTGCTACAAAATTTATTCGGGTTCAAAGGCTGATATAAAGGTTTTTTGTTTTTTTCTCGACAACGGTAAGTTTTATCAATAAAAACCTCTAATTAAAGTTGTAAGGCTGTGTACTCAATGATAAGCACGTTATGTAGATCTTTATACTTTATTGATAATATACAGGGTGTCCGGAGACCAAGCAACCCGTTCCTCTAAGCCTACATATATATGTTATATCTACTGTGGTGGTTTTCATTTTGACTTGTTTCCTTATCCCATCAGCTAGGAATACTACCGCTTCTTTTTCGTTGAAGATAGACCCTGATGTTTTGAGGAATTGGTACAATGTAATCCCGGCAATACTTGTTCGAGCCGCCGTGTCCAATTGTGCATAACCATTTTTGCCCTTTATATTAAGCTCTATTGTTGGTATTTTAACCCCTTTGTCTGTAGGAGTCGTCATTATAGAAAATAATTCTACAGCGTTGGGTGGTGTTTCTTTATTTTTACACGTAGTACAGTTACTTCTGTATTTGCCAGATGTACCACAGCCATAACATTTTATGTTATTTTGGCTTCTGCGTCAAGTTTGACCTTCTTTTTGCGACATTCTTCTTGCAGGTGCCCACGTTTTCCACAGTAGGCGCAGTGCTTCATTGTTATTGATTCCGACGACCCCTCGGCGTTAATAGCCTCGACGTGTCTTGCCTTTGTCAGCAGATCTGAGAATGTTTTTACGTCAGACCTTGCGACACTTTTTCTAATTATTTTGTTCAAAAGACCTAAAAGAAAAAAGTCTAATTGTTCTTCTTTTTTGTGTCTTTTTGTGGGCAATTGTGCGAGCAGCGCTCTTTTTGTACATAGGAAATTGTCTATGGGTTCCTTCAGACCCTGCCGTGTAGTAAAGAAATCGATATAAATTTCATGTGGTTGCCTTCTGGGAGCAAACGCCTGTCTTATCAGTTTTAGCGCCACATCCCAGGTTTTTGCTTCTGATTTTATTCCTTGCCACCAGGTAGCCGCCTTTCCAGTTAATAGCAGAGCTAGTCCTTCTGTAGCATCTAAATCCGAGATGTTTTCGATTTTCTTGAAGACCTTTATAGTGTTAATAAATTCTTCAAACAACTCGAAATCTCTTTCTCCCTTGAAGCGGGCCGTGCGCGTAGCAAAGCTTGCTCGGGGTATGTTTTCGTAAGTAGACAGTGAGGCAAAAGATTGTGTTATACGTCCCAGATGCTCTTTAGCAGTCGCTTGCAATGTTGACGTTAACGTTTGTATCAGTCGACTGAGCTGTTCATCGCTCATCGTGATGTTATACGAAACCATTCGTATGGTTTATTCCACTTTGATCACCTGGGTGATATTTCATTCGACAAAATAGTGTTCTCAAATCACCTTGGAATCATATCACCCAGGTGATTTCAGTCGACATAAGTAGTGTCCTATTATCACCATGGAATTAAATCACCCAGGTGATCAAAGGCGACTTTTTATTTTCGTGTAGTGGACTTTTATCACCTACTAAACCATGCTAATAAAAACTTTCAAATTAACACACAACATAATATTTAAATCAGTTTAATATTAATTACACAATTTTTATACATTACTTTAAGTCACTGGGTCTATTAGTTTAAATAGTATTGATTGTATGATAATATAATGTCTCAACATAAATAAAAAGTTATAATATAAGGGTTTCTTTTTACCTTTGTAGTACGGAACCATAAAAAGAACAATTATTAACTGTGGGTACAAACAAAATAAAATAAAGCTTTAAATAAAATAAATCATCGCAACTTTTCGAGAAAATGGCCAATACCATTTGACAGTCTTCTATAAATATTTTGCGGTCTTTTGCAGGAGTCGTTTTCGATGTGGAAGAACACTCACCATGACCAATATTTAAATTTTGTTTTATACGCAGCTCATAAAATAATGAGTCTTTTTTTTAACGCATTAAGTAAATGAATAATATTAGCCTTACGACGAACCCTTCTAAAAAGTTTGTCGTTTGGTGACGCTCGCCCCACACTCGTAAGAATATCGAGATCAAAATTGGCCTATGTTGCTCAGGGTGAATGTAGCTTTCTGTTGGTGAAAGAATTTTTGAAATCAGTCAAGTCGTTTTTGAGTTTATTCATTACAAGCATACAGACACACACACACACACACAAATACAAACCTTTCTTCTTTATAATATAAGTGTAGATATGTCATCCACAAATGCTTTAATCGAAAATATTTAAAAACATAGCGTCATAAAATAAAAGCAACAATTTTTCGTTTTTTGTAAGTCTAATTAAGTAGGTAATATTAAGTTGTGTGTTAATTTAAAAGTTTTTATTAGCATGGTTTAGTAGGTGATAAAAGTCCACTACACGAAAATAAAAAGTCGCCTTAGATCACCTGGGTGATTTAATTCCAAGGTGATCATTGGACACTACTTATGTAGACTGAAAGCACCTGGGTGATATCACCTGGGTGATATGATTCCATGGTGATTTGAGGACACTATTATGTCGACTGAAAACACCTGGGTGATATCACCCATGTGATCAAAGTGGAATAAACCATTCGTATTGCGTTCAGTCATTTTGATTTTTGAGGTTTTGACCTCAATTTCGCCAATATAAATAGTTAGATTTCTCATTAACCAGGATGAATAAAAACTAAAAGTTTTCACTGGATAAAACTACAATTATGTGCCTATCGAATACTGCTAAACCGTTCAGACATGTCTATTTTTATATGGGTCTGGAGCCCTTGGGAGAATGACCAATTTCCTTTAATTCTGTATTAAACATTGGTCTATATCAGGGGTTCCCTAACTTATTTTGTTTACCGCCCACTTTGAGAATAATTTATTTTGTTTTTTTACCTACTTAAAAACTACTATAACTTTAAACGAAATTAATGATTGTAAGCTATATTAGCGGAGAAGAAACATACATTCTAAACGAGACTTTACTATTACTTAAAACCTGAGCGCAGTAGGTATTACAGCACAGCCGATGGATAGAGGAATGCACAAATCAGGTTATTTACCAAAAACTTGTTTAAACTTGATTTGCCTGCGATTCTACCTACGAAAATGACCTATCTAGGAATACTTAGGTATAACTATTAAAATGCGAAAGTGTGTCTCTTGCCTTTTTATTTGTTTGTTAATTTCGAAACGAAGCGACCTATTGACATGATTTTCATTTTATTTATTCAATAAAACAGGACAGATATGAGAACTACACTGAAAGAAATATCGAACCGAGTTTGAGCAATTTCTTAATTAATTACTATTAGTTGATTGTTCACATGTTGTAATCGATAGCTCAGTCGTTGTCTAAGAGTCCTCCTAGCTAGATGAAATTACATATCGCCCCCTAAGTCTCTACACAACGCCCCCAATTTTTTCTAGGTCTCTTACCGCTCCCCCTTAAGGCCTGCAGCGCCCACAAGGGGGCGTTATCGCCCACTTTGGGAACCCCTTGTCTATGTGTTCACGCCGCGCCGCCCGTATTCCGGCATATGAAGTCCGATTTCGATGATTCTTTTTTGACCAATACTTACATTCCTAATCAACTTATTTATAATTATTTTTAGAATTTTGTATAATGTTAAAATGTGTTTGTTCATATCGCAGCATCGAGATGGACAACCTAGACGATTCGGAGAACAATGCGAAGATTTCGGACTCAGCCTATTCGAACAGCTGTAGCAACAGTCGGTCTCGAAGAAGGTAAGTGAAGTTTAAATGTGATTTACTCATAACACTACATTATTGCTGCCGTCAATAGCATAAACACAGTAAGTCCGCTCAACACGGTTTTGAGAAAAACGCGTTTAAAGTTTTAGGGCGAAAATCATCCACAAATCCTATGTTTGTAATCAGATCGTGATGGTTGATACATCAAATGAAAGAGGACCACAGGACCTATCCATTGCTTATTTGAACACTAATATTAAGAGGAATATAAACGCCAACGACCTTGAAACTGAAAATCCCTGTCGGGCTCATCGAAAATTGTTGATTATTTCATGACGGAATGTCGTAGAACTTTTTTTGTGCACAGATTGTAGGTGACATTGTTTCCTACATTTTGGTGTAGTTTTAAGACAAGAACCTCCTATTGGTGCAAAGCCTATCCAAATTTTAGATAAAAAATGTCTGATTTGGCTAAAATGTCGATAGGCTTCAATACGTTTAGACATATTTGTATGGAAACTGCACTAAAATATCGGAAACAATGTCGCCTACAATCTGTACACAAAAAAAAAGTTCTACGACATTCCGTCATGAAATAATCAACAATTTTCGATGCGCCCGACATGGATTTTCAGTTTTTCAGAATAGGGCCCTTAAGTAATTGAAAGACGAAATAAATTAATTATTGGGGATAATAAGTATCTCCTAGAGGGTCTCTATTAGGGAATACTTAGCATAAACACAGTAAGTGTGGTTTTTACTGTGTTTATGCTAAGTAACCATATAAACATACTGTGCTTTCACGCCCTAAGGCCTCTAACTTGACCTAACTACGGCTATCGGAGATAACAACCAGGACCAACTGCTTAACGTGCTTTCCGAAGAACGGAAGAGGTCGAGAAAAAGATTTTGTGTCACACAAATTATCGGTCACCCATCCAAGAAATGACCGCGCCAATCGTTGCTTAAAATCCGCACAACCATTCGAGATCGGCAGGTGCAGCTAGACCAATGGATTAATATAATGCTACAAATACTCGGTAGAGTTTTACCATTGCACGCCGACTTTCCCTCAGTAGATTTTGCGTGAAGGAGTAACAAATATACTCGTTAACATAGGATCAGGAATAATAGCCTAGAAAATTTAGCCAAATGAGGGCAAAAATCTCGGCATGAGAGATAGTCGGCTGTAAAGTTGTATAAACCTTTATTATGGCACCCTAAAACTTGTCTCAAACCCTATTCGTCAGGGATCCCTGGAACGAATTTTCAATTGATTACTATCAAGCTAATTTTTCGTGAGTAGCTTCATTTTGATGAGCAAAAATTTTCTATACGAAAGTCTCGATTGTGGTAGAATTGTAGAATAGAATTATAACAGAGGTAGGATCTAAACTATACTACTTTTGAGCGTAATACCGGGATAACGTACCACGCAATTTGTAGGACAATATGACTGTTCAATTATATAAATACTAACAAATATGAAAAAATATTTGTCCTACAAAATCTAAGGTTTGATCATAGTCTTTCAACATATATCGATAACAAGGTCATCATAAATCATTACTAACCAGCTGTTTTTTTTATTTTGACTTATTTAGTATTTATATAATTTAACAGCCTGCGCAGTCCCCTGACCTCAATCCCATTAAGCACGCATGGGATATGCTCCAGAGAAGTGGTTATAAAGGACTTGGACGGGGTTGCGACAACCCAACAGTTGAAAGACTTATTAAGATTCCATTGGGAGAGGTTGCCGCAAAATCAAATAAACGTGATTTTAATCAGGATTACAGGTTGACCTCGAATGATACTCTAAATTCTCATTAAACACTGCGCGCGCTCTGCCCTCTATCTCGAAAATGGTTCAAGATATAATAAAAATGTGAAGACAAAAGGTGTAGATAATTTAATCTTCTACAATATTTGTAAAACATACAAATAGCATAAATCCATAGAAAACGAGATATTTGCAATAAATGTGTAAAATATCGGTTTTTTGACCTTTGACCATGGAATATCTGAAGACAAGGCCACCCTACGATAAGTAGGGTTTGAGGCAAGTTTTAGGGTGCCATAATAAAGTTTTATACAACTTTACAGCCGACTTTCTCTCATTCCGAGATTTTTGCCCTCATTTGACTAGCTTTCACACACAATAATATTAACATAGACGACTAATAGACTAAGAGCCCGTGAACCCCAGACCTTCGTTATTTTATAAAAGCTGAAAGTTTGTCAGGGCATGCTCCTATACAAAGGTAAGAACGCTGGACTATTATGAAGTTTGGCTTGTAGTGGCTTTGGCAGGTACAGACTTTCCTTTGTCTGGCAAGGGATTGGAACTGTCAAAAATGTCTGGCTAATAAGGAAACATCATCTACTTATTACCCAAGTATTATATATAAAAATCAGCTTTTATACTATAACGTAAGTAGAATTATAATTTCATGAACACCCGGGTGTTATTATAACTATAATTTTACTTAAATTATAGTAATAATACCGAAAACGTTTAGTTGACCTTTCGGACAACATTTTCTTAACTTTGAGAGCCCATAACTAATTATTTTCTCATTATTTTGGATTAATAATGCCTTTGATAGATCAAGGATACATCTGGGACTAAAATCTAATAAAAAGTTTAAGAGAAAACATGTACAAAAAAAAGTTGTAGGAGTAAAGAGGTAAAATTTGGGAAGAAAATAGAAAATCACAAAAATAATCATATAAAAAATTTGTGAAGAGTTAGGATCTTTTCCTTCAAATTGTTTTTTGCAAATAGGTCCACCTACACGCCCACCAAGTTTGTCTAACCCTCCACCAAACACCCTGTAGAATGCCGAGCATTGCGAGGGTTTCAAAGGTACAAGATGCAAAAAACTTTGCTGCCGAGTGAAACACACAATTTTTCACTTCACTACAGCGAGGAAAACGCTAGGTGCATTTTTCCAGTAGAAAATTCAATTCGGCATTATGTACCGCTTGCACTAACTCTGCAGTTGTTAAATTAATATCTTCGTCGCTGCTGGACTCGCTCATATTTAATGAAATTACGATTTTCAAAACAAAGTATGAACGGTGAATTACTACATAGAGAAGATTTTTTTTATTCAGTCCAGTGCTGTCATCTTTGGCTGGTCAGTGCAATTATTAAAAAAATGAGATATATAACATATGTTCCCTCTCTCCTCAACCTATACTATTATTTTTTGTTAAGTAGGTAGGTACCTAGTTATATTTTTGTAGGTAAGCTATTATAGCGAAAAAATCATATATGATTCTTCGTGCTTGTAAAGAATAAAAATAAGCAAACAATCTCTAAATCGAATAATTCATGAAAAAACCTCCTTGATGCTAATGATAATAAACAATAAATACGACATTGGCAGATGTGCAACAAGACTTCGTGGTTCGATGCCATGAACAAACACAAAAGAAATTCCGGTTTTCGCATTTTCAAAGGACTTGCTTTAGAGAAAAGTATGAAAAAGGCAGATTCGAATTTTGAAAACTCTTTGCTAGCTAGAATTTGCAAAAAAAAAGTTTTTTTTTTACGAGGTTGTGAGGTGAAAACAAAATTTTATGTTTGCAGCCGCAGTTCCACCCATTCAGGAAGCAATTCCAGTAGAAGCAGTGGTTATGGGGGAAAGCCGTCTACTTCTGGAAGCAGGTTGGTAAACTGATCATGATCAATTACCTACGACAGTCGGGCGAGTACCCGGCTGTAAAGCAAAACGTCGCGGCATCGATTCCCGGTTCGGGTTGTAGTCTATATGTATCATCTATACGAGTATATATAAAATTCAAAGTCCTGACTGATCTATATATCAACGCAGAGCCCAAACCTAGAGACATGAAATTTGGAGAGTGTGTTCTTTGTAGTGTGTTAACATCCACTAAGAAAGGGATTTTGGAAAATCCCGCGGGATCGGGACTAACGCGGGTGAAACCGCGGGGCGCAGCTAGTCATAGATATATATGCATTTACAAAAAAAAGTATTATAATGTAGTAAATCCGTTGTCTAGTAGATACCTATAGAACAATCCTAGACGCTGTGTGTGTGCAACTTCCTGCAATATTTATTAAAAAACTAAAAAATTAAGACTGGCCAATCTATTATAGTACTAATGTATAATAAAACCATTGAAAAAGATGCCAAGCTAGTAATAAAAAAAATAAATATAAAGGTTGTTTTGCAGGAAAACTACACACATCAGATTAAATACAAACAAAAATGAATTTAAATTAAATTGAAATAAAGTATATAATCAATTTCAGTTGAAAGTCAATTTTGGTTGCCTTTTTGTGCAAGGCATTTCAGTGGCTCAATATGGGACAGGTCAAGTTTCGACATCCACCAAAATGACGTTCTTAGAAATAAGGAGCTTACTCCAGAATGACTACACACGACTTCTCACGACGGAGGAGTCAGGAACATTCATTAGTTGCCAAACAAACCAAAACCAATACGATTAAATTCCAGCAACGCTGTAGAGCAGCCCGCCAAGACAATCAAAGATTCAAAGAAAAAGAAACAGACGAAGTCCCAAGTTAAAGCTGTTCAAGAGTCGGCTGTGGCTGAATGTAAGCCTCCAGATCCAGTGCCCTCAGTTGAGCCCAAAGAAGAGAAAAATGGTGAGTAAGGTTTCAATACCCAAGATTCTTAGTATAACACATTCCGGTCCTGCGGATTGCCTAACATTTATTAGAACATTACAACATTTCTTTCTTTCTACTCAAAACATAACTTATGTTTTAAGAGGACAGTCTCCATTCTCTTTCTCCATACAAACGTAGTCGACGTTTTCCTCCCTGGATAAAGACATTAGAGCAAATATGTTTATGCCATAAAACCTATATCTGCCATGACTATGCATCTACCTTTTGATTTTTTTCATTTTCTAATTTGAATAAAAATAAAATGAAATGAAAAAAATCAAAAGGTAGATGCATAGTCATGACAGATATAAGTTTTATGGCATAAACATATTTGCTCTAATGTCTTTATCCAGGGAGGAAAATTTAAACTTCGTTTGTATGGAGAAAGAGAATGAAGACTATCCTCTTAAAATGCTTGCTCTGGTCTAGACTTAAATGAATCTATATTGGAATACACCGTTTCCTAAACTGACGACTTTGTTAATCGATTCGCTGTCAAGTCCTTATGGTCTATTTTTCTAATAAATTATCCTAAATATCGTTTCAATTTCAAAGCAGTAAATTTGACGTTTGTCAATTAACAGTTGACTTTTTATCCGACTTCTAAAAAAAGGAGGAAGTTATCCTATTAGGCTAGTTTGCTATGTATGTATAATGTATATATTATCCGATTTCTTGGCCGTTTGAGATCCGATGCCGATTCGCTTCTACTTGGTCCCATAAACGTTGGTAAATATCTGATGAGAACCTTCGGAATGCTGTCCAAAATAGCATCCCAAAATGCAGTAAATGGCTCTAAAAACAATGAAATCGTAGCCCTATTCTATGCCAGGGCAACACGGCTATTTTTTGTAATTTCAAAGATGTTGAATTGAAATTTTGTAAGTACAATTCTATTATAGGAATAACTCTTGCTAAATTAATACTGAAAAGAAAAAAGCTACCAGCTATACAAATTTCATAACAATGCTTTGAAGTACTTCTTTCTTAAAACGATTTACGTAAATTTAATTAATTTACTAAAATAATATTAATAAGTTCAAAAGTTTGTCACGTTGCTAATATCAATACCAACGTGACAAACTTTTGTACTTACAAAGTATATTATATACCAATTATTGCAAAATGACTTCCTTCGGTTAAAAGTTTAAAACAGCGGTTATATTTTTAGAAATAAGTTTCCGTTCCCGATCATTACATAATACTTATACTTCTTAACCTTAACTCTTTCCTTCCCTGTAACAACTTATTTGAGTTGTTACAGCGAACAAGTTACAATCTTACAATTCGGATTACAGTTCATTTAGAATTTCCTTAAATTTAATTTTATTAGGTTCAAACCACACAATTCGGATATTTTCGAATTGGAATCCAAAAAGACTTTGTTTTCTTTTGATGTGTGCTGCTGTTAGTGAGGATTCTAAAGGTCATAGCTCACTTACACGACTCAGCTCCCACCCGGCAAAAATAATATAATTCAATATATCTAAAGAGCAATATTTAAAGCCCATATTTGAATTATATTATTTTTGCCGGGTGGGAGCACAGTCGTGTAAGTGGGCTATGACCTAATCGGAAATTTCCGAATAGTTTTGTTGAACCTTATCACCGACATTATAGAAACTTGTGGCTGCGAAATAAAATCGAATCGCTTGGATGGGTTTTGGAAATTTTCCAAAGAGATCCAATATACCTAATGGTGTCTTCTGATATTTTCACAATTTGCACTCCTAATGACACAGTTCGAATCCCGCCTAGACCGGTATTACGTAAGCTTTTGTTTTCCAACTTCCAAATGCTTAACGACGATATATGTTTGGATTTAATATAAATCATTATAAGACTATACAGCTGGCACAGCTCCGCCTAAAACGACCGACCGCTTTTAGCGACGAAACTTCATATAAAACTGTTCGGTTTACAATGCAGTGAGTCAATTCATCTAGACAAACCATGTTCGATTACAACACGAGTGTGTTAGAGCCATTAAAGTGGCATCTCAGTGACAACCGTTTGTTGCCATGGACCTTTTTTCGAGAACATGAAAACGAGATTTATTTTCATCGTGCTTCGATCTTATTGGTAAAACTTGAGTAGGTCCAAGTCGCTGGACAGGTCATAGCGCACTGAGTTTTGTGCCTATTTGGTCGCGCGTTTTCTATTGATATTGATGGTGGCCGTCCGTGGAACTAATAGTTCCGTGGACGGTCACGCGACAACAGCGCAACATGGCGCAAATCAAATCGGCACAAAGATCTAATGTCATTTTGTATGGTATACCAATTCCAGCGTACTTGTATAGTTTTCATTTCAGTGGTCTACCAGAATATCATGGCATGAGAAGAAAAAAAATCTTGTTTTTTTAAACGGCAAGGAGTACGCTAACCTAGTTTTGTTTGATACGTTTTTCAAGCATTGTTTACATAAATAATCCGATTATACCATCTTGATACATGGGTTGCTGTTGCTGCCTATATAAAAAATCCTATTTGACATCTTAGATGAAAACAAAAAACAGCAGATACGTTACCTAGTCTCGGAAAATGAGACGATAAAACTGCTTCTAGCTGACGCACTAGCCTCAGTCGTATGTCGAACCGTTGCCGCGTGAGCACGTGCTATCACACTGGCATTATATTTTTGAAATCCATAAGGGTCCGTTCACACAGACCGGCTCGGAGAGGAGAGCATAATTTTTATTACGTTTAAAACAGAGTTTTGAACTATTTTAATATGGTTTATTATTACAAGTCACTACTTTTATTATTGAGATTGCTTAAGACCAAACCCTTAAAGCAGTGACATGTAAAAATAAAGCTAACAACGATAATTCAAAACTCTGTTTTAAACGTGATAAAGATTCTGCTCTCTTCTCCGAGTCGGTCTGTGTGAACGGACCCTAAGAATGCCTTTTTGCTTATTTACAAATGCCTGAATCATTCTTTAAGACAAATGTTTTTAAATACAATAATTTTATGAAAATGCATGTAGGTGTTTCTAGCTCATTTTTCGAATACGCAATGTTAGAATATACCGTATCTACTATTTTGTTTTCATCTGAGTTTGGCATGAAATTCTGGTTTCACCCTATACTATTTTGTAAAATAAATAAAAGCGTTATTAAGATGAAAATTATTATTAAAATATTATTAATTATTTATATTATTTTTAGTGTATTATAATTTTTATGATAAGTGATTCGTAAAATTTGTTTGATCATCAATAATTTATGTATGAGTAGAGTATGAATGTCCGACGTCCGTGTATCGATGTAACATTTTAAAGACATTCTTTGTGGTGCCTTGAGCGAACATGCAACTGCGAGCTGATTATTTGAGATGCAGAAGGCAACGGGTTCGATTTCTGCCGTGGTGGAATATTTTTTGTATCACCTAATCAAAGTTTAATATCTGGCCGTTTTAATTAAAGTATTATTTTTCTTAATTGGTCTACAAGCTTAGTTGTAAGATGGAGTTTGTAAAGTTTTAACTAAATGATCTCCATCATATTCATCTAAAACACGAGAAAATGCTTTCTTAATTGCGACTTGGCGTGTATAAGTACTCGTGGCGAAGCAGTCAAACGCGCTGGTTCAGATTCCGTTGGGTAGAATTTTCGGAAGCATTTTTTCAAAGTTACACAAAGCAAGTTGTCCGCGATATCAATTTGCTATAAGTCATGTTAGACATTATGTTAAGCTACAAATAATTCAATAAAGGAGTATTTACCGTGTTTAAATATCGAGCTCCGTTGAAAACTAATTTAAATATGGTTATTACCCCGCTATTTAATAATATTTGTAACCATCTAAGTTTAAAATCGTAAAAGTATACAAAACTACGGCGACGGCATAATATAGCGTGGCGACGCGTCGCCACGCTATATTATGGAATACAATATGTGATGGAATACAACAATTTCGATGTTTCACATCTGCCAGGCGTCCCGTGACGGCTCACATTTTTTGAGCATTAAGATACACCCTTTATGTATACTCGTAGTGATTGTTTACAAATTGAACTGTTGTTTTGTCTAGCTTAGCAGTAAGCTGGACAGCGATATTGAATCAAATTGTTATCATTACAGAAGGCCAGGCCGTTCGAGTTATATAAGTCATTCTAAAATTCACCTTAGGTACTCCGCCACGGGTTGTAGCGCGGTCGCAAAGGTAATGTACAAGCGTACATTTATACTCTTGAGAATGAATGCATGGTATGTATTTATCAGTTATTTTTTAATTTCAGTTTAAACTTTCTTGGATAAACAGTTATTTCTGCATTATTAAGTATCTGTAAAGTGTATTTTTCTTTCAGATTCACAGATTAGAATAGTCCTACGGACAAAATACATCACCAAAGCTACGTCACTCGCTAGGTTACGAGTTACTAACTATCGGTTATGTAGATAAGGGAAATCCGGCAGACGTTTGATCGTATTATCAGTGCATGATGATGATGTTTGGTTATATATTACACTAGCAGCGTGTCGCGGTCTCGCGTAAATCCCCATCCCTTGCAAAATTCGAAAAAATCAAGCGGTTTAGGCTCTACATTGATTTATCAATCAGTCAGGATTTTTAATTTTATATGTATAGACCCCTCCTTTTCGCATAAACTTTTTTGTCATAAACAGGAAAGGCATAACGATTTTGGCATAAACATTTTTGCAATTTGGAGAATATATTCTTTGTGTGATGTATGTAGGCATCAGATAAGAAGGATTTTTGAAAATTTCCAGGAGAACGGGACTTATGCGGGTGTAACAGCGGGACACAGCTAGTTTAAAATAAAACACTTTATAATGTGGATGCTATGAGTCAATCACTAGTGAGCGACGTTACTTTACAGCGATCGTCTTTGATATAGTTGACGTTATTGACAATTGACTAGCCGTCAGCTTTGTAACGTAAAGGATTTTCTGCCAGACGCTCGCGCTCGCTCCTGTACTGTAACATATCAAAGAGCTTCCATTTTAATCTCATTTTGCAAAGGGGAGAAAAGGATGTAGTGAAGTAATAGAAAATGATATGACAAAAAAAAAGCATGATAGTCTTTATACCACAGAATAAATAATAGTACTACGTAATTATACTTAATTCAAATGGCTAAAATTTATAGTGATAAAATAAAATAAATAAATATTGCACGACGTTACACAGTGAAATCTAGCTCCAAACTATGCACACAGTGATAATCATGATCAATGAGAGTAGACCAGTAAGTACAAAATGTAGACAGTCGTTACCTAACAAAACAAAATTCTAAATCCGCAAGTCATTCCGAAATACTATAATACGATTAAATGAGATCACGTTTCTGGCTGGCGCTGTGACCACTGCACCGCCAGCAATCCCAAGAATTAGTAACTCGATTTCTTAAGCGAGTAAAGTAGGTCTGCTTGTAAGTTTGTATGGGCGAGCTTATAAGTTCATACCTATTTATCTTCCGGCTGTTCTTTTTGTGCAGCTACTGAAGCGCCAACGCCGGTGCTCGGCCCGTTGCCTGAAAAGGCTATCGAGGTCGCGGAGATTACTACTGCTGAGGACATTTTTAATAATAAGAAGGTAATTCCCTTCATTCTTGCATAACGTATTGCCGATGTGATTGGATATATGTATGTCGTAGGATAATTAGATGAACAGTTTTTTTGCAAAAAACCTAGTAGTTTTGAAAAAACCTATTTATCAAATTATCCTACGACATATACATATATACCTACGCGCGTACAATATAGGTAACTGGGCGATTTCGCAAAAATGTACATACACTTGTCATAATTTTTCCAAATCTAAATGTTTTTAACTGCAAAAATAATATTTATAGAAGCATACTCAGTTTACAACACTGAATAATCAGATACCACTTCATGGATTTTTAGTTGAATTTGAGAGACTGTTGGAAACGAATATGTGTACATTTTTTAAAATTAACCACCTAGCGCAAGCGCATGGTACGCGTTTTGTATGATCCGACTTCATAATCTAACTTTAATTATTTTTTTCATTCAGGAATTAAAGATGACGTTGCAAACCGTTACACTAAGCAACGACGGAAAGGTTCCTGTATCTGTAAGTATTGGAAAATTTCGTAATAAAAGCGCCAATACATTAAGAGAACAGTCTACCTACTCTTTCTCCATACAAACGTAGTCGACTGTTTCCTCTCTTTATAAAGACATTAGAGCAAATATGTTTATGCCATGAATATCTGACATGACCATGCCTTCTACGTTTTGTTTTTTTTTTCATTTTCTAATTACAATAGAAAGAAATTTCAGAAAAATTAGAAAATGTAGAAAACCAAAATGTGGGGGGTCATGGCTGATATAGGACGAACATATTAGCATGAACATATTTTTTCTAATATATTTATCCAGGGACGAAACAATCGACTACGTTTGTAAAGTTTGTGTAGAGAAAAGAGTAGGTAGACTGTCCTCTTAAGATGCTTATTTCCTTTTCCACAAAGACTGTATCATTAATATCTAAATTGTTTTAGAACGGGTTTGCTTGCGTTATATCGATGCATGACGGAGTAGTGATGTACACAACGAACTCCTTGACTACCACTCTCGGCTATCCTAAAGAAATGTGGATCGGGCGGTCGTTCATCGACTTTGTACATCCGAGGGTAAGTTAATGCTTTCTCTTTCTCACTTCATAAATACTTATCATAGAACTGGACTGGTCTCTATTACAGACTAGACAGAAAAATGTCACCTAATAGTGCCGTTTCAAACTCGTCTCTTGACGGACGAGCTTCACCAGTTCCAAAGTCCAACTGTTCAGGAAATTACTTACAACCTTTAAAAGATCTTTAAAAGACTTTTAAAGGATCAAAATTCAAACGTCGTCGTTGTTAGAAAAGCCACAATCTAGCTAAGTTATCCAAGCTACCTATTATAGCTAATATGGTTTCCATTTTATTGGATGTAGCATTATCTAGATAATAGGTAATGCTACATCGTATACCTCCTAGATTCTAGGTTATTGGTTGGTTGGTTTGGTTGGGAATTGGGTACTTCTAGGACCTGAAAACACACCAATTCGCTCTATTCTTGAAGGCGAGCTTTGAAGATTACAAAGATGTGTTAGTTTTAAGGGTACTCTTGGGATTCTTTCATTGTAAAGAAGAAATGATGAAACTGTTTTTGTTTTTTTTACAGGATCGCAATTCGTTTGCGTCGCAAATAACAAACGGTTTGGCGGTCCCAAATATTGAAAACGGTACGCAAGAAATAGGTAAATCTTTATTTACATATGTATAGTTGTGCGCTTTCGAGTTGAGTCATAGTTGTTTCTAAAAATGGAACGCGTAGAATGTTTTTGAAAATGCTTAGCGACAGAATACACCCTGAATACACTCTTCAAGACTCGGCGAAGTCATGTCTAAGCGACAATTCGGTATGTAAAGCTTTTTGGCGATTAAAATCTTTAAGCCCTTTGGAGATAGTCCCTATTTTCTTATTTTCCTTTCGAAATAGAACTTGCGTCCTACGAAGTTAAACTTAAAACGGGCGTTTGCACGTTGGCCGATGCTCCCACGTTCTGTTGTACGTTCTCTAGTATAGTTGTCCCAGAATCTGATGGCAAATAGGGTAAAATTTGGGTAATCGGATTATATCATTTTGATACTTTAATATACCTATAAACAAAGTGTGAAAAACGTATCAAAACTAGTTAAGCGAACTAATGACATGATCATGACAGATGTAGATAACATTGCCATATAATAAAAATCACGAATTCCATTTCTTTTTAAACAATGCCATGAGATTCTGGTAGACCTATATAGTATGAAACAAATATTCCTGACTTCAACCTCTCAAGAATATACCCATACTTCGTTTTTTAATTGTAGACTATGATTTGACACATCTTCCTAAAGAAAAAATGTCAAAAACGAAGAATCAAACCTTCAGATCTTACCTGAAATCAAAAAACGGGGCAAGTGCGACACTCGCGCATAAAGGGTTCCGTACCACTATCACAATTGGATACGGAACCCTAAAATGGTTTACAACAACCAATTTTTAAATTTTATAGGAAAATATGAAATATTTATCTTCGATTCTTACTCCCATCAAACGACCGAATCACTCAAAAGAAAAAACCTTGGCACAAAGAAAATCTGAAACTTATAAGAAACTCTTTGGTAAGTAAGGCAGACTGGTATATTTGACAGATAGGGCAGCCATTTTGAATTCCATGACCAACTCGATTTGTCCTCCTGTCCCTCCTGTTCCTGTCCTGACTCCTTGTTATTTTTAAAACGTTTGTTGTATGGGAGCCCCTTTTAAATAATTGTTTTATTTTGTTTTTAGTATTTGTTGTTGTAGCGGCAACCGAAATACATCTTCTGTGAAAATTTCAACCTTCTAGCTATTACGGTTCATGAGATACAGCCTGGTGACAGACGGACGGACGGACGGACGGACAGACAGACAGACAGCGAAGTCTCAGTAATAGGGTCCCGTTTTTACCTTTAGGTACGGAACCCTAAAAACGAAGTATACCTACATCTGAAATATTTTATGTTTCACATAAATCTTGTGGGGTAGTTTTGATTTTGTAAATAAATAATAATAATAAATAATTGAATATTCTATTAAAAAGCCTATTTTCTTATTAGTGTTTTTACGCATTTTTTGCTTGATTTCTGCATGTTCTACTTGTTGGATTTTGATAAAAGCCACGACCCGACCTTTCTAGAAATCTTATATATAAAATTTCCATGTCACAGTGTTAGTTACCGTACTCCTCCGAAACGGCTTGACCAATTTTTATGAAATTTTATATTCGTATTCAGTAGGTCTGAGAATCGGCTACTATCTATTATTTATAAGGCAAAACAACGTTTGCCGGGTTAGCTAGTTTATTTATAAATTCGACTATTAGTTTGTTATAGACACTTTTATTTGCTTACAAGTACAGCCTTCCTTTTCTCGCTTTCTGTACCTACCTACCTATAAGTTAGAAAACGCTAATAGTGATTTTTATTGTTTAGTTAAACCCCAGACCGATGCGACTTGTACGATTGTGTGCCGCATTCGAAGATATCGGGGACTCCAATCAGGATTCGGTGTCAAAGACAATGTGGTCACTTTCTTGCCATTCCTACTCAAATTCACTTTTAAAAACATAAACGATAATGATGGAAAATTGGTATACCTCGTTATCCAGGCCACGTCGTTTTATTCAGCATTCAAATGTAAGTAAATCTTAAGTACAGTAGGAAGTCGATTATCCGAACGTTGATCAAAATTTACGACTGATTAACCGAACCCCGTGTTATTACCCGACTGCGCGACGCAAAGAAGGGTTATGTGTTTATCAGTCTATGTATGTATGTATGTTTGTTTTTTTATGTATTACACCGAGTACATATTATCAGTGTAATAAATAAAAGAGATTCATACTTCAAAATGTGTTTTATTCGTACATATAATAGTAGTAGGTGTATACAGTTCGATTATCCGAATAAACCGGTTTTCCTAACACCCATGTCTCCTAATTAGTTCGGATAATCGACTTTTACGTCCATACCATAATAATACATTTTCGTATAAGATTTAACGACAATGTTATCAAAACTGTAGGAAAAAGAGTAAAAGAAGAAATTATTAGGTTTTTTACACGTTGTTCTCCTTTACTGCAAAGGAAAAACCTAAAAAAACCTCATGATTTCCACGAATCATTTTTATAAAGCATTCTGCCTTTGTTTTTTTTAATGAAAACCTGCCTAATTTATTGTGTACGAGTTGTGCCCTAGGTTCTTGTAATCTAGGTTATACATTTTAATATAATTAACGTGTTTTATACCATTAGTACCGAATGAACTGATGCCAAAGGCGTCGCCTTTTGTAATACGTCACGATGCAAAAGGTCAAATCGAATACATTGAACCTGAATCTGTGCCATTTCTCGGCTATATGCCTCAAGATGTCAAAGAAACTAACGCTCTAAAGCTCTACCACCCGGAGGACTTGCCTTACATTAGGCAGATTTATGAGACCATTGTCAGGGAAGGAAGCTGTGCCAAATCTAACTCATTCAGGTACGTTTTAATGTTTTGATACAGTGTTCATAGTATTATGCACTAGCAGTGCTCGCGAATTCTCTCGCCTATTTTTTTTTATAAATATAAAGAGGAAACCTATAGCCTTTCTCAATAAATGGACTATCCAACACTGAAAGAATTTACCAAATCGGACCGGCGATTCCTGAGGTTAGCGCGTTCAAACAAACAAACTCTTTAGCTTTATAATATTAGTATAGTACAAAAGAAAAATAAATATAAGTCCCTATTAGGGCTAACTATTCGAAAAAGACCTACAAAGCCCTCTTTGTCCAATTCAATAACGGATTCAGGGCACTGTTGGGATTGCCCCGTTACTGCAGTGCATCGGGGATGTTTGCGGCAGCGCGCACCGACTGTTTTCACGCCACTATGCGCAAGAGGTGTGCATCCCTGGTGCGCAGGGTGCGGGGCAGCACCAACACTGTCTTGAGGATGATTGCTGACAGGACTGACTGCCCGTATATAGGGCATTGTTGTAGAAGACAAATCAGTCGTAATAACGGATGTCCAATTGTCCCTATTTACGACTGATTTAGTCTAATTTATCCCGACATCTTATAGTATGATTATGATTTATGACATGTTAATATATTTTATTTTATTTTTAAATTTGATTCTTAATTAATTTCTTAATAATATCGTATTTCCTAAATTGATTTCATTATTTATTTTACTGTAGTATTTTATAATGTGCAATGATGTAATGATATGGGCATAAGTGGCCTGAAATAAATGTATTTTTTTTTTTATTTTTTTTTTATCCGATATCTAGTCACCGTAACACAAGCTGAGTAGCTTACCATGGGGATGTTGACAGAATTTATTTTAAGAACCTAGGAACCGTTCCTAGGACAGTTTATCTGTACCTATCTTTTAAGGTTTTAGATTTTCCTGTACTGTCCGAATTTAAACTATTTTGGTGTTGTCTTAAAAGTACACCAAAATGTAGGAAATAATGTCACCTACAAATGGTAGAAACAAAAACATTTAACACTATTTTCTCGTTGTAATAATTTAGTACCTACTCAACTATCAGAGGTGTTTATATCTATTACTATTATAAAGCGGAAGAGATGGTTAGTTTTTTTGTTTGTTTGTTTGAACGCGCTAATCTCTGGAACCGCGATTCGAAAAATTCTTTCAGTTTTGGATAGTCCATTTATTGAGGAAGGCTATAGGCTACTTTTGATCCCGATATTCCCACGGGATCGGGACTTACGCGGGTGAAAGCGCGGGGCGCCGCTAGTCCGCTATAAAACTAGACCACTTAAAAAAAAAGGGGCCTGTACCGATTAATTTCACGTACATTTTTATTTAATACGGACCTCCGTATCAAAATCACGAGACGGGTAAAAAAAAAGGGGCCTGTACCGATTAATTTCACGTACATTTTTATTTAATACGGACCTCCGTATCAAAATCACGAGACGGGTTAATAGCTTCTTGCCCAGTGTGAAATAGCCATGCCTAATATTTCTAAAATTTTACTTCTGATGTCACAATTTACTAATTCATCTCTGTTATTTTTCCAGAATGTTGGTACATAACGGCGGTTATGTCGATATCGAGACAGAATGGTCATCATTTATCAACCCTTGGTCGTTAAAACTTGAATTTGTAATTGGAAAACATCAGGTCTTAAAAGTAAGTATGGACGTAAAAACCGATTGACCGATCGATACCTCGTCTGTTGTTAAAACTTCTACACGAGAGCATCTATTCTACAATTACAATGTCTTAATGTCCTCAGCCCTCGTAATTATTTTGATTAGGACTGAGGTATGATAATTTGACAAAAATATTCGATAATTTTACAAAATTTTGCTAAAGCTTTTGGAGAGTTATGCTTTCTTACAAAATAACCAACAATTACTAAACCGTATTTGGAAAAATAACAGGGTTCTGATCCCTGTTCGGACTGGAATCTCTCTTTCAGCTTCTTATAATGTAAGAGAGACAACGTGTATCTTACGTCACGCAAATCAGCGCACGCCACGCTTCTGGTACGATATTGACATTATACATCTCATCACTTATGTTTAATTTCTTACAGGGTCCGAATAATCCGGATATATTTCAATCACCTTCACAGGAAAACCTTCTCAAATTGGATGAAGAAAACAGGAATAAAGCGGAAGGTATAAGAGAAAGCATCGTTAGAATTATGAACGAAGTAAGTAATAATCTAAGGATTACGACAAGTCTTATAGAGAGTAGAACGAATGTTCGCCTTTAGTACGCGACGAAGACGTCGCGGGCACGCGGCGAACACCATTTTGTTTTGTACACTTGCGTTCACATGCGCTCCGCCTTACTTCAACTTAGACAGGAGTGTGAGCGGACGTGTTATTGTTGAAAAAATCAAACGGCGTCGTCGTCTATACATTGACAATGGAAACAGAATGATTTGTAGAGGAAATTCATAATCGATTATATTGGATCTCTTTTCCTTTGGTAAAGAGACTAGAGTGATCGCAATTAAAAAAGCATGGGAAGATGTATTTTATTTGTTTTCCTTTCCGTTGTCTGCGTCTTCGGATTAACAAAGCCAACAGCAGTGTTTTCTCGTCAGAATCCATTCTGTTACTGAGTGTACAGAACACGATCGTACGCTGCAAGTTCGCCGCGCACTCGCGGCTAACTCGTTGCCTGATTGTATGATTGTAGCTTCGCTTTGTATTCGCTCACAATCCGCCAGTGTGATATGGCACTAAACTATTGTACCTACTGGTTTTTACGTTCCTTTTTTAAAGTTTGTGACGTTTTTATTAGGTGATGTTATATTGTATCTAAGTTGTTCTTTGTATAATTCGCTGTTATTTCTGTTTTTGGCATATGAGCCAAAGACAGATTAAAGCGTTAAGCATTGTTGTGTATACTTACTTTTCACCCTGTTTCAGGGGTTAACTAAACCTGCGGAGGCTGCAAAGCAGCAAATGAATAAGCGTTGTCAGGATCTCGCGCTTTACATGGAAAAACTGATAGACGATCAACCGAAGAATGAAGAGGGTCCGCAAATTGAGATCCAAGATCCCGACTACAGTTACTATGTAAGTCCATACTTAATATTATAATATTATTTGTATTTGTGTATGTTTGTCTGTACGTTTGTTATGAATAAACTCAAAAACTACCGATTTCAAAAATTCTTTCACCATTAGATAGCTACATTCGCCCTGAGTAACATAGGCTAGGCGTTTTGATTCCGATATTCCCAAGGGATCGGGACTTACGCGGGTAAAACCGCGGGACTCAGCTAGTATTTAATGGCCTTTAAATAAAAACCATTTTGGCGATTGTCAAAATCGTGAACCTAACTCCTTTCAACAGTCTTTGCTAGCCTTGAAGCGACACCTACAAAGACTTTAATATAACTTTGTATTGTCCATATTTGTTTTGTATCTACTACCTAAACAAAGTATTTTTAAATATACTTTTTTAAAAATTCTAACCATTTTCTTCCAGGAGCGCGATTCAGTGATGTTGGGAGGGATATCGCCTCACCACGATTACAATGATAGCAAATCCAGCACTGAAACACCGCTGAGTTACAACCAACTCAACTATAATGATAACTTGAAAAGGTATGGACTTCGGGCCCCAAACTGGCTATTTGTTCTACTAATCAATTGTAGTTCAAACGTCACAGGGTAGTTGAAAGGTACTAAGCTCGTCTCATCTGATAATGCCAACTACTCAGAATGTCAGCTTCTCAAATTGTCATCTTTTCGGTAAGGACGTCTCATCTCATAATGCCAACTACTCAAAACGCCAACTTCTCAAATTATCATCTTATCGGAACGGCTTCTTCGAGTTTTTGGCGGGAACGCGGAGACAACATGTCGTGCTCCAATTTTATTTTCGTTAAACTATATTGTAAACCGGTAAGCACAAGTGTGTGTTAAACATGGGCTTTCATCGTTCCCTCCAAAGCTTGAAGGTTATGGTAAGTTGTCACCGCTTTACCACAGCTCCTGACTTGAAACTATGAGCCCGATCGGGCCAATTTAATGCAAACGTCTTCGTCTCAGAATGACAACTCCTATAATAAACATCAATGTTGTAAAACGTCAATGTTTTGTAGCTAACTGCCTCTTGAACAGATTTTGATGGAAATGGCTTAAACCTAGTGGATGCACTTACGCTGCTTTTTATGTATGGTATGACAAAATGCTCTGGGTAGGTCTCATTCGTCACACTATAACACTATTGCGATTCCGCTGTGACACTATAGCGATTTAGCGGAATAGTGGCCCCGGTCGAGCCCAAAATCTTGACAGCCGGGAAGAGACCTTATGGGTATATCGATAGCTCTCATCCCTCCCAGAGTATATATGGATAGTGAACTGATATAACAATAACCACTGTCATTTTATTTGCTTATTATAATTAATGTGTTTCTTTGATTAGGTATTTTGATAGTCACCAGCCATACTGCTATGAAGATTATAAAACTGTGGACGGTGAAAATATATTGAGGCTAAACAATAATTCAGAATTGACCAACCGGTAATTATACATTTTTAAGTTATATTTGCAACATTGTCTAGCAGTTTCCTGAAAAGTTGTGTAAGTAAAAACTACTGAATCGATTGCAATGAAACTTCCTATTCAGATAGCTGGAAATCAGGATTAAGACATCGAGTACATTTTGTCCCGAAATTCCCGCGGGATCGGGACTTACGCGGATGAAACCGCGCTAGTATTTCTTTATGAATGATTATGCTTATAAACAGCACCTATTTAGTTTCTCAAACGATTCTTAAACTTCGCAGTAATTTCGCTTACTAAAGTAGTTATCGGGTAATCGGCCATATCTGCCGAAAAACCGACAACCGTGGGAATAAAATTGTTCTAGATTGGAACCGCGAAGCGACAAACGTAGTGTAGGATGACAAGAATGCTGATTCGGTATATCTCTCGGCAGTATTTGAATGTGCAACCTTTGGACTTATGTTATTTTTAAACTACGGTAAGGGACTTGATATAATAAGCAGCCATGGCGCGCGGAAAGAGGGCTGTGAAGATAAAATGAATAACGCCTAAGGAACGAAATACTACCAAAATATACTAAGTGTCGCGGGCGCGTAGCCGTTTTCTGTATTTATCTTCATTCAGGCCGCTTTGTTTATGAAGTCCCTAACCTCAGATGTCCCTTACCTTACGTATATGACAACAACGACTTTCGAATTTTGATTCATCTATTTTGTAGGTGTGTAAAAATTTCCCGAACAGTTTGACTTTGGAACTGGTGAAGTTGTCCGTCAGAGACGAGTTTGAAATAAATCACTATCAGGCGACCTTTCTCCTTCTAGTCTCTAATAGAGACCAGACCAGTTCATTTCTATGTTCCTAATAATGTTCTCATTTTTTTTTCTCAGAAAATGCTTGGCACCTTTGGCTCAGAAGGTATGCGAGTCGACCGAAGTGGGTAGCTCTTGCGATTCGAGCGACATCAATATGGTCGAAAATTGTCCGCAATCACCTCCTTTACAGAACTACCAATGCAGGCTCACTGAGACCCTTCTCAAAAAGTGAGTAGTTCATCTCCGCGTCATCTAAGCTAGATTAAACGGCTCTGACGTGTATGGCGCACTTCGCAAAATGAGCTCTCACCAAAAAATGAGCATTTCACAGAATGTGCATTTCTCACATGGGGCAAATCTCATAATGTGCACCTCTCTAAAGAAGCATTTCTCATAATGAGCATTTCGCAAAATGCGCACTTCGCAAAATGTGCACATCTCTAGTATTTCTCATTTTTTTATTTTTTTTTGACTTTATTATATCTTTTAAAATTATATAAGTATCTGCTTAAATCTACATACTATTTTTTGCATTTGTATTTTTATTTGTAACAATTTGAGGTGAGTTTAGTATAATAATTATACTTCTAGTGACCTAAAACGTGTTTGTTATTTGGTATTTACAAGTTTATAATGCAATTAATTATTATAATTTTATTGGATAATAAAGTACAATTATAAAAAAAGGAAATTGTGATATATAATATTTTTTGTAAGGATGATTTATTTATAGGAATATTATTTCATTAGGTTTAACCTATAGTATTTTCAAAAATATTAATATTTTAACAGTAACATATTTAACTGACGATCAAAACCTAGTCCGGATTTAAAATAAATGATATCTTAGTGAAAGTTTTTTTATTATAGGTACACTATAGGTAGAAATATTTTTTTTTATTTTGAACTATTCCACGTCACGTTTTGTCATATCCTAGAAAAGTGCACATTTTGTGAAGTGCGCATTTTGTGAAATGCTCATTATGAGAAATGCTCCTTTTGAGAAGTGCACATTATGAGAATTGCCCCATGTGAGAAATGCACATTTTGCCAAATGCTCATTTTTTGGCGAGTGCTCATTTTGCGAAGTGCGCCATACACGTCAGAGCCGATTAAACATCTATTATGTACTAGCTGACCCGACAGACGTTGTCCTGTCGTTTAGTATAAAAAAATAAAATTCATCAAAATCGGTTCAGCATTTTTTTTTTATTTTTTTTTTTTAATTTGCTTATTACAGAATCAACAGCACTTAAAAACTAACTTTTTCTTTCATAAGAACCTTCTCCTGACAATAGCGCTCACAACAAAAAAAGAATTATCGAAATATGTGTAAAAGTTTAAGTGTGATGCCGTGACCAAGGGAAATAGGGATTGATTTTTATATATAAGACTAGCTGACCCGACAGACGTTGTCCTGTCGTTTAGTATAAAAAAATAAAATTCATCAAAATCGGTTCAGCATTTTTTCTTTCATAAGAACCTTCTCCTGACAATAGCAAACACAACAAAAAAAGAATTATCGAAATCGGTCCAGCCGTTCACGCGTGATGTCGTGACAACGGAAAACGTTTCATTTTTATATATAAGAAAAAAGAAAGAAGATAACCTAATTTGACGACCTCTGTGGCGCGTCTGGGGAAGGCCCGACTGCAATGCAGAAGGTTGCGGGTTCGATCCCTGCCGGGTGCAAGTATTTATGCTTAAAAATAATATTTGTTTCTGATCTGGGTATTTTCTATGTACCTATCATATGTATACAAAATAACATAAGTATATTTACAAAAAATAATAGTATGTAGTATATCCGTTGTCTACTATCCATAAAAAAAGCCTAGTGCTTAATTTGGGGCTAGATTGCGCTGTGTGTAACGTCGTGCAATATTTATTTATTTTATTATATAGTTAATCTATAGTTACATATAAAATTCAAAGTCCTGACTCATATTTCAACGTGCAGCCTAAACCGCTGTACCAAATACATACAATTTGGAGGATATATACTTTGTGGTGTGTAGGTATCACCCACGGGAAGAGATGGGGTAACCCTATTATATGCAAAGGCTACACAGCTGAACAAAGACTCTGAAATTACCTAACTAATTTAAATGAAACTAAATCTAATTAAGCATTTAATATCATTGTGAGTAACGCGTGGTGAAAGGTGAATTAATTTAAAACACAAATTAATTAAAACCATGACATTATTAAGAAATTTGATCAGACACAACACGGAAATGGAGAAGGAGTTAGAAAAGCATCATCGTGAATCTCGGACGACTAGCAAAGGGGATAAGAAAAAGGAGTCTAACGAATCGAGGAAGAAGAAGAAAGCGCATTTGGCGAGATGCAACGCGGCATTCCAACCTACACTGCCAGTTGCTAGCACCGAAGTTCCGGTATGTATTACTCCCTCTACTTAGAATAGGCACTCTCTACTTGAGATTAAAGATTGTCGAGACCTTTATGCCGGCTTTCCACTGCGAGCGGATCGGAGTCATTAACGTGTCAGTTCAACATACAACAGTTGTTTTCATAGTCATACAACTCTTTTGCGCTACGGAAACAATCGTTGGACGTTAAACTGACACATTTTGAACTCCGCTCCGCTCGCAGTGGAAGGCCGGCATTACAGTTCCCTTCTTCAGGATTCAGTCAATCAGTCAATCTTGAAGAAGGGACCTGTAAAGGTCTCGAAACGTTGAGCGTTGAAACCATGCTAAAAGTAATAAACACCACGCCACGATTAAAACCGAAGAATTTCTTTAATTTAATACAACATCGCGAAAACAGAAGAAAAATCTATGCACTCTGTTCTTTATAGAATTGGCTCTCTATTTGTTTCGATTATGTTAGTCATCATCGCGAGGATATACTATGCAAACAAAACCCGTGAGTTTAAGTTTGTTACCTCTGTAGCGCAGAAAGTTGCGGGTTCGATCCCCGCCTCTAACATATACATATGTTTAAACACTTCCCATCAAAAAAATCCAAACACCTCAGAAGTATGACTTTGAAAGAGTTTAGTTTTTTTTTAACATTAAGCAAAAAAAAACCAATAATGCCAGTTTATTGCGGATATTATAAGGTAACGTTTAACGAAGATTAATGTTTCACATAAAATTTATTTCTCTTTAGCTAGGTATCGTGTTTAGTTCAACTGGTGTGACATTACCCTTTAGGAAAAATTTGAGAAATGTTAGAAGCAAAGACGTATAACAAAAAAAAGTTAAAAAAAATGTTTATTCAATATCTCGTATTGCCTCCTCGGGCTCTAATGACTGCTTCTATGCGGTTTGTCATGGAACAGATGAGTTCCAAGAATTCATTTACAATGCCTGCGGTATGAGCTCTGGCATTATCCTGCATAAAAATGAATTCTTCTCCACTAAAAGGTGAATAGGGTACCACATGAGACTCCAGACACTCTTCGATGTAACGTGACGCATTTAATGACGGTAAGCGAGGTCCAGATATAAAAGCAAGTTCGGTTTTTCCATCGGCGCTTATGCCTCCCCAAACCGTCCATGAACCGCCACCGTAACTAACTTTTTCTTCAATGCACCACTGTGCAAAACACAATGCTCTACCTCGCTTCGATACACCTTCTTATTCCGTCGTTACCAAACAGCATGATCTTACTCTCGTCAGAAAAGAGAAATTTGCTCCATTGAAGATATGACCAATTTAAGTGCTGACATGCAAAATTAAGGCGCGCTCTTCGATGGTCTACCGTCAATTTTGGGCCATTAGTCAATCCTCGAACCTCACGGAGCTGGTTCTGCATTTGAATAGCGTTCAAGTGACGATTCCTTAGAGATACCGATACAATATACCGGTCATCATGTTCAGACGTGACTCGATTTCTCCCAGATCCTGGACTGCGAGTAAACATACCAGTCTCGAGGTAACGATATTTACATTAAGAGCCTGAACTGTCCCACTGCAGGGCAAAGGCCTCTCTACCTTCCTTCCATTTGACTCGGTCTAGAGCTACTGTGAACCAATCGTTTCTATAGGGAGTCAAGGTCATCCCGCCATCGCCGTCTTGGTCTGCCGCGTGGCCGTGTCCCAGTGGGGCGCCAATCGGTCGCCATTTTGGCCCAGCGTTCGTTTGACATGCGGCATACATGTCCAGCCCAATCATACTTTAGGTTTGCAGCCTTTAAGGAGACGTCAGTGATCCGAGTTGTGGAGCGCAGGTACGTGTTTCTGATGCGATCGGTTAGTTTAACCCCCAGCATACTGCGCTCCATCCCTCTGAATGACCTCGAGGGCCGACCTCTGTTTTTTTGGTAACAGAGGTAACGATAGTACACTCTATTAACAGCAGAGAAGCTATGATGCAATCGTGTAGCCACAACACGCTGACTAAGCCCTGAATCCAACAACGCCACTACTTGAAAAAATCTCTTTGGTATGATGTCTCACAGAGCTTAGTTGACAATCACTACTAAAAAAAATATTTCTTCGCAAAAAACAGCAATTAAATTAAGATAAAATTCTTAAATTCCGACGAATAACACATTAAAACAATCATCTACATTCACTTGTTAGATGAAAATTCGAAAATTCAAAATCAAATTTGGAATTGTGGTGCGCCATTGTGTAGAATAAACTGCCAGCTATTTATTGGAATATTTTGTTAAATCCTCTTTTTCATTTAAATGTTGCCTAAATTGTTCTAACAGTACTGTTCGATTTTTTTGATGAGAAGGGTATATTATATACTATGTGTTCTAAGTTTAGAACTTTGAACTAACAGGCTTTTCACAGCAAGTATTATTTATCTACGGAGTCTCGTGAAAAAAAATAACGAGCTTCCCAAAAAAATTAGGAAATATCTTATTCTTAAATAATATCTATTATAATAATTCTCGTTTGGGTGATATTTCTATTTAAACAAACCCATTAAATTTTCGATTAATTAATTCAAGTAATTCAATTTGCAAAAGTATAAACATAAAAGTTTTCTCAACCCCCCATCTTGCCCTACCTTCAGGGTAAGATGGGGTACCCCCTAGAGTTATAAATGTAAATGCTACATTGCCATAATCGATCAAATCATCACAACTGCAATCGCACCTCCATTCTAAATAAAATCACTTTCACTCTTAACTAACTTTCTTCCTAATCTTAAATCATAAAAAATATCATGCCCATTTCAGTCATTTTAATGTAATCTAGACATTTCACAAAATAAATCTTACCCGATTCCGTAAATATTGGCGTCTACAAAGCACTTTATTCTCACCCATCTCAGAATGCTCTTGTATTGCTCTCAGTCACGAAGTGATTAAATTGAAATAGCTTGAACAGACTATTAAACCCGCACCGCACCGTACCTTTAAATTATGTCAGACTATTATGGCAAATTATTAAAATAAAATGGCGGTGCGATCTGGACTAGATTTCATCGTCTGTTACAGCTATAATAATCACTCGACAAATGACACGATGATAAGACAATATGCGAGGTTGCTCGATCACTGCTATGCTATGGCTTCTTAGGTTGGATTTTACCATTCATAATTAAACGCGATTACTTCAAGCTAATCTCAGTTTAGGCATAAATCTGCGTTCAAAACTCCAAATTGGATTTTACCAACTCAAACTGATCACGATTAGAGCTAAAACGCGTTTAATTTCTGAACGCCCAATTTTGGACGGTTAACGCGTTGAACACGATCAAATGAACTGTCATCGGATCTGTCATCGTGTTGTTAGGTTATGTACCTAGCAATAATTACGTATTTTCGAAAACATCGGCTTAAATAATAAAGAAAAAGCATGAAAAGGGCTTTAGCGCTCGCATTTGATGAAACCTATGATGAAAATATAATTCGTCGTCCAAGATGGATCCGTGAACGTGAAGAACATTTTGACACCCTTGATGATAAGGATTTTGTTACAAGATTTCGTCTCACGAAACACACAGTTCTAGACTTATTGGAGTCTATTGAAGATAAACTAGAGTTTCCTACAAATATGTAAGTTCCTTTTTGTAGTTTGTTAGTTCTCACTACGCCGGTATGCGGTAGGACCTATAGCTATGTGTTTGTTCTTTTTTAGAAACAACAGTGTATCACCCATCAATCAATTGCTGTGTGCCCTACGCTTCTACGCAACAGGATGCTATCAAATGACTGCAGCAGATTTATGTGGGTTTAGCACTTCTACTGCCCATAGATTTGTGCACAAAGTCAGCGCCGCTATTGCTACACTTCGACCTCGCCACATTTATTTTCCAGAATTACCAGAAGAGATCCGCCAGACACAAATAGAATTTTATAAGAGAGCTAAATTTCCGAATGTTATAGGTGCTATAGATTGCACTCATGTGAAATTTATAAAATCACCAGGTTAGGCATTGTTTTTTTAATTTTCATGAAAATTTCTTACCTACCAGTATTAAAGTGCACTATGAAATATAACATGTTGTAGGCAACTAAAATTTATAAAATAAATTTTTTTCCAGGTGGAGATCAACCTGAGATTTTTCGAAACAGAAAACAATATTTTTCGTTAAATGTGCAAGCAATCTGTAATGCCAAATTGGAATTCACCGATGTGGTTGCACGATGGCCAGGAAGCACCCATGACTCATACATTTTTAACAACTGTTATAGAAGAGCTTTGTTTGAACAAGGACAGTATGGCAATGCTGTTCTTGTTGGAGATGCAGGCTATGCTTGTAGCAAATACATGATGACTCCATTGGAACAGTGCAATACTGATGCTGAAAACTTGTACAATGAATCTCATATCCGAACTAGAAATTGTGTAGAGCGGCTTTTTGGAGTCTGGAAAAGACGTTTTCCGGCCATGGCCATTGGATTAGGAGTGTCAGTAAAAAATTCATTTCCAATAATCATTGCCACAACTGTTTTACACAACATAGCCAGAAGAAGTGGTGAAGACGCACCACCTAATGATAATGAAGTAATAAATCCAGCATCTTGGGAGGCTATTTTAAATCAAGGAAATATCAATACTGGAAGTGGAGATGGAAGACTACAAAGAACTAATCCAAATCATAGAAGGCGCAATGAATTTGTAACAAACTATTTTGCACAGTAAGTCTACACCTTTTTGAATATATCAATAACTAGCAAGATTTTTTAAAATTATATTATTAGACTTTCATGAAAAAAACCAATGCTAAATACCACATCAAAATTGTTGCATACTTTAAAAACCGATGTGTATGAACAGAGGAAAGCTACTTTTTTATACTATGCAGAGATCAATGTTAAGACCTACCTTTAAGCTCAGTCTAGTCAGGGAAAGCTTTTGCTTTTCAAGGCACATGAACTAATTATTTTTATTTCAATATTTATACTCCTAGAAAAGTTGATAATAATTTCTATTTTCTATCTTTTCAGATTACCAAGATAATTGAGGGACAAGGTTGACTATTCCTCTTGTTGCTTATATTAGCTACAATTATCAAATATTTATATGAAATTGACTAACATGCTTAGAACACATAATGGTACAGCTTTATGTATCAATTCTGAAATATAAATAAATTTAAATAAATGAAGTATCTATAAATATTAATGAAATAAAATGTGTTTATGAATGTAAGTTAAATGAACTTCAATTGTGACTGTAAAATAATAATAAAACAACTTTATTTTGTAAATACTATTCTTTTAATTTCTCTAACTGTATTTGTAATATTTCAAGCTTTATTTTTTCTTGCTCTGTTTTTAGCTTTTCTTGTTGCAGTTTTTCTCTTTCTGCCTGCTCTTGTAATTTTAAAATGGACATATTTAGTGTATGCTCCTCTTCCGCAAAGGCATTGGTTGTGAGCAAAGTTTTTATTCGCTCGTCATTTAAACTTTGCACCCGTCTTAAAACTGGCCTCCGACGACTGGCCCTGGCGGAGGTGGTAGTTGCCGATTGTGGGGCACTGAAAATAAAGAACGATAAATTAATCTTAGATCACCAGACATGTATGTGTGAAAACTTTAATTGTATATATTACTGCTAGCAGTGCACTGCGGTTTTAACCACATAGTTTCAGTTCTGATAAAATATAAGAATACCACTATCTTCACACTTTTCGCTATCCCATACAAAATATTTTTTAATTATATAATACAGACAGACAGACTTGGAGGGGGGACTTTGTTTTATAATATGTAGAGATAGAGATTTACTAACCTTAATAAAGTGGGCACTGGATTCTGAGCCTCTGGCTCCATATGAGGCGAGGGACTCCGGGATCTAGCCAGAACTGGGTTTCTCGGCTCTCTCAACATGCACGCATTGTATTGTGACCAATCCTGAACAGAAGTGTGATATATTAATTACATATTACACAGTTTATGACTTATTAATGTGTCTCGTAATATTACTTTTCAGATTATTAAATATACCGCATCAAAATCCGTTGCGTAGTAAAATCTAAGCATACATAGGGACAGACAGGCAGGGAAGCGACTTTGTTTTATACTATGTAGTGATTTACAGTATACAGATTTCAATCAATATTAAAAAACTTATCTTACTTAAATATTTTAGTCCTAAATAATTCTGAATACTTACAATAGTATATGCGGTAGATGTTTCAGCACACTCTGTTGGTTCAACAACAACTAGGTGATCTGAAATATACATTATATAGTTACTAGCTGTCCCGGCAAACATTGTTTTGCAGTATAGATGAATAACCTGGATACCGACTGCAGCGCCATCTGCCGGGCTGATTTGTGAATCTCAACCATCCAGGGCGCCACCCAAACGCATACTAAAAAATCATTCAAATCGGTCCAGCCGTTTAGGCGGAGTTCAGTGACATACACACGTACAGTAGAATTATATTTAAAAAGATAATAAGTTATCTTTTCATGCTAATAATGCTAGTTATTAAAAAAAACCCGGCCAAGTGCGAAACTCGCGCACGAAGGGTTCCGTACCACTATCACAATTGGGTACGGAATCCTAAAATGGTTTACAACAACTTTGATTCAAAGAAAATCTGAAACTTATAAGAAACTCTTTGGTCAGTGAAGGAAGACTAGTATATTTGACAGATAGGGCAGCCATTTTGAATTCCATGACCAACTCGATTTGACGCGACCAATCAGAGGCGACCTCACATTGCCTTGTAGTTTTTGAAACACGTTTGTTGTATGGGAGCCCCTTTTAAATAATTGTTTTATTTTGTTTTTAGTATTTGTTGTTGTAGCGGCAACCGAAATACATCTTCTGTGAAAATTTCAACCTTCTAGCTATTACGGTTCATGAGATACAGCCTGGTGACAGACGGACAGACGGACAGACGGACAGACGGACGGACGGACAGACAGACAGACAGACAGACAGCGAAGTCTCAGTAATAGGGTCCCGTTTTTACCCTTTGGGTACGGAACCCTAAAAAGGGAATCTAGCAACATATATTTCAGAATTTGTAAACACATACCACTAGTAAGCGTAACCTCGACTTCAGCTGCAGTACTGCTACCAGCTACTGCTGCACTGGTACCAGTTTCTGCTGTACTACTACCAGCTTCTGCTGTACTGCTACCAAGATCTACTGTACTGCTACCAGTTGCTGTAAAAAGAATGCACATAAGCTATCTACAAAGTATCACTAATTTATTTTAAGGAAATGAAATGAAAAGAAATAGAAACAGAGAGCCAATTACAGACAATCACAAATAGATATGATTAGATGATTTGATTTTTATTTAATACTAAATTTTGCCCGTTACATTGGCCGCGTAGAAGTCGATAATGGTTCTAAATAATAAAATTTTAAGTAGATTGGACCAAGGAATCACATTGTCCCATACAAACTTCCCCCTTTTTCACCCCGTAAGGACTAGAATTTCGGAAAATTCTTCGTTATTAGATGCCTACTTCATACAAAGAACACATCTTCCAAGTTTCAGGTCACTATGATCAGCGGTTTGGGCTGTGCGTTGATCCGTCAGTCATTAAGGACAAAGCATGATATTATTGTATAGATAATAATATTATACTAACCTAGAACATGAGCGCCGTCCGTATCAAATGGATTAACGAAGCCGGTCACTCTTGTTTGGATTATCTCCGATACACGTTCAATGACCGGATCTTCGTTAAATTTTTTTGGGGGACCTCCACCTGTTAGGTACATAAAAAAGGTAGGTACAGATTAGATAAAGAGTATTAAAGAGAAATTACCTACTCAAAATTTTTTAAGGTTTTAGGTACTTTTCAAGTGTGTACTCACCTGTAGCCAAATGATGTTGATTACGCAAGGTAATCAAATTCTTCGCCCTTTTCTTTAAATTCTCCCAACATGTTTTTAAAGATACACTATCTCTGGGATGGAGATAGGATGAAGAATTAAATTCAGTGGCAATTTTTTGCCACTGTTCATTTTTGGCACGTATCGTCACGTTGTCTGTTTTTTTATTTTCAACGATATCAAAATATTTTTCCACCAACTCTATGAGCGTATTTTTTTCACTCGCGGCGAATGTAGGCTCCCTTTTGCGTTTCATTTTCTCTTCCTTTGCAAAGATTGTTGTTCGTAAAGATTCAAATGGATTCAAATCCGAAAGCACAATCACAATAGATACTATAAACCACCGGTCCGCAACTAGGACAAATTTAAAATTTCCCAAATAGCTACGTTAGTATTGCCAGTTATGAATAGAAATATCCACAACAAAAGATGATTTCATTAATTTACTTAATCAACTTCATTATTTTGATATTAATTAAGTATAGAATAATTACATTGATACCTAATTAACAAAAATAAATATATTTATAGTGATGAAATAAAATAATACAATTGAAATTATTAAAACACAAATTTAATTTTCCATTTTGTACGGGAACAATTTTGTAACCTTGTAACAAATTGCAATTGTCAGACTATTCTTATTTTTCCTCTAATATTTGGCATCGCGTGACAGCCATTTTGCCATCGCTCATCATCGTTTTGTCTATGATTGTTTCAATCAATTACGAGTTTATTTTATTAAGTTGCCGAAAACTTGGTTTTCATGAACACGATCAAAATGTAGCCGGTAAAATCCATTTGTACTTAATCCGAGATCGAACGCAATATGTAAACGCGATCAAATTAATCTTAGATTTATCAAACTCCGATTAACGTGGGACTGATAAAATTGGCCCTTACACATCGCATTCCACGTGGTTTAACGATTGTTGGTTTGTGTTTTATGACAAAATGCTCCATCTTGCCCCCTCTCTCCTATATTATTATCTTTGTTTATAGGATATTAATCGCATGTTTTTATTTTTTTTATTATATTCTTTTCTCGTCGGACATTTCGACTATGTTAATAGTCATCGTTGCGAGGAAATACTAAACAGACAAAACACGTGAGTTGCAGTTTAAAACCTCTGTGGCGTTTCTTTCTAACCCCCTTACTTACAAACCAATCATAACTTTTTACGAGTTTAATAGCAGTTGATTAATGCACAATCTTACTTACAAACACTAAATAAAGTAAATCACTTCGTAAACTTATCGTTCAGTGGCTGTCAAATGAAACTTAAGGGTCAGGTTGTTTAAAACCATCGTAACTTTACGTTACAAAATGGCGAATGTTGAAAAGCTGATTTTTGTCATTTGCGAAAAAAGTAAGAAAAGAGGATGCCCATTCATCTACCCAGTTTGGCGCCATGTCAGAACGTTATGTAGTTGTAAAAACATATTTTAATTTTTGAGGTTAATTTATGCGATTTCAGCATTTTTTTCACCCTAGAATCCTAAATGGTACTAATTAAACGTTTAACTGAACTACCGCCTCCGCCATTGCGTCTTCCATATGGCACCAAAACGACAAAATAATCTATAAAGAAGTTTCTATTACGATAAACCCGAAAGTTCGCGTGATTACCCGACCTCTTTGGTTCGAGAATTTGGTCCGACCTCTTTGGTTTTGGGACGAAACTTGATATTTGTAACGTGTGTCATTGGCACCTGGAGAGTCCGAAGTCATAAATGAAAAAAAAAAGTGTGTCATTCATGACAGTACTGCGTGACCTCAATTTCGGCAATAAAAATAGTTAGATTTCTCATTAACCAGGGTGAATAAAAACTAAAAGTTTTCACAGGATAAGACTACAATTATGTGCCTATCGAATAGTGCTAAACCGTTCAGACATGTCTATTTGTATATGGGTCTGGAGCCCCTGGGAGAATGACCAATTTCCTTTGACATTGACAATGACAAAAATCTTTATTTTGACAGATAAATGATAGAAAAGTATAAAAATTGACAAAAAGAATGAACGATTTCCTTTAAAAAATCATCCGAAGCTAGCAAGGCGTTATGTAGCGGTTGTAAGTAAAGTTTTTTGATGCAGTGAATAAGAGCTATTATCGACATAGCTAACAAGCGGCTATATATTATTAGATAACGAGATTTTTGTAAGTAAGACCGTTAGTGTATAACTTTAAACGAACATGCTTGTTTTTAGTAATCTATTTGTAATTGATGGCAAAATATCGAGCTCTGTGAAAATATAAAAAAATGACCTATATCTGCTGTTTCAATTTACAAAGAATAAGCATGGACTTAATTATTTTGTCTGTTCTGCCTATTCATGTATGCAAATGTTATTTAAATCATAATTTATCTTTGTTTGTAGTCTTATTTTCAAGGTATTAACTGCGTGTTTTTCTTTCTTTTTAGGGTTCCGTACCCAAAGGGTAAAAACGGGACCCTATTACTGAGACTTCGCTGTCTGTCTGTCTGTCCGTCCGTCTGTCCGTCCGTCCGTCTGTCACCAGGCTGTATCTCATGAACCGTAATAGCTAGACGGTTGGAATTTTCACAGAAGATGTATTTCGGTTGCCGCTACAACAACAAATACTAAAAACAAAAAAAAACAAATATTGAAGAGGGGCTCCCATACAACAAACGTGTTTCAAAAGCTACAAGGGACTTTTATTGCAATCTGAGGTCGCTTCTGATTGGTCAGAGGCAAATCGAGTAGGTCGTGGAATTCAAAATGGCCGCCCTGTCTGTTAAATATACCAGTCTGCCTTCACTTACCAAAGAGTTTCTTATAAGTTTCAGATTTTCTTTGTGCCAAAGTATTTTTTTTCTTTTTTTTTGAGTGGTGTGGCTGTGGTCGTATGGAGTAAGGATCGAAGCTAAATATTTCACATTTTCCTATCAAATTTAAAAATTGGATGTAAATCATTTTAGGGTTCCGTATCCAAATGTCATAGTGGTACGGAACCCTTCGTGCGCGAGTGTCGCACTTGTCCGGTTTTTAGGGTTCCGTATTTATATTTATTCATCGCCGGACGTTTCGTCTATGTTACATACAATAGTCATCATCGCCAGCATATACTAAGCTTATAAGAAGCGTGAGTTGAAGTTTATTGCCTCTATTGTGCCTATAAAAAACATTATGTTAAAACATTATGGCTTATGGTTGTGTTTGTTAGAATCAATAGAAACCCTTCATTTACTTAGCCTCGCTTAGCGAAGCTCCGGTGGCATAGCGGGGCTATTATTTCTTAAACACATCTGTGTTTAAGAAAATGTGTGTGTGCACTGCGATTAAACCGCATCGCAAAAAATGCAACACATAGTACAAGCGCACGCATTTGCGATTTTGTCAGGGACTGATTTTAAAAACGGATACGCGGTTCTGCATTTTCCCCTAATCGTAAAGGCGTTTAATCGCAGTGCGTTCTAAGCCCAGTCCTCGTTTTGATAAAGGGAGCAGTTCGTTATTTATTTATTTAACTTTGTTGTTAACAGACTCAAGGTGTGAAAAGGATGTCGAAGGCCAACGACTCTCAACTGAGTTCGCACAAATATCATTGCTCTTCGCCGCAAGAGCTAAAACGGCATCAGGCAACCAGCGTTGCCAACGCACAATCGTCCGCCACTCTCACAACTACTGTTGGTAAGTTATATTACTACACTACAACCTTGGATCATAAGTATCATAACCCTCCTTTTGCTGTTGTCGGGTAAAAATCACCTCAAAACTACAACCTTGGAGGTTTCAAATATAAAGTGAGTAGATATTTTTCAAAGAGGATACAATGTACTATAGTGCGTTTTATCTTTAAATTCCTATGCTGTTGCTATGCTTGATACCTTGAATGTGATACCTTGAATTTAGGGCGATTTTTATATGATAGATTAATAAATGAATCCTTCCTGAATTTAAGGTATAGCACACTCAAAGTATTAAGGCAACACTTATTTGTTTTGCTACCAACATGGCGGCATAGGAATTTGAAGATGAAACGCACTATAGATTATAATATTTCGTACTCAAACATTTTCTAGTGTAAAGTTATTTTATTTTCTAGTCAATTATTAACCATTTGGAAATTAGCCAGTGTCAAGTATTTTATAATATTTGCAAGTTATTTGCAGATACAAAAACAGTCGAAGACGTTGTATGTTTAAGTCAAGACAAAGGAGTCATTGTAAATGGCGGCTGTTTTACAACAACTTTTTAGGTTTAGAAGCAACCGTCTTGCTTAGCACTGGTTTTCATTTTTACTACATATGCACGCTAACCGGACGCGCGAGGGAGCTAGCCGACGTACTTTCCAGACGGAAGGTGGCCGTGGCGTTCCTGCAGGAGACTCGATGGAAAGGCAGCAGATCCCGGCTCATTGGGAATGGCTACAAGCTGATCTACACGGGTGCACCTGGTGGAGAGAACGGGGTGGCTGTGGTGCTCGCTGAGGGGTTGCATGACGATATCTTGGAGGTGAATCGCTTTAGCGACCGACTTATGTGCGTGAAGGTGCTTATTGGGGGGGTTCCTACTCACTTAGTAAGTGCTTACGCGCCACAGGTCGGTTGTAGCGACGCTGATAAGAGGTCGTTTTGGGATAAACTCGGCGAGGTCCTTGGGGCAATCCCGTTGTCACAGGGAATCGTTTTGGGTGGTGACCTAAACGGTCATGTGGGTGAGATGGGGGTGGAATTTGAACGTGTTCATGGAGGCTTCGGGTATGGCAGTCGGAATGCGGAAGGGGAAGAAATTCTGCGTACGTGTGCCACTGCCGACCTGGCACTCGTGAACACTTATTTCAAAAAGAAGCCCGACCACTTGATCACGTACAGGAGCGGGGGGCGCGCTACCCAAATCGATTTCCTAATCACTAGGAGACACCATATCGGCAACGTGGCCAACTGCAAAGTCATACCCGGTGAGAGTCTCACTGCCCAACACCGTATCCTTGTCATGGATCTCTGTGTAAAGAGCAAAGACAAACGACCGGAACCATGTCAGCGCCGAATCAGATGGTGGATGCTTGATGAAGTCAAGTCCCAGATGCTCGCCTCAGCAATCGGCGACAAATGTGCTAATGCTGAAGGCGATTCGGTACAGGAACACTGGGACAGGATTCAGGTGTCTATCGCTGATTCGGCGCGGTCGGTCCTCGGTATGTCTAAGGGTGGACGCAAGTGTGACAAGGAAACTTGGTGGTGGAACGACACAGTCCAGAGGGAGACTAGGGTGAAGAAATCCCTCTTTAAAAAGTGGCAAGCGTCCAACTCTCCTGAAGATCGCGACGCGTACAGGTCTGCCAAACGTGCCACAAAGAGAGCAGTAGCCAGAGCCAGACGGGACCACTTACAGCCATTGTACGATAAGTTGGAAACGTCTGAGGGGCAGAAGCTTATTTATAAGTTGGCACGTTCTAGGATCAAAGCGGCACAGGATATATCCAAGTGCCGCTGTGTAAAAGATCATAATGGTAACCTGCTATGCGAGGACCTCGCGGTGAAGGAGAGGTGGCGCTCTTATTTCCACGAACTGCTCAATAAGCAGTATAAAGAGGTGCAGCCACCGGAACTCCCTCCTAATCTAGGACTAGTGCCACTGATAACGCCTGAGGAGATGCGCAAGGCTCTTCGCTGCATGAAGAATCGGAAAGCTGTCGGCGCCGATGGAGTCCCCATCGAAGTATGGAAGGCTATGGGTTCTCGTGGTGTGGGCATCTTAACCAACCTTTTTAACCGCATACTCGAGACCGGCAGAATCCCCGCCCAATGGAGACTGAGTGTTATCACTCCAGTGTTCAAGGGCAAGGGATCTGTGCAGGAGTGTGGAAGTTATCGTGGTATAAAGGTCATGTCCCACACCATGAAGCTCTACGAGCGTATAGTTGACTCTCGGATCCGGCAGGAGTGCACTGTCTCGGAGGGCCAGTATGGTTTCCGCCCCGGTCATGGTACCATGGACCCTGTTTTCGCCCTAAGGATCGTTATAGAGAAATACAGAACGAAGAATACGCCTCTGCATTTTCTGTTCCTGGACTTGCAGAAGGCCTTCGACTGTGTTCCTCGCGGGATGATCTGGTGGGCGCTGCGGTTCAAAGGGGTGCCCGAAACTTATATTGGAACCGTCAGGGACATGTACCGAAATTCCGATTCAGTGGTGCGAACTGCTGTTGGTGACACTAAATCTTTCCCCATTACAGTCGGAGTCCACCAAGGATCCGTCCTAAGTCCGTTTCTGTTTAGCGTAATAGCGCTAAACAGCGCTATTACGCTTACTGCGTACTGTCCGTAGTCATCCGAGACGCACACGAGCAGCCCCCGTGGATGCTCATGTATGCTGATGATATTGCGCTAGCGGACTCGGATAAGGGACGGCTTGGAAGGCGTGTAAATGCGTGGAAAGAGTCACTTGAGAACGGCGGTTTGCAACTCAACGTAGCGAAGACCGAATACTTGGCTAGCAATACCACAGATCCCACACCTGTCTGCGTAGACGGTCACAAGGTCGAGCGGACAGACCAGTTTAAGTACTTGGGATCTGTGCTTCACGAGTCCGGCGACATCGATTGCGACGTCAAGTCCCGCATTTCGGCAGCTTGGGCCAAGTGGCGAGAGGTAACTGGTGTCATCTGTGACCCGAAAATGCCGGTTAAACTGAAGGGGCAGGTCTATAAAACGATCATTAGACCTGTCCTTTTGTATGGTAGTGAGGCGTGGCCATTGCTTGAGCGACATAAGCAGGAGCTGCGTGTCACGGAGGTGAAGATGCTGCGCTGGATGTGTGGAGTGCCGCGAAAAGACCGCGTCAGAAACTCCCGCATCAGGGGCAGCCTTCATGTCCGAGACATTGCAGACAAACTGCAAGAATGCCGCTTACGGTGGTACGGCCACGTTCTACGGAAACCGGCTAGTTACGTGGGAAACAAGTGTCTTGCTATGGCACCTCCGTCCGGCCGCGGCAGATTGGGAAGACCCAAGAAGTGCTGGCTTGACGTTGTAAGATCGGATATGCGTGCAAATGGCCTCACTACACGGGATGCCGAAGATCGTGCGAAGTGGAGACGTAAAAGTAGGAAAGCGGACCCCGGGCTCTCGAGAGAGATGCAACCGGGAACAACGCTCGGATGATGATGATGATGATGATGCACGATTTCACGAACCTAAATCCTATCCTACTAATATTATAAAGGTGACAGTTGTGAGTATGTATGTGTGTTTGTTACTCAATCACGTAGAAACCGCTGAACTGATTACTATGAAACTCGGTATGTTGATAGCTGGAGACCTGGATAACACATAGGCTTCTTTTTATCCCGATATTCTTGCGGGATCGGGACTTACGCGGGTGAAACCGCGGGGCGCAGCTAGTTGATTATAAATATGCCACCGAAATTAAACAATTTACACGCATATTTACGTTTAAGTATTGAGGTTTCGAAAATGAATATTCAGCAATAAATTTCAACGTGTTCCCGCGAAAACCACCAGTTATTATTATTGTTTCTAAATTACTGATGGCGATATAAAGTAAAGATATAAAGATACACCGGGTCAGTAGTCCGTCTGTCAAGGCCCTTTCATCTCGGGAACGCGCGGAGGTATCGAGCTTTAAATACTTTTTAAAGGGTATAATTTAGACGGTCACCAAAATTATTTTTAAGACTCTAAGCCTAAGCACTAAATAAAATAAACAACTCCAAAAAAAATAATTGTCTTATTTTAAAAGGGCCCCGAAAGTTAATGAAAAAACGTCAAAAAAATCGCAAGCCTTGCACAAATATTATTTTTGATTCCTAAAATGGATTAATGGTCACCAAATTCTGCCCAACTCAAAGATTAATATTACTACCAAAAATTTTACTCCAAAATAGTTTGAAGTCATCCAAAATACATTATTTGATCCCAGACTACTTTAATGTAAGACTAAAATTACAAATGCTTCCCTTTATTTCTTAACCCCGCACTCCGCGGGGAACGAAATATACGGATCACCCCGACTTGGATAGGTTAGGTTAATGTTAGAACATGATTACACGCAGCGCTTTGGCGAGCGAGCGAAGCGAGCGTGCCGCGGCAGCGGGCGCCAAAGCGCCTAATACTATCTATAAATAAAACTAAGCTGCGGAGACTAAGCTTTTGTTTGGGAACCCCAGTATATTTAGTGAATTTCATATAACAATAAATAAGCGACGTACGTTTGGGAAGACCAGTATATTAATTGGTATTCGAGAAATATTCTAGCGATCGTTAGCTTTTTAGCCTAGCAAAAATTACCAAATTAGAACTCATGGTATAATATAATTGGTAACATCTAAGTAGTGACAATATATAATCTTTAGTCTAAAGTGTATTTTAAAGGCGGCCGTATATTTTTATGGCAGTCATTGATACGAAAAAATTGTTTTATTTCATAATATTTTAGGAAACGTAATTTGGTGACCATTTATCCATTTTGGTAACTGTTTAGAATTTTTTGGTAATAAAATAGGTACTTTTTTGGGCGGTGTTTAAACACAGGCCCTTTTTAAATGTGGTCTCTAAGGCAAAACGAAATTAGGCGGGTCGATATACATAAATAAATGTATTTATATAAATAAATTTCAGCTACCTCCAACTTGCCTCCGACTCCAGTAAACAGCATGAACACGTTCATTTTGGGCGTCGGAATCCCGCAGCAGATGCCCTTAATGAACCGCATGACGGCAATGCCAGGTACTTATTATCTATCTATCTATTTCTATCTATATACTAATATTATAAAGCGGAAGAGTTTGTTTGTTTGTTTGAACGCGCTAATCTCAGGAACCACTGGTCCGATTTCAAAAATTCTTTATGTGTTGAATAGTCCATTTATTAAGGAAGGCTATAGGGCAGGGGTTCCCTACCTTATTTGAGGCGCGCCCCCCTTTCGACCATAAAAAAAATCCGCGCCCCCCCGTCCAGTCCAGATTATCAGGCCAGAATAAAAAGTGTTCGAAATAAGTATTTTTATTGCTCATTATAGTTTTCAAAGTCATACAAAAGGTATTTGGCAAGTTGCAAGTGGCAAAAAACATCGCGACACCATATGTCTAACTATTGTAGTTATCTCGCAATAAGTGTTTTTGTAATTTTTGTAAATAATTAAAATGCCGTCGCTTTAATAACCTTTTATTTTGTACCTTGGTATTAATCCTTATCAAAATAAATTACTTCATATTCAAGACGAATTCAATACCTTTCTAGGACCTTTTGAATTATTTAATTCGGACATTTAATTCAAAAGATATCGCGATATTAAAAATGTAAGTATGTTGCAACCAAATAAGTATTAAGTATTGCGCGCGCATGTATGAGCGCGGTCGGCTCCATGCAAAGCGGTTGTGCTCAGCGATACTTTTTAATACTTTTTTAGGGTTCCGTACCCAACAGGTAAGAACGAAACCCTATTACTGAGACTTCGCTGTCTGTCTGTCTGTCCCTCTGTCCGTCTGTCCGTCTGTCCGTCTGTCCGTCTGTCACCAGGCTGTATCACATGAACCGTTATAGCTAGACGGTTGACATTTTCACAGAAGATGTATTTCGGTAGCCGCTACAACAACAAATGCTAAAAACAAAATAAAACAAAAATTTAAGAGAGGCTCCCATACAACAAACGTCTTTTTTAGTTATTGTTGTCAATTTCCGTATCTAATTGGATTTTGTATTATATAATTTTTGTGCAGATGTTATAAGTACAGAATAAGTACAGAATAATAAATAAACAAATCTAGCCGTGTACCCCCGACATAGAATAGTATTACCCCATCTCATCCCGTGGGTGTCGTAAAGGCGACTAAGGGATCTGAGGGAGATTAGCTAACCTTAAGTACTCCCCGCGCGGTGGCGGATAAACTGCTTGATCCCTAAGAGGGTTGGTGTCAGGCAGGCGGCCGGCCGTAAAAACATTGCCAAATCTAATTGCAGCAGGTATGGTCAATGATGACTTACCGACTGCGCCGACCCCAAATAAAAAAAAAACTATTTGGGGTTTAGCGGACCCCGGGCTCCCGAGAGGGATGCAACCGGGAACATCGCTCAGATGAGAAGAAATAAATAAACAAATCCTGAAAGTCACTTTTCTACGCGGACAAAGTCGCGGGCACTGCTAGTTTTTAAATAATTAAAAATCCGTCGCTTTGGTAACCTTTTATTTTGTACCTTGGTATTAATCCTTATCAAAATAAATTACTTCATATTCAAGACAAATTCAATCCCTTTCTAGAACCTTTTTAATGATTCAATTTGGACATTCCATTAAAAGATATCGCGATATTAAAAATGTAAGTATGTTGCAACCACTGACCTCCATGGTACAAGTCGCTGGACAGGGGATAGCGCACTGAATTTTGTGCCTATTTGATCTGCGCCATGTTGCGCTGTTTACTATTGATAGTGATGGTGACGGGAACTAACTATTCCTACGGGAACGGGACTTACGCAGGTGAAACCGCGGGGCACTGCTAGTTATATATAAAACTTATTATATTAAACTAGCAGCTCCCCGCGGTTTCACCCGCATAAGTCCCGATCCCGTGGAAATATCGGGATCAAAAGTAGCCTATAGCCTTCCTCAATAAATGGACTATCCAACCCCGAAAGAATTTTTCAAATCGGACCAGTGGTTCCTGAGATTAGCGCGTTCAAACAAACAAACAAACTCTTCCGCTTTATAATATTAGTATAGATGGGTCGAATAAATTACTTGTTATCTAATATTTGTATCTGTAAATTACAGGTGTAATTCCAATGTACTACGCGTCGCCTGCACCCATGCCTTCAACTTCGACTAATTCAAACGCTGAACACCCCGGTTCCGATGCTTTCAGACATCAACCTAGTAAGTCTATACTTTTACTCCCTTACTAATAAACGATGTGTCGCCGCGAGTTACTTCAGCGGATTGTCCCGAATTTCTCGTTGTTTTTTGACGACCGTTTGACACTTTCTTATTAAATAGCTTCAAGACATTAATTAGAGCGAATGACGCACTGTTTTAATAAACACATTGACTTATCACTTTTTACCCGACTACGGCGAAGCCAAAAGGAAGGGTAATGTTTTTGGCAGTCTATGTATGTATGTATGTATGTTTGTATGTTCCACCGTAGCGCCTAAACTACTGAACCGATTTTAATGAATGAGGGGTCAATAGATTTGTAATAATAGGCCGGATGTCGTAGGGTATATACATTTTATCAAAATATTATATGACTGAATTTAAACCTCAGATTCTACCCTCGAAAAAAATAAAATTAATATAATCACCGCATGTTAGGTATCAAAAGAAAGGTCTTGTCGAGCACATTTTAAAAATATATATATATCTATATATATCGTTTTGTTTAAGTCAAAATATGTATAATATTGCGGTCGTACAGCTCGCGTGGTCCGTAATAAAGTTGCACAATAAGTTAATAACAAACCAACATTACGTTTGAGTAGGTATTAGATGGTAAAGATAGTTAATCAGGGTTCCGTACCCAAAGAGTAATAATAAAAACGGGACCCTATTACTGACACCCCCACGATGCCGCATCTTTATCGGAATTGGAGAGGCTTAGAAGTCTCGACTCTGCTCAATAATAAGCCAGTTCCCTGTGCAGGATCTTATGTGTGGCTATTGGTACCGTGGTCTTGATCCTTTCTTAAAATGCGACGAGGTATATATTGCACTGCTAGTGTATGTTTTATACCCGATAAGGAATCAGAAAAGTATTACATAAAAAAGATAAAGTTTAAAAAACTAAAACCCGACTACGAATATAAAAAAGAGGGTCTAAAAAATAAAGTTTGAAAAACTAAAACTCGACTTCGTAAATAAATAAAAAATGGGGGTCTAAAAAGGGCAAAACAAGAAGATAATTATTTAGATTGAAATCCAGAAATGCATTGGTACAAAAACTTATAACACCCCTCTTTTTCCGTCGGGGGTTAAAAATGGTCAAGGTACAGCCGTGGTCGTACCTACTGTATACCAACTATCATTATGTGGGTGATAGGAATACCTCTATAAATACAGACATAGTAGGCACTAGATATATACAGTAGGTACGACCACGGCTGTACCTTGACCATTTTTAACCCCCGACGGAAAAAGAGGGGTGTTATAAGTTTTTGTACCAATGCATTTCTGGATTTCAATCTAAATAATTATCTTCTTGTTTTGGCCCTTTTTAGACCCCCATTTTTTATTTATTTACGAAGTCGAGTTTTAGTTTTTCAAACTTTATTTTTTAGACACTCTTTTTTATTCGAGATCTTTTCTTGATTGTTTCCACGCTTTACACCACTTTTGGAATCCGTTTCCAATATCACAATTTAATTCAATTATTTAATGGGCGCCTGAAAATCTTGCGCCTGAAAATCTTAAAAGTTGACATTTTGCTTACGTCAGTGACGTCACGCCTTAATAGTTGCACCAACGGCCGTTGGAACGAATTTGAAATATTTTAACTACTATGTTATTTTTTTGTACTAAACATTAAATTATGTACAGTTTTTTTTTGTTTTTTAACATCAACAGGGCAGTTTGTCAATATTTCTCATGTTGCAGTGAATTTGTGACTTGTTTGGTGGAAAATTTGGGAGTGTTAGATGTCAATTAGTTAAGTTGTCAGTGTGTATTAGTTAATAATGTATTGTATTTGTGATTACAGTTCCATGCATGATGTACGGTCAACCGTTTATGTATCAATCTATTAACCCTCAAGTACCTTATCCGGCGGTACAACAGACGGTGATGGCTCAATCCATGCACTATTTGAACCCACTCAATCAATTCCCACTGAATACCAACAATTACGAACAGGTATGGATATTATTACACCTTTCCGTGAATTTTGCACCGAGTCTAATATATATTCTAACCTTATATATCACTCGTCTTCATCACCGCATCAAATCCATTAACAAAATTTGGCCTTGGACTCTTGTCATTTCACTAACTTTTTTTCCTAACAGCCGGGTTACACGGAACACATTACCTGCATGCGTAGTAATGTCGTCTCTCTTACTTTGTATGAAACTGAAAGAGACAGGCTCGTATATGCCTGTCGTGCATGTGTCCTGGCTTTCTTACAGTTTCATAAAGTAACGGGTCCAGTGTGATCCAGCTGTTAGTATACTAAAGGAAAGTCTTGTATGCACAACTATGACGTCACATTTGCGTACAATTTGGTTGCAGCAGAAACATGTTTTCGAGAGTGTGAGAATTGGATGCACTCGCATACAAGTGGAGATCAGTTGACAGTCTAAAGTCAAAGTCGAAACATGCAACTGATGTTGGCGCGTTTATTTTGCATCTCACTTGAATAGAAAAGTTCAAATCGTTCGCCATATTTCCATACAAGACTTGTGTTATGAAATCACGCCTCTTTTGAAATGAATTATTTGGAATGTATCTACGAGTAGGTACTTATTCAACTTCAACATGGAAGCTAAAGAAATATGTTAACTGAAATGAGTGGCATTTCAGTTAAATGCATGTAAATATACACTTATCGCATCGTATCGCCATCGGTCATATCAGACAATAAAACTTTTCACTGGCAGCCTTATAAAGTATCCTATTCTAGACGGATACGAATAAAACAAACATCAAAAGAATTGATTCAGCCTTTCATTATTTTTTACATTTCAAACTAACAGAACGTTGTTTTCTGTATATTTAGAAAATAGATGTGCCTTTTACGCGTTGCTCCCATCTAAGTCTCAATACCTAAGTTATGGTTTAATAAGTACCTACTGTCTTTTTGGTTTACTCATTTTTGCACTTTACGGCTAAACGCGCACTAAGTCGCGGCGGGAGCGCGTCGCGTTTTCCTTTGATATTTGCTACGCTGACGTGCCTACGCCGCGACTTATCAGGGCGCGAACAGCTTTGCACATCAAATAGTAAATAGTGCGTAGTGCATATTGCTATGAATGGCTTTCTTAGCCCGGATAACCGTGGGGCATAACTTAACATATTATTTCTACGACAGACATAAGTCATTTTTGATTAGTGAAGGAAATATATATAATACAAAGGTACCTCAATGTTTATTCCAATTTCTTTTACGTTGTTAATGGTTAGCATTAATACAAGTTATTCGTTTACATTAATAAATTTTTAATGGTTGACATTACTAATACATTGAATTTTTAAAGCTACAACGTTTTTTTTCATCGGCTAAAGCCGATGCCTGGTAAATAAATAAGGCCTCTATTCTAGTCTATTAGCTTCGGTATTAACTTCGGCTGCAGTATTAACTTCGGTCATAAAGCCTGTCTTAGTCTTGGGCGGCTTGAATCCCACGCTTCACTCAGGACTGTAAGTACAAATTACATATTTGACACCCTCGCTACGCTCGGAAGTTAAGTCTAGAGTCCTTCGTACGCTCTAGATTCAATTTAACGCCCTCTACACTAAGACAGGGCGTAATACCTCGGTGCATAAACTACTATTAATGGTTAACATTTATTCATTTTTAATGGTTAGCATTATTTATACATTTTTAAGGTTAACATTAACACATTTTAATGGTTAGCGTTACTAATAATTGTAATAGTGAACATTAATAATTTTTAATGGTGAGCATTGTTAAAAAAATTTAATAGTTAAAAAAATACATTAATTTTGCATACATGCGAATGTGTAAACAACAACAACAACGCTGTGTTATGCCCCGCGGTCCCACCCGCGTAGTTCCAGGTCTTTATAGTATTAGGAGATTTTGTGGAACTCAGCGAAAATATACCTTTAATATACCTTTCGATAACTTCCATAGTAATGAAATCTTCTTTTACTTTTTGAAATGAAGTTCTTAGTCTTATAGACACATTACAGTCTATATTTGTAAGCGTTTCTACCTACACGCTGAATCGGTTCTAGCATAGCTATACCGGTTCATATAGAGGTGTGAATGTTGTATTTCCAGGATGTCAAAGGAGAACAACTCAACCTACCTTCCAAAACAGAACGCTTTGGAAAACGAAATAACCTAAATAATTATACCAATAACCCTTATAAGGCAAATTTACCCTTATATTAATATGTATTCTTGTAACGGGTTTTATTTTCTATAATTGAATATAAGTTTAATCTAGTCTGCAATGTCTTTATGATATAAAACGTGCTTAATAAATTGTCTTTTTTTACCAACTGCTTTTAAAAATACGTAGATTTTATATTTCACTGACATAGTCCGAGGTGCGGCTAAGGAATTACACCAACGCCCTTAGAATACGGTACATGCCACTACTAGAAAATCACTATAACTGAGTATTGATTTAATTAATAATTAGTTATCGTTTTATTCACGCATTTATTCGCTATTTATCGACCGTCGAACACTAAATAGCCACTTAATATTTGAGGGATAGTTTAAAAATTCGGCAGCTTCTAAATAAAAAATAGTACGTGAATTCATATTTTAACAGCTTGTTAAGTAGCTCTCAAATTTTAAGTAGCTTTTCAGTATTCCGTAAGAGGAAATTTAGGATAAGTGCCTACTTATATTTTACTTTGCGTCATGCCTAAAACTCGGTCTGTATATATACTGTAAGTGTTAGTAAAACTAACTAACACTTACAGTATATTATGTGAACAGGCAATTCTTGTCTGAAAACATAACATTCTACTGAGCTAACTTACTTAGCTACGGTAAATGTATCATCATACAAGAATTGTCAATACGCTATTCTGCTGAAACGCCAGTGTAAATCATGCCTCAGCCATTTTTATTATAATGTCAGGCCATTACATACAACTGAAGGGATGATACACGATTACTGAAGATAAAGTCACGCGCACACGTGCCTTAATTACACGTCACGCTTCTTAGCTGTGTGTGTCATCTCTTTCAATTTCATACAAAGTTAAAGCAGGAATGACTCACGCAATCCAAGCGTTTGCTGTGATCCGGCTTCAAAAAGCATCCATCAACATACAGTGTGTTTAGGGACGGTAATATAAGTCGAAAGGAGGTTGTGCTAGACGTCTAGGCGAATACATTTAATTCTAAGATACAACTTTTGGATTTTCGAATATTTTTGTTTCGAAATTGCGAGTTTATCTTGTACCGAAATGCAGGTTTGTTTAAACACCTGGTTTTCAGCTAATCTTTGAATTCAAATGAAAATAAAAATGGAATTATGGTATTACCGTCCTCGAAAAACACTGTACATACATAGATCACATAAGTACATCACAAACATTTTCGAATGATCACATCTTAGTTTAACTCTGTCTGTATGTGTGTATTCTCTGCTTCATTTGTTTTTAAGTATTATTCAGAGGCGATATGTCGCTCAGCCTTTTTATTCCTGGGGTTTAAATCGTTTCTTTTGGGAAATTCACTTTTTGACTCGGTTACAATAACTGTGCACATATCATTTATATGACAGCATGCGAATCTGCATATAAAAATGTAAACTCGTGTGGGCCAGTTGTACAGTTATAAGGACCGTGTCAAAAAGTTTTTCACCCTTCCTTGTATAAATCTTCTTGAAGAACCTTTTTAAATCACTGGTTCCGGATCGTTATTAAACATAATGTCCTTTGAAATTAAACATGTTTTTTCGGTTTTATTTGCGTGGTGTCTATTACTTTTAGCATTGTTTCAATGCCTTTACAGATCTCTTCTTCAGCAAGACTTCTTCGTCATCTCTTCTTCAGTTTACAGAGAAACTTTGAGCATTGACACAATGCTAAAAGTAATAACACCACGCGGTTAAAACCAAAAATTGAGTTTAAATTCAATCCAACATTTTCGCAATGTTGGATGGAACAGAAGACAAATCTATGATGTCCTTTGACAAAGAAAATAAAAAGTAATAAAGTGAACCGCTATTTTACAGCTGTCTCCAACTTAAAATGTTATTTTAATTAGCTATGCTTCGCGCAGTCACACATGTAGATCTAGAATAATCTGGTTTTTTATATTTTCTCAGGTTCGTGATCTATTTGGGTGGGTTGGTTAGCGGAAAAATTGACTAAATCAATTCATATAAAACACAATTTTATAATAACAATTAATTTTGCTTACACTATTTTTCAAAATAAATGTATGCGAACAGTAGACCTCGCGAACATATTATCATGTGAATACAAATCGCATATTACTTAGAAGGTAATTTTTCTAGCAGGTAGTTGATTCCTTTTCTGAATTCAAGTTAAACACTTCGATATATATTAGGACAAGATGTGTCCCGCGGTTTAACCCGCGTATGTCCCGATCCCGTGGGAATTTCTAAAAACCCTTATCGGATGTCTACATCGTATAAAGAACACACTCCAAATTTCAGCTCTCTACTATCAGCGGTTTAGGCTGTACGTTGATCAGCCAGTCAGGGCAAAGAGTTTTATAGATATAGATTGATTCGAACCTCTTTATTCTTGTTCTGTTCTGTAATTCTGGTGTGTTATGAGAAAATATTGATTTGTGTATTATTAGAATTATGTTTTAGTCGAATTTTCCGCAGACGCTTCAGATTGTGTAGTTTTTGCGTGAATGTGCAAGCTAGTAACACGATTTATTATAACATTTATAATATTAAAAGAATAAGGATAAGCTATGACAGTAATCAGCACCATTTACATCCTGCTATGATTAGTTGGTTTCCACTTTTATACGAGCTGATGTCATAGGCATGTATGACGAGTCGTCTGGAACTGAGCAACACTGCAGCAGCAGCTTTGCGTAAAAAAAAGCACGCCGTCGCCGCCGAAAACCAGACAATGCCGACGTTAACGGACCACGGCATCAGTACTGCAACACCGACTGCGCTTCACAGGGTACGCTGTTCATAATCTTCTTAGCTGTATTGTAGTTGCTTACGTTTTATTTTTTATTTTTTTGCTTCTCTGTAACTACATAATTAAAGTAGCCATTAATCGAGGGGTTAATATCAGAATAATCGTACCTAGCATTCGCAAAAGATAAAATATTGTATTAGTACTAGATGGGCAGTAGATGAACGCGGTTGACCATGGGTTCATTACTAAGGTTCTCGATTTTATTTTGTTCCATCCAAGTGTTAATCTACTATATAAAAATAAGTCGGGTTTTCCTTCCTGACGCTATAACTCCAGAACGCACGAACCGATTTCCACGGTTTTGCATTCGTTGGAAAGGTCTCGGGCTCCGTGAGGTTTATAGCAAAGAAAATTCAGGAAAAATTTAATTATCTATAATTTATAAGGCAAAACAACGTTTGCCGGGTCAGCTAGTACTTTATAGGAAGCTGGAGCTTACAAAAATCAGACAACGCAAAGGAATACGGTGATTTACCCCACAGATGTGGAATCATCGTCAAACAGTCTGCACAGTTTAAAGGTAGAGGCCCTTCAGGCTTTTACAATCGGTTTTCATCATTATTCGATATTTAATCACAGTAATTATTGAATAACAACGCTTAAGCTTTCAACGGTTTAATGTTGCTTAAGATTACAATGGGCCTTGTGGATCTAGATAATATAAAATAAAGAATAGAAAGAAATACTCTTATTTCTGCCCTTACCTCAAAAAATTTGGGGTCTGCACAATAGATACCTAAGTCTACATTGGCCATACCTACTGCAAATAGATTTGGCAATTGCTTTACGGTCGGTCGCCGTAACTTTATCAACTTTAGCAGCTTTAATTCGAGTCAGCTGCGGGCTAAGGGAAGTTGAACTCCCACATAGGCCACAAAATGGAGTAGCAATACAGCTCGCTACTGTCCGATCCACTGAACTAACAATATATGTTATAGCGTCCTCACTAACACCGAAAACACTAGCGTTTGGGGACACTATCTGCCTATAACTTATCCTGGAAGGTGTGCTTGCGAAGGCAGACAGGTAGCGGTACAGAGGACCTTGCCTGAAACTCCTCGAGGCTGTCAAATGAGGACTTTAAAACATATTTAACGACCCATATTGTTATTTGAATTACATCAGGGGTTGCCCGATCTAATACAAGAGGTAGTGTCACTTGGACACGAGGCAGCTTTCCTTCAGATAACCGAACACCAGCATTTGGGGAATGTCTATAACTGATACCGGAAGGCCCTTTTGGGAATGGCCTGATGGTACAGCGGACCCCGCCTGCAAGTCTAAATTTTGGCCGCCAAGTGGGGACGCTATAAGATACATTGTTAGTTCAGGGGGTTGCCCGATCCACTACTATTTCCTGTGGCCTTTATAAATTTGTCGTTGTCCGGTTTGCCGAATATAAGCTCGTTGCAGAGAGAAATTATTAGAAATGCTTTCATTAATCGACACCAAATGGAACGTCGCTTAGCCGCTTTGTTTGGTTCAAAACACGTCGCAATCTCGAGAATACCTCTATCCTCTGTCTTAACTGTTTATTGTATCTTCAGAGCACTGAGGCGGTACCTTACACGTCATCATCATATAAGTTAAACGGGACGGCCACAGGCGACGACACCGTCGACCGCACAGATGGAGAATCGAGCTACTCTTCCTTCTACTCGTCGTTCTTTGAAACTGAATCGGGGAGCGCCGAGGAGAGCGGTGGAGATCGGAAGAACGGTAACAGTGCAAGCAATAAACGAGTAAGTACTCATTTAATAACTTCTAAGTCCAAGTAACAGCTGATTTTCGAGTAGAAATAACATCGGCTATTTGTTTAAATTTCCAAAGTGGCAAGACAAAAATTGTTCGCCTAGCTAGACCTTAAAAAAAACAACCCCTTGTTGGACCTTATATGATACTCTGTAAAAAAAAAAAAAAATTAGTGTTTAGTCCCGACACCTGTACAGGTCGGGACTAAACACTAATTTTTTTTTTTTTACAGAGTAGTTATGGAGTTCCGAAAAGTAACGCATAATACAATCAATTACCTTATATGATATTTTCTCTACTGGCTCAGCGACCCAAGGGTCTTTGGCAACCTCGACAACTTCTGTGGAGCGACGGGCGAAAACCCGCCCGCGACTCAGACGCTTCCAATGTCGACCCCCGTTGGGAACAAGTATTTATGCTTCCTATAAATGTTAGAATAGAATAGAGTAGAATAGAGTAGAACAGAACATGAATCAGTTAACTTATTTTAAACTTACTAAAGGGTTACTTCGATTTCACTGTCATTCATTTATTCCATTCCATTATCTAAAAACATAAGTATTTCTAGACTACACCTAAATACAAAAATCTAGATATATAATATAGATATAGATACAAATAATAAATAATAGTAAATACTGCTTTATGAAATAAAAATGCTTATGAATTATTTATTAAATAAGTATGAATATTACTTTATGATTTTGCTAACATGATTTTTAAAGCAGTATTTCCTTAGTAAGGTAAACATTTTAATGAAACAATGTTTTTAAATGATAGTGATTCTGAAGAATACGAACTGTTTACTAACAGAGTAATAGAATTAAATAAATTGGACTACTATAGTGCGTTTCATCTTTAAATTCATATGCCGTTATGTTGGTAGCAAAACAAAAAAGTCTTGCCTTAATATCTTGAATGTGCTATACCCTAAACCTTGAATTCAGGAAGATTCGTTCAATCATTTTTCATATACAAATCTCCCTAAATTGAAGGGAGCACATTCAATTTTCTTTTTTTGAACTTTTATGTTTTGCTACCAACATAACGGCATAGGAATTTAAAGATGAAACGCACTCTACTAAAATATTTCAACTAGTTAGAGTTATTATCAGAAACTAAAATAAAACTCTAATTTCGATAAAACCGATGGTGGTCACCATTTGTAAATGGTCACCAAATTACGTTTCCTAAAATATTATGAAATAAAACAATTTTTTCGTATCAATGACTGCCATAAAAATATATGGACGCCTTTAAAATACACTTTAGACTAAAGATTATATATTGTCACTACTTAGATGTTAGAAATTATATTATACCATGAGTTCTAATTTGGTAATTTTTGCTAGGCTAAAAAGCTAACGATCGCTAGAATATTTCTCGAATACCAATTAATATACTGGGCTTCCCAAACGTACGTCGCTTATTTATTGTTATATGAAATTCACTAAATATACTGGGGTTCCCAAACAAAAGCTTAGTCTCCGCAGCTTAGTTTTATTTATAGATAGTATTAGGCGCTTTGGCGACCGCTGCCGCGGCACGCTCGCTTCGCTCGCTCGCCAAAGCGCTGCGTGTAATCATGTTCTAACATTAACCTAACCTATCCAAGTCGGGGTGATCCATATATTTCGTTCCCCGCGGAGTGCGGGGTTAAGAAATAAAGGGAAGCATTTGTAATTTTAGTCTTACATTAAAGTAGTCTGGGATCAAATAATGTATTTTGGATGACTTCAAACTATTTTGGAGTAAAATTTTTGGTAGTAATATTAATCTTTGAGTTAGGCAGAATTTGGTGACCATTAATCCATTTTAGGAATCAAAAATAATATTTGTGCAAGGCTTGCGATTTTTTTGACGTTATTTCATTTACTTTGGATCATAATATTAAATACTTAAGGGCCCTTTTAAAAAAAGACAATTGTTTTTTTTGGAGTTGTTTATTTTATTTAGTGCTTAGGCTTAGAGTCTTAAAAATAATTTTGGTGACCGTCTAAATTATACCCTTTATTTTTTCATATTTATTTTATTATTTACTCCGCATGTTACGCTTATTCGCTCTAGATGTTGTTGTATATGTTTAATAAACCTAAATTAGGTTTAAAGACTGAGGCTTTGAACTACTGCTTTTTCCAAGTTCCTGTCGTAAAATGCGTTTAAGATTTGACATCGTTCGAGAAATTTGACTGTTATGATTCACTTCAGTCAATCCGTAGGGGCATAACAGCAGGGGCGTCTCTAGTTCATGTAGCGCCCGTGTGCAAATATTTCCTTGGCGCCCTCTAGTAAGAGTAATGAGTGCTTTCAATCTATATACAGGGTGTCCGGAGACCAGAGGATGTCCCTGCACGGGTGGCTTGCGGGGAAGGGTTGGCTGCCCAGAATACGTTTTTTTTTTATCTCAAACGGTTCGAGCTGTACGTCACTTTTTAGTAAAAATTGAAAAATGCCTACTTTTTTGCACATTTCGGGGCATCACGTCCACAGATTAAGCGATAGCATTGTTTTGTTTTTCGCCATGTGTTCACTAATATTGATGTTTGTAAATCACGTTGAAATTTTTTTTATTACTATAGGCAGTAACTCACAGTATGTCCCCAAAGATAAATTTATTTTTATAAACTTTACTTTCTGCTAAGTTTGAGCATCTGTGGTGTAAAAAAAATGTATGAAACCTGTCTGACCGACTATTGTAAAAAATTGCCTATTTCATAGGGATTCTAAAACAGTATTATACTTGTCGTAGGGAGGTTGCTGATGTCGTCAGGAGGGTGCTTCTCTTCTGTATTTGCTATCTTATATCTCCTAGTGGGCATACTTGGGCTTCTAGTGGGCGTACTTGGGTAGATGTCGGCTCAATGAAAACAATTATGATGAGGTACTGGGTATAATCAACGTTCAAATCATATTGTAGGTAACAATTTATTCACATAGCTTCACATAGAAAGAATACGGAACGCGAGACAGTTTCTACAAGCCATCACGACCGTCCCCAAATGAATGATATCCGTTGCTTAGCAACCAACAACCACAACACGTCGCTGCTGTAGACTCTGTCAGTGTCACAAATAACACTGGCGATCCGATTCTTCTAGTAAGGAGTTTGATAAGCTTAGCAGTCCACACTCCGACATACTAATAACTTTTTGTCATAAGTTACTAAGCTAGTGCTATGAATGCACCGAAGGTACTATCTTACATGAAAAAGTTGAAACTAGTATTGTACAAAAAATGTCACTTATTAAGATTTAATATGTCATAATGTTACAGCAAATGCTCAAATTGTCCTCCTGTTGCCCTTATACAGGCTCTTAACCTTTTTATAAACGATCTCTTAAGGACACGATTATAAAAAAAAATCTCCTATTTGTTGTGCCGCTTCGTGGACGCGTAGACGCAGGTCTTCAATTGTGGTTATGTTTTTTTTGTATACTTGTTCTTTTAAACACCCCCAGTAAAAAAAATCAAGTGGATTCAGATCAGGCGAACGTGGAGGCCAGAATATTGGAACTAATCGGCCAATCCATCTTCTTGGATAACTTTCATTTAAATAGTTTCTCACTCGCACGGCATAATGTGCAGGACAGCCGTCATTTTAAAACCACATTCTTTGCCGGATCGCCAATGGCACCTCTTCGAGTAGTCTCGGGAGTTCGTTTTGGAGAAAGTGGAAATAGTTGGCCCCGTTTAGGTTGCCTTGCAATTCGAAAGGGCCAAAAATTTGGCCATTTAATATACCGGTCCAATAGTTAATTTTAAATTGGTACTGTGATCGGTTTTCCCTGGCTAATCTTGGGTTGGTTGGCTGCCAGCTGTGCAAATTGTGCAAGTTGAGGTAGCCATCTCTTTTGCACGTTGACTCATCGCACATTATGCCGTGCGAGTGAGAAACTATTTAAATGAAAGTTATCCAAGAAGATGGATTGGCCGATTAGTTCCAATATTGTGGCCTCCACGTTCGCCTGATCTGAATCCACTTGATTTTTTTTACTGGGGGTGTTTAAAAGGACAAGTATACAAAAAAAACATAACCACAATTGAAGACCTGCGTCTACGCGTCCACGAAGCGAAACAACAAATAGGCGAAAAAAATTTATAATCGTGTCCTTAAGAGATCGTTTATAAAAAGGTTAGGGGCCTGTATAAGGGCAACAGGAGGACAATTTGAGCATTTGCTGTAACATTATGACATATTAAATCTTAATAAGTGACATTTTTTGTACAATACTTGTTTCAACTTTTTCATGTAAGATAGTACCTTCGGTGCATTCATAGCACTAGCTTAGTAACTTATGACAAAAAGTTATTAGTATAATACTGTTTTAGAATCCTTATGAAATAGGCATTCTTTTACAATAGTCGGTCAGACAGGTTTCATACATTTTTTTTACACCACAGATGCTCAAACTTAGCAGAAAGTAAAGTTTATAAAAATAAATCTATCTTTGGGGACATCCTGTAAGTTACTGCCTATAGTAATAAAAAAAATTTCAACGTGATTTACAAACATCAATATTAGTGAACACATGGCGAAAAAAAAACAATGCTATCGCTTAATCTGTGGACGTGATGCCCCGAAATGTGCAAAAAAGTAGGCATTTTTCAATTTTTACTAAAAAGTGACGTACAGCTCGAACCGTTTGAGATAGAAAAAAAAACGTATTCTGGGCAGCCAACTCTTCCCCGCAAGCCGCCCGTGCAGGGATATCCACTGGTCTCCGGACACCCTGTATATTTATAAACGCGGTGCTCCGAGGAGAGGGTATTAAGCCGAAAGGGGGTTGTTCTAGAGGTCTAGGCGAACAACTTTTGTTTTACAAGTTTATGGAAATTCGAAGTAGTTTTCGAAAATGTTGAGTTTAAAGTTTGCATGAAAATCAGCTGTTTTTTAGAGTTTGAGGTCATTGACCTTAAGGTGCCCTGTTATGTAATTTAGACCACTACAATCTAAACATTAATTGCCTCTTTTTTACAAAAACAGCTGTTATTTTCAGTGATACAACTTTAAAATTTTCGAAAGGTTTGAATTTCCTAAAGTCGTAGAATAAAAGTTGTTCGCCTAGACCTCTAGAACAACCCACTTTCGGCTTAATACCCCCTCGGCGAAACAGCCTGTATACATATAATAAAATCGTAACTTAGCAGTGTCTGTTTTTGGAAGATATAAAAAAATATAAATTGTATGGGCATCTATTAACGCAGTAAAACCTATTTTTCTGGTTGTCTATTTGCCTGTGCCTTTGTAATCGGGCTAATCTAAGACACGACTTATCCGATTTTAATTAAAATTGGTATGCAGATAGCTTTAGACCCCGATTAACATATAGGCTACTTTTTATCTGGATATTAAGTCCGGTTATCCGGAACACCTAGCCGTAGTAGGGGGTTCACTGGCTGCAAGCTAAGTGGCGCATGAGGTGGGAAACTGGGCTAGCCTGGCTTCTATCTAACCCGTAAACCCGCGTTAGCGGGCTTGGGGACTCAGTAGCTGCAAGCTAAGAGGCGCACGAGGTTGAGGGTCCTTTCAGCGTGGAAGACCACCGCTATAAAAAATCACCGCAGCCCTTGGTGGGGAACTCGGTAAAAAATTAAATATGAAATAAAATAAACCCTATAGTCCCGAAATGCGATGAAAAATATAGATATATGCAAACCGGAGATTCTGATACGGGGGCTAGGTGCGGGCGCTTCATTCGGGGTTTCACGGGCGCCGCGGCGCCCTTGAGACCGCCGCGCCCGTGTGCTTTACACACCCTGCACTATAGGTAGAGACGCCCCTGCATAACAGTACAGTGTGTTAAAAAGGTAGGATTTAGGATAATCTGCAAGCAAATCTACTTATAGACAAGGTCACAATAACTGTGCACCTCGCCCGCGTAAATTCGAATTCTGTCATTGCGCGTGCAACTCACAGGTGCACAATTTATTGTGAAAATAACTCTTTTTTTTTTGTCATAAGTGTTAATCTTCGAATGTATGCTGATTTTTGACTGATTTTCAAGGGTATTTAAAAAAAACCTTTTAAAAATCATCGCATAGAAGCTTTTTAGGGTTCCGTACCCAAAGGGTAAAAACGGGACCCTATTACTGAGACTTCGCTGTCTGTCTGTCCGTCTGTCCGTCTGTCTGTCACCAGGCTGTATCTCATGATTTTAAATACGTTTGCTATTTCTGAAAGAATACTTTCCTTTTTTGCCATTACAGAAAGACGAACACAAAATAAGTGTAGATAATAAATGATATTATTTATAGATGTAATATTTATTTTTTTCTACTTTTAGATTTGGGGGAGCTTTTATCCACAAGCGCCACCTAAGACGCCTAAGGCAGCTTCTGCCGTGCGTAGGAAGGTGGAATCGCCGTGGATGGAACAGGTAAACAGAACTATATTCGGTTACACCTACTAGGTAACGCGGGTGAAACTGCGAGACGCAGCTAGTTATATCTGTAAATAATCGTCGTCACACGGTAAATAATTATAACTATGTATTTACGTAAACAAGGTGTCATTTAGACCGGCCTTCAGGTGTATACTTCTACGTATCACTAGCTGCGTCCTGTGGTTTCACCCGCGTAAGTACCGATCCTGTAAGAATATCGGGATCAAAAGTATCTATGTATACTATGTTACTCCTGGGTAATGTAGCTTTCTATTGGTAAAAGAATTATTGAAATCGGTCCAGTAGTATTTCCTAAAGTATAATAGTGTTTGACAAAATCGGAGATGCAACTCCTTTCGTCATTTTTTGTTTTTTATATTAGTTAAGTTGAAGGCCGGTCTAAATTACTCACCTGTATAAATTTACTTCTATCTGGACTCCATAATACAAGCATTGACGCTCGATGGAGCCATACTACGATAAACACTACACTATTTAATTAATTCTATAGTTATACTAGTTCAATGTCTTTGTATAAGACAAAGATTCTTTTTAGGGTTCCGTACCCAAAGGGTAAAAACGAAACCGTCTGTCCGTCTGTCCGTCTGTCACCAGGCTGTATCTCATAAACCGTAATAGCTAGACGGTTGAAATTTTCACAGAATATTTATTTTGGTAGCCAGGTAACAAATACTAAAAACAAAATAAAACCAATATTTAAGAGGGGCTCCCATACAGCAAACGTGTTTAAAAAACAACAAGGAATTTGATTACAATGTGAGGTCGCTTCTGATTGGTCAGGACAAATCGAGTAGGTCATGGAATTCAAAATGGCTGACCTGTCTGTCAAATATACCACTCTGCCTTCACTAACCAAAGAGTTGCTTATAAGTTTCATATTTTCTTTGTGCCAAAGTTTTTTTTTCTTTTTTTTTTTTTGAGTGGTGTGGTCGTATGGTGGGAGTAAGAATCGAAGCTAAATATTTCATATTTTCTTATCAAATATAAAAATTGGTTTTTGTAAACCATTTTAGGGTTCCGTACCCAAATGTGAAAGTGGTACGGAACCCTTCATGCGCGAGTTTCGCACTTGGCCGAGTTTTTACTTTATATACAAAATGTGTGTGTAAAAATATACATAATAAATTGACGGACACAAAAACTGCATCAAAGTACAAGACGACTTTATAATAAATATTTTATTTAATCATCATTTCATCAAATCAAATCATTTGTTTTGCTGCAGTTCGACCTCTGTGCATGACGACCTCTGTGGCGCGTCGAGCGAATGCCCGGCTGCCATGCAGAAGGTTGCGGGTTCGATTCCCGTCGGGTGCAAGTATTTTTGCTTATAAAATAAATATTTGTGTCTGGTCTGGGTGTCCCTCTATGTATAATATGTATGTATTTACAAAAGAAAAATAAATATAAGTATTATATCCGTTGTCTAGTCACCGTAACACAAGCTTAGTCGCTTACCACGGGGCTAGATGGCGCTGTGTGTTGTTGTCAGAATTTAAAAAAAAAAAAAAAAAAAGTTCCATTTTTTTTTATTAATGGCCAGTATTCATTTTTTCATTTAGGTAAATGTAAAAGGTTGTAAAAACCTGTACTTTGATGCAGTTTATGTGTCCGTCAGTTTATATATATTTTGTTTTTCTACAATTCAACAACAGGTATGTGTGACATCACAGCTGATCTACAAATACCAAATCGTGCCAAAACCCCTGGACGAGGTTCTTTTGTCGGATAAAGAGAAGATATCTGCATTGCAACAGGTGAATAAATATGATTAAATGCTTTTCAAACATAATTTCCTGCTTTTAAATAAACATGTAATCCTGCTTTTCAATTTACACAATTCCCTGCTTTTTATTTACCAATTGACTTATTCTTGGACATCGACATAATTTTATCAAACTTTCAAAGTTTCCATGTCTTGAAACTTCTCTTCTACTTATATCCACACTTTCTTTACCCACCAAATTTTTACACTCGTATTTATAGACGAGCAATTCTGCGCTTTAAAAGCAATTAAGTTAACCTTAACTATACCCAAGCATCAAAGCAAAGATTTCAATACTTAGCGTTACAATCCGTTCTGTTATTGTTTTACATTACGAAAGTGTAAATACAATTATATAAGGACGTTAAGAAAACGCTATTGAGCGCGGGACCCACTACCAATAAGCTATCCGAGGGGTACCGCGGCCTGTGGCATAATGCGTAGAAACTCGAACATCACAAGAAATCTTGTTCCACTGCCGTCTTCCTTCTTCAAGATAAGTGTGCAACATCTTAGACCACATTGTCACTAACCATCATGTGAGATAGTGGTCAAACGCTCATCTATCGTCTATAAAAAAGGCCGAAAATTCAAACTCCAAGTGTGTTATAATCGAAACCAATATGATGCGAAAATCAATTTATTAATGCTCTAGCCGTCGCTGGTGAACGAGCAACTGAGCCAACTCTACATGGACCTGCAACTTGAAGGTGTGGCCACCAGGCTGACCCTTGAAGACGGAATCACCAGCTCGAGCAGTTCCGGTGAAGAGACCACTGTTAAATATGTCAAGGTTAGACTTCTTTACTATTTAGTATTAGCCTAGTTTTAAGTATCGCAGGTATGTAATGAAATTCATTAAAAATCGTAGGTCATATAATACCGACCCACAATATTTCGTATCTTTTGCTTATTTTAAGTACATGTTATTATATTACAAAATTGTACAGTGTACACCTTCGTCTCTTAAATGACATTTTTCTCAAACCTGTCAGCTAAAGAAACTGTCAAATACTTAGATGAAAACAATAAACTGCAGATACGTTACCTAGTCTCGGAAAATGAGACGATAAAACTGCGTCTAGCTGACGCACTAGCCTCAGTTGTATGTCGAACCGTTGCCGCGTGAGCACGTGCTGTCACACTGTGATTGACTTTTGAAATCCATAAAAATGCCTTTTTGCTTATTTACAAATGCCTGAATCATTCCTAAAGACAAATGTTTTTAATACAATTATTTTATAAAAATGCATGTAGGTGTTTCTAGCTCATTTTTCGAAAACGCAATGTTAGAATATACCGTATCTACTATTTTTGTTTTCATCTAAGGTCAAATAGGATCTGTTTAAAATTTTAAAATACATTGAGTTATTATGTAGGTACTAGTAGGATATTAGTTACTGGAGGTGGTGTCTCAACCCCAATACGGCGGGAATATCGGAATAAAAGCCTATATGCTATGCCGGCTTTTCACTGCGAGCGGACTAGAGTCATTAATGTGTCAGTTCAACATACAACGGTTGTTTTCATAGTCATACAACTCTTTTGCGCTACGGAAACAATCGTTGGATGTTAAACTGACACATTTTTAATTCCGCTCCGCTCGCAGTGGAAAGCCAGCAAATCTAGATTTGTATGCCAAGTTCGCAATCGGTTCAGTAGTTTTTGCGTGAATGAAACACAAACATCTAATCTTTTGCATTAATTATATTAGTGGGACATTAGACCATATTTGTTTTGGATGAGACTGGATTATTATTAAAAAATAAACATTCCTTGGGTGTTACTACAATTTTTGTAGTACCTATCATGTAAGGAAGAGATAACGAAATACGTCTCTCACTTTCTTTAAAGTTTTTCCTTTGTTTCAGAATTCGCGCCGCAAACGTGAATATAGCAGATTGACAATGATATACGAAGAAGATGCACCCCTACCTCCCCCCGACAGTTTCGTAAACAACGCACTAAGTCCGGAAGCATCTCAGATTCCCTCTTAGTGCATTATTCTCCCAATCATAACTATTATGGTCTTCACAGTGTCTTACCGCACTATTCGTGTGGTTAACATTATTAGTGTTACTATAATATTAAAGATGTAATATAAGAGAGCGTAATGTTCGTGTTAGCAGCCTGGTTCCTTCGGGTTTACTTCGTCGATTATCTGTTGTCATTTCTGTACAAATTCATGTTCAGTGCATTTTACGGTATAGACAATGGCAGGTAACGCCGGAGCGGGCTTGTGGGCGATGGCAGTTAGATTGGTAGACAATCAATATTTCTTCGCTGATAAAGACCCAAGTTATGCAGAAAGCAGCTATCTATTTATATACTAGCTAGCTGTGTTTCGCGGTTTCACTCACATAACTCACGATCCCGTAGGATTTTTTAAGAATCTTTTTTTATCGGACGCCTACATCATATAATGAACACACTCTCCAAATTTCAGCTCTCTACTGTCAGCGGTTTAGGCTGTGCGTTGATAGATCAATCAGTCAGTCACTCAGGAGCATTTTATAGATAAATATTCAATGTCCTAACTGGCCTACATATCTCTGGTACTAGAGACATGAAATTTGGAGACTGTATCCTTTATGGTGTGTATGGATCTACTAAGAAAGGGATTTTGGAAAGTCCCTCGGGATCGAGACTTAAGCGGGTAAAACCGCGGGACGCAGCTACTATAAACGAGGGACAAACACAGGCGTATTGTGTAGTGGTGAAGCCTGACACCTGTGCTGGGAATTCTAGTTCAGGTATCAGTCTCCACAATAGTTTTATAAGTACCTATCTATTAACCTATTTAGTGTAAGCATTTGATAGAACGATTTGTGGAGAGAAAAATAAACCATTTCTATGTATTTATTATTTTTATTAAGTACGACATTGCTTCCTTAAAGATGAAATCTTTTCAAATATCGATATCTCTATTTATACATTCTATTTATTACTATTTACATATGTTCTATATCTCTATTTACGGTGATGTGAAAAATTAAACATTAACCCCCTTACTTACAACTCAATCATAGCTCTTTACGTATTTAATAGCACTTGATTAAGGCAAAATCTTACTTACAACCACTAAACAAAGTTAATTACTGCGTAACTTAAGGGTCAGGTTGTTTAAAACCATCGTAACTTTACGTTACAAAATTGTGGATGTTGAACTCCTGATGTTTGTCATTTGCGAAAAAAGTAAGAAAATCGACATTGACAATGACAAAAATCTTTCTTTTGAAAGATATATGACAGAAAAATATGTAAAATTGACAGAAAGAATGAACGATTTCGTTCAAAATACATCCGAAACTGCAGTCTTGCCAGAATAAAATATGAAAACGTTCGTAAACTTAGCAAGGCGTTATGTAACGTTTGTAAGTAAAGTGCAGTGAATAAGAGCTATTATCGACATAGGAGGCGGCTATATATAAGATAATTATATTTTTGTAAGTAAGACCGTTATTGATAAAATAATGACGGATTTATTTTTTTAATAGAAAAATGTAAATATTACGCAATTATTTTAAAAAATCATTTTGATGCTCTTAGCTGCTTTCTGTATAACTCGCTCTAAATATAAATTGTATTGATAGATCTATCTATATCTATACTAATATTATAAATGCGAAAGTAACTCTCTCCTAACAGAACGGAGAGTTGCTTTTACGCCTAAAAGGCTATATCGATTTGATTAATTTTGGTAAGTATAGATATAGATGGGACTTTTGATGGGATGGCTAATTTTGATTCTACTGATTGATACTCCCGCGGGTTCTGTCCTTACGCGGGTAAAACCGCGGGTAACAGCTAGTAAATTACATAGAAACGAATACCGAACAAAAAATATTTGGTGGTAATAATATTAATATACCACGCCTTCAAAATGCATTGTAACAAAGCCTGTCACTGCCTCATGACATTACAAGTTCATTCCTACCGTTTACTATGTAGGTATTTCTACATTTCGACTGCCCGAGAACGATTCACTCACAAATGAATCGTTCTCGTTTACAAATGACGAATTGAGTCATATTTAGGCACACTTGCGGTGTGCGCAGCTTGGCTTGTCCAAGCACTATTTATATACCAAACTACGCTCATTATTTAGTACATATTTGGTACCTTTGTTATATTTAGTACCGATTCGGAAATAAAGATACAAACTGGCTGGCCATTTTGACATCATGGTTCTCCGGTCCATCTTCGATTTCTCGCCATCTTACGTAAAATATACAAATTACAACAAATAGATAACTAAATAATTACTGTAGTTTGGTGTAAATATATGTAGTGTTTAGTGTTTCTTGTACTTGTCATTTCACACATTCAATTGTTATCGGTTGTATGTGTGTATGTTATTAGTTCTTGCTCTCTGTACAAAGCGCAGGTTTTTTAGTATTACATTCATAAGAGATGTTAAGTTTCAGCACCAATATTATGCGTTTATAATTAGGAATCAATGTCTTCAATATTTTTGTTCGCTTTTAAATGCAAAAATTAGATTTAAAATGATTTGGTTAATGTTTATTATTATTATTCATTCTATTTGCAAAGAGCGATAAACGATAAACAATCGATAACATTTTTGATGACTATTTTTTTTTTATCTTTTGTGTCTTCGAATGTTAATTATAACTAAATAAGGAGTGAGAAGTACGTTTTATCACTTTTAAGCGACTTCTAAAACGAGGAAGTTTTTAATGTGGCCGTGCTTTTGTGTCTATCTTAGCTTTAATGAAATAACTATCTCCATATTATCGTGAATGGAATTAAGCTAAAATCACTACCTATAAATTATAAATTGTTGTCTTACACATCTCAACGTTGTATTTATTACTATGTAAATAGAAAAATACAAGCCGGATAATCTGCAGGCGGAATCCAGTAGATGTTGCTCGCTACGTGGCACAGTCAAAAACACGAATAGATGCAGTTATTTCATAAAGATGGGATGGTCACATATAGCGCAATCGTAAAGACGGATTTGTAAGGATTGCAGGTTCAAATCCTGCGGGGTGGAGAATTTTGGAATGCATTTTTTTTTTCAAATAATTGAATATTAGTTATAAGGTGCCATTTTTGTGCGCGTGCTACACGCGCAAATAATCGAATTTTGGACTTTGTTAGGGTTCCGTACCTCAAAAGGTTAGGGAACGGAAAGGATAGGATCACTGCGAAATCTCCTAATTAGTAAAAAGTACTTTAATATTTACTTACCTAACTTTTTTATCGGATATTTTCTTTTACCTACTTTTTCTATAACCCCTATTACACACCAACATTTGTTTTCTATAACCCCTATTACACACCAACATTTGTAAGGTAGCCCCATACAAAACTTATTAAACCAGTGTAATTAGACCTCTGGGTCGAATGATTGCACATACAATAGGAGATTACTGGTTTAATTACAGAACCATATACAGTCGTACATGAGTACGAAACTCTCGGCGCGCAAGTTCAACTCGGACTTGACCGGGTGTTTAAAAGATTAATTCTCAAAGAATTAATCGGATCTTTTAATTATAGAAATGCGTTTCTCTTATTGATCAATACTTGTTGATCTAACATAGCTTTGTGTAGTGTTTTGAAACAACGCCTTTATTAAATGTTATGTATTGTATATTTTATTGACCGAGCGAGCTAAGCGTCTCTGCTTCAAGTCTGACAAAATTTGTTTTCGTTTGTCAGTATTTATGTATGTATGTCCGTTCCTTCTCGCCGTACAAACTTCGTACAAGTTCGCCGATTTTGATAAAACTTGGTATACAGGAATATATATATTTTTGTCGTGCAGGGTTTTTGTTTGATTGGGTATTTCTCCCACAAAGGGGGCTATTAGATATCCCTGCATTATGAGATCCGTTTTCAATTATTCTTTTTTTATTCACAAAGTAGTAAGTTTAAATTAGCCTCGTACAAATTTGGTGGCGATCTGATAAGGATCTTCGTATTGATGAGTGGCTTTTAGAATAGAATAGAATAGAAAAAAGTTTATTTGTTCTAAAGTTAACTTTCAACTTTTCGACGTTTTCCTTTAGAATATGCACTCGATCTACAAGATACTTCATCGAAATTGCGTCTATTACTACTTTTTTATCACAAACTCCTCAATTGAATATATCTTGCCCCTCACTTATAAAACGATGATTAACATTGCATAAAATATATATTGTTTGTCTATTACTGTGAAGTTTCAAAGTTGACAGACATAAATAAACGTTACATAATTTAGTCATCGGTTAATTATCGTTTTTAAGTAAGAGGGGTTATTTTTTGAAAGTGGTTATGTATTCCTATTTCCAATAAAAGACTCGCGAGGTCTACTGTTCGAAGAACTACTAGTTTATAGCTTTTTAAATGTTGTCGATTGTCGTGCAATTTTATTGTTGTTGTATTACATAAGATAAAGATGAATATTTTATTGATATTGATTTAAGCTAGATGTAATCGCAATTTGGTTTATCGTGTATTTTCTGTTTTTTTTTGTTCTGTGTCGCGAAATTTTATTTTATTTGTGTTATGTACCTACTTTACATTAAGTTAAATATTTTTTTGATATATATTTAATTTTAGTTAGAGGTAATCGCATTTTGGTTTATCAAAAATTTTCTATTAATTGTTCTACGGTGACGTAAAATTTTATTACTGTTATTTTAGGTAAGATAAGTATTGATCTAGTTTTAATTAGAGATAATCGTAATATTTAATACCTAATCGAATTTTATGTTCGTTTGTTTTTCGGTTATAGAAGTTTTCATCCTATATAGATTGATATTGTGTATTTAAATGTATACCTTAGATAAGAATATGTTAGTTCATCTTGGGGCCTACTTTGCCTACTCTACGTTTATACGAACGAACGAACAAACTAAAATTTCAGCCGACTTTACTTTAATTCGTCTTCGGATCAGAGAACTAACTTCGAATCCAAATTCAAGTTTTTTTCTGATATTTTACGTCAAACAATTTTCTTTCGACCGCGGCAATTGCGTAAATAAGTAGGAAGTACTACGGTCGTTGGAAATACGCGATCGAAAGAACGAACAAGAAAATGTCGTCAAAACAAAGTAGACCCTCTAAATGCCGATGAATCTTGAAGTACTAAAATAGCTACCTATAGTAAAAAAACTCAATTAATTTTAAATTAGTTAATGTAAACAGACAGTACACAGATATGGCGACGGTCGCTCGTGTTTATGTCTGTATACGCCGCCGGTGGCGCCGCAGAGATCTCGTGTAGCACCCTCTGGGCTTCTTGAACAAAATATTCTAGTTGTTTATTGTTCTGAAGTTCTTTCCGTGTTATACATTTTGTACCTAAGTAACATTGAATTCTTTTGAAAAATGCTTATAATCGTAAATTTCTTTATTGTATTAAATGTGAGTCGATATTCAAAGTCGTTTTTTTTTAAACCTTTATTTTAGCGTCAAGATGGCGTGACCAACTCATTAGAGAGTTGGTCAACTTTATATTGTCAGATTTTGTATCAAATTGGTATTATTTGGTACCTCAGTTAAAACAATTGATATAGTGGCCGGCAAACAAGTTGAAAATTATTAACGTGGAAGGGGAAAGTTCGCGCAGTACATTTTACGACTTCTGTGAAAAATCGACTTTCCGCCATCCGCATCCGCCATTTTTTTTCTCGTAGTTTGCCGGGAGTTATACCTCTTTAGTTTAAAAGATATTTAAGAAAAACCCTGGTCCCGCCATCTTGCCGCTAATGATCCTTTTTACAATATTAGTACTAAACGTTGAATAGTATAGTATAGGTAACGTCCTGGTCACGTTGGTATTCCATAACTAAACCATCCCAACATCGCTCCAGCATCGTAAGATTTATCTCGAAATCGGATCAACCATTTTTTGAAAAGCTGTTAAAGTGTTACCTTCGTTGCGTTGCGCAGTCGGGTAAAAATAAGATAGTGGTTAAGATTTGATTGCAACGATGAAAGGACGCCAAGGGACCAAATCTAAAGAGTAAAGTCTACATAATACATTCAGACACACTCACCGGCACGGAAAGTGCCCCAAAGATGAGAATCTGGGACTTTGGCCATATTATCGATTTTTTTCTGGAACTGATCGTGTAAATGTTTGGGACATTTGAAAATTATTATACTGGCTACGTTTTGCGACATTAATGATCTTCAATTTTTTTTTTTTTTAGACTTCCTGGTCTCTTCGTGTACAGGCCGGTCTGGTCGTCGGTTTTGAGGCATGCTAAAGAGTTTTGGGCAGTACATTTCAAATTCAGCAACCCGCTGTGCTCGCCTTTGACTTTGAAGTACCACGTTAATGAAAACCATTAATGTCGCAAAATGTAGCCAATATATAAATTTACAAATGTCCTAAACATGTATACGATCAGTTCCTAAAAAAAACGATAATATGGTCAAAGTCCCAAACTCTCATCTGTGGGCCACTTTCCGTGTCGGTGAGTGTAGGTATTATGTACTAGTATGAGATCAATGGGTGGGTCTACATCGAATTTGGATTCGTTTAAATCCTATCGATGTTCAGATATTCGTGGAAGCCTCGACAGATCCTAGAATTCGTCCTCTATCTAGTTTACTACTTATTAATTTTGTATAAACTTTTTATTCCCTTAACTGATAAACATGAAAATTGGTATATACCATACAGTAGCGGACGGGATAATCCTAATCCTATCACCACCGTGCTGGTATGTTTTTGGTTCAGAGATTGGCTATAGCCGTTCAGCGGGGAAATGCGGCGTGTGTCCTGGGGTTTGGGCGTGGTGGGCTCTTTGATTACCTAGGTTCAGGTTCAGGGACCGGGATGGGTAGTTTAGTAGGGTAGACTGGGTACAGTTGTGCCAATTTTCATTTGACCGACCATAATTCTGAAAATATGATACTTAGCTAAAAGAAGTAACGTTCATATATCAATATAAACATTTGGCTACATCTGAATACTAAATTTGTATTCCTAAGTTCAACGGTAAACTCACAGGAGCCAGTTGAAAAAAAAAAAGAAAATGTCACAACCGCCCTGACCCCAAGGACAATTGTGACAGTGCCTGGGGATGATTGTGACAGGTACAAAAATACACCAAAATTATTGCAAAGTGGTTTTAATGTAAGATACTCTGCCTTTAATCTCATTTCCCTAATGTTCGTGCCAGCTTCATTGCATTTTCGGATGTACCTCGATAAGGACATTTGATTATTTTGGTGGCAGCACTGCGCCATGAAGTTTTGCTTTTCAAATGTATGTATGCGTCATGATGCTGGCTTATTATTAGGCTATTCGAGCACTGATAAGTTGTGGCGGAGGCGCGTCGTCGTAACGTCGCGAATTTCTTTGTGATTCACCTATTTTATTGTTATGTCGACGGAATGCGGGATGAGACGACAACATGCCTTCGACACGACTGATAAGTGCGAGTACAGCCTTAGCCTTGCCTTAATTGATTTTGTTCGTGAGCTTTCTGGTCACTAAAAAGAAAAAATAATAAGCTTAGCTTTGGTCACAACCGTACCGAGCAACAATGGCACAACTATCCCCAAAATACTCTTTCGCAAAAAAACAATCGTCAAGATAATACAAAACTATTTACGTAGATAGCATAGACTGATATTTAGTCGCTAATGTTTAACTTATAAGTAGGTAAAACACTCATACTTGTACCTATTTTTATAAAGACACAATCACAAAAATAAGTCGAACAAAAAAAGTTGGTTTTGACTACCAAAAAATATATTGTCTCCTACACTCGTCAAAGTCGCACAATGGCTAACGCAATACTGTGACACGTAATCAAACGCTCTTACCGCTCCTCTATTCCCTTGCACCCCCCACGCTATTTCTTATAGTTTCGATAATATAGCGACTGTCACTTTCGTCCTGAGGCACAATCGTACCCAGTCTACCCTACTTAGTTATAGTTATTTTTAATGTATGTATGTATGTAATTGGTTCCTTGTTTATGTGGTTTTATTTGCTTAGTTTTAGTTTAGATTTAGTTTTGTGTTTTTAATTTAATTGAATTTTATTGTACTTATACCTAATTGTAATATGAAATAAATAATTATATCCTATCATAATAAGATTATACGAGTATTCGGGGAGAATTAGGATAAGATTAGGCCGGAATTCTATTCTAATCCTGTTTCCTGTAGGACACGCGGGCAAAGCCGCTGGCAAAAGCTAGTACCTACACATATAAAATTCAAAGTAAAGCAGGACTGACTGACTGAATGGTCTATATATCAGTACAGAGCCCAAACTGCTGGTTCTCGAGACATGAAATTTGGATGTTTTTTGTGGTGGTGGAATAGGGAATTCCAGCGTTGTCGGGACGGGGTGAAACCGCGGGATGCTGCTAGTATCATGAATAATATTCTGTCTGCTCGTTAGCCAGAAAAAAAATAAAACTAGGTTCTCACCTGAGAATAACATTATTCATCAAAACAAACCAATATCAACAATATCAAAATAATATGTCCTATTTTAACAACTTACACGATTTCCTTCCAAAATTATTATTAGAAAGTCTTCTCGCGACCACGGCAGATGTAAAAATTATTACCAAAGATGATCTACAACGCGATCTAGACCCGTGTCTCTAATAATAAAGATGTCCGATCTTATTTCCGCGATAACACCATTTTAGTAAAACAAACGGCTCGTCATTTTACACAATGTCAAAGTTTGATACTTGACTTCGTCATAGACGCACACAAGCACAGAACCTGTATTTACAACGTGTATACAGTAACGATCTCAGGTGTGGTGGGCGCAGGTAACTGCGCGGGAGTCACATTCCGCTGTCCGCCTCCACGATTGGCCGCCGAGCCTGCAAAGGCTTCGAATATTTTAAATTTAGAAAGTTAAGTTTGTTTAAAGTGTTTGTGTTCGTACGATGTCAACGTTGCTCTGAAATTATGTAAGTACTTATATATACCTAGCTAACTATATTAACTTACATATAAGTAGGAATGTTATTATAGAAATATGAGAAATTTTCTTCTAGTGACATCACCCAAGGAAAATCCATTTGAGTAGCTACTACCGTTAATGCCTCTCCTTATCGGTGTGAATAAATTCAAAATGATGTGTTGTGAATTACAAAACGGTCTTACTTAGCCTTCATTTAGAACCAAGTTAAATTTCTAAAACCTAGTTCATGTATTGCTTGCTACATTGCTTCACGTGACTTTGTTAACTAAACAACTTTGTATCACGAGTTTAGATAAACGTTTTTAGGGTTCCGTATCCAAAGGGCAAAATCATCATTTCAGCTGTAAGAAGTCCACTGCTGGACATAAGCCTCCCTCATAGATTTCCAGATGCTTCGGTCATAAGTGGCCTGCATCCATCGTGAACCCGCGGCCTTAACTAAGTCGTCCGTCCATCTCGTTGGTGGACGTCCAACGCCAAAGGGTAATTATAATTACTAATAACTTCCTCCTCATTTTTTGGAAGTCGGTTAAAAACAGGATCCCTTTTGCTCATATTCCACAGAACGTCTAACCGTCACCAGGCTATGTCTTATGAACTGTGATAGCTTGACAGTTGAAATGTTCACAGATGATGTATTTTTGTTGCTTCTATAACAACAAATAAATTTAAGTGGGGCCCATACAACAAACGTAATTTTATTTGTGATAATAGAACGGATCCCTTTGTGCTCGAGTCCGACTCGCACTTGGTCGGTTTTTTTTATTCACATTCTATTTCGATGACTCAAATTGTTCTGTGAAGATCATTTTTGCACAAAAAAGGCTTCTTTGTCAAGGTTTATGGCGTCTCATTGTTAAGAATAAAAATATCAATTCAATTGTTAAGACTAGCCACTTAATAACAATGTGGTTAAGACATGGGTTGTTCGTTATTATAGTGCCGTCTCATAATTTTGTGTGAAGTAGAGTAAGCAAGAAATATTTTTACTCTCCAATTAGCTAACGTGGTGGTTTCATGCTATACCCGGTAGGTAATTAAAATTGTGTGCAATATCTACTTTTATTTTGGATGGGTAATATCTAATGTCGTAATGATCTATTAGGATTCCTCCTACCCTAAACACTGGACCAAGCGAGATCCGTGTACGCAACGACGGCGCACGTTTGCATTTATTTTAACCACTGCCGCCAGTTTATCACAAGATGGCGCCAGTAGACAGCGGAGTCTCAGTAATAGGGTACCATTTTTAGCCTTTGGGTGCAGGTGCGGGCCCGTCAGGGCCGGCGGCGGCGATAGATGATAATTATCAGACCTTTTCCGATTGCATAGAAATGACCGAGATGTAATTAATTAGGTATAGTTATGGACAAAAAAACATGATTTCTTGTAAAACAATAATTATTCGTAAATTATAAAATGGTACGCGTAGTTATACCGAACCACATAGTTAGGTACCTACTAAACCTACGTCTTTAATGTCGGCCACGCTTGCCTGGAACAAATCACGCTACAAGCAGCGCGGGTGCGCATACGCACTGGTTAAAATTGATAAACACGCACAAATTTGCGAATTTAGCAGGATTAGGGAATGGATTATACTTTTAACTTTTGGTACCTATTCAAACTTGATCAACAAGATCCGCAGACGTAGAGACCAAATTAGGTACCTACCTAACTATTATCACCCCTGCAGCTTACAGGGCAGGGTAATGTACTTCACTACTTACAGGGGCAGGTAAAGGTAATGGTAAATTCTGAAAGTTCCTCTTAAAGTCCCGAGATAGTGCTACTATTGAAGAAGGTAGGTACAATAATATAAAATTTCAAGAATTTAATGAACATGGTGATTCGTTGTTGTTAGTTATTTCTTATCATAAATAACGTGACAGCGATATAATTTAAAACGTTAAGTTTAGCACGTTCGGCAAAATTCACCTATTCAATGAATAAAATAAAGTTGAACGCGTGTTTATCTCTTGTTGAAAGTAAGGCTTCGAGTCAGGAATATTTTAAAACAGGTGGTTTTTCCATTACGCAATTAGTTACACTGTGACAGGTTTGACTTTTTTTGGTCGACTGCCGAAGGAGGGTTATGTTTTTCATGTAAGCAAGTGAGATACAAAAAGTTATCTCTATCTTAATTTTTGATCTTATGTCAGTGTCGCAAGTAGGTAAATGTTTAAAGAAATATTTTCAAATTACGGTTTTCACCGTAAAATTGACGACGGTTTAGCTTCGTTACTTTATTTTGAAGAAAAAACTAGTCAAGCTACCCTAATGCCGAGGTAGGTACGTCGCCTTTATATCCGGTCGACCTATCTCTGCCTATACAAAGTTAAAAGAAATTATAAAAACATAATGTTATTGCTAGGTATTGTCGAAAATTTAAAAACCTTTTCATTAGAATTATCATCACTCCTGTTTTCTGATTCGACGTTTTACCAGTTTTCCTTCGGTAAATCAGCTTTTCTTAAAAAAAAAGTTAATCATCCCCAAACGTTATATGTTTTACTTGAAAGACATGCCTTAAACGAACCGTGAGATTTATAAACCAAAGAAATGTTACACTTATTAGTTATTAGGTACTTTACTTACATTACAAATAAAAAATATTTTTCGAATAGGTATTTTTTATTTTTTTGAAATTTATCAATATAAATTAGTAATTTCTATTGATTATTATTAGATTATTATTATTGATTACTGTAATTAGTAATTTATCAAAAAATAGTCAGAACAAAAATTATACCAAGAAAAATATGTCAGTATACCTACCATTGTCAGTATCCATAAAAAATTAAAGCTATGGGAGCACTCGCAAACAACGTTACGAGAGCGCGAGAGACAATAAGACGCAAGCGCAGTTGAACGTCCTCTAGACTAGGGCATGCAATATCGGAAGGTTTTCAATCTCGGGGCGATATCGATATTAAGAGCTCAATCCCGGGATCCCGGGATTGATACTGGGATTTTAGATATCGTTAAAAAAGCGAATTTAATACAATAAAAATGTGTTAAATATAAAATATTTAATATATTTAAGATTCTAGTGGTTTCATTACGTAAATAAGTTACCCCGAGGGCCGTCCACCCCATCATTTTGGAAATATGGCGGACAAATAGCCTAAACCCGAAAGTGTCGGGCGCACCACTAAAATGATGTTAGCAGAAAGTTTTTGCATGCGAGCTTGTGTAAAAAATACTTGTCTTAAAAATTGCAATGAATCACGTTACTTTTATTGTTTTAAACATTTTACCAATTCCCTACGCTTCTAAATCTTTACAGATCTCTTCCTCAGGGGTAGACTAATTTGGGTTTAATTTTAATAATTCCATTCAATCATTCCATGAGGAAAAATATAGCTAATAACCTTAATTTATACCCAAATAGTAAATTGCTCAAATCTCGATATCGGATCACTCAATCCCGGGATTATAATATCGAACTTTTGCGTCCGAGATCCCGGGATTACGATATCCCGGGATCCCGGGATTCATGCCCTACTCTAGACTAATTGCTTGCCGACTTATGGAGACTGCAATAGACTTTACCTCTATAGGCTACCTGCCCTGGTCCTCCCTACTACAAAGCTTGTCAACAAAAATACAATTATAAGTAATTTTGTTTCACGGCTTAAATCGATTATTGCATCGCGCGTCGTCGCTTATTTCGCTTGCTCTTTTAACCTTCTCGCACCTATCACCCCGATGTCGTTTTTTTGACAGAAAAGCTTTCTGGGTTAACAAACAGAAAGAGACGTCAAGACACCAACCAATCAGGAAAGATATTGTTTTGGGTGTTCCGATCGACCAAATCCGTGCGATTAGTATAATTAAACAATAATACTTAGACAACTATTATTGTCTAATTATCCGTATTTTTGCGTTATTATTACATGTTTTAAGAACGTGGGTACTGTTACCATTTCCATACAAACATAATACCAAAATAAATTATGAAAAATTAGTTTTCTACCTTAATATCGATATTATTCGGATTAAGATTTTATTTTATAGGGTAAATTACTAGTTTACATCTCATTTGTTTTATATTATTCCCAATAAAAAGTAATTTACGCTGTAAAAATAAAATAAAATGTTTCTCCGTTTTATTTCATTTTAAATGAATATTTTGGAAAACCTTGTGGTGGGGGCCCTATAAAAATAAAATCTTAGTCCGATATTAAGGTAGAAAACTAAATTTTTCATAATTTATTTTGGTAATGTTTGTATGGAAATTGTAACAGTACCCACCCTCTTAAGATCTATCTTGATTAGGTATACATCGTTTTATAACATTGTTTCGAACTTGATAATGACAGACAGGAAGGAAGATAAGACACATCAGACGCTAGGCACGTATTCTACAACTAAAATGTCTCAGCCATTCCTCAGCTCTTTTCATCAAAAACTATTCAACAATTTTGTAACAAATCACTAACAGTTCAAAAGCTTTAGTGAAGTTTTGTAAAATTATCAAAAATGGTTAAACACCTTAGAGACCTTCTATACATCTATCATAGTAGATAAGTCGGTACAGTCCGCGAGGCGTAAGCTGATCTTTTCATTTGTGTGAGTATACATAGATAGTGTAGGTGTGATAACCGGCTTGAAGCGCGGCGCATACTTTGCTTGGTATAAACTGATTTTGGCAATCGGCTTTAGTTAGGCGCGGCCCACAGATTACTAAAGAGTTACTACGGTGATCACTCACACAAATGCAAAGCTCAGCTTAGGCCTCGCGGACTGTACCTACGCCATACTCGTAATTACACGAGATTGAGATTAACAACAACATTTCCTTTTAATAAAGACGTTTTCCAATAAAGAGGTTGCTAGCATTCATAATTACAACTGAACCTACCAACATTCAAATAATCTCATGAGTTCACAATAAATAACTTGAACATAGTAGTTTCGACTTTTAATGACTTTAGGTATAGTTTTCGTATTCTGTTACGAAAGATGGAGCACGATCACAGAATTACATAATACAGAGATGCACTTTTTCTTATATATAAAACCTACCCATACCTATATTTAAATGTACTACCACAACCGACTGGTATGACTTGTGGTGCATATAGATATGATTCCTGTACTAATTGCAAACTTAGATGTCTGTATGTAGGTCTGTAGGACCTACATATCAATTTATGTGACGAACGACGTACGTACGTACGTACCTCCCTTGCCTCGAAGCCTTCTTGCATACAAATCACTCGAACAATAAATATATCTGATTGTCATTCTTTCCGTCTAACGACTTTCCTTGGAGTTACTCATCGTTGACCAAAATTGAGTTCACTTCGCCTTCAAAATCAAAGAGCGATTTCTTGTTTTAAGGTCGAAAACTTGTTGAATTTCAGAATCATAAAAATGAAACGAGAGAAACTATCACCTTATTTATCTGACGACTTCAGTAGGTAGGTTTATATTTAAATAAAAGAAATACATTTTGCCAACATTTATCACACAGCGCCATATGGTCTCGTGGTAAGCTCTAAGCTTGTGTAAAGGTGACTTAACAACGTAACCAACATAAGTATTTTAGAAATAGATATCAAACTTAAAGAGACATCCAGATCAGAAACAAAAAAAACATTTTTATGCATAAATACTTGTCCCCGGCGGAAATCGAACCCGCAACCTTCTCGGTCTTGGCAGCCGACGGATATAAGAGGTTGTCATAATAATAGGTATGCGACATGCAACTAATTAATTCTATTGTAGAAAAGTAGAAAATAAATAAATGTTATTTATTATATCGGATGCTTGCATCAATAAAGAACACTCTCTCCAAGTTTTAGCTCCCTTCTATCAGTTGTTCAGGCGTCGATCCATCAGTCAGTCAGTCAGTCAGAACAAAGCTTTTTATAGAAATAAAAGGTCGGGAACGGCGGCGGGCTTATTTACAACAGTTAATGTTCCTACTACGCAGTTAGTTAGTTTGCTAGCCTCTACTTGATGCCCTCTACTAGCCTCTACTTCAAGGTGATCAGCTAGATCGTTGGAAGCGCGTCTCGACGACATCATCTTTGAGCAGTTGATCATTAATTTTATCATATTTAGAACGAAAAATCAATTAAATAGATCGCTATAAGTAAAAATAAATAAATAAATATTGCATGACGTTACACACAGCGCAATCTAGCTCCAAACTAAGCACTAGGCTTGTACTATGGGTATTATTATAGTATTAAAACGGTATTATGTAGACTCTTTTTGTTATATTTTATTTAGGTAGGTATAATTAAAAATAAGACTGATTTTATTTTTTTATGGTTTCCTCTTATTAGAAAATTATGTTTTTAAACCGTAGACCACGAAATAAATTCACACTATGAGATAAATACGGGTAATGGGTATACTTATAGATACTCTATGCTATTATCCTAATCATAAACGCGAATGTTTGCAATGTATGTTTGCATGTGACTTTGTTACTCCTTCTCGCAAAAACTAGTTTACGTTTCGATACTATTTGTTGTTATAGCAGCAACAGAAATACATCATCTGTGAAGACTCAACTATCTAGCTATCACCATAGTTCATGAGATACACCATGGTAACAGACAGACAGCCAGCGCGGAGTCTCAGTAATAGGGTCCCTAATAAAAAGGCTCGTAATATGATGCGAGCCACAGAATAGAAATACATTGTAGGTATTAACAACGAACGACAAAAGAAAATTAACAGAATCCCTAAACACTGTACACAATTCATAATTAATTCATGAAATCCACCTCTTTCAAGCTTTCAGAAAATAATCTATAATAAGCACAATACAATGAAATATCTAAAACCGAGCTTCAACCGGGCGTGTAGATAGCAGGCTAGTAGGTATGTTGAAAAGAAACAAAGGCATTCCCTCGTACATACCGGATATTGTTTCAGTGAATATTTCAAAATATTCTGTCTCCAATACAGATTTAATTCGGCGTATAGTATAGGTAGACAGACAGACAGGTACAAATATTGAACGGCCGTTTTCAAAGGACTGTAACGTTCGCTCCGTAATTAAATATCCACATATTTTACTTTGGGAAGATGGGAACCAAATTTCCGCAGCGGTAATGTTGAAAATAACCATGTTATTTTGAATAATGTAATAATAAACGTATTGTTTTTCATCCCCGACTTAAAACGAGGGGTGAACAAACATGTTAGATATTTTTGTTACAAATGTTATGTTATTGTTATACATTCGGACAGACAAAGGTAAGGAACAGAATATTTAAAAAGATTGGTTGGCTATGTTAGGTTAATAGCGTTAATTATATACACCATACGTTAATTATAATTAATTATTACACCGGAATACACATTACTCTGGAAATAGATATTATCACAGATTTTAAACGGAACATTGCAAAACAATTTACTATTTATTCTAAGCTAGAGTTTGACTCTAACCTCCCTTACGATGATTAACAGATTACTAAGTTATGTAATGTTTGTCTCTGTCTATCAACTTTGAAACGTCATATGACAGTTAAAGATAAACGATACGTAGTTTATGCAGATGTTAATCATCGTTTTAAGTAAGGGGGTAAATGGATTATACTCGATAAAGTTAACTATTCAAAAAGCAATTTAAATTATTTGCAATACTTCGTTTTAATAGGTAAACATTATTTATAGAATACCTATTAGCAGCGCCGCTCCGCGGTTTCACCCCCATAAGCGGGTTTACCCCCTTTGTGTTAGTTCAGATTTCCAGCTATTTGCATAAAAAGTTTCATCACCATCGGTTCAGTAGTTATTGCGTGATTGAAACACAAACTTTTAAGCTCTCGCATTTATAATATTAGCGGGAAGTGGAATTTATTTATTTATGTACTAGCTGCGCCCCGCGGTTTCACCCGCGTAAGTCTCGATCCCGTGGGATTTACGGGATCAAAAGTAGCCTATGTCCTGCTCCAGGGTCCTATCTATCTCTTTACCAAAATTCATCAATATCGGATCAGCGGTTTAGGCGTGAAAGCGTAACAGACAGACAGAGTTACTTTCGCATTATAATATTAGTAAGATTACTAGCTGACCCGACAGAAGTTGTCCTGCCCGTTTAGTAAATAAACGTACCCTACAGTACTCTACCCTACCCTACTACTACTAATACCATACCCTATCTTACTACTACCTTGCCATAACTTCTTTGATACTTGTTTTCGTAGTGTGGCTTACCGAGTGTAAGAGTTTTCAATTCACCGTACGACCTCACGGCTGCTATCGGAGATAACAACCAATTACCAGATGAGATGATTAAAATTGTGAAAATAGAAGTGGACCTATAATATTATTACTTATTTATTAGGTAAGTTAGTGGAGAAATAATTGATCTCAATTAATAGGTAACAAGAGGTCTAGTTGCGATAAAGGAGCCTGTCTACAATACCTAACTAACTAGAAACAATTAATTTGGTTGGATTAACTTGAATTAGTGGTTAGGAGATCCTAACTAGGAGTACTTACTGTAGTGTAGTGTAGCACGTATTAAAACCTATAACTAGAATAGCCATGACGATAGTATCATACATTGGTGGATTTAATGTTTTAAGGGAAAAAATATCAAAAATATTAAATACAGTGTAGTTTTATTAGAAACATGGTTCTAGATCGCGTTGTAGATAATCATTGCAAAAGGTAGAGATTCATTTTCTGTATATTTATTGTGGCCAATAAAGTTATTTGTATTTGTATTAATTACCTCGACGTTTCAGCAAACGGGTCACACCGGCCGTGGTCGCGAGAAGACTGAGTCTTTGAAGACTCTGTGATTATCTACAAAGCGATCTAGACCTAGGGTTACCAGATCTCCGGATTTGTCCTGAGATCTCAGGATTTTTGGACATTTCTCAGGATTGCGGGCGGATTTCGTAAATCTCTTAAAATCTCAGGATTTTTAGAAATTTCCACAAAATACCAACTTAATTAAAGATTTTTTTAGTAAAAAGTAAACAAACTAAAAATGATCATTCATTATTTAGGTATCTAATTAGAAACCTACTACTGGTGCATTTTTTCTTGAATTCAATCAATCAAATTTTTTACAACTGTATTATAAAGTACTTAAATAAATAGTGCTGGTAAGAGATACCTAAGCTACTTAATCAGTTTTACCATACCTAATATTTAGTAACTTATCCTTTGGTAATAATTGTACATACAAAACTAACCATTTGGTCAGAATCATTTGGTATCTTCTAATAATCATTCTTTGGTAATAATAATTGCATAAAAATAACACCTATTTATAACGCTGCCAACCCCCCCCCCCCCCCATTACGAGTATTAGAATTGTAAATAAGTATGGGAAAAACACAAAGTGTGAAAAATCTCAGGATTTTTTGGTGGAAATCAGGACTTTTCTCAGGACTTTTGTTTTTCTCATCTGGTAACCCTATCTAGACCCGTGTTTATAATAATAATGATGGACGGAAATCGTATAAGTTTTAAAAGTGTGAAGCATGTGAAGTTTTATTTAAAAAAAAATAGATTATTAATTGATCAAATTAATAAAACATTAAAATACTGCAATCGGCCGCTTAAGAGGACAGTCTCCATTCTCTTTCTCCATACAAACGTAGTCGACGCGGACGGTTTCCTCCCTGGATAAAGACATTAGAGCAAATATGTTAATGCCATAAAACTTATATCTGACATGACTATGAATGAATATTTGCTTCAGTGGGCAGTCTCCAAATAGTCCCTTAAGGGCAAAACCCCCTGGCCGAAGGTGGTAGGTGGCCAGGGTATACCCACTAAAAACCCACGGTGTCCTTCTCGCCGCTGAGCCAGAGCGAAGCCGGAAGCTGCGGCAGTACGTCAGCTTGCTCCGGCGGCGGGTGGTCCCGTCAGACCTCCTCTCCAAATAGTCCCTTAAGGGCAAAACCCCCTCGAGTGGCGGCGCGGACACGCCGCCGCCATCTCGGGCTCTCGTACGGCGACGGACCCCCCCGAGTCCGCCGCCATGAGCCATTTAGGGTGGCAAGTGGTCATTTCTGACCACTCGCCGATTGTGCCTAGGGCGCTGCGTGCCGCGGAGGAGCTCACGAGCCCTCTCCGCATCCTCCTTTGAGGACATTACGTCCTCCGCAAAGGCACGGACGGCTTGCCAGGCCTCGTCGCTGTTGACCATAGCGCGAACCACAGCCGGCAGAGACAAGTCGTGGCCAACGGTCCCCCTCAGTGTACGCCGTTGTTGGGCCCATGCTGGGCACGCAGTGAGCGTGTGCTCGGCGCTGTCCACGCTAGCGGGGCAGTGATGGCAACTCTCGTCCGCCTCCCTGCGTATACGGCACAGGAACTTGCCGAAGCATCCGTGTGCCGTAAGCAGCTTAGTGAGGCGAAACGAGAGGGCGCCATGCCCTCGGCTCAGCCAATCCTCCAGTACTGGCCTGATGGCCTCCACGGTCCATAGACCGGCCCTCGGTTGCTGCAGCCTCGTCCGCCACACCTCCACTTGGGCCTGACGGAACCATAACAGCCTTTAGACTGGCCCCGTGCCAACAAAGTAGGGGCATAGTCATGACAGATATAGGTTTTATGGCATAAACATATTTGCTCTAAAGTCTTTATCCAGGGAGGAAACCGTCGACTACGTTTGTATGGAGAAAGAGAATGGAGACTGTCCTCTTAACTGCAACACTACTCATATCCCACGACGCGACGTCACGCTTAGGTAAACTCCGCTGTCAATACTATCTTTTACAGTGTTTAGTTACTAGCTTGTTACTAGCTACTAGCTTGTTAGTAGGTGTGACGTCAGAGCCCGTCAGAGCCGACGCCATGACACCTGTGAGCTGTTTTCGGGCCCTATTGTAAAAATACAAAAAATGGAGAAACTTCTTTAAACTTAAGTTTAAGAAATCGAAATAAGCGTTTTATCGTAAATAGTACGGTACTTGTGTACCTACATTATGGAAGAGAATTAAAAAAAATTTCGTCACGCCTTTAATAATAATTATTGTCGACAAAATATTTATTGGCGAAAATTTTGCAAGTGCGCTTCTTTGCTTTCTATTAGTTTTGGGACATCCATACTCCACTGACATGAGACAATAAAATACTAAGCCAGGTATGCCATTCCGTTGTCAACAGATGACGTCATACTCTAAGGTTTCTATTTATGATAACATTTAACATTTGTTAACACCGGAATGGCATACCTGGTATAGTATTTTATTGCAGTATGGACGTGCAGATCAGACCTTTGATTATGCTCCACTGGTTGGTTTTTTGCTTTCGCTCTGCAGTGGTAGCATACGACACGAATTGTTTATTGAAAATTTTTCGTCTCTTTTGCTTGTCTCTTTATCGTCGTTTGAAAACAAAAGACCGAATTTGTCCATCGACAAATAAAAACTAGTGTCGGATACTACCGCTGCTGGCCTGTTCCATCCTAGAAATTGAATTCAATTGTAATTTTTATGGGCTTAGCTTAGAATTCAGTCTTTCCCAACGTGGGCGATAACGCCCCCTTGTGGGCGCTGCAGGCCTAAATGGGGGCGGTAAGAGACCCAGAAAAAAAAGGGGGCGTTGTGTAGGGCTTTGGGGTCGATTTATAATTTGATCTACCTAGCTAGGAAGACTCTTAGACACCGACTGAGCTCTCGACTCTCGACTACATCTTGTGAACATCAACTAATATTAATTAAGATATAGCTCAAACTCGGTTCGATATAATAGACCGCGGGCAATCATGTTTTAACAAGTTTTTGTTAAATAATCCGATTTGTACATTCCTGTATCAATCGGCTGGTTCTATAATACTTGTTCTTGCTTGTCGAGTACGATTGGGCGTCGAATGAGATAAACGAGTTAATGCACGTTTGTCTTATTCCTGTTGGTGCGTGCTGCTTATGCAATCCTATATAAACGACGTAAATTTATTTTATTTTCATTTGCGGTTTCGCGCATAATAGATAAGCAGTACTTGATTTCAACACTTACATATTTCTCAAAACAAAACAATGTCGGAAGTAAAAAAGAAGAGACGGCAATACTCTGCGGAATATATTAAATTCGGATTTATTGAAAATCCCACAAACCCGTCGTCGCCTTTGTGTCTTCTATGTCTAAAAACATTTTCGAACGAAGCAATGAAGCCTTCAAGACTGCAAGATCATTTGAATAAAATGCATCCAGATAAGAAAGACAAGAATGTAGCATACTTCGGTGTAAAAAACTGGAAAGTTGTTCCTGCAGCGTTAGATAGATGGCGCTTTAACGAGCCTTAATCGTAAACAATCAGAGGAGAATATAGCATTGGAAGTTTTCACGGCACGCAGCGTGGACTTGCGTAGTCTAGTTGGAACAGACGTTGGGGTACTGACCCAAAGACGCGAGTTCAAGCCCTCGCCGCAAGTGAAAATTTTTGAATGCTATTTTTCCTTTAAAATAAATTTTCTAAATAAAGTTATGGTTATGATTTTAATGATTTTTCGTGGTAGATGAAAGTACGTAGGTACACAAAAAAGGATGAAATAAAAAAAAGAAATAAAAACCGACTTCAAAAAAACATAAAATAACCACACCTACATACAGTCATTGAGGAGTTCTCTGATGAGAAGATGGTTCCAGGTGCTTCATCAATCCTTAACCAGTAGCACACGGTCTGATTCTACTGGTAAAAGTCCAAAAATAAGTAATTTACTACTTTCTGAGAAACTATTCTGCTCATCACTCCGAAGATCCTTCTTCCGATCCATATCAATTTTTTATGGAGTCACCTCGGGACTTCTACCTTCCGAATAAAAAAATAATCCTAAATGACCAATAGAATTTGTTTTTCAATTGTCCATGGATTTTGGCTTATAACTTTTTATTTTTAGCTCTACGACTAAAAGTTACTTAACGAAAGTTGTAGATAATCTTATTTGCAATACAAAATGTAATTTTTTTTTGTGAGACCTATATTTAGTTCGTCAAATAAACTACAAAAACCATTTGAACCCCTTTTCTCAAGATGGCGGCCGTGGGACAAGAGCCACAACCCCACAAACTATTATTTAACTTTAAACTAACCACCCCTTGATTTTCAAGAAATAAAATTGCGTCCTCTGACAAATGCAAAAAAAATAATATTTCAATGGACTACACGGATTTTGATCTATCTTTTCTATGTGTTTCACTGACCTGAATATAGTTACATATCAGTGATGTGTTTGTAAATTTCTACGGGGTAACCATGGCGACGATGAAAAACCAGTAAACCTCAACATGCTGAAACCACTGAGACATCAGAGACAATGTTTGTAACTAACTAACTAACTAGGTTTGTTTGCAAGTCGTTTTTAAGTCAACCTTCTCTTGTATTATGTTTAGGGTAGGTTGCCTACTTCATTATTTATGAATGCAGTGTGACTGAGGGTGAGTTATATTATTATGAACTATTCTTTTTAATCGAAGACACCATTTGGTTCCTATATTGTCTTAGCTATATGAGCAGAGTACTATCTTATATTAAAATTACTTACACAGGGATTCTGAATTATAATTTAAAAGTATTGTCTTTTTCTTAAAACAAAATTTACTTATTAAAAAAACTATGATTTTTCTTGTTTTTTTTTTAATTATTGTAATTTAAGTTGCATTTTAAGTTATATTAGTCTTCAATAACCATAATAATGTGTTTCTACTAGTTTAATTTCATAATTTTAGCTTTTTCTTTGTACGAAAGCCTTGCAAATAAATATTAAGCAATGTGCTTTTGTATATGGTGGGTGGGTGAGTCATAATAACCGTACTGTTTACCATGCAGAGAAAGTACGACAAAGTCGACGGCATCCTTTAAAAATGTATCTAGGTATACAATACACCTACACATAGTTGTATCTGAAAGAAAATAATTAATGTCTTACCCACGCCTTCCTATAACGTGTTCATATAACTTTAGTCCTACCTACGACCTTCGGAAATATGCAGAATCTTTTTTTCATCTTGGAGTTCTATTCATTTGAATATCATATGCTATTTGAAGGTAAATATTAAGTTTATAAAATTTAAGAGGTAAATTATGTAGCTATCTACCTACTTAATGACCTACCCAATCTGACTTTGCCTATTATGGTAAAGTGGTAACAGCAAATTTTCTTATCAATATTCCTAGTCATATTTTGATCGTAATAACTAGCTGCGCCCACGGTTTTACCCGCGTAAGTCCCGATCCCGCGGGATTGATGCCGGCTATCCGCTGCGAGCGGAGCGGATTCAGTAATGTGTCATTTCAACATACAACGGTTGTTTTCATAGTCATACAACTCTTTCGCGCTCTGGAAATAATCGCTCCGCTTGCAGTGGAAATCCGGCATTATGGCTTTTCCAAGGTCCTATCTATCTTTATACCAAAATTCATTAATATCGGTTCAGTGGTTTAGGCGTGAAAGCGTAACAGACAGAGACAGGCAGAGTCACTTTCGCATTTATAATATTAGTTAGAGAGTAAGATTCTGTGAGATACAATTTTATATTTAATCATAAAACTACATGCATAAATACCTGTTTTCGCGGAGTGAGTCATAAGCAGGTATACAAGTACGTATGTACCTAGCTACGTACCGAACATCGAGGAGCGTGTAAATAATTTTGTATTTCTAGTGTGTCGTGTCGTGCTAAGAAGTAGATATTACTCATTGTTATGGTATATGTGGTCATATGTTTTTTTTTTGGAATAACTTCTTAGATACCACTTTAGCAAATGCTAGGGCAAGTCAGAGGTATTAACTAAAACACACGCTGAGCGCAAAAAGATAGGTAGGTATCTACATATATATATACATATCTATATATATACTAGAGATGGGCCGACTAGTCGCCGACTAGTCGGCAGTTCAACTGACTAGTCGGCTAACAATTATACAATAAAACCAATATTTATTTAATTAGTAGTACAGTTTAGAAGGTGGGTAGTCAGAAAAACGTAAACAAAACACGTCATAGCTTACATACATCATCTAAGCATCTAAAATGTCATAACTATGCCTCAGCTCCATTTTTTTTTCCATCTTTTATTTTTATTTCAACCTTTTTTTGGTAATTTCGCTACCGCTATCGAAGTGCAAACTTATCCAAAAATAGCAACAATCGCCGAGTGATCATGATTAGCCCAAATATCTCGGAATTATAATGATCTGCATTGCCGACTTCGCTGTCTGTCTGTCCGTCTGTCTGTCCGTCTGTCCGTCTGTCCGTCTGTCCGTCTGTCCGTCTGTCCGTCTGTCCGTCTGTCCGTCTGTCCGTCTGTCCGTCTGTCCGTCTGTCCGTCTGTCCGTCTGTCCGTCTGTCCGTCTGTCCGTCTGTCCGTCTGTCCGTCTGTCTGTCTGTCCGTCCGTCTGTCCGTCCGTCTGTCTGTCCGTCTGTCCGTCTGTCCGTCTGTCCGTCTGTCCGTCCGTCCGTCCGTCCGTCCGTCCGTCCGTCCGTCAGTCCGTCCGTCCGTCCGTCCGTCCGTCCGTCCGTCCGACCGTCCGTCCGTCCGTAATAGCTAGACGGTTGAAATTTTCACATAAGATGTATTTCGGTTGCCGCTACAACAACAAATACTAAAGACAAAATAAAACAAATATTTAAGAGGGGCTCCCATACAACATATGTGTTTCAAAAACTACAAGGGAATTTTATTGCAATCTGAAGTCGCTTCTGATTGGTCAGAGGCAAATCGCGTAGGTCGTGGAATTCAAAATGGCCGCCCTGTCTGTCAAATATACCAGTCTGCCTTCACTTACCAAAGAGTTTCTTTTAAGTTTCAGATTTTCTTAGTGCCAAAGTTTTTTTTTTCTTTTTTTTTTGAGTGATGTGGTCGTATGAAGTGAAAAACGATCGAAGCTAAATATTTCACATTTTCCTATAAAATTTAAAAATTGGATGTAAATCATTTTAGGGTTCCGTATCCAAATGTCATAGTGGTACGGAACCCTTCGTGCGCGAGTGTCGCACTTGCCCGGTTTTTTAAACAGTTCACTTCCAATACAGACCAATTCTATAATGTAGGTGCCTATCTAACATTATATTTTAGACTAGCTGTGCCCGCAACTACAGTCCCGCTGCTATGCAAAAATCCACACTTAAATGGTCGCCCATCGAAGTAGGTACAGATACTGGTTCCCTGGTCATCCGTTTAAGTGTGGATTTTTGCACATGCGGTAGGTAAGATGTTGCGCTCACTACTTAGCTTATTAGACAGTAGATTTGATGTAAACTGTAGTCCAAGTCCTGCTCAAAAATATAAGAAAAAGATTTTCCATATAAAGATTTTCCGTTAGTACTGAACTAAGAACTGGATATACTGATAAATCCAATATCTGAAACATTTGGTTTTTCCGGATACTTTTATTTTAATTTTCTGATATCGGGAAAATACATGTTGATTCCACATAACACGTATGACATGATTCTACGTAGGTATGTTATGTGTTCTTTCAGATCGGATCATACATTCGAATATAAGTACATGCATGGTGTTTCACTAGGGAAGAAATTCTCTAAGCGATTGTGATTACTTTCAAAACATACAGACGGAAAGGCGACACGTCGTCCGCTGCCGCCTCATGTCGCCCGTTGCCAACAGGTGTAGGTTTACTCACAATGTACTAAACTTCCCCCTATTATTTTAAAAATAGAAAAATATGAAACCCATCGTTGCACCAAACCGATTCCGACATTTCTCAAGTTATTGAGTTTTCTATTATATTTAGTTATAACGTCGTGCAATATATTTATTAAAACGTAAAAATTAGTTTTATTTCAATCCCACATCGCGAAAACACAAGAAAAATCTTAAAAAGTAACGTTGTAAGACCCACTGCGCGGGTTACCGTGTGGCGCAGTAGTAGCGCATTCGCGCGGCAAGCCAGGAGCACAGGTTCGAATCCTGTCATGGAGAATTTTAGGTGATGTACTAATATATAATATGTTACTATTTCTCCTTCTAAAATATTTCTAGTAAAAATGCCATGAGCAATAAAACCATAAAGAAATATTAAAAAAACGTTGTAATAAAAATGTATTTGAATAATTTATCATGCACTGGAAATGAATTTACAGGCCTTCGTTTGTAGGACAGTTATTTATTACACAGGTAGATCGATATGTTGCAAGGTTGTATGCGCTCGAGGACATCGGCAAACTCCAATATTTATTAAAAGCTTTATTGACCGCGCACTCTCCACGTACGTTACAAATCCTTTTGTGTGATTGAAATAATGTTTCATCGCAAAAATATTTAATATTGCGTGGACGTTTAACATCATGTGTTTTAAAGTTTTAATATGTTATTGTTACTTGGTGATTTTAATATTGTGCTATTTGTTTCATATTCTTGGCAATACCATATTACTTTTTTAGACTTGTTAAAACAAACTCGAGGGTAAGTTGTAAAAATGGTGGATTTTTGCAATCTACCCTTGAGTTTTTTGTAATAACATAGAACTTAATATACTAAACGTGAGCGTTTTAGGGCGGACCGTAGGAGTTTTGTAATTTTCAAATTTCTATGAACAATGGCACATAAGGCCAAGCGCAGTAGCCTTCATGGGTCCACTCTGAGACTGCTTCTCGGTGTGTTTATTTTACGCTCAGTGAATTGTAAACAAAATTCTTTTTTGATGAAAATTAATGTCTTAAATCATTATTTGTCATCAGGTTGAAGATGTCACGGATTGTGTGTCTTCTAGTTGTGGCTGGTGCCGCATCAGCTCAGCTCTTTCTCAGCAACAAGTGCGGTCAATTAACCTGTCAGCCGGACGAATACTGTTCTCCGGAGACTAACAGATGTGCACAATGCAGTGACATATGCAGCAATAAGACTCACAATTACGACGCTGGACTTTGCGTTAAGGATTGTCAAGGTAAACTTTGCTTTTGAAAAAATGCTTTCAAAAACTTTAGTACTAAAGTTTTTGAAAGCATTTTTTCAAAAGCAGTATTCCTAAGTGTGGATTAACACTAAGAAATAATGTTTACAAGGTAAACTTTTACTCTTTTTTTACTTCTCTCTTGCCCAAGTCAAAGGAAGATTACCTTAGTAAAATTTGGTCAAAGAACTCACTAGTGCTCATTATAACCATGACCAGACATTGCATGGTATTTTTATTATACACGGGACTACAAGGGTGAAACAACAGGATGTTACTAAATACCTATCTTAAAATCTCCTTAGTATTCTATTTCAGAAACTTAGATCACGAATGTAAAAAAAATACCATTCATTTATTTGAAAGTGACAGTTCTTTATTTACATTTTTGATCTAAGTTTATGAAATATGGTATAAGTAGGTACTTTTTTTGGTTTATGTCTAGTGTCAACGAAAATGTATAGTGTTTTTTTCTAAATGATTTAGTTTAGTTGGTTATAAAAGTTATTTAATAAAGTTAAAAAAGAGGAGGTTCTCAATTCGGCTGTATGTATTTTTAACCCCCGACGGAAAAAGAGGGGTGTTATAAGTTTGACGTGTCTGTCTGCCTGTCTGTCTGTGTGTGTGTATGTGTGTATCTGTCTGTGGCATCGTAGCTCACGAACGGATGGATCGATTTCAATTTAGTTTTTTTTGGTTGATAGGTGACTCTTGCGCGAGTGTTCTTAGCTATGTTTGATCAAAATCGGCTCAGCCGTTCATAATATATGTGGATTGAAGCTCGACAATAAAAATCGAACGTTTTCAAATATGCCCGAGTGGAAGATTTGAGATTGAGATTTCGAGATCACGAATGTAAACAAAAATACCATTAATTTATTTGAAAGTGACAGTTCTTTATTTACATTTTTGATCTAAGTTTATGAAATATGGTATAAGTAGGTACTTTTTTTGGTTTATGTCTAGTGTCAACGAAAATGTATAGTGTTTTTTTCTAAATGATTTAGTTTAGTTGGTTATAAAAGTTATTTAATAAAGTTATAAGTACATGTCTTTTTAACCGACTCAACCAAAAAAAGAGGAGGTTCTCAATTCGGCTGTATGTATTTTTAACCCCCGACGGAAAAAGAGGGGTGTTATAAGTTTGACGTGTCTGTCTGCCTGTCTGTCTGTGTGTGTGTGTGTGTGTGTATCTGTCTGTGGCATCGTAGCTCACGAACGGATGGATCGATTTCAATTTAGTTTTTTTTGTTTGATAGGTGACTCTTGCGCGAGTGTTCTTAGCTATGTTTGATCAAAATCGGCTCAGCCGTTCATAATATATGTGGGTTGAAGCTCGACAATAAAAATCGAACGTTTTCAAATATGCCCGAGTGGGGTATCAAATAAAAGAGCATAACTTTTGTGACAAGAATATGCATGTTTAATTAAAATCGGCTTAGCCGTTCAAAGTATATGTAGGGTCAAACTCGGATATAAAACCCGATTGGTTCTAATATGCCCGAGGGGGGTATCAAATGAAGGGACTTAACTTCTGTAACAACAATATGCATGTTTAATCAAAATCGACCTTACAAAAAGGGTGAAATAAAAAAATTAAATTAAAAATTTAAAAAACCCCCGACTTAAAAAATCTTCAAAGTTAAAACAAAACTAAATTTTAAAAAGGTAAAAATAATAAGCCGAAAACAAATTTCATGTCTCTGAGTAGGTATGTGGTACCTTACTTTCCCGCGTCGGGGGACGCGGAAACGTTAGATAGGTACTATAAGCACGGGTCGGTTACCATCAACTTCTGTGACACATGCCCGCGGCCCCCGACGCGGGAAAGTAAGGTACCACATACCTACTCAGAGACATGAAATTTGTTTTCGGCTAATTATTTTTACCTTTTTAATGTTTAGTTTTGTTTTAAGTTTGAAGATTTTATAAGTCGGGGGTTTTTTAAATTGTTATGTTTACCTCAGTAACTCTAGAACACTAGGTAGTAGAACGAGGAAACCCGCGTCTTATAATCACGGACATTGCTCAAATCTATATCTATAAAATGTTTGTTCTAATTGAATAACTGACTGATCAACGCACAGCCTAAACCGCTGATAGTAGAGAGCTAAAATTTGGAGAGTGTTCTTTATATGATAGAAGCATCCGTTAATAAAGGGTTTTTTGATTTTGAAAACACCCATGGGATCAGACTTACGGTATATTAACTGAAAACGCCTAGTAAAGCGGAACTTTTTTTAGTAGGTAGGTAATAGGTATATCTTAATAGGCCTAGGTATGTTATTATTTTAACAATAATTGTAAAAGAAACTTATGGAAAACCGTTTATACCTAAATATTTTCTTTGTAAAATGAAATCTACGAAGTTATTTTTCAAATATTCTTCAAAAAGCAAAAAAAAACTTGGATCTCGGTATCCAGTTGTTAAAGGAAAAATATTTGAAGTAAATTCAGCCGTTGAACCATTTCTATCTATGTAGATTCTTAACTTATAACTTAAGACTTGATTTTAAATTCTTTTTAGGGTTCCGTACCTAAAGGTAAAAACGGGACCCTATTACTGAGACTTCGCTGTCTGTCTGTCTGTCTGTCTGTCTGTCTGTTTTAAATCTATTCTACCTACCTACTCTTAAAACAAAACTTTATTCAAGCTAGTATAGATACGAGTACGGAAAAGTATAATAAATGTGTAAATTAAATTATGCCTACTTTTAAAAACCTCATCTTCTGCTAGATGAGTGAGATAAGTAATAATAGGTGTAACAATTAGTATTTTTAACCTAAGGAATATGTTTTTAAAATCGAATTTTGTTTGGAAAGATGCTTGTAAAACCAGTTCTTAACCGCAAGACGCCTACTTTATAACTCGTGCTTGTCTGTAGCCATACCTCTCTTTCGCTCTCAGGCATACCTAGACTTCAGGCACAGAATACAAAATACTTAGTACAACTTCAGGTCAAGCGTAAGATAGGTAGGTACCGATAAAGTGCCTATTTACATATGTATCCACTCTTTTATTTGTTATTATTGGAGAACAATTTTATCACCAGATCATCACCAATCATTTTGTTGGGATGTACGTAGGTACATACATTTTTGTGGGACATAAATAAATAAATTCTGCGAACAACACACAGCGCCATCTAGCCCCGTGGTAAGCGACTAAGCTTGTGTTACGGTGACTAGACAACGGATATAATACTTATATTTATTTTTCTTTTGTAAATACATACATATTATACATAGAAGGACACCCAGACCAGACACAAATATGCACATAAAACATGTTCATAAAGGCTTACTTCGATCTACTTATAGACTACTAGCTGCGTTCCGCGGTTTCATCCGCGTAAGTCCCGATCCCGTGGGAATATCGGGATCAAAAGTAGCTTATGTTACTCAGGGTGAATGTAGATTTCTAATGGTGAAAGAATTTTTGAAATCGGTCCAGTAGTTTTTGAGTTTATTCATAACAAACACACAGACAAACATACGCACATACTCACAGAAATACAAATCTTTCCTCTATATAATATTAGTATAGATGACCACCTTAACAACGGCGTGGTGTTCAAGCTTTGCGTGAAAACGAATAAACCTACAGTGTAAGTAGTCAAACAACAGTAGTGAACTAACATTTTTACTCGTAACTAAATATACCTACGAGGAGTCATGTTTAAATATCCCTATCAAAATTTACAAATTCAAGTACTTATAAAGTATTATATTCGGTATCTGTTTTGTCATCATAACAAATAGTCGAGCTAAATGGCGCTATATGCGTCCGTGCAACGGCCTGCAATACAATACAAAAGTGCATACAAATATTTTATAAATATCACAGCAAACATAAAATGTCTGAATTTTCATAATGCATACAACGCAACGCGACGCGAGCGCGAGCGTTTAGCCGGACCGAGTAGGATAGTCCAGTTGCTGGGTACAACCACAGCCATGAACAACGAATACAAGACGTCCATAGCCCGCGACCGTCACGCTCCGGCGGCGCGCGGCGGCGCGGGCGGCTAGGGTTACCAACTATACTGTTTAAAACAGTATTATACTGTTTTTCAATACATTATTTATACTTTTTACTGTCGAAGAAAAAAAAAGTATTCAAAATACTGTTTTCAAGGCATCCTCGATAATGTAGCTTTCTATTTTGGTGAAAGAATTTTTGAAATCGGTCTAGTACTTTCGGAGTCTTTTCGTTCAATAGTCACTAGCATTACAAACAAACAAATAAATAAATCTTTCGTTTTTATAATATTTGTACCTATAGATTATGTGTGTTCCGTTCATATTAAGATTGTCTTGTCGAACAGGGAAATGTAACGTTGTATGTGTGCTACAGCTATTCTCTCCTTTAAAAAAATACTGTTAATTTTTCTAAAACACTGTTTATTTTACTTCCCAGACCGAAATATACTTTTCTTCTTGTAAAAAAAAGTTGAGAACCCTAGCGTCGGCACCCACACATTCACATCCCACACTTGTTTGTAAAACGGTTGAATACAGGTGCATCTTTGTTTAGAGTGCATCCAAGTGTAATCAAATGCCATTCTCTCACTATATGTTTGTAATTAATAATACATCACATGTTGTAAACAAAGAGTCTTGAAATAATTGCCGCATACAGTCCAATGCAGATCATTTGTTATTTTTCTCCTAATTAATATTGTCGTGTTTCAGTTGCAGATTAGAGATGTAAAGCCAGGATAATATAATAGACGATGGTCTCTGCATGCTATTGTAGACGTAGAATGAATGTATTATTGTTTTATTATATTATTCTCGAAGCTTTTGTTTTTACAATGTGCTGAAAAAGGTAGCTAAATAACAAAATGACAAAGTACCTACATTGTATTTTTCTGTAGGTACACTTAGCACTCCTTGTAAATTAAATATTTCTTTTTTTTATTTCTTTTTACTTTAGCTTCAGAAAATATGAAGACTCAACGGACTATTTTATTTTATTAACTGTAACATTATAACAAAATGTTATAGCATTTTGTTTGTTGTAAGTGCCTGTGTGTAGGGTAACCTGTCCCTACCTACCTGCCACACTGCCACTGCGCTGTTTAGTGTTTACGTTTAACATTTTTTTTAAATGATATCCGTCTTTGTTGCTAAATCTACTCTAATAAATAAATTCACAGACATAATAATAATATGTGGGAATCCTGCTAGGAGATAATTGACTAAGTGATGAATACGTTATGTTGTTAGCCCGTATAATCCAAATTTCGTACAAACATCGAAAATCAAATGGCCGAATAACTGTTGATCGAAAGAAATATTTCCAATTTGATACCTAATTGGCCGAAGATATCTATAATATTTATATACCTACCTAGGTATATCTATAAAAGGTTATGTCCTGACTGACTGACGTACTGACTTTGACCGCTGATAGCATAGGGCTGAAAATTGGTGATTGCGTTCTTTGTGTGGTGTAGGCGTCTTATAAGATCCGAGAAGGATTTTTGAAACTTCGCAAGGGGTCGGGACTTATGCTGGTAACCGCGGAATATAGCTAGTCCAATAATATAATAACATGGCCAATCATGCTCTTACTTGACCGACTGGCCAGATCATAAGATGGGTCGGGGTGTGTGAAAAACGAAAGGGAAGACTTTGCCCAGAAGTGGGACGGTAACGGATAAACGGAACGGAATATGATCAATACCCGATTTATTACAAATCACAAAATGAGAACAATAGGTAAACCAAATATATTGTGTATAGAAACGTGTTCGAAAAGTTGGCACTTTCAAACACGTTCCTTGATGCTTTGAGCTTTGACTAGTGACCTAAATTAAAAATCGCGAAGTTCTATTCAGCTAAAAGACATCGGCATGTTAATAAGTCAAATTGAGTAGGTATAAAATAATTGTTCAACTCAGAAAATGACACTAATTACACCGTATTTAGGTATTAATGGCGCCTGTACCCAAACTGCATGTGACATTTTGATTAACGCTTCGATACGATAAACAATAATTCCCATTGAAATATCTTACTAGGTATATTATAAGCCTTATATGACCACATTAGAGTTGTATCCATCCCAGTACCTAAAATCGATTTAAAAAAAGAAGGAGGTACTCATTTCGGTTGTGTTGTGGCTATCCTTTTTTACCTCTCTAGTTTATCTTTTTTCCTCAGTTTTGTACTACATGAACCTACTTGCATAACTTTAAACACCATCTTTGATCTAAGTCATCGTCTATCCTGATACATAGATTATCATATTATAATGTTACCCTATTGTTTTTGCAGGTTACCTCTTGGATTTGAGATACATGCGGCGATCTGAAGGGGCACCAGCAACCGGTGATCTGAGTAGTAAGTACCCAATTTATTTGTCGATTTCTTACCAATCACAGGAGGTAGTATCTACGTTATATTGCATGGTTCACTGGTCTTTAAACGTTTCACAGATTCTACGACACCACTTATGCTACATGTGCTTAAGCCTCTGATTTTAGAATTGGAAAAATACAATTCTAAAAATTTAGTAACATTTTGTTTTAAAATGGGTCGTTCAAAGATGACAGAACAATATCGTTGGTTTATTGTTCTGTCGTCTTAGTATGTGTTAGGTAATGCGTAAAAGTATTTCTGTTCTATTTCTCGAGTTTGACTCGAATGCTCTTATTTCACGATGCTCCAGTTTAGATTACTTTAAAAAATAATAAATCCTAAGTATTTATTGAAACCACCCTCTTATTTATAAATGACTGACCCGGCGAACTACGTTTTTTTTTTCATCAATATTTCCCGTTTGTTTTCTTTTTCCTTTATACAAGCATTGTCTTGACAATAACGAACCCAAAATAGAATTATAAGTGTCCAATTTGGTGCGGGATCATTCGGAAGTAATGCGTGTATATAGTACCTACATATCGGCGATTCGTTTATCTATCTATATCTATCAAAGGCTTTGTCATGACTGACTGATCAACGCACAACCTAAACCGCTGATAGTAGAGAGCTAAAATTTGGAGAGTATGTTCTTTATACGATGCAGGCATCCTATAAATGGGAATACAGGGAATACGGTTATTTAAGTAATTATGTTTTTTTTAAAGTAATTATAAGAATTAGTTTATCGAAAATCCAAGGAATCCATACTTACGCGGAGGAAACCGCGGACCCAGCTAGTTTATAAATAGTAGGAATACTAAAAGGTTTCCAAACTGAGTACCTAGTCATATCATAATTAAAGAAATAAATTGAGTGATAAAGTTTCATCCGTGATCATTAGACTTTGATTTGAAATGACTCATACATAATGAATAATACAACGAAATCAATATTATAATAGCCGTTGACATTAATGATGGATGGTAATTTACAGGCTTCGGTTACGAAAATGCCTATCATAATTAGGCCTTAATTAACTGTAATTATTTCAATTTCAATATTTTTGCCATGATACTGAACTTAATTTATAATAATACTAGCTGAAACCCGCGGTCTCACCCGCATAAATTTCGATCTCGCGGGATTATCGGGTTCAGTCCTATGTTACTCTCCATCACTTATACTATCCATATGCAAATTTTTATCAAAATCGTTCAACCCGTTTCACCGTGAAGAACAAACAAACAAATATAATAATCAAACAAACTTTTTCATTTATAATATTAGTGTGAACTTTTTATTCCTAAAGCCCAGCTAGGTTACTGCGCTATTTCCGTTGACATTAACTCGATGTCGACGCGGTAATTTGACATCTTTGACAGCGGGGTTTTCAATTTTGACACCGCGCATCCATGGCCGTCAGCCGTCGATTTGAAGATTTTCTTTCAAAAATCTCATTTTCATTCATTCAATTTGGCGTCGGCATCGGCATGAGTAATCGACGCGTCGATTCGTAATTTTCGCGGTACGAAATTCGGCTGTCAACTGTCAAATGAATTCGATGCCGATGCTGACGGAACTAGCGCGGTAGCCTCCCAGAACATATACATTCCAACGATCTAAGCTACGAATAATTCAAAGAAATTTTAAGAAAGTATACTTTATGATCTCGATCTCATTAATACACCAATTCGTGACAGTTTTTTTCTCTGAGAACTAAAATATGTTTATTGTAGCCATAGCACTAAAATAAAAAGTGATATCTGTAGCGATAACCAATATTTGTCTATTACAGGCAGAATCTGGTATGTAACACCGTATGAACCAAATAAAACAGTTTTTACGTATTACAATATATTTTATGGTAACCAAAAAATGGTGAGGCATAGTAGGTGGGTAGGTATAGTATAATATTATTTTTGGATTTATTTTCGCAATATTGTTGCATTGATTTAATGCTCAAGATTTCAAAACCTATACGGTCTCTTGATCAAGATTGACTGAGATAATCCTATCGAATGAGAGTGAGGGAGGCCTGTAAATATCTCGAAACGTTGAGCCGTGAAACAATGCTAAAGGACGCTACACACGTTTAGATTTCTCTAACGATTTATCGTTGCTATAAATCGCATGCGAGAAATCTAACGCCCCTAGTGCCTACACACGTTCAGTTTTATCAGTTGCGATTTCTTTTGCGCTTGAAGTAACACGTAATAAGACTTGATCGAATGAATAATTTTAATATTAATATTGATAATATTTTTCCACAAGCTGTTCTTAGGAGCCGATTTTATTGATAGAAGCCCAAAATGAGTAATTTACTACATTCTGGGATGCTATTCTGCTCATCATTTCGAATTTTCTCCTAAGATCTTCACCGAGATTTTACTCGGGACTCTCAGCTTCCAAATAAAAAAAGAATTATCGAAATCGGACTTCATATGCCGGAGTACGGCGTAAAACAATCCCAGAAGATCAACTACTAGGTAAACTGTGGCAAAAACTGATAGCTCTTCAGTTTTATCTATGCGATTTCGATTTGATCGTCAGTTAAACTGTACAGTTCTCAGATTTGCCTACACACGTACGATTTATCGTAAAGATTTCTCGCATGCAATTTATCTGTAAGATAAATCTAAACGTGTGTAGGGTACTTTAAAGTAATAAACACCACGCGATTAAAACCGAAAAATGAGTTAAATTTCTATATATTTTTTAAAAAACTTCAGCCAATTACATCTCCCATTACATCATTAATTTTGAACACCACAACAGTTGTGTTTTGTTAGGTAGATAGTAACTTCGTTAAATATCCTACTATACTCACGAACAATGTGCATTCATGCTGCATGATGTTGAGTGCTTACGCCCTGAGGGTTTCACTGGCTCGATTTCGGTATTTTCCAATTTGCAAGTAACAACCTATCAAACAAGTTCTGAATTTTGAAGTAAGTTTCAGATTATTTCGCGTGGGAAACGAAAGCTTGGAATTTATTAAATGCGTCATTTGTGAATTTTAATAGGATAATGTACCTTATTGAAGGGTAAATAATAAATTACTACCTTTGAGCCTTATGTTGTTTAATCTTAAAATAACTTATACAGAGTATAATTGTTTACAGGCTCGTTTTCCGCAAATAGACCTCCCCAGAAGCTTAGCAATAGGATCCACTTTTGCTATGCTTTTGTGTGATGGTTCCTTTTGTCAGTGGGAGAACCAATTACAACCTACCTATTATTTGTATTGTCGGTTTTAATTTTGAAACGGTAAAATTCAAAATTAAAGTTTGAGATAGATCTATAGCGAATTGGAAATAATATTCAATTTCCTACCATTCTGCATACTTATCTCAAAGTAAGGAATTTTTAGAAAATGTTCCGACATTTCCGAACTTGTTCGAATATGTTACATATTATATTACTTACCTATGTTATGTAGTGCTGCCATAGTGCTGCAGTTTTTTTTAAACATACCTAGTTGAATACCGAGTTAAAATTGTACAATTCTGGTGTAATTTATACCATTAAGTTACGTTTCGATGAGAATCAGTGCCGAAAATCTTCCGCACATGGAACTTTCGTCGTGATAGATTGGTGACTTGATGAACTATGACGCTTTTGGGTCAATTCTGTACCGAAAAGTAAGAGATAAAAGCTCTATGCTTTGAACAAACATTTGATAGAAGTAAAAAATGAAAACACAGTAATGTAGTATTCAATCGTAATCGGAACTGTTTGATTAACGATTATTATTCTCAGATATGCATTTTTTCCGTTACATTTCCTTTCCAGCTATCTTCTCTGTTAAAATAATTGGGTTGTTCTGAATTACAATGGCTTCTCGAAGCATTAATAGGTTCCTACATTCCACTTCTTAGTAGCCAGTATTTGTGCTTGATCGAAGCGGAGGTGATGAGTCCAGCATGTGTCACAATCAATTTTCGTTCATATTTTTGCTTTGCGAATTAAATAATAATTGTACCTACTGCGACTATGATAATGTTAATTATATTTTATTTACTAATTACCTTGCGATCTGGCTATGCGTTTTTATTTTTATTTTTATTTAGTTATGTTAGTTTACTAATAATAAATTGATTGGCTGGGCACATCGGTTTCATCATAAAGCCGTGTACCCACCGCCAAACAGGAATACGGTTCATATCGGCTTCATATGCTAAGAATACAATCGTTGTGCTGTTTTATTTCTCATTCCTCTATTGTAGTGGAAACACAGGTTTGATCTAAACCCTGTTCCCTGATCAGTGTAATACTGAAGTATTGGGATTTTCAGATGCTATTTTAAATATTATGATCCTAATTCCAATATAGAAAAAACTAAAATCCTAATTCCAATATAGATCTAGTTGGTCTAATTTGAGTATTTTAGGTCTGCGAGTCTCAAGCTCTCTACAAACTGAGTTTAATCACAATCGGTTCAGTATTTCTGATAGTAATAAACTTAAAACCCAATTAGACAGTTTTTACGTTTACAATATTTGTCTGATAGTTTCATATCTGTAGCTGCCTTGCGATTTGTACCTATATAAATCCAAAATAGATAAAGATGCAGCTTCTTTACCCGACTGCGCGACGTAAAGAAGGGTTATGTGTTTATTAGCCTATGTGTGTATGTTTGTTCTTATGTGGCGCTTCAGAGGCCAAAGGGATTGACTGATTTTGATGATTCGCACGTCATTTATTCATGTACTCGCCCGTGTTTTGAAATGTAGACCGGCGAAACTACAAGGGAAGACTGAAATTTATTCCACTGCTGTTTTGTTACCTTCTAGGTGAACGTGCTATACATTACAGTTATAGTAGTAAACACATCGTAACTAACTATCTGGTGAGATACCAGTCAAGCGATCACCTATCCGTTGTAAAAAAAGCTTACCATAAAACCCATTGCAAAACGCGAAGTTTTAAACAAAAAACTAGCAATTAATAGATTTATAAAGTGAACACACACGTCGAATATTATATTATGTTATTAACATTTTTTAGTGTAAGTTCATTTGTTTTGTTAACTTTTGTAGGCGCTGCTAGCCTGATAAAGTTACCTTACATGTATGTTTACAACTACCTTTAATGTAGGTATTATGTTAGTGTAATTTTTATGATAATAATAAAGTTTAAAATTAATTAAACTAAACCATAAAACCCGTTACATCTTTTTCAATTGATCGAAAAGAAACTTGAACTAATTCTGTCTGGCTGTGCTTATTATAATTTAGTCAAACCTTTTCATGGGTCGCTTTGACAGCGGGTTTGCATGTCCGGTCTAAGTACTGTCCGAGAACATATTTAAGTGGTGCAGCCACTGAAAAACACGGGTTGGAACTTTTCTACTCCCGCCTATTTAAGTTCAATATGACCAACAAGTCACGAGTGACATAGGTATCTTCGAAGCAAGCGTGCTACATCCTATACAGTTTGACAATAGGTATTGTGTCAGAATCACCTCGACATCTGTGGCTTTAATTAAACTAACTCTGGATGGGCCAAGTGGGGCTTATAGCTCGTTTACACAGTGCGAGATTGTATGCGAGTTTGGTTACGGGTCAGCCTTCCGAGTAGCTGCACGATTACTCGTTCGTGCGACTACTACTACTGGGTCAACAGCCGAGTAACTGGCGTACAAGTAGCTGGCTACTAGCTAAGCAGCAGCTCGCATGCTAGCTCACTCTGTGTAAACGAGACTATCAGAATGACGTCACCATCATCACGATGACGTCACGTTAAATTATAATTTTAATTCTGATGAGATGGTGAGGATAGGTAATTGTCAAGCATGAGTCAATCAATTTGACATGATTGTGGCTAGTATTAGTAATCAAATCGATTATTTTATGGCCAAATTGCTCTGGACTGCTAGCAGAAGGCCACAAAGAAAAATCTGAATCTGATTATTTTATGCTTGGTTTTCTATTTATTTCCTACAAACTCAGAATACAGCTAATTGATTCCGTAAAAATGTTGCAAATGTCATTTGGATTGAAACAATAAAAGATCAAGAACAATTTTACAAAATTACCCTACTAACGATCTACGAAATCCCATTAACTTTATATAGAAACGACTAAAGCAAAAAGTGAAAGAGAATTAGGCAAGTGCGTGCCTTGTCAGGCCCTTACAGGGTTTCATAGTTTCCATAAAAACAGGGATTGCCATTTGGAAGTATAACCATTAAAATAAATATACGACCGAAAAAACATTTTACCTAAAACGAATAGCGGCCATAATAAGGCTACTGTTTTTTTATGCTAACTTGTAATATTATAATTTTAAAGGTGTGCAACGCCAGGCGCAGACAGCTCTCATCGTGAGCGGGGTCGCTCTGGCAGTATTGGTGCTAATACTCTTCATTGTCTGCAAAGGAAGGGTCACATGGCGGTGTATCAAACAGAAATTTCAACCGGCAAAGGTATAGGTCACTATCTATTTTAGTAGTTTTTTTATTTGTGTATCACTGCTAACACAAAGAAATGGTTCTACCGTATGTACTTACCTAATTCATAACCTTTCGATAACCATAAGTAATTTATTTGTTAACCTTTCTTACTATCACATCAAAATAACACAATAATAATGTGCCATACTGCCATATTACAATATAGAAAGAACTAAAAATATAGAGTTTTCTTCTGTTTTTGCGATGTTGGACTAAAATTAAACTCATTTTTCGGTTTACTAATAAACAACACGCAATTAAAACCGAAAAATGAGTTTAATTTCGAACTAAAATTAGTTATGTATTTAAGCTAAGCATATTTCATTTGTGCACAAGAATATTTTACCTTAATATGTTAAAAGGCAGGTAGGTATTTAAAACTTGCTTCATTTATATTGTATCAAGCATTAGACGATGTAGTACCTAAGCTCTTATAAGCGGTTTAAACTTGTCTGGGAAACTGCTAATTATATATTGTACAAACCAAAATTTACGAGAATTATAACAATAACGAAGTTACGGCTTCCGTTTACGGAGAATCAATTTATAAAAATTTGAACTTGTATTTACGTCGGAACCTAGGTATGAGCTGCATTGTTCGCGGAGCAAAGTCTGCATTTTCTTTTGTTGTACCTTCCATGGTATTTAATAATCCAATATGAAAGCGAAGCTCGTCTTTGTTTTATTATCTTATCATACTAGCTTTGCCTTACAATCGCACTTGTTCCTGTGAATTTGTGATATCTAAATTCTCAAACAGCAAACTGGTCCAATATTTTTTAGGTTTGCGTGTAATAAAAGTGTTACTAAATACTATAGTTCTCAAAAGTGCAATAACCCAATAGCTGCCTTTGTAAAAGAAGTGACACGCATGTGTGACACCATTAAAACAAAGGGCAGCTATTGTGTAGTGCTTGCTTTTTAGGTGTGACTTTGTTTTTTTTTTAAACTAAGCTATTTTAAACTAAACTATGCCATAGTTAACCTATAATTTAAACAAGTTCGTTTTTAATAGCGTTGGTTATGGTACAGCAAATTATCGTACAAAAAAATCAAATTCATATTTGACTGCTTTACATTCAATTTGTTACTTTTTTATTGTATTTTGAAATACAGACGTTTTGCCCTTTCTTCCTTTTTATTGGTAGATAAAGAAAATTCATAATCAGAATGTCTGGCTTGTAGTAATTAAAATGAATACTTGAGAGTTATTACAAGCATCTAGTCGTGATAGCTTTCAAGAGTCAAAAGCGAGCCTGCTGTGCTGTTTCACTTTGATGATAAAGTCTGCAACCTACAGACTTTAGACTTCATCAGACAATAGTTTAATTGGTCTGTTAATAACACCGATTGTTTTTTTTTAATTAAATGAAATAACGTATTTACTAAACTGTGTATCGATGTGTGTCTGTGTGTGTGTCGGTATCATACCGGTTAATCGTTAATGAACTGGAACTCTTAATTGTGAGGATGTAGACCTAAAATGCTGACAATATAACAAAATAGCCCTAACCAGATTTTCATAATTGTAACCGTATACATTCCAGAACAGAGTGAAGCAGTATCCAGGAGATTTAACACATCATAATCCACACGCCGAAATACCGAAGACCCGACCCGAACTCAAATTAGAGCTACGCAACCCTGAACCTCCAAAACGAAATCCCCAACCGCTCAATGCGCGGGATCTCGACACCAGAACTTCGCAGACGGAGAAAAGTGCCACAACGCCGAAAACAATAAGCACAGCCCTAAGTAATAGGCACCCCGCTGAAGACACTACTCTCGATTTCTCTTACGATAATATGGGTATGAACGTAACCCCGCCGGAGCAACCGACGGCTAGTCACAAATTCTGAGGTCCAGTTGTCAGTTTCGGCTACGAAACTGTTCGGTACATAGACTCTGACGACCATAATATTTATAATTTATGTAGAAGATACTAGATCAGTTGGAATTAATGAAAATATGAAGTACAGTAGGTACGTACACCATCAAACGATGTTTAATCCCAAACATGGAGTTGTGCAATCTGAAATGTTTGAAATGATAGCAGCAATGCAACGCTTGTGTCCTAATTGTTTGATAAATCACAGTATTTGAATTACTCTTCTCTTGAATGTGTCATATGTGAGTTTACGTAAAACTCTCATTAGAACTTTTTTAGCCACTTTTATGTCCGTCTGTGACGGATGACAAGCAAATACATTTTTGGACATGTTTATACGCTTTCTAGATACCTATAATGGTTATTTTTTAGCATGGCAGGAAAACTGAATTTAAAATAGTACCTAGTATAAAATACTTAATCAATCAATTCGTGAGTTGTTACTCAAAAATTAATGAATTTTGTTAATTATATATACACATGTAGTTAGATATTGCATATTTATTACGTTTTTTAATTAAGAATTATACTTAAAATCACAAAAAATATCACATAATCACAATGATGTAATATTATTGTAAGTTAATTATTAAGTTTTTTAAATAATAAATCACAATAATATCACATAACCACAATGATATAATATAAGATACTAAAACAACTACGATATTTCAACTATAAGAAACTAAAAAGTGTTTTCACAAAGCAAATAGAACAATGAAATTTAGATATTTCTATTAATATTTTATTTTAGAAAAAAAAAAAATCAGGTATTGTACTTATTTCCTTGTATTTTGTGATTAGGGTTGAATTTCTAGTTTTTATTTCTGTGTCAAAATTGCTCAATTTTGATTTACTTATTTATATAATCCTACATATCACACATTTTTTTAATATTTAAGGTTCAATTCATAGTTAGTTATAATTAGTAAATAAGATAGAGTTTAATTCGTATGTTGAAAATAAATTTGTAGTACTCTGGTGTAGTATGTTTTTGACATTTATTTATGTTTGTTTTGTGTATTTATGTGATGTAGGCAAAATGGTAATTGACTATATAATGCTGACTTAGGATAAATTTAAATAATTATAAAAAGTAAAGTGAAAAACACTGCCCACTTCATTGTAAATATATTTGTTACTTGATTTCACCCGCGTAAGTCTCGATCTCGTAAAAAAATATTAAGTCCTTTTTAACGGACGACTAATGGTAAGCTAATTTTTAGCCCAGTCCATTCATGGGGTTCGTTAGTTATTCAGAATAAACAATTTTGTTACAATACGTAAAACATTACGTAAATATACATTATACATACATATACCTATAAAATATTTACGTAATATTATAGAGTTATCTAATAGGAAACAAACGGCACGTAGGTACTACGTTGTAACATTCCCAAGTCCCAAGTAGTTGCGTTTCCCTTTGCCTTCAGTAGTCAATTTCCGTTTCTACATTGCAATGTTGATTTACGATTTATATGTTGTCTTTGTACCTATGTGAACCTAAGTGAAAATATCTATTGTGTATGTTTATATGTGTACAACATTACTTTAAACTTACTTGTTGAGGTGGTAAAAGTTTGACGCAAAAACAGACAGGTAAGTAAGTACTTAATACATTAGTAGATATTTTAAAATTAACAACCATGAGTTAATTATCAGCTATCAACAAAAATAGACAAAAAAATTATTGACTTAATAGCAATTCAACTGTTCTGGTCGTAAAGAAGACATGTCAGGAGAAACGTAATCCATATGGAATTTTCTTTCTTGGAATATTCGCCTGAAGGTCTATGCGAGGAGTCCAAACTTAACAGGCAAATCTTATTAGGTTAGACAGATCTGATTGCATAGCTTCCAGGCCTTGAGGCGGTTTATCCATACACGATATCGGTTATGTCCGGCCAGACCGAGCTGAAGTTAATATTGACGTCGGTAGGCATACGACGCGACGGCCTTTATTCAATGCAATATTCTTCCTTATACATATTTTTCAACTTAATGCTCAAAATTATTGCAAAATAAAAAGCGCATTTAAAAGGAAAAGATATCTACTCGTTTTTTCGTACAAACGTAGTCGACTGTTTAGACATTAGAGCAAATATGTTTAATGTCTTTACACATAATTTTGAGGAAAAATACATCTCCTAAAATTCACTCTCGGCAAGGCTCAAATCGCTTCTCTGCGTCTGTATCATAGCATGTTAAACCAATTCATCATACGAGTTCCCGAGTTTTTGATGATGTATTTTAGTAAGTACCTATGCCTAGAACATTAAAAACTCAAATTACGAAATAATTAATGTCCTTATTCAGGGAGGAAACAGTCGACTCCGTGTATGGAGAAATAATGAGTAGGTATCCTTACCTCTTAATTACGTGTATCGAAAATTTCGTGTAGTAATAAATTGGTTAGGATAAACTAAGTATTAAGTAGGGATTTTAAAATAGGCAGGGGGGAATCCGCAATGAAACGGACGTGTTTTAAAACGGACACTATATCGTCGACATCGATATTTTAAGTTTTTTGATCGAAAATATATTAAGTTTTTTTGGTTGGCATGGCACCATTGATGGCCACTGAAATGAAACTATACAAGTACGCTGAAATTGCCATACCATAGGTCATAATTGATGCCAACATCTCAAAAAACAAAATATTTTCGATAATGTCAGTTTCAAAACCAGTCCGTTTCATTGAGGATTCCCCCTATGTAGGCTTAATAATAACGAGTGTTTTCGAAAGTGTATCTACGTTCATTGTAAGTACAGGCCCGACAAGTGTCGCGTTTTGCCCCAAAACGCAGCACTTGTTGTTGTACAAGAAGAACAAAATACTAGCACTAGTAGTATTTTGTTCTTGGCTTTATTATGAACGTATCCTAGGCGTAGAGTTTTGGTTTTAAGTTAAAACCGTCCATACAAGACATTCCATTAGATAAGTTATTTAGGATACAATAAGTTAAGTGGTAATTTAGGTTTTTTATTATTGCTTTAGATTGTTATAACCCATTTAGACGGAGCGATTCTCTGGACAATCTAGTAAGGCAGTCCAGAATAGCTTTGGCAACGATTTGACAACAGTCGAATATAGTATGTTACAATTAAGGTACAATAAGCGTTTTGCATTTGCCTTTGTGGGTAGTCTCGAGAATCGACACCGTCTAAAGGGTCAACTAGAAGAGGTAACAATGTTTGATTTCTTGTTACATTCGCATCTCGATGCACAAAAGCCCGCGTCGCGTCTATTAAAAGTTGGAACGAGCTACATTTCGAAATACGGAAAATTTTCGTATTTTTGCAAAGAGCAATGACATAACTATATCCATCTCAAATTCTCGAATAAGTTATTGATATATTGTCTGAATCTTGTTTGTGTTTTGGTATAGGTATATTTGTTTGCAAATGCTATAGTAGTTACAGTTTCCACTCGTTGCACACCGGGTCTCTTTCATTAATTATGGTCATTATGGGCAAGTGAAGTGCCGCTCATTTTCGATAAGCGATACTATATTGAAACTTGCTTACCGCTCTAATTTCACTATGATTTTATGGCAAAGTGTCCAGCGATTTTTTTTACTTTGGTTATTATTAGATCCTTAGACATTGAGTTAGTTACAGATAAACTAAAGCTTTTTCAACCGACTTCCAGAAAAAGAAGGAGGTTCTCAATTCGTCACGTATGTTTTAATTTTTTTGAGACCAATTAATTATCACTCAGTCAGTAGGTACCTACCGAATTAAACCCAAAACAAATTTCTCTGTACTTTTCTTATATCAAAACACTGATACCGGGCTAATTTATTCGTATTGAAAACTTGATTCATTCATAATTTATTGCAAAAAGGATAGGAACATAATATAAAATTGATGTTTAACAGTAGTAAGACCTCCTTACTCCAAATTTGGCATGCAATATTGCTATAGAGTTATAAAAATAATTTTCTTTTATTATATTACATTATTATTTTAACATTCAGTCAATATGAAATTATTCTAAGTGTTAATCCACACTTAGGAAATACTCGAATCCCGAATCGAACTAAAGTTTTTAAAAGCATTTTTTCACAAAAAGCAGTATTCAGTCAATATTCATCATTCACTTTCCAAGTTAAAATAGTATTCCATCATATCCTATTTTAATTTAGATCCACTCCGTCTGACGTGGACACGTTTTTGTTCTATCAAGTTTGTTTTATTTGCGGAAGGGATATTTTGGTCCATCAGAAGCGTGACCAAAAATTGATTTACCAGTACCTAACTACGACTAATCTGGAAGATGTCATCAATACACGAAATTAAACTTTATCCCTATCAAAATAAGGTTGAAAGTGTATTGCAGTCAGAACTTCAGCAACGACGACGGTTGTTTTTATTTTATTACTTTTTCGTTACACTGCGGTTTAGGGACAATTTCTAAAAAAATATGTTTTTTTTTTCAATATGTAAAACTACCTATTTTATTGAACGTTCCTATCAGTGGGATTACGTCTACACTTTTTTAGTTATGTTTTTATCTTGAAACAAAACAAAATGAAACAGTAAAAATGAAAATTGGCACAGGGATATTCGCTGTATTATTACAGAAATTTTCCGAAGTTAATCTACCTATTTAGAAATTGCTTCTTAATCGTGTTTTGAAAATTAATAATATCTTTAAGCTTTAACTGCCGCACTCAGATCTATAGACTATTAGACTCCGTCTAATGGTTACTTAAACTATCGCTAAGTAAAGATTTTCTTTTTAAAACCTTTACTTAGTGATAGTTTAAATAATTATTGAACGTCTTGAACTGAGTGCGGCAGTTACACTATTTTGTCATAATACAGAAGATCTAAACCAATGAGTTTTATAACGACCAAAAATGAAATCAATTCAGACAAATTGATCCATTTGTGTTATTAACTAGTTCCACGTGAATTTTAATTAACGTACATGGAGTTGTTTGAATCACGTGCATCACACAACTGTAAAGAGTAGTCAGCGTGAGCCATATTTGACGCCGCCGTAGGCGGTGACGCGTCAATGCAATAGGTACGTAATATGCGACGTGGATTTTAAAGGTTTTACACATTAGGCCGGCTTTGCCTGGCTGCATAGCCCAGAGATATTTGACACGGCATTGGTCTGTTTTGATGTAGAATACTGATGGAGCGGCGGCGGCATGTCAACAAAGCGCGCACGTCAATAAGCCAAACGGCTAGCTGCTGTGCCCCGGGCTAGTGTATAACAAGCATGATGTATTTTACCTGTATTATTGAATCCAACCTCACAATGTACCTATACTTACCTATGTAATATAGTACCTATATGCATAATTGTCAAATACAATAGTGCAATTGGCTACATCGTCAATATCGAGGTTCACGACGCATACAATGCAATACCTCAGAACTGTAGCAGGTAACATGAAGACCCTTTGATACCTTTGAGCTACCGTAGTAATTACTCCGATACATACCTATTCTGGTTACTAATTCTCTGTAATAGCATAATGAATACCTAAACAACAATCCAATTAATTTAATTACATGTAATGAGATTCTATTGTTTGCAGATACGATGATATTGTTGTAAGTTTAAATTATTATTGATTGATATACACTACTTTAATAAGGAGGAAGTTTTGTTTGTTTGTTTGCTAAAATACGAATCGGATCCTAATACTATCGAACCATTTATGATGTAACTTGGCTTAGGGGATATATAGCTGCTAAATTCAAAATCCATGTCAAGTTCATTTTGTAGATAATTTCATGACGGAATGTTGTTGAATTTTTTTTTGTGTAAGCATTGTAGGTGACATTATTACCGACATTTTGTACAGATTCCAGACAAATATGTATGTCTTACTGTCGCTTACTTTTTGTCCACGAAATCGGCACTTTTGGTGCCGAAACAGTTGCAGTGTGGTATATATTCCCAATATGAAATAAAAACACACAATTCACACAGAGTCCTTTTATACAGCTTACTTTTACTTAAGTTAATATTAGTAGAATTGGTAACATCACATAAATGTGACTTTATACATTTAAGTTGTGTAATCTCAAGCGGCAATATGCACTTAATATTTTTGTAAGACTAGAAATACGGTTTAGATATAAGTTTAATTGTATATAAAGAAGAAGCCTTCAGGTATTCCGTCCATTAGTTAAGTGTAATCAATACGTTTAGGCACTAAATTTAATCTAAAAAATCGTTTTTACATTTGTTATTGTAGATTAACTTTAGTAAGTATCTTTTCTGATGTACCTATGTATGTATCTATTGTTTTTATGTAGCAAATGTATCTTTTAAAATTCGTAAAGATATGCAATATCTAGTTTTTGTATTACTCTTGGGAAGAGAATTTATTGTTATATTTAACTACTGAAATAAATGATATTACACTTTAGTAAACTGTTTACATTGTTTTTGAAAAAAAGTACTTTAAATATAGTATTTCCTAAGTGTGGGACGTGGGTAGGTAAGCACTTTTAGTAGGTACCTCATAAAGTTTAGATGTTTCGTTTTTATAATTTCTATGCCGGTAAATAGAAATTTACAAGCGGAGTTGAACTGTAACGATTACTTTATAAATATACACCATAAAAACATCCCATCATTGTACCCAGCCATACAGCATCAATGATTAGAACAAGAGCTAGCTAACGATACCCTATCGACGATGGTATAACAAAAAATAAAAATCATTCCCCATTTTACGTGAGGTACCCTAAAATATGTTTTCCAGATTTTTAAATTGTACGATTTTGTCGGCGCGCGGCGCGGCGGCGTGATAAAGTATACTTACCTACTCATGCAAAGTTACGGGTTCTTAGTAGGTGAGCTAAAGCTAAGCCGCGGACAGACAGACGGACATGACGAAATTATAAGGGTTTCTCGTTCTCGACAGTTTTAGGTTTTTATTAAAATCGACGCGCAGGTAGCGAAAATCTCCTGACCAGAAATATACAGGGTGGTCCAACTAGTGACGTTAATAAACTTTTTTTAGATTCCTCACACCTGGGGGTATCCGAAAATACCCCATGTATGTTCAGCGATTTTTTGTAGTTTAGGAGTTATGGCCTATTTTCTCATTTTCTACTAAAATGCGACCACTGACACCTATTTGCTCATACTGACTGCAATAATTGAGATAATTGGCTGATTTCTTTTCAAATGTGGAGCTGAATAATTGGGTCATGTTTCCTGTTTTACAAAAAAAAAACGCGTAACACCAACCAAACTGTAACAAATAAAAAAAGTAATTCATAAAGTGAGCGTAGACAAAACGTTTTCCGAGTTTTCCTTCAGGTTTAAGTAAGATGAGTGAGAGAATTTTCGACCAAAGAATTTTTAAATAAAATTTTTGCTATGATCCTCTAATGATAGACCAATAAAAATGATAGGGTAGATAGCTAATGAAGTAAGGAAGTTTTTGAAGTTGGTTTGGAAAAAAAATAATAGGCGAGTTTTTCTTTTAATTGCTCTTTAAAGTGTTTATAGCGTTTTGTCTACGCTCACTTTATGAAATACTTTTTTTATTTGTATCAGTTTGGTTGATGTTACGCGTTTTTTTTTGTAACAGGAAACATGACCCAAATATTCAGCTCCACATTTGAAAAGAAATCAGCCAATTATCTCAGTTATTGTAGTCAGTATGAGCAAATAGGTGTCAGTGGTCGCATTTTAGTAGAAAAAGAGAAAAAAGGCCATAACTCCTAAACTACAAAAAATCGCTGAAAATACATGGGGTATTTTCGGATACCCCCAGGTGTGAGGAATCTAAAAAAAGTTTATTGACGTCACTAGCTGGACCACCCTGTATACTGTCATTTAGTTTTCATTGCCGCGCCGCCGTCGAATTCTAAGGAACAATGGAAAATGTGGCCAGTAGGTATATTAAAAATATATTGAAGTACCTAAGTACAAACTATTTTCATGTTTCACCCATTTTAATATTTGAAACGTCTATCGTAATCCTTTATCAGTTTGTTTAACTTCTTTCTTATCATTTTATTCTTATGTTTGTCAACAATGTCTGAATAGACGTCTGAAAATGGCAGTACATTTATTCCACCGTCTCTAGTGACCAAACCGTCGATGCCTGGCATCATACCTGCCATTTGGCCAAATCTGGGTTGCATCTGCATCGGTGGACCAAATGGAGCATAGTTCATACCTTGGTATGCTGGAACTGGGATCATTGGACCCGAGGGGGCTAAAGGAACACCATATGGTAGCGGAACCGGAGCTGGAGGAAATGGTTGTGGCATCAGCGGCATCATTGGTGGAGGCATGGGTATAGGTGCAGGCATTTTTACAGGATATAAGGCGGGCGGTGGAGGAGGCATGGGTGGTTGGGGCATAGGCATAGGTGGTGGGGGCACAGGCATAGGTGGTGGGGGCATAGGCATAGGCACGGGTATGGGTACAGGAACCGGTTGAACCGGCGGCATTGGGGATACTTTAAAATTACAATATTCAGGAATTTGTCTCGGATACCAATAAAGAGAATGGCAAGGATCTTCACCCGGCAAATAACCGCCATGCTTCCGTTGAACTATAGGGTCTATGTAACTTAGTCCTGAAATCGTGGCGGCGACTCCATCGACTATGATTATTAAACAAATTATCTGAAAGCAAATGGAATTGTTAGATTGGTATATTTTATACTAAATAATAAACATTCGTTGAGTAGGTATGTGTTGCCAAAAAATTAAGTTTGACCAAGTTGTATGTAGTAATGAGCTGCTAGTTCTATTTGTTCACCCAGTTGGAGGCCGTCCCACAATGCGATCTTCGATTATTATTGAGCCAAGTGCATCTATTTTCTGCCTATTGTTTTGACATTATTATATTAACTACCAAGCAAGAGTGCTACTTCTAACAGACTAACTATTTAATTTGATAAGTATAACGCTTACCCAATTCTTGAATTGGATATATTGATAATGATAATGCAATTGATGCAATATGATAACCATATAGACTGTGGATTTCTTGCTTTGGAATCTATTTTTTATAAAATCCTCTTTATTGTTTTTTTAATTTCCTTAATTTAGTTTATTTCAGATATGTTATTACCTTAATTTCAACCATTGTGCTTCTTAATGAGTCCAGCGGCCGTATTAAAATTAATTGGTGTTTAAAAATTTGAATTTCAACAGCTGAACGAAACTATTGGCCGCACGAAAGAACAATGCACCTTTTATGGTTCCCAGAAAAAATCTACTCGTAACATTGGTTTCAACAAATGCAAGAAAGAAACGTATTCAATTACTACCTCATTACCTAATCACGTGCCTTAGTTTCTTTTATTTCCGTTTCTTCGTTTTTATTTCATTAAGAGGGTTCATTCCATTCTCTTTCTCCATACAAACGTAGTTTACGTTTTCCTCCCTGCATAAAGACATTAGAGCAAATATGTTTATGCCATAAAACCTATATCTGTCATGTCTTGTCAATGTACGAACCTTTTTTTTTCTAATTAAAATAATAATAAAAAATAAAAAAATGAAAAAAATAATTCGGAAGATGAATAGTCATGCCAGATATAAGTTTTATGGCATAAACATATTTGCTGTAATGTCTTTATCCAGGGAGGAAAACGTAAACTACGTTTGTATGGAGAAAGAGAATGGAATAAACGCCCTTAATTACATTTACCTACCTCAAGGATTCTACTGTATGACAGTCACTATGTCGCCATTAGGCAATGTTTTTTTGTCCACTTTTGGCCGACGTCGATGCTGTCCAAGACTGCTTCTCTGAGCTTCTAGGTCCACAAGTTTATCCCCAATTTTATTTACATCAAATATCACTGGGTTTTCTCTCGAGTATTTCTGTTTATTTTTTTCTTCGAGATTTGTACCAACATCACCGTGAGATGAAGTTATATCAAGCTTACCATAATATTGATTGTTACCATCCATCGATCCTGATGGTAGTCCAGCGTTAGCGTAAACTTTAGCCATTTTCTTTATTAAAGTTTCACTTCTCCGAGAAATAGGCTGATTGTAAACGGCAACTGGACCATATAATGGGAAATTAGTGATAGTCGGCGCCGAGGGATTTCGGATCACGTCTCTTCGGAGCATATTTAACATTTTTTCATAGGGTGACAGTGGTTTTATGTAACCAAAAGATCTAGTGTCAATAATCTCTCTTGAATCTTCTTCAGAACTGTCTGTTTCATATGCGGAATTGTAATATGGTATATTATAGATAGGGTTCCTTTTCTTCGTTACAACTCTGACAGGTGCATTGGCGCCAACTTTTGATCTTATCAACGTTTCGTACATTTTGGCGCAACTTTCCGGCAAATGTAGTGGATGCCAGTACATCGGATCACACTCGTGGACGTCCCTGTATCTCGATTCAAAATCAAAGTCGTCCATATACGTCACACCAACAATAGATTGCTCCGATTGGTTTAAAAGTGCCCAACCGACAATTACAGTTACCCTCATTGAGAACTGAAATAAAATAAAAAAATGATATAGATTATTTGAAAGTTAAGACTCTAACACACTAAAGGCCTTTAGCCAAACGAACTCTTCGCAGATACCTAGTTTAAGGTAAAGCATTGATAAAAAACTCATTACTGCGCGGTAGCTATAGCTCGAGTTGCGATGTTCGTAGCGCCAAATCAGTATTTCTCGTTTAAAATTAATTATATTGCTAATTAGGTAAAACTGTTATTACCAATATGGAGTGCAAATTACGACTAGTCAATACAATGTTCAAACAAATATATCCTGTTTCGTTGTAAAATTAAAATCCCTGTTTTTAATTAACGATTTTTTTTTGTGTTGTAAAAGTTAACTAATATGAAATACTAAAGTTTTCGTATGTTTTGTAATTACCCACTGAGAAATATTGACATCCTAATCTGCAAATTCTTCAATTCGTCATCTTTGGCCGCTACCAAATTGGTTAGTGTGCTCACTTTCATACATGTTTATATTGTTGATCAAACTACCGGCGGATATAGTTTGATTTTCCAAAAGTCTCTAGTTTGCCAGGAACTTAAGGCTATACGCGTACAGGTTTTAAAATAACGTTATAATTGATGAAATTGCTTCTCAATACGCAATTTTGTGGAATCTGTAATCCTGTTACACGCCAAATAATACAAAACTTTATTATTTGGCGTGTACTACTAGAAACTAGAAGACACTAATTTCAGATATAATTCATTACCATCAAAGTAATATGAAGGTACCTACTACACCTATTTTAAACGTATGCTATAGTTGTGTCCCGCGGTTTGACCCGCGTAAGTACCGATCCTTACAGGAATTTTGAAAAACCATTTCTCAAATTTCAGCTCTCTAGGATGAGCGTTTATTTATCAGTCGGCCAGGACAAAGCATTTTATATAGGTAATATAGGTACCTAAGTATATATAGATTTCGAAAGTAGGTATTCTAGGTATTCTTGACTTGTAACTTGGAGTTATTAATAAAGATCTGTATCTGTATCTGTATTCTGGGTTTAAAAAGTATCAATTTGGTATTAACCAAGCAGAGCGTAATGTAAAATTATAGCTGAAATAAATAAGCATCGCAATATTTGTTATCAGATGGATGAATTTGTAAACGAAATTAATGCAGTCCGAATTACTGAGCCAAAGCGTGGGCGGTGCAAATTTATAGAACGATGAAGTTATTTACTTTAATTAAATATCAAATAATCCGTGACGTTCCGCTGCTCTAGCAATTTGTAAGTTTACTCGTATTAATTATTACGTTTCCTAAAAATAGAGATTTATTTTAATTAATGCTGTTATTGAGAGAGATGATTATTATTATTTATTGAGAGCTGTGTTGGTCTAGTGGTATACCCCGACTTTAGTTCCGAGAGTCGTGGGTTCGTATCCAGGCCGACCACGCAACAATGTATTTTTCTTTAAGAAAAAGTTTTGTGCGCTAATAACACCGCTCTAAGGTGAAGGAAAACATCGTGAGGAAACCGCCATGTCCTAGGACTCACCACGGTCCGAAGGCATGGGACATTCGCCAATCCGGAGTAGGATCTCAATGGCCGAATTCTGAGGCTAAGTGCGGAAAAGGCCCAGCGAAACTAACTAACTAGTGTTGTTATTAAAATTATTGTTGCTTGAAATTATGTAGATACCACACTCTCTACCATTAGCGGTTTAGGATGTGTCATGACAAGGCCTTTTGTTGACATAAATTAGTATTAAATAAATTATTTCACATAAATTTTACCTAAATTAGTATTAGACTGCCACGTCATTCGCATTTAATGCTGAATTCTAGTACAGGCGCCGGCAAACATCTTGAAAAATAAATGACTTGGAAGGGGTACGTTCGCGCAGTAGGTATACTGGGAATATTAAGATTGTAGCTTTGCTTGTCTGACTTTAGATTAAATACCAGATAAGTCAGTGGCACTGTACGTAACTAAAGTTATTTTGTCCGTTTTTGAAGTCGAATTTTAAAATTTGGAAATTTATTTTAAAACCCTTTTCTAGGAGACGGTTAATAAAAATAAAACCATATATCACGTTGAATTACATTCGTCATTATTTTCAGACTCGAGTAATGACTGTCAGCGATGTGACATTAATCTTATTGTATACAAATATACCTAATTATGAGTTTTCGTGAAGAATAAAAAAACACTTACATAATACATTTTCATTCTTGATTTCGAAATGTCAACTTCTTTCGTCTTCATCGCGCTGGCACCTATTTATCGTAGATATTGTTCTCTACGTTTTGCAAGTATATTATGCCTATTGGAATTTTTCTGCGTCTTTGTTTGAAAACACCTGGCCTGTTATACAATATTTCTTCGGCTACGTTCTGTAGCAAAAGAAAAAGTTCATTTTACATTAACTGCTTTACTTATAAACGATGATTAACATCTGCATAAAGCTATGTTTCGTTTGTCTAACTGTGACATGAAGTTTCAAAGTTGACAGACAGAAACAAACGTTACATTACTTAGTTATCTGTTAATCATTGTTTATAAGTAAGGGCATAACAGCCGAATACTGAAACGCCACTTAAAATTTGAGGCGTACTTAAACAATTGAGCAGCTTCTGAATTAAAAAATAGAAATATTTGAGTTTGCGAGGTGCTTAGTTGTTTAAGTGGAACTCAAATTTTAATTTTCATTCAAAATTTTATTCATTAGTGACTTCATAAAATAGACTTTACAGGTCTGAAGTCAGTCAAAGTTACGCATTTCGGATACCAATTATGTCAATGTGATTTCTCTACCACTTCACACATCAGACGAAATATTGACTAGAAGTTCTGCAAACAGTAGACCTCGCGAGTACAAACTTTATTGCTAAGTACAATCTAAGTATTTTAATGTGGCTACAACTTTTACTGTTTCCCATTGAAGAGTTTGTGTTAAAAAAGTGGTTCCAGGTGAGCCTGATCAATATGTACTTAAGAACGCGGCGACTGTTACCATTTCCACACAAACTTAATACCAAAATAAATTATGAAAAATTTAGTTTTCTACCTTAATAGGTATCGATATATATATTTTTTTTTCATTTTTACAGCGTAAATTACTTTTTATTGGGAATAATATAAAACAAATGAGATGTAAATGAAATGTAAACTAGTATTTTTTTTTGGTATTAAGTTTGTAAGGAAATTTCAACAGTCGCCACGTTCTTAAAGGGCTTACTCTATTGAAAGAACTGTAAAAGTGAACAAATAACTTAATTTTTAAGAGCATTTCTCATCGTCACTCCGAAAATACTGATCAGTTCTCTAACAAAATTGTACGAGATCAATTTGAAACTGATATCTTTCAAATAAAAAAAAGAGTTATTAAAATCGGCTAGCATCCTTTGTGGGGAAAATACCCCACCAATCAAAAACCCCCACGACTAAACAAACTATATATTCATAGAAACTGTACTTATACCAAGTTCCATCAAAATCGGTCAATACGACTAGAGGAGAAGCATATTTTTCCAGACTTGAATCAGAGACGCGTTACTCGCTCGGTTCAATTTAGAACACTGCTGGCCTTCAGTCGCACGAAGTGCTGACCCTCACCACAACACTCACTACACCATATTAAATTATGGGCCTCTGTCTATTTCTTTGTTCTTACTGTAGCAGTATAGACGAAGAACTTAGGTTCCTTTTTAAATCCTTCCTTAACGTCCTGTATGAAAAATACTATTTAAAATTTTCTTACTTTCTCATGTTCAACATTCGCTCTCCTAATTTCCTTGTTGCTTCCAAGTTCGTAGTTTCATTTGTATCTGTAGCACCAATATTAGATTCTTCGACTTTTGAAAGCTTAGGGTACCGAGGTAGTTTTATTATGACGGGCAATATAAAAACCGGAGGACGGTCCACGCAATCTGTTAAAGAAAATATTTTAATGGCTTTAGGTAGATATAATATAACTAAGTATGCATGTATGACGAGATGTAGACAAATAGGGATTGACAGACAGACTCGACAGCCTAACGCTCGCGCTGTCAACGTTCCTTATCGTTATAGGAGGCACCGCACGTCAGACTCAAGAGGAGGTAGTGGGGCGAGGTGGACCCGCACTACTGGTGATTTATCCAACCATGATACAATAAAATACTAATGACAGCCCGAGATACATTTTATCGAATCGACATAAAGTTTTAATCCCTTTTGAGCCGTTTGAGTTTAAGAGACGGAATCTTTATGTCGACTCGACATAATGTTTCTCGTGCAGTCATGCAAGAATGCTATACCTGATAGGCTATATCAGGTATAGCATTCTTGTAGGTATGGCTACGTACTCGCCTGACGTTATCATCAGAATGTTAATTCTCGTAGTGACGTAGCCTGTATACAAACTCTTAACCACTCTTTTCACCGGAGAGCGAGACGTAAAACACTCATCTTCTTTTTGTACAGTGGAGTGACTCATCTAGTATAATAGTTTACAGGACGGCATAAGCCTCGAATTTTTTTTTTTTTATCGTTGGAAAATCTGAACTAACAACTGCTATCAGAGATAACAGCCTGAAGCAACTGCGTAACGTGCCTTCTGCTGAAGCAAGGAGGAGCTCGAGAAAATGATTTTTGCCACAAATATTATCGGTCACCCATCCAAGTAACTGACTGCGACAGGCGTTGCTTAACCCGCATGAATCAATAAGATCGGCGAGCGTAGTTGCGCTTGCCGATCTTATTGATGGCCTATTGATGGCTTTACTCTAACCCAAACGAGCACAGACAGAGAAGAGAGGAACAAAGGTTTTGCCTTGCAGCGTGAGGCGGATCAAATAAATAAAACAAAAACAAAGCTTAGAATCAAAATGAAGTCGTGCTGGGCTTATTAAATTTTATCGGAAAACAAAATGCTTTGTTCTTTCTGACTGACTGTTCTCTTAAGTATAAATGCGAAAGTTTAAATGTGTTTTTGTTTTATTGGATGTTTGTGTTTTAAATTATGCAAAAAACTATACTGAATCGATAAAAATGAAACTTGGTAGATATGCAGATATCTGGAGATCTTAAGGTTAATCCAAAAACCACAAAATAAAATGGGGATGAAAAGTAGCCTTTTAAATTTTTTTACCCCGATATTCGCACTGGATCGAGACTTGCACGGGTGAAACTGCAGGGCACAGCTAGTGTTATATTATAGTAATCACACTAAGCCACGCCCACTGCCCACGGCCACGACAGTTTAATTTTATTTATAACTAGTAGCGCCTCGCAGTTTTACCCAGGTAAGACCGAATATCGTGCAATTTTCGCGATTAAAAGTAGGTAGCCTATTGTTAAGAGGAGTATATACGCCAACGACCTTGAAACTGAAAATCCCTGTCGGGCTCATCGAAAATTGTTGATTATTTTATGACGGAATGTCGTAGAACTTTTTTTTGTGCACAGATTGTAGGTGACATTATTTCCTACATTTTGGTGTAGTTTTAAGACAAGAACCTCCTATTGGTGCAAAGCCTATCCAAATTTTAGACAAAAAATGTCTGATTTGGCTAAAATGTCGATAGGCTTCAATACGTTTCGACATATTTGTATGGAAACTGCACTAAAATATCGGAAACAATGTCGCCTACAATCTGTACACAAAAAAAAGTTCTACGACATTCCGTCATGATTTAATCAACAATTTTCGATGCACCCGACATGGATTTTCAGTTTTTTAGAATAGGGCCCTTAAGTATAATAATTATGTAGTATATCTGTTGTCTAGTACCCATAGTACAAGCCTAGTACAGAGCTAGATTGCGCTGTGTGTAACGTCGTCAGCATCATCATCATCTGTTGCCATCTTCTAAGAAAGGTCGGCGGTCAATTGGTGAAAGTATTTCCGATCTTTTGCTGCAGCTCTGAGTTGTTGGTAGTTGAGTCCAGTCCAGTGTTTCAAGTCGTCGAACCACGTCCGCCTCTGTCTACCCTGAGTCCTCTTGCCCTCTATCTTTCCTTCCGGGAAAAGCCTTGGGAAATCATATTGCGCGCCGCTCTGTAGTATAGGTGTCCGTTGTGCGTAACATCTTGCAATATTTATTTATTTTAATCCAGAACTCTATAGCTATCTATCTACATACCAATTTTTTCGTTTAGTAGTTAATGCGTAAAATAGTAAACGAATAAAATATTGCAAGACGTTGCACACAACTAAACTTATTGGGCTTGTTCTAAAGATACATGTATTAAGTTTTGTTTTGTAAATATAGTGTAATACATAATGACATGATACAGAATCAGAAATAAACAATTAATGACAGCTTAAATACTTGTCCTCGGCGATAATCGAATGCGCAATTCGTCTGAAAGCCACAGAGGCCATCAAACAAACGGTCTTAGAAAAATTACCTACTTTCACATAAGAAAAATATCAATCGTATTCACATACGTACTTACAGAATTTCAAGTTTTTAATTGATTAACGTCTTTTTGTACCAAAACACAAATAACAATTTTAGACAGATAATATCTTAAAATAAGGTGGCACTCTCGGCGTCTTTATCGCCTAAAGGCGATCTTTTCCTGGCAACCAGTGAATGCACAAGACTTAAAGAATAGGATGGGTAAGGTGTTTAATTAATATAATAGGAAAGATTAGACAGAAAATAAATATTTTTAAATAATTATTAGTTGGAGGATAAGATTATCAGAAGGAAGCTTAATAAGTAGGTATAACATGATTTATTTGCTTAATTATTTTATGAGACGCCTCATATGAAATGTTATTGGCAAACACTCACTATACTCGTAATTCTCCTGTCACTGGTAATTTATTTAATTGAAAGTGCTGGGAAACGTCTTTATAAGAAATTAACTCAATAGTCTCTCACCGTTTATAACACAGGATCAAAGTTCAAATAGATTCCTTTATATTTAAATAGATTTATGTTAGTAGTAGCTATTTGTTTGTTTTAATGAAACTTAAAATCTGGTGAGTAGCAATTATCTAGGTAACAATTTGTTGTATGTCCTTCTTGTATTGCTGAACGAAGAGGCAATTAGCCAAGCTGATATCAGAAAGGCTGCTTCAAAATATCTTTAAATTTCTTAGAACATTATTATAGATAGCAATTTTTATGCTAACATAACATTTGCAAATGGATAGTAAGTATTTCTTGAATATACTCTTATAGCCTTATTAATAAACGTGGAATAAGGTTAGAATAATTTTACCACTTTTTGTTTCTGTCTGTCAACTTTGAAAGCTATTGTCACGGAAAACGACAAAGCATGTTCTCACTACTCCGACCTTATTCTACGTTTATTAATAAGGCTATTATAGCCTTATAAATAAACGTGGAGTAAGGTCGAAGTAGTGACAAAGCATGTGTCTTTTTCCGTGACAAGAACTTTCAAAGTTGACAGACAGAAACAAAAAGTGGTAAAATTAGTCCGTCCTTACTCCACGTTTATTAATAGGGCTATTAGTGCTATACTTTATAGGTAACCAACTATTCTAACGGTGACAAATAAATGTCTTATAAGAAATTAACTCAATGAGGAGGAACACTAACTTTTTATCCCGGCAGAGGGCGTTAGTCGGATGATCTTTGGTTTGAATTAAGAACTGTCAAACAGCTGTTTTTTACAACTCTCGGCGCCAAATTGGCCATATCGGTCTGAGACCGAAAGAATAAAAAAAAAACTCGGCGTTTCCATTGGTGGAGGACCGTCATCGAAAAAAAAAAATCATCTGATGCCAGCGCCATCTACTTACAGCTTTGCGTGTGGCACCCCATTGGCTCTAACCGTTTGTTACAGAGCATCAAAGTTTAAATAGATTTATATTTACCTAAATATATTTATGTTAGTAGTAGTAGCATTAGCAATCGTTTTGTTCTAAATTTGTCATCGCCTTTGAACTTCGATGCGCTGTTAGTTGTAGAAATCTTTTATGAATTACTAGTGACCCGTCCCGGCTTCGCGCGGGTGCAATATTACAGAACAACGTTCACAGCTTTTTTTTTCATTAGACAATACAAACATGTGATCTTTACGGGTTAAAAAGTGGTTATTGAGGGTTATCCCTAAGAGATGGACATATGTACATATATAGGTATCGTAGGGAACTTTTCGGAACTTTTTAAGGTGTACAATACTGTAGTAGGTACCTACCTCCATTTATTTTATCTATTTATTTTGTAGGGTTTGCAATGAAAGCGCAAAAAAAAAATTTTTTTGACATCAAATTAGAAACCACTAAAATTATCAGGGTTTCTCTACTATATTATACTATGTATTATACATATGTCGTAGGATAATTTTATAAACAGGATTTTTGCAAGAAAACTCGTTGCGTAGTTTAAAAGATAATGAATACAGAAACGCTACTCGAAATTTGAGTTCTACTTAAACTAGTAAGCGGTTTTAAGCGGCGTTTCTGTCTTCGGCTGCTATTATATAATATATACACACTTATAAATAATTAAATGCTTAAGTCGTCGTTTGCGGGATAGGGGGTTGGATAGTCGCTCCGGGGCGTTCCTGGTGCAGAGGCTGTCTGTTGCCATCCAGCGTGGCAACGCGGCTAGTTTGCTTGGCAGCTTTGTGTCGGGAACGTTGGGGGACGGACTGTTTGGCTGAATTTTACTAGTTTTATATTTTATTGTTTAGTTTTTAGTTAGTTTTAGTAATTTTTATTTTAGCATGATTTAATTAACTAGAACCATATGTAATATAAATTAAAATTAGATTTTAGGAGAAGATGTAATCTAATAATTTTGTGTAATAAATAAATAAATCTTTACCAATGCTTAAACCTTTAAAAAACGCAACGCATTCTAAAGCTGTATATGTTTGTACTGACCGCATGTATGTAGGTAGGTACATATGGACAGTCAGACTTTGTTTTATACTTTGTGATAGTGATGTGTAACTTTTGATTCATTTATCTACTTCTTCATTTATTTACTTCTATGTATAATATGTATGTATTTACAAAAGAAAAATAAATATAAGTATTATATCCGTTGTCTAGTCACCGTAACACAAGCTTAGTCGCTTACCACGGGGCTAGATGGCGCTGTGTGTTGTTCACAGAATTTATTATTATTTATTATTTATAGGGTTCTGCATGGTGACCGTCTCCGGAACTATTAGTTCCATGGCCGGTCACCATCACTTTCAATAGAAAACGCGTCACAACAGCGCAACATGGCGCAAATCAAATCGGCACAAAGAATTAATTATGTCATTTTGTATGGTATAGCAATAAAATTCCAGCACACTTGTTTATTTTCATTTCAGTGATTTATACTTACTGCCAGAAACGTGTGAATACAGACGTACCAATTGTAAAATGAACAAGGAAATGAGTATTTTTGACACCATTTACACTTTATTAATTTCTATAATTGCGGAAATACTCGGAAGTCGTTTGTTTGTAATATTTCTCAGTATCAATAAGTTCCCTATATAATTAACATTTCAACTGAATAAAAACGGTTGAACAAATAGCTTATAAAATGTGCGATAACAGTTATTTCATTGCAATTTTATTTATATTGCAAATTGCGAAACTATCACGTTTTGGAAATGTAATCTGACTGTAGGTATATCTATTTTTATTAAGTCTAGTAATAATTTTAAAGAAAATCTAGATGACGACCTCAGAGTCGCGTCGGGGGAAGGCCCGACTGCAAAGCAGGGGGTTGCGGGTTCGATTCCCGCGGGGTGCAAGTATTTATGCTTAAAAATAAATATTTGTTTCCGGTCTGGGTGTATTCTATGTATCATATGAAGGTATTTACAAAAACAAAGTATAATATGTATAGTTTATCCGTTGTCTAGTACCCATAGTACAAGCCTAGTGCTTAGTTTGGGGCTAGATTGCGCTGTGTGTATATGTCATGCAATATTTATTTATTATTAATTTGAAAAAAAAAACTTAAATTGTATTCGTTTAATTGTATGCTTTGATCCATAAGGTGGTCTCATTAAACACCTTATATCCCCGTGGATGGAACTCAACCATATATTTATTTATCTCAGTCACGCTCTTTGTTAAAACTTGTCTAGAAGTTCGTCAAGGTTTCTCTAATTGCCCTTGCCTACATAGGTCATTAGCTCACCTAGAGCAGGTCGGTACGTGGCTTCTATTTAAATAATCAAGACCTATTTTCACACTTTTGAGTTTTTATGGAACATCTAATGAAAATAATCGTCGTCGCACACGAGCCACAAAACGCGGCACAACGTCTCTACAAACGCCGCCTCTTGAAGCCACACGTCACAACCCACCATTTATTTTTAGCTTCTAGCTTTATAATCTTCATCGTCGTGTCAGTGGCACGTTTAGCTCTCCCGAAGGTCAAATTTTTGAAGACTAGAAATCAGCCACATTTGCTGCGATATCAGTGGCCTTCATCAGGGCGCTTCTAGTGCAGTGCAGGTGGCAGGGCACAGTGCGCAAGATAATAAGTAGGTCATATCCTGCACAGGAGCACCAAAGTCACAGCTCTGTCTCGTTTGTCTGTGTCTGTTCAGCTTCTTAATGTGAACGATTGATTAAAACATCTAGTACCTACCTAGCGGCGCGCGGCGTTTTGTGGCGTGGCGTGTAGCTCGTATGCGCAGACTACTATTTTATAAGACACTAAGCACGATTAATTATTGTTACATGTGACGGTACAATAAATAAGATAATTAACACAAAATAAATTTATTTTTCCTCGTCATTTATTCTACTCAAGGTTTCGTTAAATCGTTTCTCCGTTATAAAAGTAGGCAACATTACATTTTGCGGTGGACAACAACATTCTTGAATGTCGCTTGATCGTCTAGAAACCACTTTATTGTTTTTAGACTCCATTTGTTTGATATGTGTTTCAATTTCGGGTAAGTCTTCTTCTTTAAGTACACCGCGTATCTTCAAGAAGTCTAATGCGGCTTCATTTATTTTGTAGTCGACTACACATTCTGAAAATAAAAAAGTACAATAAAGTTCTTTCAAAGGGCATTACTATCACACTAGCGGTTTGAGCAGGTTTAATGCAGCGCGCTCGCAGTGGGCAAGCAGCCGGAAGGGGAACAAGGTAAGTGAGGTTCCTGGTGCGTTTTTAATTTAATTCGATAGTAAGAGATAGTAAAAGTACTTTGACTAATAATATTGATGTAGAAACTGACCAACTCTAAAACAATAAAGGTAAGGATTTGAAAATTAATACAGTAATCATAGCATTAGGTAAGTTACCTATGTTTTTGGTATTCTCTGTTAGGTATCCAGGAGTGGTTATAGGTATAGATTTTGTATTTCTATCATTATTCATGCCATCCATAATACAATGTTTGATGGCCATATATTGACTTTAATACCTAAAATATTTGGTTTTAGGCAGGCTGCTAGTTATAAAAAAAATGCCAAATATATTTGCAGAAGGTATGGTCAATTACGATGACTTTCCTACTGCACCGGCCCCAAATTAAAAAAAATATCAATTATGATAACTTTCCTTTTGCACCGGCCCCAAATTAAAAAAAACAATTTGGGGTTTAGTGGACTCCGGGCTCACAAGAGGTATGCAACCAAAACATCGCTCGGATAAGAGAATAGCTTAAATAAATATGCAAAAAATAGTAGTAACAGTAGGCCAGTCGTGTGGTTTTTATTTCATCTATTATTGACAGACAGGTACCGTTTATATCTTGTTAATTCCAGAGGATTAGAACCAGGCGTACGGTGCCCTAGATTACAGTGTCACATAAGCTTAAAAGTAGTTACCACGAGCACGTAAGCTTCTGACAATATAAATAGTAGTCGATGATAATACTTTTTTTAAGGGTTTCGTACCTGAAGGGTATTAACGGGTTTGTCACCATGCTGTATCTCATGAATCGTGATAGGTATTAAATTTGTAATGTGATTTTTTGTTTTAATTTAGAAGAATGGCTTTATCAGTGACAAATTTACTTTTATTCTCTATTTTTATTTTCAAATCCTCCTCTTAAATTAATATTATGTACCTAGATGGATTTTTCTTTTGTAGATTTTTCTAGATGGACAAAATATTTCCTAATTTAAGGTTTTTGCACTTTGTATTTGTCATTTTTTCGTCAGGAAGATGTGTCAAATCATAGGTAGTAATAATACTACCACTGGCCATATTATATGCAAGCTCCCGCGGTTTCACCCGCGTAAGTCCCGATCCCGTGAGAATATCGGGATCAAAAGTAGCCTATGTTACTCAGGGTGAATGTAGCTTTCTAATGGTGAAATCGGTGGTGGTGGTGAAAATTGAAATCGGTCCAGTAGTTTCGGATATTACCCCCAATATACATACATACATGTATGCAAGTATTTATGCTTAATAAATAAATATTTGTGTCCGGTCTGGGTGTCCCTCTATGTATAATATGTATGTATTTACAAAAGAACAATAAATATAAGTAATATATCCGTTGTCTAGTCACCGTAACACAAGCTTAGTCGCTTACCACGGGGCTAGATGGCGCTGTGTGTTGTTCACAGAATTTATTTATTTATTATTATTTTATTTATTATACATACATGTTGCCAACGTTACCTCTTTATAATATTAGTATAGATTAAGGCGTACCTACTTAAATTATTGTACCTATCTTAACTTCGTTTTTAGGGTTCCGTATTTAATTATAGACTATGATTTAACACATCTTCCTGACGAAAAAATGACAAATACAAAGTGCAAAAACCTCAAATTAGGAAATATTTTGTCCATCTAGAAAAGGTTTAAAAAGATGTTAAAGATAAAACAAAGAGCCAAAACGTCAAATTATGGTCTGAAATTAAAAAAATATACTATATCTACCTGATTCACAAAGACAATCAAACAAGCCCTATTCACGGACTAGTATTTGGCTAAAATAGGTTTGATGTAGTAGTACATTTATGTACGACATCATTATGATGACTTTAATATAAACCATTCAACTTAGGGGTAAAGTTATTCAACGGAATTATCTCTTGGTCGATAACTCGCCACTTTAGTCTTTGATCTGTTTCCATCCTAAAAGTGGTACCTACAGATAAATTAAGATCCTACCGAGAAAGTTTAAACTGAACTGGACAGTTCCAACTGTGTCTAGAATGTTTAATTACGGCTCTTCAACTGTTGCATAATGAAAAATCGCAGTTTAAACTTCACAGTGGTTATTATAAATGGATGAGATGGGTGGGCGTGTCTACGGAGCAATATTAAGCGTGGAAGAACCAATTAATATTATAAGACGGTATAAGCACCCTACTTCGATTTAAAGTACACAAAAAAAACTTTCTTAAGGGGAAAGGATACCTACTCTTTTCTTCATACAAACGTAGTCGACTGTTTCCTCCCTGGATAAAGAGATTAAAGAAATAAAAAAATATTTATTTACATATATTTACATAGGTAGGTCTGGTAGGTATTAAGAAATATAAAACTAAAAAAACAAAATAATAACTTATATTAAAATAATTGTACCCGACGCAAAGGTACCCATAAATAAGAAATTATGTTTATGCCATAAAACCTATATTAGCCATGACCGACCATGCCCCTCCCCTACTTTTTGATTTTGCCATATTCAAATATTTCTAAATTTTAAATTTATTCTAATTTTAGCAAATTAATTAAAAAAAACGTACGGGCATGGTCAATGGTCATTGCATAATGCAGATATAGCTTTTATAGCATAAACATATTTGCTCTAATAAGGAAACAGTCGACTACGTTTGTATGGAGAACGAGTTGGCATCCTTTCATCTTAAGCTCGTAATCAGAAGCACTCCCAAACTGAGCAATGCTTTGTCACATTTTCACTGACGTAGAATGTTAGTTACAAGAGCGAGACAAAGCATTCCATGGCTTGACGACTGGTAGCTTTTATATTGAAAACTTAACGTAGGTGTATTATAGGTAAACATTTTGAACTTAAATGAAGGGCAAGAAGATTAAAATACACTCAAAGCGGTACAGCAATATAATCGTCTTAATATTTCAAGTACCGACTAATTAACTGCAAAACGTTTATTTTGTTACAGGCTTCTAATAAACACTTAAAGGATCATAAGTAGGTACCTCCCACCTAGCTATCAAGTATGTTTTCCGACAGAATTAATCCCACTCAAAAATAAAATCTCTCTAAAGCCTGTAAACTTCAATCTTAAAGGAATTTATTTAATTATTGGATTTTTCCAACTTCATAGACCTTTTTATTCGCTCAAGCTGTCTGTGAAATTGATTTATAATATGATAGACAGCTGTTTCAATTGAATTAAAGGTGGTGGGTGGTTTATGAAGAACTGAAGAAAAGTAAGAAGAAGATTTCTAAAGTAGTTCCAATAAATGGCACTGACATCTCAAATTATTTCTGGTTAAAGCATGGTTGAAGGAAAAATATTAAAATTCCATTTATCAATGTCTAATATTTATATTTTTCCGTAGGGTTTGCTAGTCTAGCGCGTAAGAGATAATAAGATTGTGCAGTTCTGTGTAGCACTCTCAAAGAAAAGTACCTATTTTACTCCGTATTTTTGTTTCAATTGCTCTTGGTAGACGAGTTACTGGAAAATTAGAAATATTTTAAAGGAAAAAACATCTTATTTACTTGCGGCGAGTATTGAACTCGCGTGTTTGAATATGTATATTTTATATCTACCCCAACGTCTGCGCTAACTAGACTACGCGGGTTCTCTGGTTCTCTAGGAAGTTGTCATCCTCGCCGCGTTTTTGAAAATGAATTTTTCCTTTATAATATGTCTAGTAACTACCTAATTATTTTGTTAAAATCTTTTGAGGTAGAGTTATCAAGGATCTAGAACAAGTGATCTAGAACCTTACGTTATTTTACCTTTATTTGGTGGACATCGACATTTAAATTCCGGTGATCTGAAAGGAATGCTATCACTGTTATCTCTTCTGAAAGAAGATGCTACCGATTCCTGAGGTGCTTTCCAATACCATCTTGTCCATGGCGAGACCAACCCTAGTTGTAGGGTAACCAAGACGGCCAAAACTAGATTCTAAAACAATGTACCTAGTTAGAAAAGGATTGATATAAAGATCCGCCTACGAGTGACAGTTTACAACTAAGCGGCAAAGATGTACTCAAACGGCGTAATACATATTTGTATAGAAATCTTTCCCTGTTTATTTATTTTAGATTCAGATTACAATATACCTAATTGTATCTAAAGATAAAACATGATGCTAAATATTACACGTATAAATCTATACAGGGTGTTTGGTGGAGGGTTAGACAAACTTGGTGGGCGTATAGCTGGACCTATTTGTAAAATACTATTTGAAGGAAAAGACCCTAATTCTTCACATTTTTTTTAAGAATTATTTTTGTGATTTTTTAATTTTTTTCCCAAATTTTACCTCTTTTCCCTTACAACTTTTTTTTGAATATGTTTTCGCTTAAACTTTTTAATCGATTTTGGTCCCAGATGTATCCTTGATCTATCGAAGGCATTGTTAATCCAAAATAATTACAAAATAATTAGTTATGGGCTCTCAAAGTTAAGAAAATAAAAAAATGTTGCCCGAAAGGTCAACTAAACATCATTCTAAAAAAAAACTAATAGTGATCGAGGAGTTCAAATACTCATAAAAACTGCTCTTGACATCCCTTATTACAAACGGTGTATTCCATGTAGCATAAAAATCTACCAACTTGTCAAAAATAAGGCTTATGGGGAAAATGGAGTGAAAATTCAAAGGAAAAAATACACGAAAATACAATAGGCAAGCATCGCACCAAACGCGATTTTCCGTCAACGTTTGGCCAGGTCTCACAGTGAGAGAGTTGATAGACAACGCGTTCCCAACTAGAGAGTTCACAAACTCGTGGATTAGATGACTTGGCCCCGTTTTATGGGCTCCACCTGTCGCGCACATTATGTATTGGAACTATGGGAGATGTTTTTGAACAAAATTCGTAATTAAACAAAATAAAAATGTGTATTTTTTCCTTTGAATTTTCACTCCATTTTCCCCATAAGCCTTATTTTTGACAAGTTGGTAGATTTTTATGATACATGGAATACACCGTTGTAATAAGGGATGTCAAGAGCAGTTTTAAAGAGTATTTGAACTCCTCGATCACCATTAGTTTTTTTTTTAGAATGATGTTTAGTTGACCTTTCGGGCCACATTTTTTATTTTCTTAACTTTGAGAGCCCATAACTAATTATTTTGTCATTATTTTGGATTAACAATGCCTTCGATAGATCAAGGATACATCTGGGACTAAAATCGATTAAAAAGTTAAAGCGAAAACATGTTCAAATTAAAGTTGTAAGGGTAAAGAGGTAAAATTTGGGAAAAAAATAAAAAATCACAAAAATAATCTTTAAAAAAAAATATGAAGAGTTAGGGTTTTTTTCCTTCAAATTGTATTTTACAAATAGGTCCAGCTACACGCCCACCAAGTTTGTCTAACCCTCCACCAAACACCCTGTATATATAAAAATGAAACCCGTTTTCCGTTGTCACGACCTACCACGAAAACGGCTTGACCGATTTGGCTGATTTTTTTTTGTAGTTTTCTAATACTCTGTACAAGGTTCTTACGGAAAAAAATATTAAGAAAATCTCTCAGAAAATTTACGCTAAGGTGGTACGAAGTTCGCCGGGTCAGCTTGTAATAAATATAATAGCACATACTAAATATAACCCTAAAACAACATCTCCCTAAGCGCACCCGCCCCAAAGCTGCCCAAAATGCTAGCCGTATTACCACGCTGCAACCGCAATGGACAGTCTCTACAGCAGGATCGCTCCAAAACGAATGTCTCACCCCCTATCCCTTAGGCGACTACCGACCTCCCTAACGAAGGCCAACTAAGCTCTCGTACACCTAACTGCCCGACGAGACATCTCCACGGCCACCACCGGAACGATACAATAATTTTGAATTTTATGGTCCAGCAACAGAGCTGTCGCTCGCTTACAACTAGTTCCTAGCTCTACTCGCCGCTCGCTTCACGCTGACTATTGGGTACCTACCTAACGTCAGACACTGCGTGAAGCGAGGGCCGAGCAGTACCCCTACCATGAGTTACTACGCAAATGAGTGAAATGTAAAGTTAGCAGTTTGAACTTGTGCACAACGCATCCTGTGAGTGCCTGTCAGTATGTATGTTTGTGAGTATAAGATGTGGTATTATGAGTAGGTGTAGGTAGTAGTTGAGCTTGACATAATTGATCTTAAAAAGTTGTCGAAGAAGTTGTTAGGATCCTCGAAGTGATAATCAGAATAGGATAATGCCCACTTTTAGACTTCTAGCCCTTTAACTACATGATTGAGCGGTGTTGGTCTAGTGGTAGATACCGCGACTTTCATTTCGAAGGTCGTGGTTTCGAATCCAGGCCGACCGCGCACCAATGTGTTTTTCTTTAAGAAAAATTTAAGTGCGCTATTAACATCGCTCTTACGGTGAAGGAAAACATCGTGAGGAAACGGACATGTCCTAGGATAAACCACGGTCCGAAGGCATGGGATATTCGCCAATGCGGGGTAGGCTCCCGTGGCGTCTTAAGCCCTCTAAGAAACCACGTACAATGGCCCAATTGTGAGGATAAGTGCGGAAAAGGCTCAACGAAACTAACTAAAACTAACTACATGATTCAAATTGATGGAAAATCTAGAACGACCATTTAATTAATGCGGGCAGAACGAGTTATTGGCGAGAACGGTAATTTGATACAGGTACTATGGAGTTTGTGCTCATGAGGTCTGCGTTTGTAATTAATATGTGTCTACTAGTACAATGTATGTGACGAGCTGTTCGCCATGTTATGGCTAGCTCAGCTCTTTGTATCATTGACACTGAAATCAAAGAAAGACGTGGCTTCGAGCGCTGTCAGCTGTCGGTCGAAAGCAAAACCAAACAATAGGAGCAGCAGTACGGAACATAATTGAATTTCGATGTGACAATAATGAGTTACCTATATTACTAGCTTTAGTATACTACAACGATGTTGGTTCAAGAAGAGAACATTTAATATAAATCGTACAAGTATTCAGGCACAGTCGAATATTTTCTAGTTCTTTGTACATTTTTGTCCTTCGCAGCTTCTTCGGCTTCTTTTTTTTTAGGCAACGATTTAGATCTACATTGATATACGGTTTTATTTGAATTTCGGCATTTGCATAGTCTTGGGTAAAGGTTTGGGCATATAGCTGAGACAGCTGTTGTTGTTGATTCTAAAGGTGTAGTAGTCGTAGTTATAGTTGTAGTTATAGTAGTGGTGGTTGTAGTAGTCGTTTCTTCTGTAGATTTCAGTGTAGGGCACAGGGTGTACGGTCTACGAGTAGTCTTCACTTTAAAAGGTGCTTCTGATTTCTTCCGGTGTAGGTTCTTGTAGTCACGTTCATACATTTGTCTGTACTTTGATTTGCCTTTCGATCCCACAAAGAGCGGAAAGACCATTGCAAAATTTCCAACGTTATCCTGACACCCTCTTTCACATAGTCTATAAGGAGCCGTGAATTGTAAATACTCGGGTATACTCTTTAACTCTAAAATATAATGTAACACGATTACCGATTTATTTACGATTACCTACGAAGGACTATGAGTACAAAGGATAGTAATCCTTAAGGCTATATGTTTAACGGTCAAATACTGTTACACTACTCAAAATTTGAGGGCTACCTTAACAATTAAGCAGCTCCGGAACCACACAATTCTCATACTAATTTTAAATTTAGTAGCCACTCATAGTAGACCTCAAATTTTTAGTTGCGATTTACTTTTCGGCCGAAAGGCTCCTTTTACAAAAATATACACAATGTATTCAAGAAAAAAATGTACCTAATAGGAACCTCAAAAACAATTTATCAAATGCTTACTTTTTCCATTGATTATCTTGTTCAAGAACTGTTCGCCGTCAGTGACCGCGTGATCAATGGGAACAACAGCTGTTGTGTTTTCTAAAACGTCTCCTTTACTAATTTGATACGAACTAAAAACAGTTAAGAATATAATTAAAATTGGTGAAGACATTGTTACGTTTATGAATACAGATATTTTTTACGTCACCTCAATGGACGTGAATGTGAACGGTATTGAAAATTTTAAATAAAATATAAAACCATTGCGAAACAGCCAGTAAAGTCCTTTTATGCACATTTTATATGAGTAGATGTATCGAAAACTATGTAGGTATTTTTCATTCAAACTAGGTGCATAATATACTTGTATACATTTTAATTCAATGGTGCTTATATCGATTTTGTACTATTGAAATATTCGTGTGTATTGTAATCCTACAGGAATTTTCTATGATAAAAATTGATTAAAATGCGCAGTATTATACAGGTGTGTGTTTTAGCCGAGGGCATATTTAGCGTTGAAATAATCCTAAAAGCTACGAGTAATATTCTGTGTTCGTTGGCTAAAAGTAATAAACACCACGTGATTAAAACCGAATAATGATTTTGATTTGTAAAGGGGATTTTGTGCCGTGCGCGTATAAGCCGGTGCAATGCTTTTTTTATAGATAGATAGATAGATTGTTGTACAAAATTTATGTCACAAATACCAATGAACGAACGAAAATTTTAGCCCATCGAAATGTAAAACTAATAAGAAACAAAGTAGGGTTGATTCACTGTCGTCTTCTACACTCCTATCTTCTAGGTTAGCGAGCTTGCTTTTTTTTTAGGTACCAAGTCGTAATGACGTGACCAAAACGAAAAAATATCTGCCATTTTCGTTTCTGTTTACTAAAATAAGTATTGTTACGTTTCTGTAGCAGTTCACAAAATACAGTTATGAAAGTGTTTGAATAAAATATTCCTCTTAATATTTACGAATTTGTGCAAAAAGATTTTTCATAGAAATTTACGTAAGCAGGTACCTACTTATTACAGACCCGTTTCTTGGTATTATAGCGGCTTCACAATCTATTATCATAGAAGGTACAAATATTTTCTTTACAAATCAAAGCATTTATTATAAAAGAGAGTGAATTGAAAGAAAACTTGATATAATTGTGAAATCATCGAAATGTTACGTTGTGACCGACCACGCTTCGGTTCATCCGAACAAACAAAAGGATATTTGCTGTTCAGCCTTTTGTACCAACCTAGTACATATGATGACCTGAATGCAGTTTCCGACAACGCAATTTCCGTAGCTTACGGAGCTAAATTCATGTTTTGTACCGCCAGAAGATATTGAAATTTTTGTGGTTATTTCCCGACTATTTCAGGGAAATATGGAACAAAGCTTTGAACGATTTCTCCGTAAAAATGGGCAGTTGAAATAACTACAATATTTTAACTGGAATTTTTAATACGGGCATACCTCGAATGGAGGTTCTTTTCGCGCTCCAGCTTGTTCCAGGTGCAATAATTGGTCAGCTACATTCAGCTTAATAATTAATGCCAGTAGGTTATGCAAACTTTAATAAACACGGTGTAAATACAGGGGTGGATGGCTGTAGCTAAATCGGGTGGCTGTAGCTAAATCGATAGGTACTGAGGAACCCCAGTACTTATCGATTTAGATACAGTGTGTGCTAATTGGTTCAAAAGTTATTTGTTCTTTGGTATTTTTTATTATCAAAGTGGATACAATTTTTGGTCAATTTTAGTACATTTTCCATCATGATGCCCTAGTTCTAGGCGGATGAAACAGTTTTTTATTATTCATGAAAGCCAGGTTTTTAAGGATAAGTTGCAAAAATAATAATATGTTAACTATTTTTTTCAGGACCATTTAGAAAGTTAATGAATATACACAAAAACACAATTTTGAACAAAAAAAAAACAAGTTTAATAGGTAGGTACTTAGTCAAAAATTGGACCCCTTTCCAATCAGACATTTATAAAACTCCAAAACAAAAAATTAAAGTGTTCAGTTCAACTTAGAGTAGTGTGAGCGGACATGTTATCGTCGACACCTTTCAGTGCCAAAATGTTGAACTTCCCAAAATGTTGAATCTCAAAATGTTGAATTCCTGAAATGTTGAATCTCAAATTGTTGAAAAAACACTTAGAAATATATCATGCTAAAAACATTAAGAAAATTTCGAGTCAAAAAAGACTTGAAGAAGCTCTATCACTTATGCTAAAGAAGTAGTGGTCTGGGGTCAATAGTTTCCGAGATATTATCAGTTCAAGTTTGACAGGCTGTCTGGCTGTCATGTTTAACTATTTCGATCGTCCTTTGTTTTTCACCAATCGCCTCTAAAAAAAAAAAAAAATTTCTTATTAAATTCTTAAAAAAAAAAAAAAATTAAGTCTTTTTTGACTAGAACTTTTCGAAGTGTTTTTAACACGATATTTTCCTAAGTATTTTCAAAATTTTAAGAATTCAACTTTTTGGAAATTAAACATTTTGGCACTAAAAGGCCGACACAATGGAAACAGAATTATTTATTAGAGGTAATTCATAATTTGTCTCATTATAATATAATCGTAATCGCTTCGCTTTGAATTTGCTTACAATTCGCCAGTTTGGTAAGAAACATTTTTTTTTATCCTAATTGTCCCACTGTTAGGAAAAGGTCTCCCTAACATCCTTCCAAGCAGTCCGGTCCTGCGCTTGATTTGGGCAAACTAAAAAAATATGATTAAAAATAAATGATGAATTTTGGAAAAAAAAATGACCAAAATATAAAAACGCAGCCCCACGCAAGCCTTCCAGTCATTCGGAAGGCTTGCGTCTAGCCACACACAACCAACACGAAAAGGTTTCAGTCGCAATTTGATCGAAAAGTACAATGTTCGTTTTATAAGTAACATCTCTGTACATTATGTATGACAAAAAATACTACGTTGAATTGTTAATTTGTATTGTGTGGCAATAACAATCATTTCCTCAAGCTCCTCCGTGCTTTGGAAGGCCCGTTAAGCAGTTTGTTATCTCTGATAGCAGTCGTTAGGTCAAGTTAGAGGCCTTGGGGCGGGCGGTCTCAAAACTCTAACACTAGGTGAGCCACATCACTACACGAAAAGAAGAAGAATTGTTTTTTCTAGTTTTCTTAATCTTATCTACAGTTGAAAATAATCTACAGGTTTTTCTAAATAAAAATATACCTACTGTAATTCCAGGATTTTTCGTAATTAGTAAACAACTTCCTTATTGCGAAGTGGCCGTCTCACCGCGCACCGTCTCGTCGACGACGCGCGACGCCCCGAGACGTGCTGCGTAAATAATATTTATGTTCAACAATTTATATCTGTCACCGTTTCTAAACTCTTTCCAATTGGCGAAAGATTCACATAATTGTTTCCCTGGGAGTTATTTTAAAAATAGCTCACAGAGACACGGCCCACATATATTAATACCTATCTCAAATGTGACGATTTCCCGCATGCCCATGTGTTATTTTATTTTTCTTAGTTTGCCGCTACTCCCAAACCAAACAATATTTATTTTGCAGCATATTTCTTTGTTGCCGGCGGGAATCGAACCCGTTTTTTCCATTGCAGTCGGGTACCTACCCGACGCGCCACAGAGGTCGTCAATCGTACACTTGAGTAGGTGCCGTACTTGAGGGTGGCTTTAGCCCTGGGAGTTGACTTTGGCCCAAACCAAGAAAAAGATTTGAACTCCCGCCACGTCGATATGGCTTGATTAATCGTCGTTGTTCTACCGCAGATCCGTAAAAGGCACTACGGCCGTCTGTTTACAGTGTAATTATTTCGCCCTACCCCTAAGTTCGTACCAGTCAGTACCGGCAAAGTACATACCAAAATTGTTTGAAAATTTTCTCTCGGCAACTTTCTCCTGGAACTCTTTATACTGGTAAGTTCTCGTTCTGTACTGTTTATGTTGTTATTATGTAGATATTAGCAGTGTAGCATACCAAAATTTAGGCGGTCTTACACAAGTTTTGTCCATCGAATTCCATAAATACGAAGTCCATATACCTGAAGTGCATTTTCAGATTACTTTGGCCCATGGTCCAAAGTTACATACTGACTTTATTGCTACCAAAAAGGAAGGTTTATTTTGATTTTCATTTTTTTTATTTGAATTGCAGGTCGAGGGCTTCTTTCATACGTTTTCAAGTAAAAGTCATTTCTTTATTATGTCATCCAAGTACCGACAGAACTTGTTTATCTACCTCATTGATTAAGGACAAAGATTTAAAAACTAGACATTTTTCATTTTGTAGGCAAAGCAGGCAACCTAACTTAAGACTGAAAGTTAAAATTTAAGATAAAAATTAGAGTTTGATATTATTAGTATGATTAGTAATGTTAATAATTTTGATAAAAAGCTTTGATTTTAAAAGTTAAGACTACTTTGTTTTGTTTGTAAGATCATGAATAAAAAAAGATAATTATTTCTTCCATTTTATATTTCTCTTCATATTTTCAAGCATTAAACCTTTCTTTGATAGGCCAGCCAACTACCTGTGGTGGTTGATTTAACTCATTTAACGATTTAAGCCCTTTTTTTGCCAAAAAAAAAGTCCTGGGATAAAGTTACCCTTAAAGAACAACATTGGCCCTAATTTCAGACTTAAAAAAATATACTTAAACATGTTTTTCTTTTTAAATTTCACCTTCTCTGTTATATCTCTGAGCTTCTAATCAAAGTAATTACAAACTAATCAAAGCATCGACAACAAAAAAAGTTATGGAGCATCTAGTAAAAACTATACAAAAATTTGGCTAAAGTAACCCGCAATTACGGTACCTGTAGTAAGCTATTCAATTTACATTTATTGCGTTGGCTGGGAAAATCTCTTTCCTTTTCAATTAATAAGTAGGAACTTGGCAGAGTGATTATTATTTCATTTCTCATATAAGATCAAGACAAGTGTTTCTTATTTTTAGATATTTGTAATGGCTATCAATTATGCGAACTAAAATTGTAAAACGCGAACCATGCTGTTTGTCAGTATGTAGGTACGATATACCTAGAAAAATAATTAGTGTTCTCTCAATCAACCAATCTAGTCTAGTCAATCTCTCAACAAAATATAGCTACATAGCCATTCGGCGTGTCGGCTAGCAAAACAAAAGGTAACAAACATACGTAAGAAATAAACAGTCGTTAAAATTATGAGCTCTATCATGGCAAAGTCATTAGTTTCATAAGACTGTTCTATGATTTACGTTACTGCGAATAATGTCATTGCGACAGACGTTACCGCGAAAACTAAACATCGTAAACGAACTGCTATGTTGTGGTAGTACAAATCATTATTTATCATAACATTAATTATCTACTATTATTATAGAACTTCAAAGAATAGCGACCAATGCGCGAAGCGCGACGACGCGGCGACGACGACGGTTTAGGTAAATATTAGCAGGAAGTTACAACCCAATGTACTTCGGAAAATAACTAATACTTCGGAAATATTAGATCACCTGCGACACAAGCTTTGCTTAGTGCAGGGATCATTGTTTAACTGTTCTTATATACCTATCACCTACAATTATTGTTACATTAGTCGAATCATAGAAAGATGTGCTAGTATGTAAGAACCTAATGTATTTATACTTTTTGGTAATAAATCTTATTATTATTATTATTATAATGTCTCTAGCTCTACAGCCAGAATACAATATAAACAATTATCAATTTAAAAAAAAATGGTAGGTATTATTTGTTTTGTAATATGGCCGTTGAATGAACTTAACGATACCTCAGTATATCTGTACTAAGGTTAAAGTAAAAAGGTTAGTAACTCTTAACTCTTTCGCCATAATATATACATTTTTTTTGTTTCAAATTCATCCCATAATATATACTCTTTCGCCATAATATATACCTACATTTTTTTTGTTTCAAATTCATCCCATAATATTTTGGTGAAAATCTGATCAGTTTCTTCCTAGTGATGAAGAGAAATGATTTTCAGATCTTCAGCTGCATATTATCGTAATCCTAATCGGTTCAGTAGTTTTTGTGTGATTAAAACAACTTCTAAACTTGGATATATAATATTTAAAGAAGTGGGAATATTTATTACCTATATCAATTTGTAGGTACTAAACAATAACAGTATATGTATAGGTAGTAATAAAAGTATTTTTACTTGTCTGCCTACCTTCACATTCATTTATTCAGTTGCCCTCGAGGACCAAATTCAGTTAAAAATACATTTCACCAGTTCGTCAATACAAAGAAAAAGCAGCGCACCGTGAAAATCAAACAGAATTTTTCATTTTTCAGTCTTTTTTGTCAGACATGTCCCTACAAGTCACAATGCCCGGAGCAAAAGTATGGAATATACGCACCTAATTGGGTATATTGTTGTCGAAAAATCCGGCTTTAGTCACGCAGTAACACGGTTTTGTAGTCTGGAAGAATTTTGCTTTGTTAATTTTGTTAAGTACATAATATTGATGTAATCTATTTAAACCATCATTATTGTACACATTTTTATTTGTTGTTGTTGTTATACTTAGTTTTACACATAAAGTAGCCCGAGGTTTCACTCGTGAAGGTCCAGATGCCGTGGGAATATCGCGATAAAGTCGCCTATGTGCTAATCCTGACTAATCCAGATGACTGCATACTAAGTTTCATCGCAATCGGATATGTGGTTTTTGTGTAGTTTTCAGACAGGTACACGAAAAAATATTTGGGACCTTTGGCATAAGTTGACCATGTCGATCCCATTATTTTAAACAATATTAAAATAATATAACATAAACTACCATATTACCCACTTACTAAGTAAGTATATGATATACTAATTTTCATAACAAAATTGCCACATCAGTCATGGGCTCACCCAGAACTCTCTGTAGTGCGCCCTCACTTTAAATTCTGTTTTAAACAAAACAGAGAGCATCGACCGATCGCTACTATAATTGTTCTAACACTTTTATTTCCTCCTTCGTACGTACTCGTACATTAATCCCTTTAATCGCTCGTTACTGGAAATATACGAATGTAATTAGAGTAAAGAGAAAGCCACATTTTTGGAATAAGCTTTTAAAAAGTATATACGAATATCTGTAAGAATAAGAGATGTATGTCATTAATAGCCTTATTAATAAACGTGGAGTGAGGTCGGAGTAGTGAGAACATGTTTTGTCTATTTCCGTGACACGAACTTTCAAAGTCTGGTAACAGACAGAAAAGTGGTAAAATTACTCCTTATGACCTTACTCCACGTTTATCAATAAGGCTATTAAAGATTAATAGTGTGTTTATCTATCAATATGATAGTTTCTGGGATGAAACAGCGCAAAACTCTAACTAACTCTAAAAAAACAAAACGAAACAGCGGAAGACTTGTTTCTGAGCCTAAGATCCATTTCTGGGTAAAGTATAGCTCTACAACCCGCAATTTGTAGTTATCCAACTACAAGTCACCTATATGTAATGTTAGATCCACTAAATGCAGAACTACACATTTCTATCAGAATCTATTCTCGTGCGAGTAGCGCCTAATCGATGTCTGGCGAGTTGGTCATTGTAACATTTAATAATGTTCAATTTGGCCGATTGCCTACTTTACCTGCTAGGTAGCCTAACACTTTGGCCCACGCCCAAACGATTACATTCACTGAACTGTCAAAGATAAGTTATTTTAGCAATGTCGACATTGAAATTTTGAGTTGGTTGCGTTGAGTGGATGTGTCATACTCATAATGATGACACACTCAAAGTCGTTAGACTGCGTATCGGTTTACGATCATAAAAATGATCATCGACTGTGAATGTCAGCTGCTATTTAATTAATGATGTGTTTTCAACATAATATCTTCATTTGTTACGTCTTGAAATAATTAATGGGAGTAGATATTGTACCTATAACAAGTGTATATTATTATGTTAGATACTCTTAGGTGTTTCATATAGAGTATATTATTATTTTGTTTGAATATATTTTATTGTTTCCTTAAAACAAAAGATAATTTAGGTACCTACGTTCACATTTATCGTATCTAATTATAAACCATGCTTTTGTTTCGTTATTTTGGTAGGATTTCTTTGTTATTTGTTTTCATTTCGGAATTATTGTAACTAATTGTTTTAACCTTTTATACAATATCAAGTTCAATATGATGTTGACACCGTGTTGACACTAAACGACGATTATCTTTACCTGTATAAAATGCAGGCGTAGGCAAGGCGTCCTCCGGATGCACATCACTGGAGAAAGTGATTGGATTATCGTAATGGGATGGTAGTGCACAAGATACAAGGAACCTACGCGTCTACCGTAGATGAATATTTATAATAGTCTTATTTATTTTATAAGAGTTACTAACCTTTTTACTTTAGTGCAGATACCTACTGAGGTATCGTTAAGTTCATTCATAACGGCCATATTATTACAAAACAAAATCGAAGAAGCGTTTAGGTAAACGATAAATTAGGTATATTTTTTTGTATACTGGAAGTTTTTTGGACTCATCATCATCATCCGAGCGATGTTCCCGGTTGCATCACCCCCAGGTTCCGCTTTCCTACTTTTACGTCTCACGATCTTCGGCAAATTTTCTTAGACTAAACTTAATCTAAATTATAGGTAAAATTCTCATACATGCTTTTAGAATCTATAGCAAGAAGTATACGTACCTAAGTCAAATCCGGAGGTTTGACTTTTCGGGTAGGTCAGCATCAGAAGTTGATGACCACAGTCTGATATTCAAAATCACTATAATATTAAGGTAGGTACATAATTAATATTACTGTTAGTTGTGAAAACAGGACAGACATATTGAAAACAACTCTTATCTTTCTCTATTTTCATTTCAGAAGGTGTGTCGCCAGTCTCCTCATAATTCTAATATAGGTAAAGCGATTTTAAAAATGATGTCTAGCAATAAGACTTATTATAATACGGTTTCTTATAATATTAACCATAAATAAAACATGAATAGCTATAAAACACTTTTTTTGTAAACTTTGAAACTTAAAGTCGCTTAAAAGACAAAATATAAAACACAACTTTTTCATCTCTTAATCATCGGTCTTAAGTAAAGGCGTGGTAATCAATTTAAATACTTAACAGAAGTTAATTATTCTTGAAAAGGAATAGGTAGGTACGTATCTGACTAATGACACCTATTAATTCCCTAAATTAGTCCATCCAACGCTAAAGATCAATGACTTTGTAGCAATTTTACGTTTGTAGCAAACTACGTTTGTATGGAGAAAGAGAATGGAGACTATCTTCTTAAGAGAACGCAGTCTACCTACTCTTTTCTCCATACAAACTTTACAAACTTAATCGACTGTTTCTTCCCTGGATAAATATTTTTTTTTTAAATATGTTTTAGCTATAAGTCCTATATCAGCCATGACCATGCCCATAAGTTTTTTTTTTTAATATTTCTGAATTTTATTTCTATTCTAATTACAAATTAAAAAAAAAAACAAAACGTAGGGTCATGGCAGATATAGGTTTTATGGCATACAAATATATTCTCTAATGTCTTTATCCAGGGAGGAAACAGTTGAATACGTTTGTATGGAAAAAGAGTAGGCTAGTTGATTGGTTGGTTAGGTTTTTTTACGTAATATAATTTTCATGTGAAAGTCATTTCACTATCATTGCAGTCTATCTTTAATTTTAAAATTTGAAGTTTGTCAAATAACATTTGACATATTACTGTCTTATTAAATTTTTATTTTGTTTTCGCGATGATGGATTGAAAATAAACCCATTTTCCGGTTTTAAGGCTTCGTAGTAGGTCAGAACTGATGTTTCTAGGATGAATTACTACAAAAGTTATTAGAAACGAAAGTTTTTGAAACCATATTTATTAAAGTCGAGGATACTTACTAAGTCTGTTATGACGTGAAAATTTTCACGATACCTGAAAATTTTCTCGATAGAAAAAAATCCCAAACTTCCCTCTAAATTTTACAAATAAATAGTTTTTGTCAGTCAATATTTAACTTATACTAATAAAACTTTGTAGATGAACTGATCTTGGTTCAATCCAGGGCTTTGTTGATTTGAAATTAAAAATTAATGTTTCATTATCGTGTAATTACCAATTGTTTGATATTACGCTCTAAAATTTCACGTACTAGCATCTTACGTCCTTCATTAACACATCTGAAATTCGCTAGCGCTATCCCTGTCACGCAATTGGGGTTATATGGGCCCTTAATCGCATGGCGTTTATTATTTTTAGCATTGTTTCAATGCTCAACGTTTCATGACCTTTGCGAGTCTCTTCTTCAAGGTTGACTATCCCTTATTGTCTATTGTTGGATTGACTATTGACTATTGTTAATCCTGAAGAAGAGACTTGTAAAGGTCTCGAAACGTTGATCATTGAAACAATTCTAAAGTAATAGACACCGCGCGATTAAAACCGAAAAATGAGTTTAATTTCATTTTACATATTAATTATGTAAGTTAAGAGGGTGGGTACTGTTACCATTTCCATACAAACATAATACCAAAATAGAATTATGGAAATTTAGTTAGGCGCCCACTTCGATCATATATAACCTACATAGATGCACGGTCGCCGCTCTAGAAATGGAGCCGTCAAAACAAGGCATATTGAAGCCGGTTACAGCGAAACAAGGCATATCGCTGTCAGTCGTGCATAAGTGTTTTACAACCTTATTGCCCAGTGATTAAGGTTTACATTAAACTGTACTATGTCCGTATAAGTAAGCGTTGAAGTAGTGCCGATTTTTGATTTCGATTTTGTATGGGACCGTGTATCTATAGTTTATAGTATATTATGATCGAAGGGCCCCCACCACAAGGTTTTCCAAAATATTAATTCGAAATGAAACAAAACGGAAATGCATTTCGTTCATTTTTACAGCGTAAATTACTTTTTATTAGGAATAATATAAAACAAATGAGATGTAAACTGACGATGTGATACTGGACGATTTCGACAGATGTTAATCTGATCTTGACCGATTTTATGCGTTATGCGAGGAAGCGTAGAAAGTATAGTTTTCCATTTGTGGTTCCAGTGAGTATTTTGAAATGTCTTTCAACCTACAAAGAAGTTAGTTTGTTAGTTAGTTACTTTGTTAGTTAGAATACAATTTTAGCTTAAGAAGGCTTTAATTCAGGTGCTACGAAACTATTTCGTAGACCCATGTAGTACATATTGGTAGCCGATTAACTTTTTTGCTTGTTATTATAGTTGTATTGTAGCGTTTGTGTTAGAGAACTGTTCTTTTTATACTATACTAGCTGACCCGGCAAACGTTGTTTTGCCTTATAAATTAGGATAGATAGTAGCCGATTCTCAGACCTACTGAATGCGCATGTGGAATTTGGTGGAGATCGGTGAAGCCGTTTCGGAGGAGTACGGTAACTAACACTGTGACATGGAAATTTTATATATTAGATTTACTGCCTATATTTATAAAGGTAATATAGGTAATATATTTTTTTGCAAAAATCAGTGACTGACTGGCATTGATTACTTTAGTCACTGACCCGGTACCTTTATCTACCTCTGATATAGACAAGTCTTAGCAAGATGGTTAGGTTTTTCAATAGATACGGGTGCTAGACTGAGATGCTATAGTCGTCGGTATCATATGGTACCAAAATCAGACTACTGTACTGAGGACCTAGACTAAAGTTATGTCTAAAAACCCCGTCTTTAGTCAGCCCGTTCTTAGGGTTACATTAGAGAGGTTTTCTACCAATTGAAATTACCATGGTAAAAATTTGAACAGAAGTTTAGCTTAAAAACTCGGTCGGTCTGTTTGTTCTGTCTTATGTGTCTTATATTCTTCATTGATTTCGTAATTTTTTTATATTCTATGTTTCAATTACATTGATTAAAGAACCGACCTGCATAAATTCAACCGAATGTCCAAGCGTGACTTAAAATATTTCTGTGTTTACGTCAGTCATGTTTTCTCAAGCATTTTTGGCGTCCACATCATTAGTTTCAACTATTTATTTTAATGAATGTTTTGAAAACGTTTCGTGTTCATATTATTTATTAAAATTACTTCTCCTTGAAGGTATCAAAAATATCCGGAATTACGTTTAACTGCATACCTATGTCTAATCAACAAATTTATAGGTAACGTTCATTTTTGATAATGTTGGAATGTTCGTATGTATACAGGGTGTTTCGACGAGGGGTATTAAGCCGAAAGGGGGTTGTTCTAGAGGTCTAGGCGAACAACTTTTATTCTAAGACTTTTGGAAATTCGAACTTTTTTTTCGAAAATTTTAAAGTTGTATCACTAAAAAATCAGCTGTTTTTGTAAAAAAAGGCAATTAATGTTTAGATTGTAGTGGTCCAAACTAAATAAAAGGGCACCTTAAGGCCAATGACCTCAAACTCTAAAAATAGCTGATTTTCATGCAAACTTTAAACTCAAAATTTTCGAAAACTACTTAGAATTTCCAAAACTTGTAGAACAAAAGTTGTTCACCTAGACCTCTAGAACAACCCCCTTTCAGCTTAATACCCCCTCCTCGGAGCACCGTGTATACTTCTCGTAATATTTATGTACATTCGTGCAACTCAAGTATCGATATCTACCTCCAAATTGCTATATTTACTTTGAGGGTTTTGTGTTGAAAGGACTTTACAATAAAAATAAAAATAAAGATCTCAACTTTTGTAGCCTTGTTAATAAACGTGGAGTAAGGTCGGAGTAGTAAAAACATGTTTTGTCTTTTTCCGTGACAAGAACTTTCAAAGTTGACAGACAGAAACAAAAAGTGGTAAAATTATTCCGACCTTACTTCACGTTTATTAATAAGGCTATATAAGTTCTGTTTACATAAATCCTGTGTTTAAATACCTATTTAAGTTATAATTTAAAATACACTTTTAAAACTGTGAGTTTTGGTATTACTAGTGGATAATTATTAACTTCTATATCCTGACCGACTACCTAGGTAAAACCAATTTTAAAACAAGGCTAAAATAATACATATTTTCAATTTTATATAATTTATATACATCAATTTTAAGGACATTTTATTGGATACAACCAGATTGTATAATTTTTTTTAAATTTATGTTAATAAATAATAATACTTACCTGTCTATCATGTGTAAAGTCCGATACCGTGAGATTATCAGCAGAAAAAACTCATTGCAAGATGTGAACGAATCAAATACATATGCATACGTAGTTGTATGAAAAATATGTAATTGGATAGGATTTAAGCCTCTGAAAAAACCAGTAGGACTACTCGTCCGACTCAAGCGACGCAACGTCGTGGACACGAATAAAGGTTCGCCCACCACTGCTATATTATTCTAGCAACATAACTGTTATACATTTGTAAAAGGAGAACTCAAATAAGATACAGATCATAAGCTTTCTATTATAGATAAGTATGGTGGAGGGAAATCTTTATCGTAACACTATTTGTTCATTGAGGCAGCTCACTTGAATTGAGCGACTAGTCACACTTGTATGTTCAGAGCTTAAGTCGCAATGCTTTAAAGTTACAAATCTCGCATGGCCGTCTACAATAACGAAATATCGATAGAGATCAAAGGCAAAGTCTACCTACGAAAGTAATACTTATTAGTAAAACGCAAGCAAACAATAGGTCGATAGGTTCATAAAAATATATTAGAAGCGATGAAATAAAACTAAGATGAAACTTAAAAGTTTATTGTCTTACCAAAACGAGACAGAGTAATTAGATAATAGGAATGCGGACGGGTTCCGATCGAGTCGTGAATGGTGCGGAGTGCGCCGAGTGCCGCTACACCAGGGAAATCCTGTAACACGAGACAAAGGTCACGCGGGATCGGAGCGGGGCGGTAAACTCCTGTTGTAAGAAGCCAGGCGAAGCGGGGTGGTTAGAGCGAAGCTAGATGGAGACGGTGTTAAATCCAAGACAGGAATACTTCCTCGAGATTAACGACTTGGTGTGGTAGCGGTGAAACCGGGCGCCGGTCGAGATATGCTTCAGGAGTGCCGAGTCTCTGTTGTTCAGCCTGTCCGCGTACGACTTGGGCGCGTTTGACAAGTAAGTTCGCAGGGCACGTTCGGCCCACGTCTGCGCGCGTGGCTTCTCCACGGCCAATCCTTGGTTGCGCTTATCCAAGTATGTGATAACATCATTGTAGTAATTTTGTCTATAGTCATTTATATATCTGTATTGATTGATTCGTGGCCTGGAACACACAATACCTCTGTAAGCTTATACCCGTATTTATTTTAAGAACCGTTAATTCTATGGGACTTTGTTTGCTGTGAAATGGAAAATTTAAGGTTCTTCAGTATTCTTTGAGATAGCTTTAACTGTGTTAGTTTTCTTAAAAAGGTTACCTTGCCCAGTGTCTGAAGACGAGTTTCCTAGGTTCTCCGGTGACTAGGGGGTTCTCGGGCGCCGGGGTCTCGGCCTCCTCAGGTTTGGCTTCCTCGGCTGGAGCTGCCTCCGCCGGCGCCTCTTCCGCGGGCTGCTCTACCGCCGGGGTATCCTCCTCGATGACATCGTCCCACATTTCGCAAAAGGGGTTACTCTGCAGTAAAAAATAATTTCTTTCACTTAAGCAAATAATTCACTCACTAGTAACTACACAAGCGGACGCGACACTAAACAAACGCACCTAAATAGGGGTAGGAAGAACGTGTGAATCGGTTGATCGTTCGTGTACGACTGTCACCTCCGTCCCCTTGCGAGGCTCGCAGCCTCCCGATTTATCTCCCTTTGACCCCACCTGCCTGTCGCAAGCGCACCGTTCGCCGGCTGCCAATGATGCTCTGTCAATACGTCGACCATGCATAGCTATCGAAAAATTCCTTCTCGGTTTTTATTGTTGTGCCAAGTGACGCATGTGAAATCAATAATGAAAAATGTTTCGCATCGTGTCTTGGAATTCGAAAATTATCGTAACAATTACACAGCCATTGTACACTAAAATAGGAGGTTAGATCATAAATTAAAATTGTCAAATACAAAGAGAAAACAACGTTGTAATTTACATTAAGATAGTGAGCATGAAGTGTGGAAATGAGCCAGATCGGAGTGTGACATGGAAGAATAATGTAAAACTTTATGCTCAAAGAGGACAGGGGTACTGATTTAAAACTCTTACCTTGAAACTGCTTTACACTCCACCGTGAAAATAGCAAACATTTTAATTGAATACACTCTCAGAATACAAACGATACGCTAGTTCGTTTTAAAAAGAACTTTGAAATAATCCAATTTGAAATTTAACGTTGGTATTAAACTTTCATTTCTTATGTCAAGTTAATTGAAGACATATACCTAAGTGCTTATTTTCTTAAAATGAATTCTGGTCACTGATTCATAAAGGTAAATTTAAGTACTTAGAAGCTCCATTTCTTTAAAAACGAATAAGTACCTGCTTCAATTTGATAATAATAACAGTACTTACCAAAATAGTAGTTTAAAGCATTTTGTGATTTCGATTATAGTAATTTATTGTACCTATGCATTCACTAAACTATATAGTCTTCAAGTCTAGAGTATCTAGCGGCAAGTACTTACAATCATCAAACTCATCGCCGCGTCGTCGTTTCCCATCATCTGGTGAAGTCAGGTTAAGCCTGACTTAAAAAATGAACTTTACGACGCGATGAAGCCGCGATGAGCCGTAGAGAGTACCTACCTATGTTGTTGTTTGACTTTTTCGTGCAAAAATAAAAACGAAGAAATAAATATAAACAGTTATGGTTACTGATTATAAGGTTTATTTCCAGCTAGGCGCTGAGAAGGTCACAACTAGATAAATAACTATTTTAACGAAAGTAACTTTCTATATCCATGAATGCTTTGTCCTAACTGACTGACTAATCAACGCATATCCTAAACCGCTGATAGTAGAGAGCTGAAATTTGGAGAGATAAATGTGATATGACGTCTGCTCTGATAAGAAAAGGATCCCACGGGATCGGAATTTACGTGATTGAAACCGCGGGACTCAGGTAGTAATATAGTATGACAATTATATTGTTCACACGTTTCTTTTCTGAACCCGTAGGGGGAATCCGCAATGAAACTGACGTGTTTTGAAACGGACACCATAGATAGGTAAGTATATCAAGTTTGTGATCGAAAATATTTTAGGTTTTTTGGGTATTGGCACCATTGATAACCATAGACAATGGTCTATAGTCACAGGCCCATAGGCCATCAATGGTGCCAACACTCAAAAAACATTAAGTATAAAATTTTCGATAATGTCCGTTTCATTGCGGATTCCCCCTACTTATAACAATCAGACTTACCATAAGTTGAGCTTAAACCACTATGTATTCATTAACTCCAATAAAACGTAATTAAAATTAAAAACTAAATTAAAACTAAAACTGATTAAAATAAAACTAACTAAAAACTAAAATAAATCTAAATCAGCTAAACTTTTGGTGGAGGGAAAAGTGCCCAGAATACTGGCTGCATTGCCCCGTTGTATACAAATACTTATTTTCTGGGCAAAATACAAGCCAGCATTCCGGTCACCCGAAGCCTCCACCAAACGTTTAGCTAGCTCTCTGTACAGCTCCCGAGCGGCCGGCCCCCACGGACCTAAAGTCTCCACCCCAAACGGCACAAACATGTAACCCCTATCTAGATGACTATATTTGTGCCGTTTAAGGTTTTCCGCTTTATCAGCGGCAGCTCCTACCCGCACCGTGGTTATTGGAAGATGGGAAGGAGCCAACGTGTCCACACAAGTCGCATCCCAAACTAGGGGCCTACCCATCTTCCAAGGAACGAAGTTGAGTTGAGTTTATAAATCAACCTTGCTTGCAACATAACATTTAATTATACGGATTAGTCCATCGTCGGTTAAAACCTCATGATATTACTCCTTTGCGGAATATGGTAAGCACTAAGCTAGTATTATGGTGACCAGTCAACGGATATAATATCTACTTATATATTTTTTGTAAATACAACCCTTTTCTGGTCACCATATTAGAAGCCAAGCTGTTTAATTTATGGTATTGACGCAGGTATACATAATATTCGTTTATCTATTCATCATTACGACTTGGATGCGTTTCAAATTAGAGAAATCAACATGATAACAATCACGCTAGCGATGCGTATCACGTATATCGCTACACGTATACGTATCACGCTATTCTAATTGTACATATGGTCGTCTTGAATCTATAATTGATGCGGAAGGGCATTTGTCTAATAATAGCCTTTGATAAATTAGGCTATAATTTGTTCCAATCAATTGATTGACAAGTAATTCCAATTAGCTCAGGTAAACAAGACATCTTCTATTATTAAGTTCAGGTAAACAAGATACTATTATTAGTATGAAGTGCTTGAAATTGCTAGAACACAATGCCAAAACTCACCTGTTTGTTAGGTATTTATGTACTACCTGCGCCCCGTGGTTTCACCTGCGTTAGTCCCGATCCCGCGGGAATATCGGGATCAAAAATAGCCTATGTGTTATTCCAGGTCTCCAGCTATCTACCTATCGAGTTTTATGGTAATCGGTTTAGCGGTTATTACGTCATTGAGTAACAAAACAAACGCACACATGCATACATGCATACTCACGAACTTTCAGCTTTATTATATTAGTAGGATAATGAGAAGTGTTTTGTGTCTTTTAAAACTAAAACTGGGCATTATTATTAAAACATTATTAAGTATCCATAAAAGTACCTACCCATCCTGAATTGTAAACCACCTCCTTCGGTTTTTGGGAAGTCGATCTGTTAAAACGGGATATATTCCTATCATGGGATTTATTTTTCTTTTCAGGTTCCGTACCCAATGGGTAAAAACGGAAACCTTGATTCTGGAGAAGCTTGATAATTTTTATTATTATAAAAATTATCATCAAATTATCATCAAAATTATCAAGCTTGATAATTTTTATTATTATAAAAATTATCAAACTCTTGGTTATAAATATCTCGAGAACGCTTGGAGGTATTTTGTTGAAATTACAACCATATGCCTATTTTATAATCATTATATTTTATAATGATTATCCAAGAATCTCGGTTAAAACACGACAAAAAGATATACCTAAGCCACTTTGGGTAGAAATTTCGTCTTTTAGAAGACGTTCTACTGCACGATGTTATGTATAATACAGTAGGTATAGGTACAAGGACTTACCTACCATTTGTTCGATACCTTTTAAACTAAGCTATGTGGAGGGATTGCCTATTCTATTCCGAATGAAAAACAAGAAAATATAGCATCTAATCAAAATACCTCCAATAGTTTTAGAATTATGTGTGTCAGAAGAAATTTGGATTTGAAATATAGTTATAGTAGGTACCGAAGTAAAAGATGTCGGTTCGCATGAAATTTTCTTTCGTTCTTCGTTCGTATAACTGGTACCTATAACTTAAGTTGCCCACCAGATTCAGCCAACATTTGCTTTGAAACCATTCGTTTTCTACTTAGTAGTATAATATAATGCCCATGCACTAAATCTAAATCTAAAATAAAAAAATAAATACTACTTTATATCACTCATTTTAATTAATTTGTTGATCACTGCGACAGTAGCTAAATTGATTTAGAAAATTGTATGCTTCATAGTTCATAGCAGAGAAAAGTTGCTTAGGTACCTGGGACATGTCTTGCGACATAATATGCACGAGTTATACAACTGTTCATGATGGGAAAAGTCGCAGGCAAAAGACGTGTCGGTCGAAGAAAGAAATCTTAGTTACGTAACATCCGGGAATAGCGAGTGCAGCTAAGCTATTGAATGAATGAATGAATGAATAAATTCTTTATTGTACACGCCATTTTTTAAATACGTAATAAAGAAAAACATCTAGGTGGCACAATGGCGGCTTTATCGCTTAAAGCGATCTCTTCCAGGCAACTATTTCGCCTCGCCGGGAATAGAGGAATATTCCAAGTTGACCGCCAACCTTCGTCAAGGAAAAGAAAGGTTTGTCTTTAGTATGTAATAGGTTTATCTATGGGCTAGAGATGATGTCTCAAACAAACTAAAATATATATGCAAAATCAATAAAAAAAAGGAGCTGCAGCGCTGACAATATTGTTAGGTACAGCATAGTGCGTTTCATCTTTAATTACCTATGCCGTCATGTTGGTAGCAAAACAAAAAAGTCTTGCCTTAATATCTTAAATGTGCTAAACCCTAAACCTTGAATACAGGAAGATTCGTTCATTCATTCTTTGTATGCAAATCCCCCTAAATTCAAGCTAGCACCATTGAGTTAATAAGTGGTACTTGTATCTCAATGGCTAGCACATTATTTTTTTTCTATTTCGACTTTGACGTTTGACGCTTTTGACGTTTTTGTCAAATGTTTTATTTACTAGAGTTATGTCAAGTAATGTGTGACGTGCCAGATAGGACACTTCGATTAATTTATTATAATAAATTACCCAAACTTTTAATTAGAACTTAAAGAAATTATTGGGTATATGTATTTGCAAGACGTGCGTGATTGTATTAGTTGTATATTATCTAAATTTATTGGGCTCAATTAACTACAATAATATTAAGGGGAAAAACTAAAGTAGGTAATATATATTGAAAAAAAAAAAAACGAACGGACATAAAGTCAAAAGTTAAAATATCGAAAATAAAATAATTTACAAAAGTCATAATCGAAACACATCATCGAAAATCCTAACAATCTTTCTGAGAAGGTAGTTTAAAAAAAGAAGAACCCGGTAAAGGTTTTCTCACCTATCAGCCCGACGTCGTTTCTGCACAGAACAGCTTACTGAGTTGTTTTTATATTTATACATTCGATATTTAACTCGTAATTTTTCTTCTGTTTTCGCGATATTGGATTGAAATTAAAGACATTTTTCGGTTTTAATCGTGTGGTGTTTATTACTTTTAGCATTGTTGCAACGTTCAACGTTTCGAGACCTTTACGTAAGGTCTCAAATCGTTGAGAGTTTTGGTATGTTTTAAAATTTACTAGATACCTAGGTACTATGTAGGTTTTAAAACTTTTTAATATCTAGATCACCTAGCAAATATTGTCAGCTGCGAATTTTTTAAACATTAAATTCTCATCCATGATACCGAAAATCTCTTATAGGTATGCATTGAAATGTTATCTACTAGTTTAGTATGTTAAAAAAAACATCAGTAGTAGTCATAATAAAATATTAATTCATAATTTAAAAATAATATCAATTGCAGGTACTACTTTACATTGCGATATCCAGATTCCAGAATAAACATGAATCTCCCAGATAGTTGTTATGATATAAATTTAACCACAAAAACAATGTAGGTACCTAATCTAATTTCACTCTGTGGTTAATTATTAATTTAAAAGTTAGATCACATTAATAATTTAAAGGACAGACTGAGTGTTTCTTAAAACTTAATCACATTAATAATTTAATTATTAAAGACCCGGGAAAATGTAAATATAATAATTTAATTGTATTAATATTAAATTAAATTGACATCCATGATATCACCTAATATTTATTTTTCACATTTATAAAGTTTGCCTTATTACTCTCAATGGTATTATCAGGAATAAGCTTATTTTATTCAATGTATTTATTTTGGACTTTGGTTTACTGTTAGATATAATTGGTTCTGATATTATTTCAATTATTTTATTTTAATTTTATGATTTCTTTTACAATGTCTCTTTTTGACGTCAATGTTTTTCTTATTATTTTGCACTTCAATCTTCTCCTCTTCTATTTTTGTAAAGGAAGATAATTTATCTCTTTGGTTAATAGTAAAAAGTCATCGAAAACTATAGGCGGTGTATTTATTTATTCTGATATGCTCATGCTCTATGCTATGCTCAATGCGTAGCTGATGCTTAGCTTCTGTCAATTGCCAAACTTGAAGAATAACTTCTTCAAGCCTGGAAAGGTCTCGAAACGTTGAGCGTTGAAACAATGATAAAAGTAATAAACACCACGCGATTAAAACCGAAAATTGTCATTAAATACAAAAGAATTCAACAATAAAAACAAATCTACGTGTTTTACGTAGGTACCTTTTTATTTTATAACCGAATTGTTGCTAACTCACATTCACATGTTCAAAATTTTAAAAGGAAAAGAACGGGAAGCTAAAGTTTTTTTATGAGAGGCAATTTTTTGTCACCTGTTATTATAACAAATATAGTGTTTCTGTTTTACACAAAACTGTGTAATCCATGTACTTACAGTCTTTTGAGAGAAAAAAATAAGAATCTTCTAACCAGATAAATTCAATGTTAGAAGGCAATTCAATGTTACCCAAATCGACTAGACTTACATTGCGATATTCAGATTCCAGAATAAACATGAACCTCGCAGATAGTTGTTATGATACAAAATTTAACCACAAAAACAATGTAATCTAATTTCTTTGAAATACCTTTTAAAGACGACATGTTGTCGCGACATGGAGCGGTATTAATATGTCGTTGCCTAGCTCCCAACATCACAATAACATTTTCCCAGAAAATAATAGCGGAGTGGTCAGGTATTTAAATCCCGGACGGTGCGCACTATTGTTTTTTTTTGCTTAAGAGGAATAACAACGCCAACGACCTTGAAACTGAAAATCCCTGTATGACTCATCGAAAATTGTTGATTATTTCATGACGGAATGTCGTAGAGCTTTTTTTTGTGTACAGATTGTAGGTGACATTGTTTCCTACATTTTGGTGTAGTTTTAAGACAAGAACCTCCTATTGGTGCAAAGCCTATCCAAATTTTAGACAAAAAATGTCTGATTTGGCTAAAATGTCGATAGGCTTCAATACGTTTCGACATATTTGTATGGAAACTGCACTAAAATATCAGAAACAATGTCGCCTACAATCTGTACACAAAAAAAAGTTCTACGACATTCCGTCATGAAATAATCAACAATTTTCGATGCGCCCGACATGGATTTTCAGTTTTTCAGTATAGGGCCCTTAAAGAAATAAACATTTCTCTTACAGTTGAACTGAAACATCGTGTGGAAACTCACGGCTCACATTCACGTATAAATTCACAGTTATCGGTCAAAAACATTTCCAGAGAATTTGAAATTAATTAAAAATTGGTTTCAATTGGTGCGGCAGTTTTTAATTGGGTAATTAACTGAAACCATACAGACCCTTTGTCTGCATTTTCATACGTCTGTAGCTAAATTGACATGACAATTAACGACATGATTTTTCCAACAACTGTTTATACCTAACTGAATTGACACGACATGAATTTTAAAAGTAGTTATCTACGGTATTGAATATTTTTCTCGAAAAACATTTTATACCTTATTATTTTCCAGAAAAGGACTTTATGTCCTTTCAGGTACTTTCAACGCTGTAGAGCTTGAGTTTTTCTTGCACTTTGTACCTTAAACAATGATTTCGATGGGGTTTTTCGGTATTAATTAATATGCGGTCGGCTGGGATTCGTACCTACGAAGTTCGGAATAAAAGTCTACCACTAGACTGATGACCAACAATGTGGTAGACCGCTCTTTATACCATATTGGAAATTTATATTCCATTTAAATTTTGATATATCGATACTTGATTGTAATTGAAATCAAATACTTACATACCTAACTACTTTAGACATTTTTTTTTTTTAACGAGCGGAATCTAGTTAAGACCGTCAGGCCGCTCCCGGGGGAGAGCGGCCCGGTGTGTGGGGGTCCCCCCGGCCAAGATGGTGTGCGGCCGGGGTATACCCACTAAACCCCTAGGTGTCCTACGCTCCGCAAAGTGTCGGGGCCAACGGTAACTGCGTTAGCAAAAGTCCGTCAGCCCAAACTGCGGGCGGCCTTTTCAAGCCTCCTCTCTGGCCCTTAAAAGGGCCAACCCTCGCGAGAGGCGGCGTTGACACGCCGCCGCCATCTCGGGCTCATTGGTTGGCGACTGACCCCCCCGAGTCAGCCGCCAAGAGCCGGGTTAGGGCGGTAACCTAAAGTTACCCGCCCGTTTGTGGAACGTTGGGCCCATGAGTGCCGCGAGGCAACTCACGGGCCCGTTCCCCCTCTCCGCTTTGGTCAGGCAGTGTGCTCTGCCGCTTTGGTCAGGCAGTGTGCTCTGCCGCTTTGGTGAGGCAGTGTGCTCTGCCGGGCCCGGCCGGTTAAGGCAAGGCCCCCATCACCCACCGCGGGTCGCGCGGGAGCCCCCCAACCACGTGCCCGGCCAATGAAGGCAAGGCACCCACCTCCAATTCGGGTGGGTATACTCTGCACACACCAAAAGAGTGTGTGCGAAGTACACCCGCCCGGTGCGCCTCTTCGCTTCACCGCCCAACATAGCTGGATTGCTATGGTGGGCGGTTACTGAGCCCTCTCACCACGGCAAGGTGGACGCACGTCGAGAGGGAGACATTTATTTGAATATACATGATTTATATTCAATTCACCTTTTACTAGTCTGCTGTGTTCCCACTACTAAGCAAAGGCACGCGTTGCGTTTTTATTTTATTTTTAAATATTAAAAAAAATGGCCTATAGCTCGAACGGCTTAGAATAAAAACTGAAATTCAGGGGATGGATTCACGCCTTTCCCCCTGCATGCAGGATTATTCACTCATTACGGAACATATATAAAGTATATGTATATACGATAATAATATAAAAGACGTACTTTTAAGTGCCGGAACCCAGGTCCAGAACCAGAACCAGAATGAACATACCATTTGATTCCAGAACTTCAGACATTACTACAATGGCCACTTGATACTTGTAAAGAATTATTTGCCTTGAATTAACTGAACGTGGCTGTGATTAAGTGAAAAACTTTCTCATTTAGGTACTAAAGCTAATTTTAATCTTTTAACTTTAACTAACTAACTAACTAACATTTCGAATAACCCTTTCATATCTAATACCTACATCATATAAAGAAGACACTCCCCAATTTTCAGGCTTTGTGTTGGTCCATCAATTTGATAGTCCAGACAAAGCCATTTTTATAGAAATAGATTTTTAAAATTTTAGTAGAAGGGTTTAGTATCTAATCCTTCTTTTCATTCGTTTTGAAAGCGCTCGTTGCATAAATTGTTGAAAAATATCGATAGTTTTGAGCGATTTCAAATAATTCGATATATCAAAGCATAAATATAAAATTCTGAGTCCATATCGAAAACGTATAAATATCGATATTTTGTTCGCCCAATAGACATTTAATATAATTAAGAACGATTTGAAGTTCTAGAAGTTTTTTATATAAATCGTGCCACACACAGAGATGTGTACTTTCTGAGAAGCATCTAGTTATGTTATAAAATAGCCACATTAATAGAGCAACGTGGCTTAGGAATATTATAATGAAATCGCTAACTATTTTTTTCACATTATATTGATTTTACCAAAGTAACACATTCAAACAGTGCTGAAGCTGGACAAATAATTAAGAACGATTTATTAAACTGCTCGGGAAATGTTTTGTATGACACTTACATTTAAAAAATATAATATAATATGTAGCTCAGGAAATTTAAAAATCAATTTAATACGTTTTTGACTAATATTTATAGTTAATAGCATATCCACAGCTTTTAATTACTGATTTACACCGGCGAGGCATTAACTATATTATTTTTTGATATTTCGCAAGCCAAATAGAGTTCCATTCTTCTACGAAAACGTCATACAGCTCGATAGCTCTCATAAATTTTCACACTTTGCATTGGAAACCTTTTTCTTTACTTCGAGCCAGAGATTCTCTATTGGATTTAGATCTGGGCTGTTGGCTGGCCAATTTAAGACAGAAACTGATTGCGCTGTAAGAAATTCCTTTACGGTGCGTGCAGTGTGCTTTGGATCATTGTCATGCTGGAATGTTCAAATAACCGGTAGAACGTCTTCAGCGTAAGATAACATTGTTTCTTCCAGTATATTTTTGTATTGGAACTGATCCATGTTACCTTCTATCAACTTTACAGGTCCAACACCATGTCCAAAAAACCATCTCCAAATTTTCACATTCCACCACAGTGCTTTAATGTAACTTTCGTGTACTTAGGGTCGAATGCTGTATTCGTGGGACGTCGTACATATCATTTTCCATCGAAACATACTCGGTTTATTTTCGTCTCGTCAGGAAAAAAGTACATTTTACCAATGTCGCACGGTCCAGTTTTCATACTTTCTCGCTAATGTCAGCTGGACTTGCCTATGGCAAAGTTTCAACATGGGTACCTTTCTTGCTATCCTTCCGTGGAATATTTCTTCTACCAAACGTCTTCTAATAGTGCGTGCTGAGATTGCTGTAGGGTTGTTTTCACCTAAATATTATTTTCTCAGCTCATTGGACCCTTTTTTTTTTTTAAGGATTTTGTTTTGCCATACGAACGATGTTTCGGTCATCTCGAGGAGTTGTTTTTCACTGTTTAGGTACACGCGGAACCTTCGAAGTAGTTTGATACGTAGCAAAATGCTTTACAGCGTGGTAAACCATCGTTTTTGCACATCGCAGATGGTCGGCTATCTTTTTGTTTGACCAAATTCTTCTGGCGAACTTTTATTATTACTTCCCTTGTAGATTTATCACAACTTTTATTTTTTTCATTGTTTTTTCATAAGAAGCAATCACTTTTACCTTTTACAGCACTAAATGGCTCCAAAATTATACAAACAGTAACAAATCGACTGATTTTTCTCTAATTAAATTTGAATAAACGTATAAACTATTGAGCGTTCTTAATTACGTGGCCAGCCAGTAAATAGGAGTACTATGTTTAGAAGTAGTGTAAAAAGTTTGTGTATTTATTTTTAGCTAATCATGTGTACCAATGAATACAGTGGTATTATGGAAAAGTTTTACGATACCAAGAACAATAAAAAATAATGCATGCAATTGTGCGTCTTATTTTAAAAAAATCTTCCCTTTATATCAGCGTTCTTAATTATATGACCACCACTGTATAAGTTTTAGGATTTCAAAAATCTAAAAAGGAACACTTTTTTACACCCACATCCTTTAAACAAATTACAATTCAAGTATTTTTTTGTTTTTGTTCGACTCGATTTGCTGCTTTTAAATATAAATACTACATATAAATGTCGATACGATATAATTTATAATAGATACTATCGATGCCTTAGCTCACAAAGTATGTATTGTATGTATGTATTAATGTATTAAAAGTCAATAGGTACATTTGTAAACTAAGGCATCGATATATCGATACTATAGTCCTTTTCCGACATCTCTATGTCATCCATTACGCCACAGAGGTCGACCAATATTTTAGTCTCAAAGGGCTGCAAAGTGCAATTACTCTGCACCTGCCAATAAATTACTTGGCATAGGTAGATTACAAAAGTATTATAGGATTATTTTCGTCTTGAAAAGGGCACAAAATTGACTGGTTTCTGGAAATCAAAACAAAAACCCCCGGATAAAAAGTTTTTTCAATTCAGGTTATTGAAATCAGTTTAGTCGTGTTTACGTTATTCGCGCACAAACAGATGGACAGACCGACATTCAGACAAAAAATTAAAAAAATCATATTTTCGTGTTCCGTTTCGTTCAATTAAAACACGTTTCAATTAGCCACTTAAAAAAAAATTCAATGTAAACAAACACAACTTCGTTACAGTTTTACTATATGAAGAGATTACTTACAATTAAAATTGCAAAAATTAAAATCTTTTGCGGAAAATGAACGAATAATGGATAATATTTGTTATTTATTAAAGTGGGCTGTCACTGGGTGTTATATTAATTGATGAATCGACGACGGTAAGTTAATGAAGATCGGTAAGTAAATAAAACTACCTTCTATTGTTATCAATCAATTTATCGATGGAGTTTAAATTGAGATAATGTGTGCAGGACATTGTTTCAGTTTTACTCACAAAAAGAAAAGGTTATTTGGACATAATAGTGAATGAAGTAATAATGTGGCCATCCAGACCAACATTATTTAAAATGTAACCATTATAGATTTTTCTTCTGTTTTCGCGATTTTGGATTGACTGAATAAAATCCTGAAGTCTCGGGTCTCGAAATGTAGAGCATTCAAACAATGGTAAAATAAATAATCACCACGCGATTAAAACCAAAAATTAGTCTCATTTCAATGTAACCATTATTTCTAAAGGTGTTTATCCGTGTTTATTTAGTTGTTTAAGTGTTTACGCAATAGTGTTTTTGAAAAAATGCTTCTAAAAAAAAAATCGTACTCGACTGGATTTAAAATTAATTAATATTGTTAAATGTAACTACGTGTTACAGTCAGTCGTACAGAGCGCCGTAAGGCGCATTAACTCTTACGTAAACTGTGATATTACGTTGTCACGCTTTAAACGGTTTTCTTAATAAGTATCGACAGAAAGGTTTATTAGATAAGACAGTAGGTACCTATGGGTCACTAAAGTTATCAACAACCAGCTAAAGTGGCAGATGTGGCCGTTTGTTAACAGAGAGACTCGACAATCGCAGTTTTGGCCACCTTCCGCACAGATGACGTTCTCTCAAAAGCTGCTAATACAAGAAGATGACATGACAAGACTATGAAGCTTTTATGTGTAGAGCTCAAAACACTGGTCCTAAAGATATGAAATTTGGAGAGTGTGTTCTTAATGGTGTGTAGGTGTCCACTATACAGTCCACTAAGAAAGGATTTTCCGAAATTCCACTGGGGGAGAGGGAGGTCCAATTTTGTAATAAACTTTTTATTCTTAATCGATAGCATGAAAGTTTAAATACAGTAGGGGGCAGGATAATCCTAATCCTATACTAATTATGGTAAGTATCCTAATACTACCGAAGCTAGTTTACTATATTTATTAACCTGAGGTCTACGTTAATTAACGCTACAGCCTTGGCTTAAATGTATAAATAACATGTTATGCCTATAGTTAGATGTGAAATTATTAATGAGAGTCACATTCAGTTGATTGCACCAACTCATTTAATTAATGATGTTTGTCGAGGCTTTTAACAATTGTCCTACTCGTTATGAGCTATTGTTATGTATCAAGTAGTGATGTGCCGAGTATGGCTTGACTCGAGTCAGACTCGATTCTTTCGGTGGACTCGCTTACTCGAGTCCAAATTTATTTTGACTCGAGTCCGCAGACTCGAGTCCGGGACTCGAGTCCGGCGTACTTGAGTACCGGACTCGATTCTGGGACTCGAGTCCGGGACTCGATTCCGTACTGCTTACTCGATTCTATTATGCGATTCCAACTGACTTGAGTAAGTTGACTTGCTCGTTCTCGATCTCTGTTCCACTCACTCCACGCAATGTTTCGTTTTCCATAGATACATACATTTACTTGGAAAAAATAGCTCCCGCCAAACCGTCAAACTTCGACTGTCCGTCCGTACGAATGACGCGGGATTTTTTATTCAAGAATAATATTGTCTGTGGTAGTCCAATCAATCAATATTATTGTTTGTGGCAGTTCAATTCAGTTAAACTTTGAATAAAACCATAAATGTTGTAAAACAATAATAAATCTTGGGGATTAAGGAATAACAGTCGCTTGACACACATTGGTGATTCGAGTCCTGAATTCGAGTCTGGGATTCGAGTCTGGGATTCGAGTCCGGGATTCGAGTCCGGACTCGAGTCTGGGATTCGAGTCCGGACTCGAGTCTGGGATTCGAGTCTGGGATTCGAGTCCGGACTCGAGTATGGGATTCGAGCCCGGACTCGAGTCCGGACTCGAGTCTGGGATTCGAGCCCGGACTCGAGTCCGTATAAACCGACTCGAGTCGACTCGAGTCACAAAAACAGCGACTCGGCACATCACTAGTATCAAGGGTGGACGGTAATTTCGGCTGTTATATGAAACAGCCGTAATTACCTGCTGAAGGCATGAACTTAGAAGGTTGACAGGTACAATATGTTTCTATTGATGTGGTTAATTACGCGTTGCATTGGCCTCATACGGAACCCACTTATTCAATTAAAACATGATGGCGGTTTTCGTCTTGTATCCGACTTTTTGTCAGAGAAATGTAACACAATACTTGCGTTTAAGTATATCGATTTCATACGGATCTAAATCCTCCTAATATTATAAATATGAAAATTATATTATCTAAGTACATATTTTTAAACATAACTCTCATAACATAGATACAGACAGTGGGAAGCAACTTTGTTTTATCTACGCCCTACGTTTCGAGGCCTTTAAAAACCTCAAAGGCCTAAGAGATATACTGAATTTGTCGTTCTCATTGTTCTCATTATCATTATAAAGGGCAATACAAACGTGGGTGCTAGTAGTTTTTAATATGTTTATTTTAATTCAATATGTAAATAAAAACAGGGAAATACATATAACAAACTTTACATCTATATTCGTATAAAATAGACATCAACTCGAATTACGCACAATACAAATGCAGGAAATACCTGGCAAATTTATCTATCACGCGAAGAGAACTCTCTATGCTCTGAACTATGATTTAGAGCAGGGAGTGTGAACGCACATGCTGATAATTTGTTAAAAAGTGACTTGTTTCTTCTCTTTCTCAGAGCGAATAGTGACTTTAGAGGCGCTTAGAGATGTGTCGACAGATTCAGAATCGGCGACAAGAGCTCGGAGGCGCGCAGCGCGTTTTTCTCTGATCGCATTCCTCTCATTCAGTTCTGACATCTCGTCTTCTAGATCTGAAAGCCGGGCTCTGGTGGCTTTCGCGCGTTGAATGGCCGCGCTTTCGTCGTCGCTCTTTAGTGCCGTCCATTTGGTTAGCGAGTTCTCTTCATTAAGCCTGCGAGCGATCCGCTTCTCTGTACGATCCTCATTGTCTTGGAGCGCCCGCCTTGCGCTGCTCACGTCCGACTGGCCGATGCCGACACTCTCCAGTATTTTGTCAGAGATCCTCATGCGATTCTCGAGATTCGCTACACTGTTTTCGAGGTCGATGTCCTCGGCGAAACGGGAACTCTTCTTGCTGGCGCGCAGACGTTTCAGTGACTCTGTTATCTGGAAAAAACAAATATTTTTCATTTATTACTATTATTTTTATTTTTTAATGCCCTTGGCATACCTACTTATCAATTAACAAACAATATTGTAAAGGAAAATACAAATTCAAGGAACCGTGGGGATAAAGATGTAGGTATTTGAATTTCGAACTCATTAAAACTACATTACCTACCTAGTTCATTAGAGGGTAGAGCTTAAATAAAGTTAACCAGTTAAAAGATTCGATTACATGTCAGTGTTTTCTGCTACGGACGTTTGTAATGGATTTTTTCTTTCGCGTTTCTATAGTTTAACCAATTTTATTGGTATGGATGGTTGTTAATTAAACCGTGGTTTCTCATATCTTGTCACATGATTTGACATTCGTTTTCCTCGCATATTGGTTTGGTATTGGAAGTATAGTGGTTAGAACGCTATTTATTTCTAGTGGTCCGATTGTCATTCTGGTATAACTTTTGCATTTGTTTGCGCCTATACCAATTTATTGTCAATTTAGAATTGTTCTGTCAACGTCGAAAAAATTGACGTCGCGCCTAATGATCGTGAGCACTTTTACGTCGACTTTCGTTTATCGTGACCGCTTTACCACCCCGCGCTTATCCAGCGTGAGTCCATCCACGTCGGGCGTCTTTATGATGCATGCTGTGACGTGTGAGAATGTCACAGTGCAGTCCAAGCACAGTAGGACTTTGTCTGAGGGGGTTGAAGAACCTAGGGGCATTTACCTAACAATGAAAAAGGTATATTATGATGTTTGGATGCAATTTAGCTTATAAGCTCAAACAGTTCCACAGATTTTGACGAGATTTTGCATGGTGGTAGTCCAGGGATTGGCAAAGGACTCTACCTGACCTTGGAAAAGGAGTATTATGTTGTTTTGTAAGCTATTCACGGTCAAACGGTTCGATAGATTTTGCATGGGGGCATGTAAAAAGTCGACGTAAAAGTGCTCACGATCATTAGGCGCGACGTCATTTTTTTCGACGTTGACAGAACAATTCAAATATTTAGAACTCAGGTACACAAAAGTATCAGCCATATCAAAATAGGACACAAGGAAGTTTGAAGCGAATAATATAAATTCTGATATGTTTTATCAGTGATAAAGGTGTCGACAATGCCAACTTTCGTCCCGTTTGCGAACTGATTTCGAAGTTAGTGCAACGTGGGAGAAACTAATTCATTTATACTGGTATTGACATTATTGCCATCTTACCGAGCCGTTAGCTTCTAACTTTGTTAAACTAATAAATACATTTATGCAATTGTAAAAAATGAGAACGAGGTTCGGCTTGTATTTAATCTAAACTTCTATACTAATATAATAAATAGTAAAGATTTGTATTTGTGTGTGTGTCTGTATGTTTTTTATGAATAAACTCAAAAACTACTGGACCGATTTCAACAATTCTTTCACCATTAGAAAGCTACATTTACTCTGAGTAACATTTTGATATACTACTTGTGCTACTACTGGCTTCTTTTGACCCCGTTATTTCCACGGTATCGGGACTTACGTGAAATATTTAATAATATTAAGCAAATGTCATTTTATAATAAAACTCTTTGAATGCTGCAAACACACATGATTGAGTTCGCGATGATGACTCATTAATTTGCAATAATTTGCAGTTTCAGCTTCAGCAGTCAAAGGGCTGGGGTAAAACAAACAAATACTGAGGTATTTACATTTCACACATCACACAAAATTTCAGTAGTGTTTTAATGAACTGACTACAAAAGCAGACACACAGACAGTTTCTTGTCAATTACGAAACTATTATTTTATGTACCTAATCGACATTGGTTTTTGTTAAGTACGTCCTTGTATTCCATAAAAACGTGTATTTTTACTGTTTTTATTTATACTTAGATTTTTCTTCTGGATGAAAACCGAAAAAATGTGTTTAATTTCAATTCAACAATGAAATTAAACACATTAGTTCGGTTTTAATTGCGTAGTTTTAATCATTTTTAGTTTTGATCACTTTCATTTTTAAGATGCGAGCGAAACGACTAAGGAATTTATTATATTTTAGAAAGTTGGACATTTTGCGCGCTTTGCATACTTTTACGCTGGCGAAAAGACTAACGCCTCTGGGTATGTACCGAATATCTCATCTGTAATGTCACAAACATAAACCAACATAGGTAAGTACATTAAAAACGAAAAAAAATGACAACACATTTTTTTTGGGTGGCAAATAAACTTTTTGATGTAGGTAGGTACCCAAATACTTAGTACTTCGGGTTAGTTTAAATGTGTTTTAAACAAAATGGCTATGTAAACAATCGTAAATTCCGTGTTTAAAGGGATTTTTTGTAACATAAATAATGGTGCTATAAAAAGTTTTCACGGTAGATACTTAATGTCGTTTATTTATTTTTGCCATAAAAACTTTCAAGACGATTTAGGGCGCAGTTAATAATTCAATTTGGTTTTTAAAATAGTGGGAGTACTATATTATATATTCTCTTGTGGATTTATTGACTCGATCAGTGGTCGATGAAAGTTTGTTACTTTAAAAACTGTTCTTATATAGATTTGTGTACAGGATATTCTGTTCTGTATCGGATAGTAGGTATGTGCCCTCGTCGATATCCTTAACGACTAGCCTAGTAATCTTATTGGTATTTAGACATCTAGAAGCGCGCAGGTGGAAGTCCGAACAGCTTAGAATAGGTAATACTCAAAATTACTTAAATAGGTAATCATTACATGTCAAAAATAATATTAAGGTTATTGTATCGATTAAAAAGTTTTGATATGCAATTGTTGTTAAAACGCGAATTTTTCCAGATTTTATTTTTGGTACTTAGAGTTTTTTTAATTTCTTGTATTTAATTTAGTAATATTTCTTATGATTTTATTGTTCAAAGCAGTGCAGTAGCGCAGTGGTAGCGCACTCGCCCGGCAAGCGAGGGGCACAGGTTTAAATTCTGTCATGGTAGGATTTTTGATGATGTATTTTCTCCTTGTAAAAGAATTCTAGTTTTTCAATTTAGTTGTCTATACAATGTGTTTCAGGGACCGTAATATAATCTAAAGAGGATCGTATTCTAGACGTCTACGCGAATAACTTTTGTTCTACGACATTTGGGAATCTGAACTACCTATCTCATCAAAATTTCATTTCCTCGAAAATCAGCTGTGTCTATAATTAAGTCCTTTAGTTTAAACTACTATTTTAAATATTAATTCACTACTTTTCACAATAAAATTACCGTTACAAAAATGTGGTAGGTAACGAAGTTACTCCAACAAAATCAGTTTTTTAACGAAATTGTAAAATGTTCGATATTTTACCGTATATTTTGGTTACAAAATACAACATACAAAAAGTAACTAACGTGATGGCGGAATTTTAAAATGGATTAGAGTGGGCCAGAGCTAAAATTCATGTTCGTTACGTACCGTCGTCGTGAAACAAATACGATCCGAACCGTCCAAATAAGTGAAGTATTTGTTTTCGGTAACGGCAAATATGTTACGTAAAATCTTCAATTCAACATAAAATGTTGTAACAATATCAAACGACAACCCTCTATTCGAATTACGATTCGAATAGGTAGTCAACTCACCTACTGATCAATATACTCAGAAGTGCCCACTGGCTATCAAAAACATGATCATGCAGTTGGTGTGTCCAAACGCGGCGAATTCATTAACAGCCAATCAGGTACTACATAATATGGCTATTGAACCATTATAACATTAAAAGCGATTTGCGTTCAGAAATACAAATAAACTCGGATATCGGGAATCGGTAATCATTCAATCAAACTCTTGTAAAATAATAGAAAAAAAACCTATGAAAACAGGTAAGTATACCGTGATTGTGGTTACAATACCTACTAAAAATAAGGTTCATGATATTTTGTTGCAAACCAAACTGTTGGTTTCAGGTGGGATAAATTTTTCGTAGTAGTCAATTGCCTTTACTTTTAAAACAGCTGTTTTTCTGTTAAACATAACCACAAATTTCCGAAAAGTAGTACCTATATTGAAAGTTGTTCGCCTACACGGGGGTATTTTAAGCCGAAAGGGAGTTTTCATTTCTCCTAATGTATAGACACCTCATTATTAACATTTTCCCAGCGGAGCAATAACTAATTAGGTATACCTACTTAACTTTTTGTAACTTTAATAAGTAGGTATATTTAATTAAGTATGATATTACACTAATAAGCTTCTCTCAGAACGCGGTTATAAATCTCGCAAAATAATTTACAAATTGATATCATATCATATCAACTAATAAATCAAACAGAATAAACTGAGGAATGCAATTACGTCCGTGTATGTGTTTGAGTATGACGAATGGTTTGTATACGTACAACAGTTCAAGATATTGCATTCCCATTGATTCCCTTGAGATATTTTGTGTTTGACTCTGCGAGGCTATATCTGTACAAAGGGACGATTTAATACAGTGAATGTCTTCATGGACTTTGATCAGAATGCACCTAGTATACGTCCATGTTGCCAGTGCCGACAGACAGCTTCCGACCTCACATCCCACAGCAACAATATCTTGAGAGATATGTAGGCACTCCGCAACAATTATCTTGATTGCTAATTTAGCTAAGCGGAGGGTATTGTGACTGGATTTATCCGGATCGCCTCAGGACAAAGGACCAAGTGGCTCGGAATTTAGAATTCAGTTGTAGGGTACATGTGGCATGACAGGCAGGGCTGACATGAGAGCGCGAAGTCAGCTTTGGAATCATATGATCACTGCAAAAATAAACTCATGAGTTTTTTGTGTCGTTTTCTCATTAGATATCGCATTTCGAAGACACACTAGATTACTGACGATTCAAAATGATTAATGTGATTATTTTATAGAATAAATATATTTTGAATTTGAGTTCCTGGGGTCCAGTAGAAAGCCAATGCACTGTTGTGTATTGTACCGCCTTGTTACTAACGCCGAAAGCCAATAAAATAATAAGTCGACAGAAATATCTCGATTGGACAGGAACTAGGAAATAAAATATACACGGAAGGTAATCATCTGCCATCTTGAAGGAAGAAAAAGATATAAAAATAGTCCACGGCAGAATTTACTACAAACAAAGGTAATAATGTAATTTTAATTTTATTAACTGAACAGGAAAATAATACCGACTGACAGTCTGAAGTAAAAAGAAACTTTCTTTCAGCTAGTTTATCCTTACCTTGGGTTTTAGGAAAATATAACTTAGTGCCTTACACCACGGTTGGAATTACTTCAGTCACAACTTTGATATTTCTGAGCTAAACAAAGAAATAACTTGTATACATACTGTTCTCGGACCTGACATTTGACAGCGAAAGAAAGTAACGACGAAATAAGTTACCAGAAATTATAACTTTAAAACTGCAGGTTGATATATTTGTTTGCTTTAATTTTAAGGGATTGTGAAAACAAAGATAGTGCATTTGAAACAATATTAAATACGTTTATTCGGGAAAGTATACACAACTACATATTAAGCTCGTTATCATTAGTACTCTGGCGTTTTGTGAGCGAATTCAAAGCGAAGCGAATGCGCAGCGAGCTCTCAGCGTGTGATTCGTGTTCTGTACACTCATAGAACCGAATGGATTTCGACGGCTTTGTTAATTCGAAGTCGCAGGAACCGAAAAGGAAAACAAATTCTACCTTTGACATGTAATAGCCGAGAGAGGGCACTCTTTTTCCGTATCTACTATTATACTAACTATTTATTAAAAAATCGTTGGGCTCGATTGCTATCTTTGATAGCAGGATCTTGGTCAACGAGGTCTTAGTTGAAAACTCTAACACTAGGTGTGACACCTTTTTGACACCTTGTGTCGTCGAAACGCGACCTCCAATAAGAAGAAGACACAAGAAACTCATGGCTTTTTTTGCAGTGACTTTTTCTCATATTTCGAACTATAGTAAAACCGGAACAATAATCTATAGTATGTATAAAATGCTTTGTCCTGAGTGACTGACTGACTGATCACATAGCACACATAGCCTAAACCGCTGATGTAGAAAGCTGAAATTTGGAAACTGTTTTTTTTATGATATTGGCAACTTTGGAAACTGTTTTTTTTATGATATTGATATCCAAGGATCTTTGATAATTCTCACGGGATCGGGACCTATGCGGGCAAAACCGCGGGATACAGCTAGTCTATCCTATAATCTTTATTAACATATAAAGCGAGAAAGTGTTCCGGTTTCAATTCCAATGTCTTAGGAAATGAATGAATGAGTTAATTTATAAATTATTTAATGTACTCACTACATTTAAAAAATACATTAAAATAACATACACAACTTAAAACTAGGTGGCACAGTGGGCGGCCTTATCGCTTACAACGATATTTTCTAGGCAACCAGGAAATAGGTAAATAAAAATACCTCCGCATACCAAATAATTATTTTAACAATAAACTCAGTCTATAACTAAAATGACACCATCGATCGGGTGTGGGTTGTGGATACCTATTTAATTATTGTCATGTTTAATTTCGGAGGGTAACCACACACTCTAGTTTTATTGGGCGTTCTGCCTCAATAGTGGTTAATTATTAAAAGTGGTTGCGTAAAATGTTACGAGTGATATTTTGTTAATTGCCTAGCCAACTACTCATTAACAGAAATCACCAAAACAATTTAGTTAAATTTATATTTTACTTAAATTGAACGTGATGAGTAAGCCTTTCATACGTTGCCGATTGCCGAACGTAGTTGAGCATCGGGAACGGTTGGGGATGGATTATTTTAGTTTCACTTTTTTAAGTTATTGCATAGCTTTTATCGCGGGCTTTGAGCGCGGCCACCGAATCAAGCAATTCCGTAACGAAAATAAAACCTAACACCCCCCACTCCGCCTACCATGTTCCCATGGTTACCATGTAGCTCGGCGGAGCGTTATTCATGGCGACATGGTACAAAATAAATGAATAATTATAATTGCATAGGTTGATAAAAAATGCTTTGCAATAGCTTTACCGCGGCAGTCCCCGAGTGCCACACGTTTTTTTTCTATTGTAGGTATCTATGCATTATTATTTTTCCAGGTAACCAGGAAATAGGTAAATATACCTTCGCATAGCAAATTATTATTTTAATAATATACACTTTTTATGCCGCCGAGTGTATATACCTACTTATACAAATTCATGTAGGTACCTTCTTAGTGTCACTACTACGCTAGTAGATAGGTTTTTTATTAGTTTTAAAGTTGTACAGTATACTCTGAATACTGAAAAAGGTAGACAAAGAATATTGTAAGCTTAACGGCAGCGTAAAAACTTAAAGAGCTGCTCTGTCAGCTGCGTTTAAATCAACTAAGTTTTTACTTTGACAAGTTAGAATATGTTTTGTAAAATATATTATATTGTATTATAATGACGACGCCTTTCTGTTTTTAAAATCAAAATATTGTTAAAATTAGCTTTTAGTTTCAAAAGACACGGTCATAAGAACAATATGTTGTTATTTTTTGTTAAAAAAAAGCGGCCAAGTGCGAGTCGTTCTAGTTTTTGTATCATCATCATTCTCTGTGAAAATTGGAATTGTCTAGCGATCACGGTTTATGAAATACATCCGCGTAACAGACATATGGACAGTGTAGTGTGGTCTAAGTCCCGTTTTTTTATTTTGTTACGGAACCTTAAACTCTACTATATACCCTACTAGCTGCACCCCGCGGTTTCACCCGCGTAAGTCCTGATTCCACGGAAATATCGGGATAAAAAGTGTTATTCTAGGTCTCTAGCTATCTATATTCCAAGTTTCATTGCAATCGGTTCAGTAGTTTTTGCGTGAAAGAGTAACAAAGTCACATACATACATACAAACTTTCGCGTTTATAATATTAGAAGGAAGGATGTAGGATAAGTAGGAAGTATGATTTCAGAAACTTAGATCAAAAATGTTAACAAAGAACTGTCAATATCTAAGGAAAACGTAAATAAAGAGCTGTTACTTTCAATGTAAGTATGAGGTTTTTGTTTACATTTTTGATTTAAGATTCTGAAATAAAGATAACCTATAAAAAATATTGAACATTCACCTAACTAAAAGTAGGTATCACGTATCCCTTGCACCGGTGTGTCGATAGAAAACATAGTGGCATATATCATCACCAGCAGCGCCCCGCGGTTGCACCCGGGTAAGTCCCGATTACGCGACAACATCGGGATGAAAAGCAGCTTATGTGTTACTCTAATTGACGGATTTGACGGCCCCCGTGGAGCGTCGCACAAAGGCCCGACTGCAATGCAAAAGGTTGTGAAAGTATTCCCACCGGGTGCGAGTTTTTAGGCTTAAAAATAAATATTTGTTTATTTTTTGTTTGTTTTCTATTAGAGATGGGCCGACTAGGGGTTCTGCCGACTAGCAGACTAGCCGACTAGTCGGTTCCAAAATTGCCGACTAGTCGGCCGACTAGTCGGCAATGCAGATCATTATAATTCCGAGATATTTGGGTTAATCGTGATGATCACTCGGCGATTGTTGCTATTTTTGGATAAGTTTGCACTTCGAAACCTGTAGCGAAACTTCCAAAAAATGGATGAAATAAAAATAAAAGTTGGAAAAAAAATGGAGCTGAGGCATAGTTAGGACACTTTAGATGTTTAGATGATGTATGTAAGCTATGACGTGTTTTGTTTACGTTTTTCTGACTACCCACCTTCTAAACTGTACTAATAATTAAATAAATATTGGTTTTACTGTATAATTGTTAGTTGACGACTAGTCGGCATAATTTGCCGACTAGTCGGCACCTGCCGACTAGTCGGTTGAACTGCCGACTAGTCGGCTTTCCCGACTAGTCGGCGACTAGTCGGCCCATCTCTATTTTCTATGTAAGTATTAGGTATTTATTACTTTAGAAATAAGTTTTATTTAGATTTTTCTTTTGTTTTCGCGATGTTGTATTTAAATTAAAGACATTATCCGAACTACATATTGAAGACATGTATTCAATAAAGCAAGTCAAACATTTTACAAAAACAATAAATCACAAAAAAGAAAAAAGACTTAAAACCTAAAGCAACAAGAAGTTGTCGGCACCGCCCTCCCGTGGCATGGTGCCCAAAACGCTGGCAGCGTTCCCACGCTGGATAGCTAGGCTAACCCGCTGGGACAAGAAATTACCAGCCCTGGGATCACCAGACGCCTCGACAAGACGCGCCGACAAGTCCCTAAGAAAAACCTTACTACAACCCAACACAGGGTCTACTAGGTCTAACAAGACATTATTCACATCAATCTCATCTCAGTCCTAGAAGAAAGAACCTGTAAAGGTCTCGAAACGTTGAGCGTTGAAACAATGATAAAAGTAATAAACACCATGCGATTAAAGCCGAAAAATGTATTTAATTTCAATTTTTATAACAATTATTTTAAATTACAAGTTTTTAAACAAATGATTAATATTAAATATTTGAAATTGCTAATGCACTGTCAAAAATACCTCGGTCGAATAGACTGAAAAACGAAATATTATTGTCAGCCGAGCTTAATTCGATCAGTGTTCAGTAAACGTTACTTTTAGCATACACTTTATCGACAAAACTGAATTTTGCCGTCACTAGAATTCATTTTACTATGCGTAGTACGTAGCTCGTTCTATTGAAATTCAGTTTTAAATTTCTATATGATTAATTAATTGGCAGAATTCCATGATTACATACGTTTTCAGTTTATAAATAAAACATGATGATTATAACAGAGTAAACATGTATGTTGTTTTGTAATATACCTTATTTAGTTTTGTGTGTCAGCGTTTGTATTGAGTACGAGATTGAAACATCTTATTATAGACATCGAGTAGGTAGGGTTACGTTGGCAACATTTACGGTTTCATGATTCTTCATTCACACTAGTTGTTTTCACATTAAAACGTCGCACAACATCCAGTTCATTTTATTACCTAATTTATATAAATACGTTACATCGTGGGTGTGAATAGGTACCTATATTAATAATAATGTTCTAATTGAGCCCTTGTTCTCGATATCTTGGTTTCCTAAAATATCAGATTCCCATAATACCAAAAGCAATATACCTACATATTTTCCTATTTTCAATAATTAATTAGTCTATTATGAAACTAAAACCTATAAAATTAATGAGGAGAAAGCAGGTTCTCAAATCTGCTCTCACAATCGTATATCGATAGAGTAATTCAATTTTTCTTCTGTTTTCGCGACGTTGTATTAAAAAAAGCACCACAACAACAAGAACAATGCAAAAAGTAATAAACACCACGCGATTAAAACCGAAAAATGTTTTGAGAGTGTAATTGTCATATTAAAATTTGCCACATTTGTCTATTACTATTCACAACTACTATTTAATCAACACTGTATAGAGTCACGATTGTGATGGCAGACTTGGGACCTTGCTACTGCCTCAAACATTTTATCGGTTTTACTTTTGCAAAGCTAAATATACAGTAGATTATTTCTTGAAAATGTTGTCTTTGGTCATTGCAGGTGTTATAAATAATAAATTAATAAATTCGTTTATTTTCAATTAAATATGCCTATGTTATAAGAATCTGGTATTTTGAGAAACCGTGACATCGAGAACAAAGGCTAAATTAGAGCAATTTAGCTATTAATATTACCACCTACACACGATGTAACGTATTAATTAGGTAAACTCTATGACCTGGAATTATTGTTTCCTGGATATCCTTATTTAGAATAATATTGAAGAAATATAATTAATACCTATCTGACCCGGTGCACTTCGTATCGCCATTGATCATATCGGGAGGAAGAACCTGACACTGGTAGCTACTATAGGCCCTGGCAACTTTAAAACAAAGGAAAAAACTTTTTGTGTTTAGTTTTAGTTTTCGTAGGTATATTTGAGAATGCAACCCCTTCCGTTGGCTCTACATGATGTTCGAGGATATAAATTATCTCATATATTTAATTTCCATTACTTTTCCCAAAATTTTGTGGATTTTAACCTATTGTGTATACGAATATCAACTATCATAAAATCGATCAGCCGTTCTTGAGTGATTGTATAACCAACTTTATTTCGATTTTTTCGGTTTTCGCGATGTTGGATTGAAATTAAACTTATTTTTCGGTTTTAATCGCGTAGTGTTAAGTGCTAAAACTAACAAACACCAAGCGATTAAAACTGGAAAATGAGTTTAATTTAAACACAACTTTGCTTTAATTAAGATGCAGACCCGGCGCCACTTCATAATAAAAACTTGCACCGGCACAGTTTTGAAGCCCTCGTTAGATAGATATTTCTTGGTGCTCGGATATCATGTTTCAAAATAGAACCCAGTTACAAAATGTAGGAAAAAATATCAACAGTACGTTTCTTTAATTTCATACTAAAATCTGACGTTTTGGTTTTTTGTATTTGATATTTTTTTTTCAGGAAGATGTGTCAAAGCATAGTCTTCAATAAAAAAAACGAAGTATACTCTTCAGATACGGTAACATTGCGTATTGCTACATTACGTATTCGTATTGCTTACGATAGCAATACGAATTCGTATTACGTATTCGTATTGCTGCTAACATTGCGTATTCGAAAAATGAGCTACATGCATTTTCATAAAATTATTGTATTAAAAACATTTGTCTTTAAGAATGATTCAGGCTTTGTAAATAAGCAAAAAGGCATTTTTATGGATGTCAAAAAGACAATAGCAGTGTGACAGCACTTGCTCACGCGGCAACGGTTCGACATACGGCTGAGGCTAGTGCGTCAGTTAGACGCAGTTTTATCGTCTCATTTTCCTAGAGTAGGTACCGTTTCTTTGGTTTTTTGTTTTAATCTAAGAGTCTACTAACAATTATTGTCACATATCTAGCGGTTTGCTGATTGCCTTTGTGGTAATGCATGGATTAAATGAAATAGCTTTACTTGGGCACCGTGTAAAGTAATTCTACGAACAGTAGGCCTTGCAAGCACTTAGCCCCCTTTGAGGGGGCTATACCCCACCAATAAAGATAATTAAAATTTATAAATTTATAGTAACTAGGTAGGTTCTAATTATCATGAAGATCGCCCGAGAAATAGGACATGTAGACGAGAAGCAACATACTGACAGACGAAATAAAATTTTGTCAGACTTGATGCAGAGACCCTACGTTCGCTGGGTCAATTATGAATGTGAACGTTTGTGTGTGTGTGCAGGTTTTATTACCTCTTCACGCAAAAACTACTGAACCGATGGCAATGGAACTTGGTATTTAGGCATTTAATATTCCACTCGCCCGCGAATTACGCAGGTAAAACCACGGGGCGCACCTAGTAAAGGAATAATCGTTTATTTTCCATTTTATCTCCGTTACATTATTAATTCCAATATTTTTGTTTCTGATAAAAACATAACATAAAATAAAAACTTAGGTACCGTTACTGAACAACATTCCAAATTAAAAACCTTTTTTTTATTATACGGGTATTTGAGTGTTGATGGGAAACACTGAATCCAGTTTGTATTTCATTTTACGTTCCTATTTCCATTATAGTTTTGAAATCAAGTTTTGCATTTTTCTCGATATTTACAAGGTTTGTTTAATATTGATAAATATTTTTGGGATATAAATACCGATATAAATACCAGGGCAAGTAAAATAAAAGCTTACGAAATGAAAACATTGAGCCCGTGTATTATTTCAACACTTAGAACGACTTGAAAAAATGAGTAAGAAGCTTCGTAGTCCGTAGCTCGTAGCTCGTAGCAACCGACAACAAGTCGCCACTACATGTACCTGTTACATGTACATGTAGTTACATTGCCTAGCTTACCCTACCAGTGTCATATCAGATATCATTCCGTTCCTCGAAAATATTTCTGAATTAGTAATTGAGTCAGAAAATGGCTAATACTTCTTATTTTTAGGGTTTTTAAAACGGGACCCCATTACTAAGACTCCGCTGGCTGTCTGTCCAGGCTGTAATCTCATAAACCGTGATAGCTAGCCAGGGAATTTTTCACAGATGATGTATTTCTGTTGCCACTATAACAACAAATACAAAAAAAATAAGTGGGTTCCAATAAAATAAAGGTGTTTTTTTAATTGTAAGCACAGTGATGTTTTTTATACACAGCTGGCATCTAGTGGCGCTAATTGTTCAAATAAATGCTAACGTTGTTAAGTTTTTTTTTGTATAATGGCACGGAACCCTTCGCGCAAAGAGTTCCGTACCATACCGTACCGAGTCCCGCTCGCAATTGACCGGTTTTTTTCAACCTCTCATCCGAGCGATGTTCCCGGTTGCATACCTCTCGGTAACCCGGGGTCCGCTTACATACCAAATATTTGGTGTTGGGGCAGTAGGTAAGTCTTCACTGACCATACCTTCTGCTAATTGATTTGGCAATATTTATACGGCCGGCCGCCTGCCTGACACCAACCCTTCTAGGGACCAAGCAGTTTATCCGCCACCGGGCGGGGAGAACTTAAGTTTTGCAAGTCCCCCCTAAATTCCTTAGTCGCCTTTTACGACACAAACGGGAAGAGATGGGGTAACCCTATTCTATGCCGGGATACACTGCGGCCGGTTTTTTAAATAAAAACACAAAATAAATAAATAAATGCTCTGAACAGCACACAGCGCCATCTAGCCCCGTGGTAAGCGACTAAGCTTGTGTTACGGTAACTAGACAACGGATATAATACTTATATTTACTTTTATTTTGTAAATACATAGGTACATAATAATACAAAGGTACATTTGTATATTATACAAAACCGGCCAAGTGCGAGCGAGACTCGCGCACGAAGGGTTTCGTACATTTTTGAATTGAATGAAAGGAAAATTGCGATTTACGGTTTATGACGTATTAAAAAAAAACTACTAGCTAGATCTCGTTAAACCCAAGATCAAGTTTGCATGGCAATGTACATCATATATTTTTTTTAGATTTATCAGTGTCTTATTTTAGAAGTTATAGGGGGGGGGAGGACACATTTTACCACTTTGAAAGTGTCTATCGGGCAAACTATTCAGATTAGAAAAAAATGATAATAGAAACCTCAACATCATTTTTGAAGACCTATCCATAGATACCCCACATGTATAGGTTTGATGATTTTTTTTAATATTCTATTGTAAATATGGGGAAACCCAAAAAAATATAGTTTTTTTTTCTATTTTTGTGTGAAAATCTCAATGCGGTTCACCGAATACATTTACTAACCTAGTTTCAACAGTATAGCTCTTATAGTTTCGGAAAAAAGTGGCTGTGACATACGGACGGACAGACGTACAGACAGACGGACAGACAGACATTACGAATCTATGAGGGTTCCGTTTTTTGCCATTTGGCTACGGAACCCTAAAAAGCATGAAGAAGTGAGTATTAAAATGAAATTGTCATCGTTGACGTCAATACACCCAACGTGTTACATTTTACCTTTAATATCGGTGATACGTTCAACTTAGAATGCAATACAAAACTGGATTTCTCCAACTTTACGTTGTTGGCATATTCTTGTGAACTTCGGAATACTCATGTTTCTGAACACGGAAAATAACATTATTTCGTATTACGAAGTTACTAAAATATATGAAAGAAGCTTAATACCTTTTTAACAGAATCCTTATAACGAAAAAGGTTTTCGATTTGGCTGGGAGGTTCTTTTTTCTGTTTTTGAGTACCAAATCGTAATTAGATTAGGTATTTATTATAATCTTTAGGCTCTACTCTCTAACCGCAGCGGAAGCGCGTCGCGAAGAGTCACGTGTTTCTTTATCATAACCACAGTCAGAATAATAGTCTTGTTGTTCGTTCAAACTTAAACGCAAAATTTTTAAACTATTTTTTTTACTACAAATTTTATTTAAAAACGGAGGATTTTACAAAAATAGTACTGAAAGCGATAGCTTACATAGTACATAGAAGTTGTGCGTCTTGGCGTGATAGTTACTTAGCGATTCAAATCGCTGTTGAGAATAACTTATTAAATAAAAACAAGTAACTATCGCACAACGCCAAGACGCACAACTACTATGTAAGCTATCGCTTTCAGTGTGATCAATAAGTTTATTTCTAGAAGTTTATGATAATGTCGTAAAACGTCACGTGTATCGCGTCGGTACTTTGTTTTTAGCTGTAAATTTTGTGATGTATTACCATGTATCTATAAAAAACATTCTAAAATACTGCTATTAGTATTTCCACAGTGTAAGATGCATGCTACTTTCACGGCTAGTTCACACTAGCTCCTTGCTATTGAGGGGAAAGGATACCTACTTTTTCGCCATACAAACGTAATTGACTGTTTTTTCCCTGGATAAAGACATTAGAAATAATAAGTTTATGAGATAAAAGCTATAGAGCCAAGACCATGGCCTTACGTTTTGATTTTTTCCATATTGTAATTGTTCTAAATTTTATTTCTATTCTAATTAGAACATGAAAAAAAAACAAAACGCAGGGACACGGTCATGGCAGATATAGGTTTTATGGCATGAACATATTTGCTCTAATGTCTTTATCCAGGGAGGAAATAGCTGACTACCTTTGTATGAAGAACGAGTATAGGAATCCATGCCTCTTGAGAGCTGAGAGTAAGGCCCCAGTATGTTGTTACAGGCTTGTACGAGTAATGTACGCCCGTAACGAAATTTATTTCAATAGGTAGATAGTAGATAGTTTTATTTTTATTTGGAGGTTATTATTTGACATTGAAAATGAATTACAACCGGGAATAAGTATTGGTCATTCAGATATAGTCTAACAGGTGGGTGTAAAACTATATTTGCATGACATTTGTCGGTCTCGTTGGGCTGCTTGATAATTTATTTTAAATAATTTTATTTATGAATATGGGAATAAATTTATAAATCCAGACCAGAGTTTCTGCGCGTATTGAAATTTGAACAATAGCGAAAAATATTCGATTTTAAATTTACATGGTTGTTTTCACGACAAATATTATTATATAACGCGGTAGGTATTTACCATTTATTTTTAACGGAGCTCGATATTTCGCCAGTAATTTCTACTGGCTTCTTAACGAGACATCAGACGAACAAGCCAGTATTTACGAAAATGTTGTAGTTGTAATAACGAAAAAGGCTTCCATTTTAGTGATACGCTCTTTTTTATATTTTTGAGTACTTACCGTACCTATCTATAGTTTACATCGTAATTACATTAGCTATTTGTTTTAATATTTAGTTTAGTTTAATTTATAAATCCAGACCAGAGATTCTGTGCCTGTTGAAATATGCATATGCATCAGATAAAACTATCACAGAAAGAACACCTAACCAACCACGGTTATCTTTTATATTTTATAGATTTATTTTACTGACTGGACTTTTGACTTGACAGAAACACTAAATTAGTTACTGTTATTATTAATAATAAACTTACATCTTCAGAAAAATCGTCATCTTCAAATGCAGATGAAAGAGGTCTGCCTCTCTGGGCGCGGGCACCCCTCGAGTCGAAGAAGTCATCTTGCGGCGCCGCCATCTCGTCCAACGAAGACTTGATCCTGTTCTCGACATCGGATCGGATCCTCTCCCGGTCCGGCTCTGGTCCCAGGGTCGACTTGCCATCGAGTCGGTCGAGTACCGGCCGGTAGTAGCTCTCGCCCTTATTGTAATTGCAGTCGTAGACGCGAGTGCGCCTTGTGCGGGGAACGCGACTCATTTCTTAAAGCTTTTCTGTGGAAAATGGGAAGAAAAAATTAACCTTCTATTTAATTTTAAGTGCATAAGCCTGCACTGAGCGACGAGCGTCCATAGAAATATTTAAATGAAAATACTTCTGCAAAAACTGACGCCAGTAGACTAATTGGCAGAAATTGTCTAAATGATATAATGAAAGCTGTATCAAAATCCATTGGTTGCTAGTAAAACGAAGACAGCGTTTGCAGTTGGCCGCGGGCGCGGTTTTAAAGGGCCAAGTCAGGTACCCCTATAAATATGGATTTAGAAGTAACCTAGTAGAAGTAGAATAAATAATTGTTGAGCCGTCTTTGTAAAAAAAATGTATACAGAGCTGAGGCATAATTGAGACATTTTATTTATAGAATACGGACCCAGCTGCTAAAATTAATAGGTAGGTAATTAAAAGTAGTTGATTATTGAAGACAAAGTTTAAGATTAGTAGTCATACAATGTGTATTTTATTGGCTCGTAATGAAAATAACTCTATGCTCTACATTGATCTCATCTGACTAGTACATAATCTCGACAATGTGCTACGAACATGTCGTAGAGAAATACAAGCCAGAAGCAGTGACGTCAAACATAATCTTGACCGATATATCTAACTTCATTCAAGTACTTGTAAATCTTGTATTGCATTGTAGAGGTAAATTCAACAGCTTGGATGTGTTGTGTGGTTGTTTGAGCACTTGAAAAAATTATGTGTAAAATCATCCGAGGGTTGTCCCCGGTTATCCCTTTCGGGAGCCCGGGGTCCGATTTTCAACTTTTGCGTCTCCACTTCGCACGATTTTCGGCATCCCGTGTAGTGAGGCCATTTTCACGCATATCAGCTCTACCCGATTACATCCTTTTCGCGAGTCCGGGGTCCGATTTCCTGCATTGCACTGCATTAGGATGCTAATCTGCTCAGCATTATAAAGGTTCTCCTCAGATCTTCACCAAATTTAAATTGGACCTACAGCAAGCGTTCACCTTTCTTATAAAAAAGTTGCCATCACGATCGGAACTCACCAGCGGAGAAATCCAGTTACACACACACTCAAAAACATACATCCGAATAGATAACATCCTCCTTTTTTGGATGTCGGGAAAAAAAAATGATGACAGTGTTATGTTTTCACATTGTACTCAATTTATGAAGCATTTAAAAGGGGACAGTCTACCTACTGTTTTCTCCATACAAATTTTACAAACGTAGTCGACTGTTTCCTCCTCGAATAAAGATATTAGAAAAAATATTTTTATGCCATAAGTCATATATCAGGTAACACCATGTTATCAAATTTTAATAATCAAAACGTAGCTAAGACCTACGTTTTAATTTTTTTCATTTTTATATTTTAATTAGAAAATAAATAAAAAACAAAACGTAGAGGCAGTCATGGCAGACATACCCAGGTTTTATGGGATAGACATAATTTGCTCTAATGTCTTTATCCAGGGAAGAAACACCACACTTGGTACAATATAATTGTACTTATTTATAATCTACCCACTGTAACACCTTTCTAAAAACCTATAGGTATTGAGGAATAAATGAATTTAATTGAAATAGTCGACTACGTTTGCTTAGAGAAAGAGTAGGTAGACTGTCCTCTGTCAATATATATATATCGAATCACAGTCTATTCAAATACTAATTTCAAAAATCTACTATCTTTGTTACTACTATAAACTTTGACTAATATACCAACTATCTTTGATCGGGTACAAACGTCTCGATGCAGCGCATCGAATATGGTATGAAACCTTCGACGTACAAAGGCGATGCGAAATTGGTCTCAGGACGGTTTCAAACGTTTTCATCGATATGTTCGGAAATGGAATGTTGCATCAGATTCTGTCAAAGGGCGAAATATGAACTCCGGTCTTCATTATTTTGAACGAGCGACTTATTGGTCATAGAAATAGAAAACATTTATTGGCAATAAAACTCACGACACAAAATAAGATAAACAGAATATTGAAAACAAATTACAACAACAAACTATTCAATTAAAACTAAGAAAGTAAATTAAATGAAATTACAACTAAGTTGACCTTGTAGCCTCAACTTAATGCCGAGGCTGATCCTTGGCAGTAGACACAGGACTCCTCAGATCTAACGGAGTTCCCTGCTTCAAAAATGAAGTACCTACAGCAAACTAAAGATATCCATGAAGTATAAAAACTAGGTAGGTATTTTCCCTGTCTAAATCTATACCAATTCTATAAAGACGAAAAGATGATATGTATTATGATATGTTATGTAAATGATGAATATTTGTTGTAGGCATTGATTTCAACATAATACCTATCTCAATGGTTGGAGGTAATCTTTGGAACAGTCTGACTTTTTCTTTTTATTTGTTAACATTTTTCCGATTTCTTTTCATTGTTATGTTGTTTTCTGTGTATAAAAAAAATCATTTATTGCCAAGAATATACAATTTTTAAGTTCGTATTTACAACGGACCCTGAACTAGGATCTAACCATCTCGGGAGTCCTACTCGTGTCTTTACAATAAAGCATTTATGTATGAATATGTTGAGTATTTAGGTTTGTAATTTGTAATTAACTTTTAAGATATTTTTAACGTAATTCATAAAGTTATTTTTAAAGTAGGTATTAGAAACTACTAAAATCGCTTAGTGAAGTGACTGCGGGAAACGGGCACCGTGACTCTCTCATTCATAATTTTATATATTCGTTGTTAAAGTGCCACTCTAAACGACGATGACGTTGAAAATGTATTAAATTGAACTTTCGGAAATTAACGAGTTGTGAAGTGCGGGTGTAGTAAATTATCAGTGGAACTATTTTGAAATGGAATATGATACCTTCAAAGGACTCATTAGGAATTCTCCGATGCATTCGCATCGGATGGAACACGTCGCTCTTCTCGGAATATTTCATCGTAATATGCGAAATAATAATAATAAAAGTTCTACCAAAAATACATGTCAATAATGCACGACATTATTGACATTGTATTGTATTATAATTGTACATTATACTGAGAATAATGCGGGTTATTTGAATAACATAATTAGAGTATTTAGTTATAATTGTTTAATTATAATAACCTACCTATTTTATTATGGATTATTATTTCTAATGAGGTATTTATTTCATTAGTACCTACCTACTTTATTTTAGTTTTGGTATTACCAGGTTTTATTTAATTAAGGTGCGTTTGTATTTTATTATTATTATGATCAAATGAAAACATAATAATTGTACTTACCTACTAGAATTTTATTTAACCATATTTACTTGAGGTAATGATAAATATGCAAAATTACCGGCGCGCGGGGTGTAATGTATATTATCTGTTGAGCTTATTCAATTTTTAGGCAATTTACTAAATTAAAAAATAGTTTTCTTAGTTTCCTCGTCTTTTTTGGACTTCCTAAAAATCGAAGGAGTTTTTTTTATTGACATTTTTTATTCTTATTATACTGCTTAAGATGACGACTTATAGAATTTATAATTTGGATGTCAATAGTAAGTCGTAGTAGTATTTGTGTTTGTGTTTTGTCTTAGTAATTACAAAACATACCGAAGCCATATTTTGGTATTTCTTTTATCCTTCTTTTGCTTTCGCTTTGGTGGTTTTGTTTACACGATTAATTAACTTTTAAAAAATTACATTTAACCTAGATAAGTATTCATTTTACAACGAAACGGGATATGTTTAAACACTGGTTTATCCTAATTTGATTTGTAATTAATCTGCACTTCATATTGGTACCGGTTTTACCTAATTAGCAAATTTATTGATATTTAAAACGTGAAATACTGTTTTGCAATTAGAGCTTGCTACCGTGCGGTTATGAGTAGTTTAGTTTATCAATGCTTCACCTTAATTATTGTTTAATTACGGTATTGTCTGTAATTTAATAGGTAATCATTTATAACAGACTTACGAAATAGGAGGAAGTTATCAATCACTTCTGTTTATCAAACTGTTTCTGGACTTCTACCAATAGAATCGGTCCCTAAAAAACTGAGTACAGCTTAAAGAAGCACATGAAATCACCGATTGAGGTAGATGGCACTTTGTGAAATGTTGTCTATTACTTATATGTACCCAGTATTTATAGAGGTACCAAACTACATTTTATTTTCTATTCTGTTTGAATACCTACATATTGCACTATGTTAGAGCCCATAAAATTCGACAAGAGAATACACATGAAATGCACCGAGCAAAGTTCAATAAAATTTGAACTGAAGTAGGCATAAACTCGATTTCAACTTTCAGAGTGCAAAGATAGTACCTACCTACCAGAGGGGAGAAGGCGTAAGTAGGTTTATTTTTTCATTCCCCATTTCTGTCTGGCCTTTGTAGTGATTGTTTAGCATTTTAATTATTTAAGTCAACAGAGAACAAAGGCATATTTTTGTGTTGGCTCTTTTCAGCACCGCTTCACCATTCGATATATTCTCTTGCTTACAATACAATTACTGCTAAAAATACCCTTTTTATTTTATTGTCTGCAAACATGCCAACATCTATCAAAAACACGATGTCGTAAACACGATTTTTCAATAAAACCATTAGATAAACTAACGTGAAAAGCAAACAATATATAAAATCCGGTTGCCAGATAATATTACGTTAGCTTTTAACTACCCGGAAAAAAAATCTAAAATAGAGGTTACAGATTTTCATTAGACAAGACGTGTGAACTAGCGAAAAACGTCTTGACGTAGATAAAATCTTACGATGCTTACACGTAACATGCCTATACATAACTACATTCTGGGATCTTGGCATCAATTCATGAATTCAGTGGTGTTTTTTTTATATAATTGTATAAACATTGCGATGTTTACCTACTACCGACGCGGTCGAGAGAGTAATAAAAAATATTCATTCAAAAATGTAATATTTTGAAAAGTAATGTATCTAGTAACTAACAGTTCGCCTATCCGTAGTTATAAAAAACATCAGCGATAACTGCATTAACAGAGAATAGCGTCCGCCTATACAGAAACAAATCTAAAATAGACTTCGCAAACATTCGATATGGGGATATTTATAGTACCTAAAACCCGGTTTTTGTCTGACACGGGTATTGTGATGCACTCGTCGAATATTCAACGGCACAGCTAAAAATACTCATTCGAAATGCGAACGCTACAATATTATCGGTAATGATCTATTATATATCAATATCGTGGACCAGATAACGTAGGAACCGAGCACTAACAATACACTGATTATAATAATATCGAATCTGTACGCACAGCTGGGAGTTTATGTTATTGAATTCGCGTTCATGTAAAAGTGTCAACTGATTTAAAATAGACTAACCTGGTGCGTGTATAAGCGTCGAGAAAGCAGATTGAACTGGGCTGCTTGAGATCCGTGGAACGGCGCCGGAGCAGCGTGGGCGCGACTATGTTTAACTGTGAGCAACACAGAAATATACTGACTTTTGTTCCGAATGATTTCCTTGTCCGAAAAGAAATATGTGATCGATATTGAAGGACAACACAAACTTCTACTCTAAGTGGTCGTCTTTATTGTTTTCACTTTTCAATATGTGCATAATATTGTTAGTTATATAATCTTTCCTGCGTCACGCAGTTGGGTAAAAAGTGGATGTGGTGTGGATATCAACCGTAGAGTTTTAAAATTGTATAATGAATGAAACTCACATTTTTATAATTATTTAATGCTGTTTTATAGCATCATGCGATCTTCTTATTCTTATTGTATAGTAGTGTGGCTCACCTGGTGTTAGAGTTGTCACGTCGCTCTATCGCTGAGATAACAACCGCTTCATGCTATACCTTAAATTAAGAAAACTGTTTATGTATTTTCGAGAATTTTATCAAAGAGAAAGGCTGTAACGAAAATTGCGACGAATTTTATTGGAACTCTACGGGAACATTTTGATAGTAACGCGCTAATTATCTTTCGTTTCGCTCGTTATCTTTCACGGACCTGAATTGAATCATCATATGGCACCGAATAAAACAATTTACACGCAACATAACTAGGTTTCACAATTCAGGAAAACGTTTCATCAACGCGGCTCAAACAAAGGTCCCAATTCTTGCCCAGTCAGTTAAGTTCACCGGTCAAGCGTTCAGCGGCAAGTTCAATCAGGCATAGCTCATGTGAATTCTACATAATTAATTCGCCCAACAACCCATTCGAACATTTCATTGTTTACTTTGTTTACTTATTTGCGTTCTGTTGACTTTGTATGAGTTGTGTAAATAAATTGAACTATCTCTTTAACTGTTCGATTTTGAATCGGCGATGTGTTTTAAATTGGCATTCTATGAATTCTATAGATTAAGATTGTGTAGATTTGGATGTCAATATCTATATACAGGGTGTTCCGTAATGAATGGTTAACCCGGCACGTGCGTATGCGGGGCCAAGGCGTGGATCCACCCCCTGAATTTCAGTTTTCTATTCCAAGCCGTTTGAGCTCTAAGCCATTTTTAGTGAAATTTTGAAAATTTCTACCTTTTCCCACATTTATGGGTATCACGTCCACAGTTTAAGTCATAGCACCATTTTTTTTCTTTTAATATCTTCCCTAATAATGGTGTTTGTAAATTGCATTTAAATTATTTCGTTAGCTGGGCGTAATAAAGTACAAGACGTCCCTAAACATCAATTTTAGTTTAATGTTTTTTTCTCTGCCAACTTTGAGCACCTGTGGTGTAAAAACAAATTGCAGAACCTATGTGTACAACCATTTTAAAAACTAGCCTACATTATGAGGATTCTAAAACAGTAGCCAAGTATGTACTTTACATCATGAAATTTCGGAGATATTGCCATTTGAGTATCGAAATAAGTAATTTTAGTTACAAAATCTCAATAGACAGTTTGTTAAAAAAAGTTTCATTTTTAATTAAAATTCTTTATCAGGGTTTGCGGGAGATTGAATTCATCAACAAACACTGAGAAACATCAAGATAACAACGACGCCAACAACAGTAAAAACACCAACAACAACCAAATCTGGAACATTCGACGAAACAAAATCCGTGAACGCAACGTTACTATCCATTTTACCACTGGCGCAAGTACATCACTAGATGGCGCCAGTTGTAAAAATTAATCGCGCCTTTATTTTATTTGTATTTGTTTACTGGGATTGCCTAAAAAAAAAGGTGTACAAAGATGAGATTAACTCGGTAGAGGAGCTCTGGGAGCGAGTACAATCAGCTGCGCAAAAAATTACACAACAACGACATGCAAGTAGATTGAAAAGGTCGTTTGTTAAAAGATGCAGAGCATGCATTTAGGGTTCCGTATCCAAAGGGTAAAAACCCTCAAAAAGGAACCCTATTACTGAGACTCCCCTGTCTGTCTGTCTGTTCCTCTGTCACCAGGCCGTATCTCATGAACAGTGATAGCTAGACAGTTGAAATTTTCACAGATGATGTATTTCTGTAGCCGCTATAACAACAAATACAAATAGAATAAAGGCGCGATTTATTTTTCCAACTGGCGGCATCTAATGATGTACTTGCGCCAGTGGTAAAATGGATAGCAACGTTACGTTCACGGATTTTGCTTCGTCGAATGTTCCAGATTTGGTTGTTGATTTATTAATAATTGGCAATAAATCGCCCCATATAGGTTTATTTTTATTCGCCTTCGGGTCGTTTCTTATTAAAATCTCACGAGTGAAATATATATTTGAAATACACGAGTGCACGACTCTACTATGTAATCTATTATTATTGGTAGGGTTTAATCCCAGATACCAATTTTAAGTATATGTGACTGAGGATCAATTCAATTACATGTTATGTTTATATTTATTTAATAAAGTATTTGTATAAGTATAGAGTTAGAGTTTGTAGAGTAAAGAGTTGTTTGTAACGAATAAGCTTCGAAACTACTGAACCTACGGACTTCAAAAAATAGAAAGCTTCATTATCGAGCAGTAACATAACGTGTAATTTATTAAAAAAAAATAGTGATCTGTAAGATAAATGGAATGTTGTGAACCAGGTTATACAAAAAAAAATGTAGCTCGCGCTACGGAAACTATTTATAATAGAAAAATATAATGTAGGTAGGTAGTACTCTGATTTTATTTCTCGTTTTCACGCCTAAATCGCTTAATTGATTTTAATTAATTTTGGAGATAGGAGCTTAGAAAAAGCCATAGGCTTCTTTTCACCCCGATATTCCCTCGGGACTTACGCAGGCGAAATGTAGGTTTTACTAAAACACTTTTAGCCTTATTAATGAACGTGGAGTAAGATTGTCATAAATTTACCACTTTTCGTTTCTGTCTGTCAACTTTAAAAGTTATATTCGCGGAAAAAGACAAAGTATATTCTCACTACTCGGACCTTATACGCCACGTTTATTAATAAGGCTATTTTAGTTAAAGGCGCTCTAATTTCCCTACGAGTTTGAAGTTCCAGTACAACATATAATACATTATTAAATACTTAGTCTTCTAAACTAATCTGTTGAATGAGCTTGATTTCTACCCGTAGATTACGCCTCCGGAGATACATGGGACTAATTTACCTTTCATTCCACGTAAAACATTTTTACATTTACATCCGAAACAATGTTACCAATTGACTATAATGTATGAGGAGAAAATAGGCTCGTGGGCCCTCGGGACTAGTGAGCCCACCTCAAAACTTAGTTGGGAACAGTAAATTATTCTACTGCCTTCTGCCTCCGTGCCCCTTGAGGTTTCAAGAATAACAGAAGAAACATAAGGTTGTTAGTAATCGATTGGGCTTACAGATACCGAGTCTTTGTTGCAATGTTATGTGTGTGTTATCAATTCTATACTCCCGCACAAGCGTTATACGAACGATCGCATCTAGGAATTTTAAGGTTTGCAATTCGTAGAATGTTATGCAGTAAGAGGCTTTAAAGCTTGCTTCTCCTATTAACGAGGAATATACATTTCTCCTAACGCCCGTCAGACACTCAATAATGAAATAGTTTACGCAGAATATAATAATATTAATATTATAATAGAATATAAAATAATATATATTTCAAAGAATCTGTAGAGTTTCTTCAAAAAGTTCAGTTTAAGACGAATAAAATTACTAACCTTTTTTAGAAAGAAAATTGTTTGAAATAAGAAATGTAATGTTGAAAGACTGACAGGTAGACGTTTAAAACTTCTATAAATGATTTTTTTTTTTTTCAGTTCTCCGTTACTGTGCTGTTCTTGAAGCTTTCTTATCGTGTGAAAAATAATTTTTAAATTAATAAAAAGGTGAGTTATTTACGTTACACTTATAATTAACTAGCTACGCCCCCCAGTTTCACCCGCTTTGATCCCGATCCCGTGAGAATATCGGGATAAAAAGTATGTGATAATCTCAGAATACGAAACAAACGTACAAACAAACATACATTTATCCAGATCTCTGCATACCAAGTTTCAAAAATCGGTAGTCTATGTTAATCTCAGGAAGTCTCGATCCTATTTGATCTGCGCCATGTTGCGCTGTTGTCGCGCGTTTATTGAGGACGGTCACGATCACTTTTAATAGAAAACGCGCCCCACAACAGCGCAACATGGCGCAAATCATATCGGCACAAAAATCTCATTTAATTGTGGATGGTATAGCAATTCCAGCGTACTTGTATAGTTTCATTTCAGTGGTTTAAAAGTTTTTGCGTAAAGGAGTTAACAAACATACTCGTTTACTTACTTACACACAAACTTACACATTTATTATATTAGAGAAGAAAGTATTAGGATTGAGGGACACTATTGTTCGTAGAAACTGAATACCAAAGTGATGTGTGATTTAATGCAACTTATGAGTGAGCTTGTGATACCCATTACTATTCCACCCATTACTATTTACATATTCCAAGACAACAGACTACAATATATCTAATCGTTCTAGGTATTATATAATCTCAATTTATTTATTATTGAAAGAAAACACAATTAAAAGATACAATTAAACAAACTAAACACATGAAATAAAATAAAATACACTTAACCTAAAATAACCCATCCCCAAGCGTTCCTAATGCAAAGCTGCCCAAAATGCTAGCAGCATTCCCGCGTTGAACCGCAATGGACAACCTTTGCAGCAGGAACGCTCCGGAACGGACATCATGCCCCCCGTTCTATCGTTCTAGGAACAACATATTATAGTACTAGAAGCGCTCCGCTTTTACCCGTGTAAGACTCGTTCCGCGGAAATATCAGGATAAAAAGTAGCCTATGTGTTATTTTAGGTCTCCAGCTATCTATATTCCAAGTTTCATCGCAATCGGTTCAGTAGTTTTTGCGTGAAGGAGTACTAAAGTCAGATACAGACATACATACAAACTTTAATGAGTTTACTTTCATCAACTTATTACAAACATAGCTACAGGTAATTGATGCATGGTGTAGGTATTCACATTTCACACAACTTTTCAAAAAAATATTATTATTATATTAAAATACGGTTTCCTTTAGATACCCAACTTTTTAAACTAATTATTTTTATTTTGTTGTAAGCTCGAAAATGGGTTCGATGCTAAGAAGCGATCCTATGACATTCTGCTACATGTATTTACAACCCGAAATGGCGTTTGATTTGATGTCGGAATTCGGCGAGATGGGCTGCATTCAGTTTCTAGATGTACGTTACATTTATCCAGCTATATATGCGTGTACATTCCAGAATACCCGTGGGCTTAGCTTACAAGCACTAGAATCCATTAGTCGATTGATTCAGCGTAAATTTTCCGTCTCTTTTTCTCATAATTTGACAAAAGGAGACGGAACCTTTGTTGTTTCGACGAAATGTTTCTCGTGGTTGAACCTAGGCTAAGCCCATTGATGTTACTTACTGGAATACAGGCCATTATTTTTAATAACTCCGGGGTGATTGCAGCTTTGAAAATAATGTCCTGATAGATTTATATCATTGATATAAACGTGCATTGACTTCCACTGTTATTACAGTATATTCTACGAATTGTATTAAAAACCAGCCAAGTGCGAGTCGGATTCGCGCATAAATAAAGGGTTCCGTGCCATTGGTGTGCGGTAGCCCCACTCAAATATTTCTTTTATTCTGCTTTTAATATTTGTTGTTATAGCGGCAACAGAAATACTTCATCACTGAAAGTTTTAGTTTTGGTCCTTTGTATTTGACGTTTTTTCTTCTGAAAGATGTGTCAAATCATAGTCTACAATTAAAACACGAAGTAGGTATATCAATATAATCTTACCTGTTTGTTTGTATTACAAACTACTAAATCCAAAAAGGTGAAAAAGAGAATGAATTGGTATCGGCAACAATTACCCGCTAGACTTATCAGAAGCAGTCCGGTTTTTTTTTTACTTCTTGTAGTTTGATCCGTTTCGTCCTAAACAATAGAGAACGGATTTATCTCGCCGCGAACCCGTATCTCGACGGAGGCACTCCGTAGGATGTCTGCCATGATTTGCCATTGTGAATTTGCTGTTTCCCGTGAGCCGTATCAGTAGGTACCTACCACTAGTTCCGTACAGAGATTGTATTCGATGTGGTTGCTTTGAACTCAAAAGCTGATTGACTTTTGAACCGTGAAGACTCTTTGTCTATGAACTACATGTTTCAGTTAAATCCTGACGTGCACCCAGCGAATAGGAATTACATAGCTGATGTCTGCCGCTACGATGAAATGGAGAGGCGCTTGCGGTTCCTACACGAGCACTTGGTAAAAGATAATATTCACATTCCTGAGATTACTACTTTCCCGAATGCTATGCCACAATATGAAGCGAATGTTTATGAAGTAAGTTTTTATGAGTTATATGTGGAAATAACATTTTAGTCGCTTGTTTCGGAGACCTTTGAAATATGAAGAAGAAATATTGCGGGACGTTGCACACAGCTCAATCTAGCCCCAAACTAAGCAGCTAAGCTTGTGCTTTGGGGACAAGACAACGGATATTATTATACTACAAATTACTTTTTATTTTAAATAATAAATATGTACATCTACATCTACACTAATATTATAAAGAGGATTTTTTATTTTATTTTATGTGTGTGTGTGTGTGTGTATGTTTGTAATGAATTAACTCAAAAACAACTGCGCCGATTTCAAAAATTATTTTACCAATAGAAAGCTACATTATTGAAGAGTAACATAGGCTACTTTTGGTACCGATATTTCCACGGGATCGGGACCTACGTGGGTAAAACCGCAATAAGGACGCATCTAGTTAGGTATAACTTAGACACACCCAGAACCAGAAACAAACATTTATCGTCAGCGTAAATACTTGTACCCGGCGGGAATCGAACCCTTCTACGTTGCAGCCGGGGATTCGCCCGATACGCCATAGCTATAGAGGTCGATAAAAGTCGTAAAAGTACCTACCGAAGTAAATTAGTTGATGTCTTATTTGGATTCAGTGGCAATAGTTCCTGTTTCGCGCTGAATCTTTATTTAAACAGGCTTTGTTGCACAGCCGCATACCCGAATGCCGAAGGCGGGATAAGTTTTTAACATCCATACTCATCTATATCTATAAAATGCTGAGTGACTGACTAACTGGCTGATTAATCTATTCGTTCATTTGTTACTATGTGTCGAATGTCTTGTAATTATATTGTACGTCTTGGAGTGTACTAAAGGTGTGAATAGACAAATTTTCTCGAGCATTTGTATGTACTTTTAATGTAACTTTTCTTGTTACGAATGGTATAATACAGGTAAATGGTCAGTTTCCAAAGCATTTCCATGTAATGTAACGTTCCTGCGAATTCTCGGCGCTCTGTTCGGCGTAAAGGTATGAGTTGGCAACGGGAGACATGAGGCGGCAGCGGACGACGTGTCGCGGAGACACTACTGGTTTCTATGAAATTTCCTACGCTCGACGTTCGCTCGACGACGCGTCGCTAGCTTCGTGTCGCTGACTCCGGAGTTTCATAGAAATGCATAGAAACCAGTAGTGTCGCCGCGACACGTCGTCAGCTGCCGCCTCATATAGCCCGTTGCCAACTCGTACCTTTATGCTCACAGTGAGTGTGCATTTACCCGTAACATTTCGTTATACCTAAAAATGGTCTAAAATGTTGAATAAGAATTACTTACCATTTATTGCAATTCCTACTTACAGAGTTTATTAGAAAAGTGGGAAAGTGATATAGTGGCAATGTCGGAAAACGAAACGAAACTAATGAAGAGTTATTGTGAGTTAGCAGAAATGAAATACGTATTGGACTATATGGGTCCCATGCTTGGCCATGCTGATATTAGGAAGGACTTTTCTAAGTAAGAAAACAAAATAAATCTTCTATAGTTATAAGAGCTCTTACATTTTCTTATCCTTATTTTTTTTAACGACCTCTGTGGCGCGTCGTGCGAATGCCCGACCGCAATGAAGGTTGCGGGTTCGATTATCACCGGGTTCAAGTGTTTATGCTTATAAATAAATATTTTTTTCTGGTCTGTGTGTCTCTCTATGACATAATGTATGTATTTACAAAAGACAAATCATTTTAAGTATTATATCTGTAGTCTAGTCACCCTAACACAATCTTAGTAGCTTACCACGGGGCTAGATGGCGCTGTGTGTTGTTCACACAGTTTATCCTACTATACCTACTACTAATATTATAAAGCTGAAAGTTTGTGGGTATGTATGTATGTACATATGTGTGTGTGTTTGTTACTCAATCACGTAAAAACCGCTGAACCGATTACCATGAAACTCGGTATGTAGATAGCTAGAGACCTGGAATACCTGGACCGGGATCGGAACTTACGGCGGAACTTACCCCGGGGCGCTGCTAGTTTAATTATAAAATTGTAAGTCCTGACTAACTAACTCAAATATTTTATTCGGTGAAGGTGTATACAAATACTTGATCATTTTGAAATGTCATAAGGAATTAAGTGTGGTTTCGTAACGCGCCCTCCGATGGAAGAAACCACAAGTATCATGCGGTTTTACTTTTTTGTGATTATGTAATACATTCACTGAACTATACAATTTATGCAATTTATATATCACTAGCTGACCAGACAGACGTAGTCCTGCCTGTTAAATAAAAAATACCTGGAACCCTACCCTGCTACTACCCTACCCTACACTACCTTACCCTACTGCTACCCTAACCTAATAGTACTACCCCACCCCTACTCTCTAAAATAATCCTATGTCTTTTTCCTGGTCCTAAGCTACCTTCCCACCAAATCTTTTTACAAACTTTTTTTATTCTGATTTTATTATAATAATATAGTTTACTTAACATTCGGTTGCTTCTAAGAGTTAGTAGTCATTAACTTTAAGATAAACCTGACGTCTAAAACATACGTATCCGTTTGTAAAAAATTAATAAAAATATCTAAATTTCAGAGCAACCGGTGGTGACAATCTAGGCGGACGCCTGCATGTGAGAACTGGGGTAATTCGGAGATCCAAAGCCTTTTCTTTCGAAATGATGCTCTGGAGGGTCTCTAAAGGCAACATATTCTACCGACAAGCATATGATGACGAAATATTGGAAGACCCCTATACGGTAACAATTTTTCAATTTTATAAATAATCGCATTGGTATGGTATGTGGCATATAGTTTAATAAAGGGTGATCCAACCGTAGTGCACGACGTTAAATGAAATAAAAGTTTTCAGAGCATTATCCTAATTTTAATATTCTTTATTATTATGTATGATAGAAGGGCCTATGTCAATTATGTGTAAAAATATCGGCCAAATGCTCGCCACGGCCTCGGTGGCATACCTTTATCCGATGGTACATATTTTCAATGACTCTGAGACATAATTGAGGTTCAATATCGTTAATGTGCTGAATTATATTATCTTTAGATCTCTTCTTGGCTTATGGACGTACACTTATTCTTTTAAATATCACCATTATAAAGAAGTACAACGGTGTCAAATCACATTGGCGGCCTTTTCGTTTTATTTACAATAGCTGCCACCTACGGTTTCACCCGCGTAAGTCCCAATCCCGTGAGAATGTCGAGATCAAAAGTAGCCTATGTTACTCAGGGTGAATGTAGCTTTCTAATGGTGAAAGAATTTTTGAATTCGGCACAGTAGTTTTTGAATTTATTCATTACGGGCATACACACACACACACACACATACAAATCTTTCCTCTTTATAATATTAGTGTAGATTAACATCGTATATTAAAGTTGAACCTTCCTGTATATACCACACAAGCATACCAATGCCAGTGCAATGAAAATTCTTAAAGAATTTCCACGTAGGAAGTTGGTTATTGAAAGCTGGATACCTGGACGGCGGCACTGCGTGCCATCAATTGCAAACCGCTCCTTGAATTACGCCTATAAAGTACCAATAACAAAACAAACATTAATGATCCATCAAAATGCTCATACTTTATCAGTGTTCGCTTACTTAGATGGTAGTGCAGGTATTTTAGACTCAAATTTGATGGATCTATCTCTTTTTGAGGAACAACAGAGCAGGTCAATATGTAATTAACAACGATTTGCTTTTTAATTATTCGATTCAAACGAGTCGTCCAGTTTCAAAACCCGCCAAAACGCATTTTCGTTGAATTTAAAAACTTGAACTGCCATTCGGAAGAACCGAAACGTCAGATACTTCGTTTTTTAATTTCAGACTACGATCTGACGGTTTTTCTTTAGGAAGATGTGTCAAATCTAGTCTAGAATTAAAAATAAAGCAGATTGATATACCTTTTTTGAAAAAAAGGCTTTCAGTAACTTTAGTACCCGGCGGGATTTAGCGGGATTCGGCGGGAGCAGTACCTATTTCCTAAGTGTGAATTAACACTAAGAAATAATGTTTACAGATAGATATATGTATATAAAAAAATGGATTTAAAAAACTTATAAAACAAATTTATGATACGTTTCATGTCAAACTCCTTTTCCTCTAAATTTAGCGTAAAATGCATTTCAAAACAAAGGTTGGTTACAAAGTACTCATAACACAAAACAGGTACCTAAAAAATTACTTACGTAAATAGAACTTGACCCAAAATTTTCGACGTCAACACAAGTAAAATTGTTTAATACTTCTTGTTTAAAATATAAATATGAGCGTGTTCAGAATTTGTTATTTATCTCCGAAAACAGGATTAAAATGTTTGTCGTGTTGTTTGTACCTTGCTAGTGAAGTTGGAGCTTCATACCGGTTTGTCTTTAAACATCATTATTTTCCCTTCCCGTGGAATTTCTTGGCAAATTATTTACAAAATGTTTACTATCTCATTTCGAGACCAACGTCTACGTCTACACACATCTTCTTGTTTTTTTTTCTTCGGGTTAACAGATAAACTAATCATAGCTTATTGATGCTTATGTCGTGTGTGTAGGTATCTTACAACAACAAATATACTTTTGTTCTCTATTCTATTTATTCAATAAAATGACAGGTTTTAGAAAACCTGGAGGAAAACTACCCTTAATTTTGATTTTTCTAAGAGGAAACATTTTTTATTTTTAAATTAATTAAAACTGTATTAAAAGTTATTTTTAAAAGTCACCTGCTTCAGCCGGAAATCGAATCGGTGAAATGTGAAAAAAGAAAAACCAATATTTTATGATACCAACCTAAAGAGTCATTTATAACAATCAATTTCTTTTACACAACCATGCGACCACGACCGTGATAGGTCTTTCGTTAATTTAACCAATTTTAACCACGGTCTTGTTTTCCACCTTGTACATACGTAGAAGAGAAAGAAAGTTATTTGTTCTAAAGTTACACACACATACCTAATTGTACAAAAACAAAACATAATACTTAATTACAACTTAAACTTATTACAATAGGTACCTATGATACATGTAGACTATGTGCGATATTGAATATTTGTATTTCAGGGCATGGAAGTGCGCAAAGTGGCATTCATCGTTGTCTGCCAAGGAGAGCAGTTGTTGAATCGTTTGGAAAAGGTATACTCGGGATTTAGGGTGAATTTGTATAACTGCCCTGAGACATATGGAGAGAGAACAGCCATGATTAAGAAACTGAACGACAGATTGGAGGATTTGGACGAGGTAATTATTTGCACCTCTGTGGCGCGTCTGGCGAACATCCGGCTACGACGCGACGCCGACAGTTGGGGGAACGATTGTTGCCGGGAACAATATTTATTTTGCCTATATATATGTTGGTTTCTGAGTGTTTCCACATCTGTCATTGCATTGTACACATAAGTACCTGCTTAATACATAAATACGTATTTACAAAAAAAAAGTCATGTCACGGTGAAATGCTCGGCTCCTGTTATAGGCTATAATATGTGCAATGATAATTCGCAGCGGAGGCGTGTCGCCGTAGCGTCACAAATTACTTTTTAACCGTATTATTAAACGTGGAGTAAGGTCGGAGTAGTGAGAACATGCTATGTCTTTAAAGTCTGACCGCACCTAGTATCCATACTACATGCTATGGTTGTTAAGTTTTGATCTATAATATGGCGCTGTGTGCAACGTCTTGCAATATTAATTACTTCAGTCATCGGAATTGGATGATGTTAAAGGTGGGAATGTAAATCCGGCGTTAAAATTGAGATCAATAAGTTTAAAATAATTATCTTATCTACTATCTGATTCTACTTTTCTTGCCTATATTTCATCATCGGGTAACTTAACTTAATTGGTAGGTAGGTATATCTATTTATAAATAATTTCGTGTTTAGTTGGACAGGCGAGGGCCTAGGGCGAGGCGCGTCGTGTGTACATTATCATAATATTGAAACTCTGTTCAAATAAATATAGGTGATTACAATAATTATTAAAATTTACCAAACACAATGATTAGACGAATCTCAACCAACATAATCACACTAATATTATAAATTCGAAAGATTGTTTGTATGTACCTAAGTATATTTGTTTGTGCCCTCTTCACGGTCAAACGGTTCGACCGATTTGGATGAAAATTTGCATATTTTTTGTTATCCCGCTAATTTGTCTCACTATATATAGTGAGACAAGACCCATGCCCTATAGGGCATGGGTCTCCTCTTAGAGGGGTTAGGAAGTAAAAAGCCACCGGGGCCTACTCCGGATTAGCGAATGTCCTATGTCTTCGGACCATGGCGATAGAAAATGAGGGTTTCCTCGCGATGTTTATAGCACACATATTTACACAAATAGACATTGCTTTTCAAAAAAAAATGGAAGCCATATTGCTCGGAATGAAATTCGGGGTATCTACCACTGTACCATCACCGCTCTTTTAAGGGTTCCGTACCGAAAGAGTAAAAAAACGGGACCTTATACAGGGATTTTAACAAAGTATACCTACATATGTCTGTGAAACCGCGGGCAGAAGCTAGTCTATTATATGTATAACTACTCAATTTGAACCGCAATGCTGTCTGTCAAATAATTTAGAAATAACTTTCTAAAAGTCATTAACTAGGAGAATTTCATGGCCATTAATCTAGTTGTAATAACCTTTTGTAATTTGTAAAATACTTACCTAAAGTATCACGGCTAAACAAACAAAAGGGGACGTCTCAAGTGGACGTGGTCGTGGTCAGCATACTCGCATATTCCTTTAGCGTCGATTTGCTATTCGAAACATAAATATAAATATTGCCAGACGTTCCACACAGCGCAATCTAGCCCCAAACTAAAGAACTAGGCTAGTACTATGGGTACCAGAAAATAAATATACTTACCTACTACATAATAAAAGACTTTTTTTGTATTACACAAAGAAAACATCCAGAAACAAGCATTTATTCTTGTCTCTGACGAGAATTGGGCCCTCAAAAGTCGTGTTGGTTTCACCATTTATAACTCAAGAACGTCTGAACCGATTAAGCTGAAAATTGGAGGGGAGGTAGCTTAGACCCAGGAGACGAACATAGATTTTTTTTACTTTTTTTGCCTCTAAGGCGGAACAAAGTTCGCCGGGTCAGTTAGTTGTAATAAGTATTATATCAGTAGGATTATTTATTGAATCTGTAAGATTAGATATAGAATAGAACGTTATATTGTACTTACCTATTATTAGATTTTATACGATCAGCCACTGCCGTCTTCCTTCTTCTAAATGGGCGTGCTACATCTTAGACCATATCATCACGTTGTAACATCAGGTGAAATAGTGGTCAAACGCTCTTGTGTACCTACCGTGTTTTATAAAAAACACAATCAGATCCTTTAAAATCCGATTTAATTAAAGTACCAGTTAATAAGTAACCCCCTTACTTATAAACAATGATTAACAGATGACTAAGTTTAATTATTTGTTTCTGTCTGTCAACTTTGATACTTCATATTACAGTAAAAGACAAACGATACATAGTTTATGCATCTGATAATCATCGTTTATAAGTAAGGAGGTAAATATGTACATTAGGTTATAAAAAAAACAAAATACTTGAAATGCAAAGATCTACGCACTATAGCGAAAACTTGGCGTGTTTGGTTGGCACAAGTGAAGAAAGCTAAAGCCATATTCCACACCTTGAGCCGCTTCAGCAATGATATCTCGAAGAAATTGCTCATCGGACATTGTTGGATACCCACTCGGGACGTACTGAATGTTACCAGAGCTTTAAATAAAACTGCTGTAAGTAAAGTCGATGCATCTACACTTTATTAATTGTAGACTATGATATAACATATCTTTTAGAAGAAAAAATGTCAAATACTAAGAACGAAAACGTTTGAGACTGAAATTAAAAAACATCAAATACGTATTTTCTTTTAAAAGATTAAAAAATAAAATTAATTAAAAAAAATACAATTAGAAGATACAATTAAACTTATCACAAATAAACAAACCAAACAAAAAAAAAAAACTAACCTAAAATAAACCATCCGTTTTCTTTTTCTTATTTTCTTTTTCACATTAATTATGTATTACTTATAAATGTTGTACTTCGTGGAAAAACGTTTCACGAAGTACGTCATAGATAAGTTACAATATTTAAAACAATATTTCCGAACTTTATGGGACATCGGCGGAATTGCAACACACTTTGCTTCGAATCGCCATCTGTCAAAATTCAATTCAATTCTGTGGCTGTGGCTCTTCGCCTGGGATCCGACGTATGTGAGCCTCATTTATGCGTTTGTGGTTCTATGGTGGAGGCTAGTGGCCACCATGCTTTGAGTTGTCGTCGATGTGCTGGGAGATTTCCTCGTCACCACGCACTCAATGACGTAATTCGGAGGGCCCTTGTTTCGGCGAACATCCCGTGTGTCTTGGAGCCGCCTGGCCTTAGTCGTACGGACGGGAAGAGGCCGGATGGGCTGACGTTGGTTCCCTGGGAGAGGGGGAGGTGCCTTATCTGGGATGCCACCTGCGTCAGTACCTTTGCGGCCAGTCACTTGGCCCGTACAGTGCGTGTGGGTGCGGCGGCTGCTGAGGCAGCGGCTGTGGGCAAGCGGGTGAAGTACGCTGATTTGGAGAGGGCGTACATTTTCGTTCCTTTGGCTGTGGAGGTTATGGGGTGTTTGTGTGGGGAGGGGTTGGAGTTCGTTCGGGCGGTGGGTAATTGTCTCAGGGGGAGGGGTTTGGACGGTCGTTCAGGGTTGTTCCTGTTGCAACGGCTTTCCATCGCGGTGCAGCGTGGGAACGCTGCTAGTGTGATGGGATCCTTTGCTTTGGGAGCAATCCGGGGGGGCCTTTTTGACTATTTTTTTGTGTTTGGTTGTTGTTTATTGTTATTGTTAGATTTCTTTTGTATTAATTTTTAATTTTATTTTTTTATTTGTGTTTGTTTATTCTGTGTTTTGTGTTTTGATGTTTATGTAATTTTTTGACTTGTTTTTTTGAATAAATGATTTCATTCAATTCTAGAACTTGATATTTCCGTACAACTAATTTTAGGCTCAATTGCACGCCTATTTAGGTCTAATTAACTAACTAGTCCGGAATAGCTATTCTAAGGCATCCATGAAGTACGACATTCATCGGTCTCTCTCTCATCCGAGCGATGTTCCCGGTTGCATCCCTCTCGGGAGCCCGGGGTCCGCTAAACCCCAAATGTTTGGGGTTGGCGCAGTAGGTAAGTCATCAATTATTGATCATACCTTCTGCTAATAGATTTGGCAGTATTTTTGCGTCCGGCCGCCTGCCTGACACCAACTCTTCGAGAACTTAAGTTTTGGTAGTCCTCCCTAAATCCCTTAGTCGCCTTTTACGACACCCACGAGAAGAGATGAGGTAAACCTATTCTATGCCGAGGCTACACGGCGTACATTCATCGGTAATACTTAAAAAAAAAAGACTTACGACATTTATAAAAGTACCTACATCTTAAAATAGCAATTACTCTTAAACAGTAATTACGAACTTTTTATTACGAACTTTACGTAGATGCTATTTTAAGACGAATTTATATAAAGTTCTTACTTTTTTTAAATATTTATTACCGATGAATGACTTACTTCATGGATGCTTAAGAATAGCTATTCCGGACTAGTTAGTTAATAAGATCTAAATAAGTGTGCAAGTGAGCCTAAAACTTGTCCGGTAATATCAACTTCAAGACCTACAGTACGTTTTTTAATTCCAGACTATAATCTGACGTTTTCGTTCTTTGTATTTGTCATTTTTTCTTGCGGATGATTTGTCAAATCATAGTCTAAAATTAAAAATCGAAGTATAATCGTTTTTGAGGAGAGCTCATGTCTATATTTTTATAGTGAACTATCTATTCAGAATATAAGATACTAGCTACGTCCCGCGGTATTGACCCGAGTAAGTCCCGATATCGGGATCAAAAGTAGTATATGTTACTCAGGGTGAATGTAGCTTTCTAATGGTGACTGAGAACTCAAAACCTTCTTAACCGATTTCAAAATATCTTAATTTTGAAATCGGTCTAGTAGTTTTTGAGTTTATTCATTACAAACATTCAGACACACATACGCACGTACACACAAAAATACAAATCTTTCCTCTTTTTAATATTAGTGTTGATTTACTAATCAAAAGATAAATCGGGTAAATTTAATTTGAAAAATTAGGTATTATTAAAATGATAAGTAAAATTCAAATGTTTCAGGACGAACTCGGGTCAAATGTGCGTTCTTTCATAGCTCCAGTTCCCACTATTCTAACACCGCCTACTTATTATAGAACTAATAAATTCACTAAGGCATTTCAAGTACTTATAAATGCCTACGGCGACTCACAGTACAGAGAACTTAACCCCGGTAAGTGTAGCGAAAAATCAAAGTCATTATTACGGCCTCTCCGCGAGGGTCCGACTGCAATGCAGAAGGTCGCGGGTTCGATTCCCGGCGGGTGAAAGTATCTATGAACATAAATGTTCGTTTTTGATCTGGGTGTTATGTATACCTTAAAAAAAACATGTATAATTTATTATGTAATGAATGTAGTATATCCGTTGTCTAGTACCCATAGTACAAGCCTAGTACTTAGTTAGATTGTGCTGTAAGTAGCGTAGTGCATATTTATTTATTTTTATCATTGGAGCGATGTTCTTGGTTGCGTCCGAGACGCTTTCTTACTTTTACATCTCCACTTTGAACGGTCTTTAGCATCCCGTGTAGAGAGGTTATTTGCACTCATGTTACGATGATGTCAAGCCAGTATTTCATGAAAAAAAAAACAAAGTCAAAGAAAATCAAGAACAATTTTCAATTTCATATTATTATTTTATTTCAGTAAAAACATTGATATCTCGTACGAGTATTAGAGTATGCTTCAAATATGTACTATGTACTGAAAATGTAAACAAAATTACTACGTTCATAAAAGTGGCTCGATTTTTATTAATTTACAAAAACCATAGAAATTCATATCTAAAATGTTTTCGCTGTAAATGAAAATCTCTGTTGTATAAACGATAAATACCTACCATTTATTTAATAGCAAACGTATTTTAGGTACGTTTGGGTATTTGATGTTCAAACGAATATTGCAATATTTCGTTCAGGTACCTATTACATTCCTTATTTGTTATTTTAATATGTGTGTTTACTAGTTTTGACATCTAATATTGTTGTAGGTATACCTACAAGTATGTTTGCTGTTCAGTTAAGAAAGGTACCGTATGTGTCCAAGCGGGACATTGAAAAATGCAGGTTATTTTTCTTGAAAGGTTTTATTTTCCGAAGATGCGAAGACAATTTAATTATTCTAACAAAGATCATAAGATAAACGACGCGGGCGCACGATATTATGTTTAATTTGCGTGTGTGTCGTAGCGAGTCGCGGAGGCCGATCGCCGTCTCCGCCTCCTCGCCTCATGCCGCACCCCTGAGATGCCGATGTATCGGTTCGCGAAGCGTATGGCGCGAACATCTTCCGGGGCCTTGGAAGCAGCAACGAACGGCGGCTTTCAACAGTCATCTTTCATCGATGTGGGTAGGGGGCACAATTTGTTAATGGCCCTTCTGAAGACTCCTCTGCTTGTGGTCACATCCGCCACACGAGTGACACCATCAGCTCCTGGATACAATTGTTTTACTCGAGCGAGGCTCCATTGAAGTGGAGGTGTATTGTCCTCTTTAAGCAAGACCAGGTCCCCGACGTGGAGTTCCCGTTGAGCTGTTTTCCACTTCGCGCGCTGCTGCAGCTCTGCAATTAACTATTTACGCCATCTCTGCCAAAAATGTTGCCTCAGCTTCTCTATGTATCGATATCTATTGGGCCGCTTCTCATCGATAGGTATGTGCGGTAATGACGTCAATGGTCGACCAATCAGGAAGTGCCCTGGAGTTAAAGGAGATGGGTCTGAGGGATCTGACGACAGAGGGGAAAGTGGGCGCGAATTGAGGATTGCCTCAATTTGTATGAACAACGTGGCTAGCTCCTCAAATGTCAAGGAAGCGTTACCTATTACACGTCGTAAATAATGCTTGGCGAATTTTACACCCGCCTCCCATATACCTCCAAAATTAGGTGCGTAAGCGGGACTAAATTTAAATTGTATACCTTCAATGCATGCGAATTCGGACACAGACTGACGGCTCGACTTTAGAAGTTTATTTAATTCATTATTAGCGCCTTTAAAGTTTGTGCCATTATCGCAGTATATCACAGCGGGTTTACCCCTTCTTGCTATGAACCGGCGTAAAGCTAATATAAAGAACTCGGTACCTAAGTCGCTAACCAATTCCAAATGCACTGCCTTAGAAGTAAGACAGACAAACAAACACAAGTAACATTTAGTTATGCGATTGCCTCTACCCTTACGACTAGATATCATAAACGGGCCGGCCATGTCGACTCCACTCGTATAAAACGCAAAAGTTGGAGTATTTCTCTCGGAGGGTAAATGGCCCATTATGGGCTGCACGGTTGACCCTCGCAGACGCACACAAATTGTGCATTTTTTGGGTATGCTACGAGCTAAGATTCTACCTCCGATAGGCCAGAACTGCTCACGAACAGACGCGAGAAGGGATTGGGGTCCCGCATGAAATAAACGTTAATGTTCATGAACCATAATCAGTCTGGTTTGGTGATGTTTAGCATCTAAAATTCTTGGATGCTTGTTATCATGATCGAAATCCGAATTCTGCATTCGACCACCTACTCTAAGCACTCCATCAGAGTCTACAAACGGAGTGAGAGGTAGCAGTTTGGATTTACGGTGGAGCGGTTTCTTGCGTGAGAAGCACTCAACTTCTTGAGCGAATGACTCAGCTTGACTAAACCGGACCAGAACTGTCAAGGAATTATTCATTTCAACAGCGTTAATAGGTCCAACTAACTTATCACTATTAGGCTTACAATTATTAATGAACCGGAGAACATATGCGAATGTCCTCTTCAATTTGTTAAGGTTTGAGAACCTTGTAATAAAATCATCATTCGTGGCACTGATGACATTACATTTGAGCGAATTTTTAGGAAATTTCATCTCTGGTAGTGGGGTATTATTAAAAGTATGAGTCTGTTTGGGCCAATGACCGGGTTCCGACTTGAGGTACGAAGGTCCTTCCCACCAAAGGGATGAACATCGTAACTGGTTGGGACTAATGCCTCTGGATGCCAAATCGGCGGGATTTTCATCAGTAGGAACATGATAAAAAGTAAAACCTGGTGTCAGCTCATTAACTTCATTAACTCGATTGCACACAAAGGCCTTCAAGTCCTTCGGCGGTGTCTTCAACCAACCCAGAACCACTGTCGAATCGGTCCAGATAAATTTGTGTGTAATAGTACCTACACCTCAACGACTGCAAGACCTTTGAAGATAGACGTGCACCTAAGAGTGCACCGCACAATTCCAGACGCGGAATCGTGACTGGTTTTGTAGGGGCCACTCTGGCCTTGAGCGTGTCACCTTAGGGTCTAAAACGGTTCTTAAGATTTACAATAGGAATATTTTATGACATTATCACAATAACTGCTTGGCTTGCACTTTGGCATACATTTTGTCGAATCGCCATAAACGTTCCCTCTTTTTCGCATCGTTTGAGAGAATGTATATTAGGTTGAATATTATTGTTGTATTTCGACATCTTTTTGTCTTCCAATTGTCAGGTTTGGATAATCGGAAGCCAAAAAGATCTCGAAATAATATTGCATAATATCGATTAAAGAAATCTTTTTTACTGTTCGCTCCTTGTGAATCATCGATAGTGATATTCACTAGCAATAAACTGTCTAATATCGCCCTTAGGCCCGAATTATACAGAAAAAGCGTAAGGTACAGGCGCGGTGCAGGCATGATGCCGCCTTAAAACATTTTCGTACAAAATGTACGTAGGCGAGACGGCGTGAATTAAGGATGATTCACGCTACAACGTGCCGTGCCCCGTCCGGGCCCCGGACGTGGCACGGTCAAACATTATAGGTATACTTTTTGTATGAATTATTCATGCTTGACCGTGTGTCGGCCGTGCCCCGTCCGGGCCCGGACGGGGCACGGACGTGGCACGTCGTTGATATGTCGGTGGGTATTGTTTCCCGTCGCCGGCACGGTCCGGTCCCGTCACGTTGTAACATGAACATATGCGCCCGGGCGCCCGCAGGGCAGTCAACGTCAAATGTTAGTGAGGTGAGCAGCTAAACAACAAAATGAACGATGAAAAGTTATTAGAGTGTGTGCGCAAATATAAATACTATGTAAATTATTTAAAATTTTACTTTTTTTAATTCACAATGCAATATTGATTATTGGAGAATTAATATGAAGTACCTATTTAGAAAAAAAAATGACTCGTCTCACAATCGAGATTGGTCGATTTTTTGTGTGTATCAGGATGGCGGGTGTATGTCTTAAAATCGTAAAGTTATATACATGAGAGGAATGTACTAGCAATGTACTGAATGTACCTAAAATTTGGAGCAATGTACTATTTCAGGGTTTTTGGTTAGGTCTGGTTTTACCTTTTCAAGTAAAAACGTAAAGCATTCCTTAGACATTCTAAAATAACCATAAAACTTAGTGTTGTCATCTATTAATTCTTTGTAAAGTAAAGCAAGTTCTCATTCTGCTTCTCGCTTTCTCCAGGTTGGATGTACACCCCATCTTCTTTTAGTTGTTGCGCTTCGATTTTCCAATACTTCGTCATCGATGGCAATTGCAATAGCTGCCAATTCTAATTGCGAAAATTTATTAATCTTATATATATTTACTTAATCGTCAAGTCTATCGACAGACGAAATCACTAGCAAACAGCCCGGTGTAACATGAATGACTAGCCGGGCGGCCGGGCGCACGGTGGACGTGTCCCGGCCGGGGCACGTCCCGGTCGCGGCACGGTGTAGCGTGAATCATCCTCTATACTGAAGCGGCGCGGTGCAGACACGCCGCTTGGTGACCTGCGCCGCATGCTAGCAGTCGCGGCTGGAGCGTCGCGCAACTGACATTTTCCAATTGTTAATTTTCTGCCTGCTCCATGCCTTCACCTTACGCCTTTTCTATATAATTCGGGCCTTAGTTGAGGTTAGATCGCGCTGTGTCCAACCTCTTAATATATTTATTCACAACATCTATAAAATACATATCTGTAATGTGTAGTATATCTGTTGTCTACCCATAGTTCAAGCCTAGTGCTTAGTTTGGGGCTAGATTGCACTTTGTGCATATGCATACATATTGATTTATTATTTATTTTTTCAGGTCTCTACACCATAATAACGTTTCCATTTCTATTTTCACTAATGTTCGGTGACTGCGGACATGCCATCATTCTAGTCGTTTTCGCTAGCTGGATGATATGCAAGGAAAAGAAATATATGAACAAAAGATCTGATAATGAGATATGGAAAATATTTTTCGGCGGTTGGTACAGTTTTACACTATGAGCCTCCGCCTCCTCTACTTATAAACTATGATTAATAACGTCAGCAGTCCAGTGATGTCACTGCAAAATATAAGTTTTTTGTATCTTATTTTCATTAGAGGTCGCGTTTTAAAGAGGCACTAAATAATAAGTAGTTATTAGATATTACCTAGGCTAACTCTTTATTTTCTAAAACAGAAAAAAACAGTGGTCGGTTTCTTAGTGGTAAAACGAAAAACACAGTGGTCAGTGAACAGCAGTTTCTTAGTGGTTAAACACTAAGAAATCATTTTTACACAAAAATACAGTTGACTATTAATTTTCTAACAAATTTAAATTTCATCAAGAGTTTTTTTGTGTTTTTTTTTCATTGGAGGTCGCGTTCCGAAAACACACTTAATTATTCCTAATTACAATATAACCTAATCTAACTCTTTATTTTGCCAGACAGTAAAAAAAAAAACAGGTGAACATCTATTTTTTTTTTCGTATAGTGGTGTGGCTCACCTAGTGTTAGAGTTGTCAGGTCGCCCTAAGGCCTCTAACTTGACCTAACGACTGCTATCGGAGATAACAACCGGGACCAACTGCTTAACGTGCCTTCTGAAGCACGGAGGAGCTCGAGAAAGTAATTTAGTGCTACACAAATTATTATCGGTCACCCATCCAAGTATTGACCGCACCAAGCGTTGCTTAACCCACACGACCAATTCAAGATCGGGAGGTACAGCTAGGCCAATAAGCTCCTTATTAAAATTTCATCAATGGTTAATGGTTCTGAAGCAAACATCAAAGTTATACGCTCTCTGTAAAGTTGGCATCGGTTGCATGAATAGACACATAATTGGTGCAATCACCGAGTGATTGAAGAGTATTGGACTTGTTAACTCCATTATATCCGGAATTTGAACATTTAGTTTGCTAGGAGGCCTAATACGAGTATAATAGCTGTAAAATTATTTTCCACCTAACATTGTAACACTTTAGACTTTTGTCTGATCATGCGAAGTTTTATATGATCGCATTGTCTAACATTTAAAATGTTTATTATGAACAAGCAGAGTCCTGCGTAAGTTTAAAAACCCTTTCTAAGTGGATCCCTAGAATCCCTACACACCACAAAGAACACACTCTCCAAATTTTATGTTTCTAGGACCACCGCTTTGGGCTCTGCGTTGATATATGCTTGTAATAGTTGAGTCAATCAGTCAGGACATTGAATTTTATATGTGGGTATAGATGTCTACTCAGCAAATCACCTAACCTGTAAATTGCCTAGAGATCAGAACGTTTAACAAATAGATTGCCTAAAACGCGATAATTTCTAAGTAGTAAATCGTCTAGAGATTAAAATGTCTACCAAGCAAAGTGCCTATAAAGCATTAATTCTAATCAGCAAAGCTAGCATAGGTCTTTATTTTAACTTCTTTGTTCTTCAGGTCGATACGTTATACTCCTTCTTGGTCTGTTCAGTATGTACGCCGGTTTAATGTATAATGATTGGTTCGGCAAAGCATTATGTGTTATGCCGTCTTATTGGGTTAACCAGAAAACTTATAAACTGAATATCAAGGATAGTCCATACATTGATATAGATCCTAAAGGGAAACTTTTGAAACCATATTGGTTTGGATTGGATCCTATTTGGTCTGTAAGTTCTAATTCTAATTTTATTGAATATTGTGTAAGCTGATTGTATTCAACATCAACGAGCAATATTACCATCAAAGTGACGACTACTGTGGCGTTTCGTGCGAATGCTTGACTGCAATGCAGAAGGTTGCGGGTTCGATTCCCGCCAAATATTTATACTTATAAAATAATATTTGTTTCTGGTCCGGGTGTCTCTCTATCTGCATTATGTTATGTATTTACAAACAATAAATAAATTTTAATATTATATCCGTTGTCTCTAGTAACCGTAACACAAGCTTAGTAGCTTCAAACGGGACTAGATGGCGCTGTGAGATGTTCACAGTTTATTATTACTTTTTAATTTAAAGTTTGTAGTTTCTGTTTTTTTGTTTCTCAACAGTTATCGAGCAACAGAATTCTCATGCAAAATTCAATAAAAATGAAAATGTCTATAATCATTGGTGTCATTCACATGATATTTGGACTTACTCTCAGCTTATTTAATTATATGTAAGTACATAGAGATATATTTTTTACTGCTTTGGAAAAATCTTTCATAATTTTAGTACCCGGGCGCAGGCGGGCCTCGAACTCGCGACTCGCAACGTAAGGCCTCGAAGTGACACGAGAACACAAGCCTCGCAAGAACACGAGGTGAGGAGGACACGCGGGTTCGAATATCGCCGGGTAATAAAATTTTGAAAGTATTTAAGCAGTATTTCTTAAGTGTGGTAACTTTGCTCACAAGCTATTACTATATTATAATTCTGTACGTACCTACTGTCAAAATATTTAAAAATTTGGAAAAGCCAATCCTATTTTCTTCGAATTTGTCCTACAAACTGCAAATACGAAGTCGATAAACCCTTGTATTGTTACAAATTAGGACAAAACAAGAATCTTTTAAATGATGGCTACTCCGGATCCCGTTGTATTATCAGGGAAAAAAGGTAAATATCAGAGTTTAATCGCAATCTTTTCAACAGTTTTTGTTTGCTTGAAGGCGCAACAAACACACACACAAACTTTAACTTTTATAATATTAGTAGAATATTATTATCGATGTTAGAGATCAAGCCCTTTGCATTGAATATGGGTTTTAAGTTTATTTTCTTTATAGGTTAGTCTTGTAGTATTTTGAGTATTAAACAAACAATTTTATTTCTTAAATCCGAAAGTTATGACGATATGTTTACTGCTTTTTGAAAAAATATTTGCAATAATGTACCCGGTGGGACTCGAACCCGCGACTACTGGTATTCCGTTCGGTTCGGTTTGGCTCACCTGTAGCGTTGTAATCCGTTCCATCGCTATCGCGATGGAACGGATTACAAGTAGTCGCGGGTTCACGTCTCGCCGGATACTAGACATTTTTAAAAGCATTTTTTCCAAAAGTCGTAGAACCTAAAGTAGTTTGTGAACTACATAAGCACCGCGCAACTATAATGCTATCTGGATGGTATCTAAACTCTGTCTCAGAAACTTAAATCAAAAATGTAAACAAAAATCTCATGCATTTATTTGAAAGCTTTACTTTTTCCTTTGATATTCCTTCGCTTTTATTACTCAAGGCATTTTTACTACAAATATTCTTACAAGGAGAAATGTATCATCAAAAATTCTCCCATGTCATGCGCCACACGCCCAATGGTACCGCACACGCTCGGCAAGCGAGGGGCACTGGTTTGGATCCTGCCGTGGTAGCGCACTCGCCCGGCAAATGAGGGGCACAGGTTCGAATCCAGACATGGGAGAATTTTTGATTATACATTTCTCCTTGTAAAAATATTTCTTTTTCCTTTGATATTGACAGTTCTATGTCTATATTTTTGATCTTAGATTCTAACAGAGTATAGTTTTCTATAACCCTGCTTACATATTTCTCCACAGTTATTTTAAACATTACTATTCCGTTTTCTTGCAATTCCTGCCTGAGTTGATATTTCTACTCTGTCTTTTCTTCTGGCTCGTTATTATGATTTACATGAAATGGTTTGATTACAGCGCCCAACATCGTAAGTATAGAACAGACACATAAATAAATATATACTCTTATATATGTATATATATAATATATATAGCTTATATAGCTCTTATAAGCCCGTTTACGGCAAAACCCGTAATTTATCCTACAACAGGGCACCCCTTTGGAGGGGTTAGGCAGGCGAATGTCCCATGCCTTCGAACCGTGGTGAGTCCTAGAACATGTCGGTTTCCTCACGATGATTTCCTTTACCGTAAGAGCAATGTTATCAGCGCACGTAACATTTCATTAAAGATAGCTATGCCCCGCGGTTTCACCCGTAATCCCGATCCCGTGGGAATATCCGGATTAAAAGTAGCCTATGTTACTCAGGGAGAATGTAGCTTTTTAATGGTGAAAGAGTTTTTGAAATCAGCACAGTTTTTGAATTTATTAATTACAAACATGTAGACACACGCACAAAAATACAAATCTTTCCTCTTTATAATATTATTGTAGAAGAAGACATCGCTCTTACAGATACAATTTAATTTTTAGCGCCAGTCTATCTCGAATAATATAAATTTATTTATATTTTCAGCTGATCATCTACATAACAATAATTGTGCTCCTCAAATCCTGCTCTTGTTCATCGATATGGTGCTCATGACTGAGTCGAAACCATTGGAAAGTTCGTGCAATGCGTACATGTTCTCTGGTCAGAGAGCTGTGCAAATGGCTCTTGTGGCTATTGCCGTGCTGTGTATACCAGTTCTGCTCTTAGGGTCTCCGCTTTATGTTCATTTCGTAGTAGAAAAAGACCTGCATCATACTGAGAAGAAAGGCGTCAGGGTAAAGCACTTTTCATATTTTATATTAATTTTGTTGAGTACGAGAGAAGTCTCGCGGTTTCCCACGCGATATTGGGATCAAATATAGCCCATGTTACTCCTCGATTCCGCTTTCTATTGGTGAAAGATTTATTGAAATCGGTTCAGTGGTTCCAGAGATTACCCGGAAAATACATACATACATATATCCTACTAATATTATAAACGCGAAAGTTTGTATGTATGTATTAGGGAATGCAAACTTGGAAGAAAAAACACGAAAAACCCAGTTTTTTGCCTTCGGGTTTTTTCTTTAAAAAAAAACATTTAAGCCAATATTCAGTGTTGCCGTATGAAGAATACAAGAACCGAAAAACCCGAAAAAACCGGGTTGCATGCCCTAGTATGTATGTATGTAGTATGTATGACTTTGTTACTCTTTCATGCAAAAACTACTAGACCGATCGCGATGAAACTTGGAATATACATATCTGGAGACCATTCCCACGGGATCGGGACTTACGCGGGTGAAACCGCAGGGCGCAGCTAGTAATACATAAATGTTACCTCTTTATTATATTAGTTAGACTACCTGCGCCCGCCGTTTCCTTGATTAAGTCCCCATCCGGCGCGGATATCGAAAAAGGGCAGTCTATGTTTTATTTGTGCCCCACCGCTTCGTAGGTACCTACATAGATTGGTGTGTGAATTAAAGTATGAGTAATTTAGAAATATAGCTTCTAATCTGGATCTTCATCAGGGTCGCCACCGTTTTCGGAAAACAATAGTACACGCCCCGCGCCACGAGAGCTTGGAAATCATAGAAAGAGCACCTAATAAGGATACTAAAGATAATAGGGGTAATAGGGATAAAAACAGAATAGTGGTAAAAGATTTTAGAAAATATCGAGATGATGATGGTGATGAGGACGATGAATCTGTACAAACAAAAACCCAAGATGAGGAGCACCATACGCTCTCTGACCTTATGATACATCAGGCTGTTCACACTATTGAGTTTGTTTTGAGCACAATCTCGCATACAGCCTCATATTTGAGACTTTGGGCGCTGTCTTTGGCTCATTCACGTTAGTATTTTAGGTTATTTAGAAATTGACACGTCCCGTACGAGAAACGTTACGTATGCAGAGACCTTTAGAACGTAGTGCGATTAAACGCAAGCGGTTTACGAATAGCTGAAAACGCAGACCCGCGTATTAAACACGTAAAATAGAAAAAACGCTAATGCGGTGGCTTGTATAGAAAGCTATGTTTTGCATTTTTTTGCGGTTTCAGACTTACGGGAAAACGCAGGCGTTTTATCGCAGTGCGTGCTAAGCCTTAGTAGTTTATGGTGAAAATTAAGCTTTACGTCATTCTCCCCAGATATCTTATCATCTCTTTTGTTGTTTATAAATTCATGTTATATTGAGTCGGGATATCAATTTCGGGATATCTTTATACCGGGATCATCGATATTAGAATCCCGGAAGTGATACAATATCATAATATGATATAGGTTAGTTTTGGTAGTTCCTTGTAGCATGGTAGAGCGCTGTTGCCAGATTATCGAGCATACTAAATGTATGCCTACCCTTCTACAGCGACTTCTAAATACGTTATTAAATTCTATTGAATATCTGCGTATCTGTCACACGTCTTTTTGAATTCTAATTACATTTTACATTGCGATTTTTATGACATAAGTAATTTTTATGTTATGAAAATAGCTGTAATATCGAAGTCAATCCCGGTATTAAAAAACCTTCCATATTGCATGCACTAGTAAAATCTGGCAACTCGCGATACGTTACTGTATGGAAAACGCTGCGTAAGCCGAAGGCACGATTTACGTATGTACAGTTTTTTTGTAAAGTAAGCACATTCTTAGCGAAAAAACATACACTCCTTATCTTAGATAAAAACAAATATAGGCAGATACGGTACCTAACCACGGCAAATGAGACGATAAAACTGCGTCAGCTGACGCACTAGCCTCAGTCGTATGTGAAGCCGTTGTCACGTGAACACGTACTGTCACACTGCGAGTTTCTAGCTCATTTTTAGGGTTCCGTACCCAAAGGGTAAAAACGGGACCCTATTACTGAGACTTCGCTGTCTGTCCGTCCATCCGTCCGTCCGTCTGTCCGTCTGTCCGTCTGTCCGTCTGTCCGTCTGTCCGTCTGTCCGTCTGTCCGTCTGTCCGTCTGTCCGTCTGTCCGTCTGTCCGTCTGTCCGTCTGTCCGTCTGTCCGTCTGTCCGTCTGTCCGTCTGTCCGTCTGTCCGTCTGTCCGTCTGTCCGTCTGTCCGTCTGTCCGTCTGTCCGTCTGTCCGTCTGTCCGTCTGTCCGTCTGTCCGTCTGTCCGTCTGTCCGTCTGTCCGTCTGTCCGTCTGTCCGTCTGTCCGTCTGTCCGTCTGTCCGTCTGTCCGTCTGTCCGTCTGTCCGTCTGTCCGTCTGTCCGTCTGTCCGTCTGTCCGTCTGTCCGTCTGTCCGTCTGTCCGTCTGTCCGTCTGTCCGTCTGTCCGTCTGTCCGTCTGTCCGTCTGTCCGTCTGTCCGTCTGTCCGTCTGTCCGTCTGTCCGTCTGTCCGTCTGTCCGTCTGTCCGTCTGTCCGTCTGTCCGTCTGTCCGTCTGTCCGTCTGTCCGTCTGTCCGTCTGTCCGTCTGTCCGTCTGTCCGTCTGTCCGTCTGTCCGTCTGTCCGTCTGTCCGTCTGTCCGTCTGTCCGTCTGTCCGTCTGTCCGTCTGTCCGTCTGTCCGTCTGTCCGTCTGTCCGTCTGTCCGTCTGTCCGTCTGTCCGTCTGTCCGTCTGTCGTCTGTCACCAGGCTGTATCTCATGAACCGTAATAACTAAAAGGTTGAAATTTTCACAGAAGATGTATTTTGGTTGCCGCTACAACAACAAATACTAAAAACAAAATAAAACAATTATTTAAAAGGAGCCCAGATACAACAAACGTGTTTCAAAAATTACAATGGAATTCTAGTACGATGTGAGGTCGCTTCTGATTGGTCGAGTCAAATCGAGTTGGTCATGGAATTCAAAATGGCTGCTCTATCTGTCAAATATACTAGTCTGCCTTCACTGACTAAAGAGTTTCTTATAAGTTTCAGATTTTCTTTGAATCAAAGTTGTTGTAAACCATTTTAGGGTTCCGTACCCAATTGTGATAGTGGTACGGAACCCCTCGTGCGCGAGTTTCGCACTTGGCCGGGTTTTTTTCGAATACGCAATGTTAGAATAAACCTACCGTATCTACTAATTTGTTTTCATCTAAGCTGCTAATACAGATTTTAGTTGACTGAAATTACAAATCAAGATATTTGCCTTCTAGAACTTTCTGACATGCTTTGGGAAATGGTCCTCTCTCAATTGGCGCTATCTAAGACTACTTGGGTTGGAATCCCGATGTTGTTCGTGATATTTGCCATATGGGCGGCCTTTACCCTGTCCATATTAGTCGTGATGGAAGGCCTATCCGCTTTCTTGCATACTTTGCGGTTGCATTGGTTAGTTTATGCACTCTAAAAATATGTCCCGGTAACTAGAAATGCTATTTGAACTTGTTTTTAGAAAAGTTTGAGGTTATACTTTATTTAAAAAAACAGCTGTTTTTGGAAGTAAAGGTAATAATTGATGTTTAGAACGGAGAAAGTCGTAAAGTTGTTCGCCTAGACGTGTAGATATTACATTTACCGGATCACCCGTTATATAACTTTTCAGCAACGAGATATTAATTCTGAGTATTGAGTAACTAAGAATTTAGTTCAGTGATTATCTATTAATATAACTGCGCACGCAATTTTTTAAATTTCGGGATAAAAATTCTTATGTGTTAATCCAAATCTCTTGCTATATACAAACCAAGTTTTATCGCAATCGGTTCAGTAATTTTTGCCTAAAAGTCAAGCCTAAGATATGCCCTTAGCCTATCCCCCTAAACCCTAAAGAGCTCATCCGTCCCGGTAGAGCTCAAAAGATCTTGGTGATCGGCACGGAAGAGACCTTAGTGAGACGGGTTGAAAGTGGACCTGTGTGAATAGTACACATGTGTGTATGCATGATGTAGCTTGTTCTGTGGAACATATTAAGAGAAAAGTCTACCTACTCTTTCTTCATACAAACGTAGTCGACTGTTTCCTCCCTGGATAAAAACATAAGAGCAAATATGTCTATGTCATAAAACATATCTGCCATAACCTACCTATACGTTTTTTTTTTTTCATTTTCTAATTAGAATAAGAAGAATATAAAAAAAACAGCAAGCTTCTACGTTTCATCTTTTATCAAAACGTAGTCAATGGTCATGTAATGGCTAATATAGGATTTATGGCATAAACATATTTTCTCTAATGTCTTCATACAACAGTCGACTGCGTTTGTAAAGTTTGTATCTATAAAATAGTAAGTAGACTTTCCCCTTACAGGCTAACTTTATTCATATCTTACTTTACCTTTGTTCAGGGTTGAGTTTATGAGTAAGTTTTTCCACGGTGGAGGGCTTGTTTTCTTACCGCTCAGCTTTCGCACTATTTTGGAGGCTGATGTGGATAAACCAGAACCCGGCTGCAAGAAAGTGGGTAAAGAGATAGAATGAGACTTTTGAATACCATTGTACCTATTGATATTTTTCATAACTAATTATGTTCTACTTTTAAGGTCACCAGGGGAAAGACCGCCTTTGGGGAAAGTACGGCGAGCATCAAAAGTTGCCAATTGATAAGATTTTATCAATTGGCAATAGGCGATTGCCTATCATGATATACCTAAAAGAAATATCCACCTATATCATGACTAGCTGGCAATTCCATCAATATAACAAGTCCGGTAAACTGATGTTCCTGCACTTGCCTCAAAGTCGCACTTCCCCCTAGTGACCATACCGATTTTGTAAAGAGATAGATTTCAAATAGATAAATGTTTCTTATCAAATATTTAAATCTTTGTATCTAAACTCTTGATTCTGAAATAAATAGATATGACTAAATAGCGTTTCTTTTTGTTTTTTTTTGATATATAGTTCTCTAATCAGGATGCTTATTGTAACGCAATCAGCAATGCTTTGGCTTCATTAGTGGGCGAAGATTAGTTTTGCTTTGTCGTGACAAAAACATCGTGTTTTTACACTTTTAGAGACCAATTTATTTCTTAGTGTTTACCACACTTAGGAAATACTGCTTTACGAGGCCTTGCCTGCAACAACACGAGGAGGTCCTTTCCTAACTTCGGCTTGTCGGGAGGTTTATCCGTGGCGTAGCGGCTGTCGTGCTGGAACGGAATACCAGTAGTCGTGGGTTCCGAGTCCCACCGGGTACTAATAAAAGAAAAACCCGGCCAAGTGCGAAACTCGCGCACGAAGGGTTCCGTACCACAATCACATCTGGGTACGGAACCCTAAAATCCTTTACAACGACCAATTTTTAAATTTGATAGGAAAAGATGAAATAGGTATTTTGCTTCGATTCTTACTATGATGACACAACTCAAAAAAAAAAAGAAAAAAAAACTTTGGCACAAAGAAAATCTGAAACTTATAAGAAACTCTTTGGTAAGTGAAGGCAGACTGGTATATTTGACAGACCGGGCAGCCATTTTGAATTCCATGACCAACTCGATTTCACTCTGATCAATCAGAAGCGACCTCAGATTGCTATAAAATTTCCTTGTTTTTGAAACACGTTTGCTGTAGATATGGGAGCCCCCTCTTAAATATTTGTTTTATTTTGTTTTTAGTATTTGTTGTTGTAGCGGCTACCGAAATACATCTTCGTGAAAATTCAACCGTCTAGCTATTACGGTTCATTAGGTACCTACAGCCTGGTGACAGACGGACAGATGGACAGACAGACAGCGAAGTCTCAGTAATAGGGTCCCGTTTTTACCCTTTGGGTACGGAACCCTAAACCCTTTGGGTACGGAACCCTAAAAAGCTGGATGACTGAATAAAATTGTTACCTACATAGATAGGCAACATTTTTTATTTATTTAAATTAGCTAGAAAAGATAATAATAGACAATAATATAATAATAATATTATTAGATAATAATATTACACTCATAATAATTTTCTGACGATTTGGTTCTTTGAATTTGACATCTTTCCTCAGAAGGATGTGTCAAATCATAGTCTTTAATTAAAAACCGAAGTAAGTATATGTATACGTGTGGACGCAGCACTAGCGATACCTATCGGGGATAATTAAAACAAACACAGTTCCAATCGTTGCAGTAGAGGCACGGAGAGCGAGCTGGGCCTCGTAAATGCGTGCGTTGTTACAGTACAGAGTGGTTATCCACAACGCAATGCTCTTACACTAAGCCCTTTTGTACTCAAAGCGTTTAAACCTCTCACGTACTCGTAACTATGCCCAATTTCAGAAACTTAAATCAAAAACGTAAACAAAGAACTGACAATTTTAAAGGAAAAAGTAAATAAGAGCTGTCACTTTCAAATAAATGTATGGGATTTTTGTTTACATTTTTGATCTAAGTTTCTGAAGTACTCGTGTCATCTAGGCGCGCGAACTAAAATACATGTTACATGCCTCTATATCTAAACTATATCACAAATCGAAAAAAATATCGATGTGCGTCCTTTCAATGTCTGCTGCAAGTGTTACCAAGTTTCGCCTATACGAGTATTGTACGGTACACGTACGTACCTACCTACATGTGACACCGCGCCGCGTGCGCTAATTTCGCAATACTTTACTTTAATACTTACTTTAATTGAATTTATTAGATTAGTACTCTGTTATACTCCAAACAATAAACATTAAATCATTTTAAAACAAAAACAGGATTTTAATCACAAACAATTACGGTGTCCCGTACATCTTATGGTCCTTCGAGAAAACCAGTGGGCCAGTTACAGTGAACTTAGTGTTTGTGTGTAAGTGGTTCAAATTGGATTGCAGTGCATTAAGGGAGGTCAACTTTCAAGTAAGGTCTCTTTGTATTACTGCTTAAACATCTCCATAACACCTTCAAACATGGAAGAAATTCTCAACCAACAGAATCAGCTAATGGGAGCAATCAATGATCTCCTCGTTAACTTTAAAAAGGACGGTGCTGACAGGAAAACTCCGTCTCGTATCAAGACTAGAATAGAAACACTTGATAGTTATTGGAAGGATTTCCAACTTAATCATAACCGGCTCCTTGAATATGAAGATCAAAATCATGCATATTTCTTAGAAAATTGTTATGACCGTACTGTAGCATTTTACAATGAGGCTCGCACCTATCTCGTGAACTATTATGAGTCTAGGAAAGAGAGCAGCTCTCTCATCAAACCCGCAACTCTAGCGATGCCTAAACATGTAGATAACCCATCAGCTCCGACTTCACCAGCAAACCTAGCTGGACAGAAATCCCCGTTCCAATTTCAAACAGTCTCTTTTGATATCCCTTCAGTATCAGGTAAATCTCAAGCTCCTCAATTTACATCTACAGGCACGAACAGCAAACTAGACGAGATGTTACGCTATCAAAAAAGTAATTTCAAAGCTTTCTCTCATACCATCTCAAACATCGATTACGGTTCTATGACCGAACACTACGAATTAGAAGATTTTCTTAAGAGTATCAACTCGCGCTGGTCTGCTATCGACTCTCTACACTGGAAAATCGACAGCGAAATGCAGGAAGATAATTCCGAATACGAAAATGCATACAATCAGTACGAAAAGAAGTACCGCGACATCAAGAAACAAGTCGTTTTCAAGATATCTTCAGCGAGTCATAGAGAAAGAGCAACACCACAAACAGAAATACCGACTTTTAGCAACGACTTTCATAAATGGGTCACTTTCAAGGACTTGTATACCGAAGCAATTCATAACAACGGTTCAATGTCTGACTGTCAAAAGATGCAGTTTTTAAAAAGCAAACTCAGAGGAGAAGCAGAGCAAATCGTTTCCCACCTACATATCACTTCGGACAACTACAAGATATGTTGGGAAATATTAAACAACCGGTTCCAAAACAACAAACTGATTTTTGCCTCGTACATAGGTATTATCACGAACCTTCCGATCATGCAACAACAATCGATCGCGCAACTGAAAAGGATGCACGACAGCGTCGTCGGAGCTCTAAGCTCAATCAAGAACATGGGTATAGATATCAAATCATGGGATCCTATGGTAATGTACTTGTTAGAAGAAAAACTTGATCATGAAACAAAAAAAGAGTACTGTGCGTCATTAAAAAATCCAAAGGAGCTGCCATCCGTTCGAGATTTCATCAATTTTTTGGCTGGCAAATTTACATCATTGGAGTCTACCGAGCGAACAAACATGAAACAAAACAATGCAACTCGGTCAAGCCCACAAACAGGTCTTTCTTTCCAAAAATCAAACAATTTTCAAAAACCAAATATTTCCAAATCAAATAATTATCAATACAACCAGAGACAAATGAACAATGTTATACAAAAACAAACTCAAACAGGATGCAAAATATGCAAAAAAGAACATGGAATTTACCATTGCAGTGAATTTCTCAAGTTACTACCTACAGAACGGAAAGACATAATTCCGAAATTAAAATTATGTTTTAATTGCTTAAATGACCACTTCGGTAAAAGATGCTTACAAGACAAATGTTGCCGCACGTGCCAAGCTCGACACAATACTTTGTTACATGATGCCTTTGTCAATAAACTACCTACGGAAAGCGATAGAAACAGGAATGTTACGCATGTCATTCAGGACGATTTTTCTGAAATCCTGTTAGCAACAGCTATGGTCAATGTGACCTCAGCAGACGGGACTATAATCAAATTACGTGCTTTGATCGATCAGGGCTCGCAAATCTCTCTTATCTCCGAAAATGCTGCACAGATGCTCAAGTTACCTAGACAGTGGTGCAAAGGAGTTATTTTCGGAGTAGGAGCTAAAGAAAACAACTGTAAAGGCGTCCTCAATATCACCCGTACATCTTATAATCGACAGCGAAATGCAGGAAGATAATTCCGAATACGAAAATGCATACAATCAGTACGAAAAGAAGTACCGCGACATCAAGAAACAAGTCGTTTTCAAGATATCTTCAGCGAGTCATAGAGAAAGAGCAACACCACAAACAGAAATACCGACTTTTAGCAACGACTTTCATAAATGGGTCACTTTCAAGGACTTGTATACCGAAGCAATTCATAACAACGGTTCAATGTCTGACTGTCAAAAGATGCAGTTTTTAAAAAGCAAACTCAGAGGAGAAGCAGAGCAAATCGTTTCCCACCTACATATCACTTCGGACAACTACAAGATATGTTGGGAAATATTAAACAACCGATTCCAAAACAACAAACTGATTTTTGCCTCGTACATAGGTATTATCACGAACCTTCCGATCATGCAACAACAATCGATCGCGCAACTGAAAAGGATGCACGACAGCGTCGTCGGAGCTCTAAGCTCAATCAAGAACATGGGTATAGATATCAAATCATGGGATCCTATGGTAATGTACTTGTTAGAAGAAAAACTTGATCATGAAACAAAAAAAGAGTACTGTGCGTCATTAAAAAATACTCGTTAGAACTCGTTAGAAAGAATCAACATCATCTCGCCAATCTTTGGAAGAACCAAACATCTGTTATCGAAGCACAGTTTAACTTCTTGAAACGAATGGAAGTTACGGTAGAAACACAGCGTAAACTATTTAATCAGCATTTGAAGACCCTCGAGAACCAAAACAATATTTTGAAAAAAGAGATAGAGAGTACAATGGAAACAACAGAGTTTACGTTATCGTCAGTTATCGCTAACAACATTTTAAACAACTTGAAGCAGATTCAAGATACACTTTTAGATACTGTAACCGATATTTATCACGGGAAATTCAATATCCACATACTATCACCTGATCAGTTGAGAGACGAATTAAGCATGATTTCGGGTCATTTATCTAAGGAGGTAGCATTACCTATAGACGATATTCATAGTGGAGCTGGGTTATCGAAACTCTATCAGTTGCTAAGGGTGAAGGTAAGGGTCACAGATCAATACCTATTGTTTGAAATCAAAATTCCACTCGTCACGAGAGCAAGCTACGACATTTTCAAGATTATATCTATTCCTCGAATGGTACAAGCCAAGATGGTAAACATTGTTCCTGTCGCCGATTTCATGGCCATAAACATTCAACATGACTCATACTTACCTATGACTGATAGCGACTTACAAACATGTTCGCACCTAGATCAAACTACGAAACTTTGTGAACTGCAGAGTCCTATTTATCACTTGCCAAGCGGTCAAATGCTATGGCAGAAGTTTGTTACGCATCAAACAGTAACAAAACAATGCGAAAACAATTGGAATGCACTTAACAAGTTAAACGAATACATATTCTATTGCTGTAAGGAATGTGCAGTAAGAATAATGTGTAGCGGTCAAGTTACATTAGTGCGCGTCATCAAGGCCGGTCTACTATCAATCGGCAACGATTGTGTATTAAAAGGAGACAAATTTACAATTTATTCTCACAATCACCATGTCAACGACCTACATGTAAAGGCCGATGTCATAAGTATCAACATTCCTCAAGTGAACCACATAATCAATTTGACTGTACCATTCAACAACGATGAGATACGAACAGACGTCGAAGTCGAAGATCGACAGAAGACGCTAAACGCATTACAGAAGCAAATCGCACAGATGAAAACAGAAAAAGCAGAGATCGATCAGATTTCCAAACATGATCTACATCATTACGTGGTCACATATATTTTGGTTGCGGTTTGCTGCGGAGCAATCTTCGCATTCCTGATCAAGCGTGTGCGGACGGCACGCGGCCGCCGCAGCCAGGAGCGATGCGCCGCCGCCGCCGCCACCCTCGCCACTACGAGAGTACCGGCACCACCACCGCTACCAGCGCCAACGCCGGCTCCTCGGAACTCTATATCGGACATATCTCGGGCGTGTCTCGATGACAATCATGTTGCTAGTGTACCAAGTGAATCAAGTGTGTGCGTAAAACCAAAAATCGTGTCGGTAATATATAAAAAAGACAAAGCTACCGTCCCATCAATTTCGTCGCGCGTATTCCCCATTTACCACCAGGACGATTAACAAACATTATCCTACATCTTTCCCCCGGGAGCATGTACGGTACACGTACGTACCTACCTACATGTGACACCGCGCCGCGTGCGCTAATTTCGCAATACTTTACTTTAATACTTACTTTAATTGAATTTATTAGATTAGTACTCTGTTATACTCCAAACAATAAACATTAAATCATTTTAAAACAAAAACAGGATTTTAATCACAAACAATTACGGTGTCCCGTACAAGTATGTAGTGGCTTTGTGTGTTAGCATCTCGGTATGTAACTAACCGCCGAATACAGAAACGCGTCTCAAAGTTTGAGTTCTACTTAAACAACTAAGCACCTCTCAAATTCAAAAAATCCCATACTATTTTTAAATTTAGAAGCTGCTCAATTATTTAAGTACGCCTCAAATTTTAAGTGGCGTTTCTGTATTCGGCTGTAAGTGGAACAGACTTTGGTCTCGGCCCTGAGGTTAGATGGTCTCTCTATATGGTGTCCCTTTATAACTTGGTCAGAATATCTAAGCACCTGCCCCGTACCTAAGCAACATGAGTGAGTAATAGGAACATAGGAACAGAGACAAAACTTCATACAAGCGAGTATGTATGTTGTATGAAGCTTTGTCTTTGTTTCTATTAAATACCTTTATGTAATGAAATAATGTTTTTATGAAATTTCATAAAAATCGGTCAAGCCGTTTCGGAGGAGTACGGTAACTAACACTGTGACATGGAAATTTTATATATTAGATTTTACCCTTTCCTGTGGATTTTAGGCGATGTACACATTTCCTAGGAATTCTATATAATGACGGATTACATACATATCCGGTAACATCGATATAGGTTTAGTAACATTTAGGTTTCAATCGAGTGGTGTTTATTACTTTTAGCATTGTTTCAATGCTCAAAGTTTTGAGACCTTTACAGGTGTCTTCAACAGGATAAACACCACGCGATCAAAACAAAAAAATAAGTTTATTTTTAAAAATACTATTATACCTAATTTTAAACCTTCAGTTAAGAGTTCAGCTCTAGTGGAAGGAAGACAAGTTCTCTATTATGCCCGGTCGGTCGGTCGAACCAAGAAACGTAGAATAATCGAGATTATTATGTCTATAAAATAATGTTCCGATGCCTTTGTGTTCAGTCGTTCGATGGCGATTCTTTATTCAAGAGATATTAATTTGGAAATGTTGAATGTTGGGAATGCATTAAATCCTATGTTGATTAAAAAAACAAGTCAAGTGCGAGTAAACCTCGCGCACCAAAGGTTCCGTACCACTATCACAATTGCGTACGGAACCCTAAAATGAACACTGGACCAACAAATCCGTGAACGCAACGCGAACGTTAATACCTATTTATTTTACCACTGGCGCCAGTCTATCACTCTATCACTAGGTGGCACCAGTGGGAAAAATATATCGCGGTATCGTTGCGTTTTAAATATATTTTTTTAATCATGTTTGTTGTATGGGAGTGCAGTCCATATTCTGTTTCGTTGTAAAATAAATATCTCGGTTTTTAGGGTTCCGTACCTAAAGGTAAAAACGGGACCCTATTACTGAGACTTCGCTGTCTGTCTGTCTGTCTGTCTGTTTAACTTATATTACATAACTGGGCCCCGCGGTTACACTCGCGTAAAATAGAAAAAATATTTGTGCCTGGTCTGGGTGTCCCTCTATGTATAATATGTATGTATTTACAAAAGAAAAATAAATATAAGTATTATATCCGTTGTCTAGTCACCGTAACACAAGCTTAGTCGCTTACCACGGGGCTAGATGGCGCTGTGTGTTGTTCACAGAATGTATTTATTTATTATTTAACATCGCTCTTACGGTGAAGCAAAACATCGTGAAGAAACCCACAGCTTAGTTGGGTCCAGACGTATTGACCTGTTCATTCCTCTGGGCATGGTTGACTAGGCTGGGAGAGGGGGTATAGTATAAGTGCTGGGCAAGCCTACTCCACCTGACAATGTCCCGGGCACTATAACAGCGCCATAAAAAGCATGGATTAAATGTTGCTTGCGCTGTTTAAATCATCTCTAACAAATATACGAAAAGGCATATTATTTACAATGACAGCCCTGCCTAGATGCTGTCGACTGACTTTGCAGCAGTTCGTACGTTAGCTCGCACAGCATAAACGAGCTACAAGTCAAAATAACAGCAAATTGTTAAACTGTGCTTTACCCGTTACTGTGCCTTTGCTGAAGGTAAAGAAACTCAGCGTAAGACAATTTTCTTCTTTTCAAATATTAATTGCATAATATCATTCAGTGTCTCCGAGAAAGATTGCCTCTTAAATATTTCAATCTCGAGAAATGTAAGTTATAATTTATTTAGCTTTTCCTTTACGGGTACGCTCATAATCGCCGTTATCAATAAAAAGGTGTAATAAAAAGCAAGCTATAATAATGAAAAATGTTTATTTACTTCAGCATTACAATTTTAATGAGATCTAATATTATTTAATTAAACCAGATGAGGTCATTTTGACGCAGAATGTATTAAAAGAATTTAAGTAATAAGTAATGACAAAAGTTGATGCAGTAAGTCTACTATCGTCTTTTATGTGATAGTGCTACATCGTAGACCATTAAGGCAGGAACAAATTGACCAACGTAGGCAATGCATTATGACATCTGGGCTCTTGAATTTGTATGAAAACCTTTAAATTAGAAACTACCATCTTATATGCGACACGTTATCACACGCGTTCCACGTTTTTCATACAAAAAACGACAATGTTTTGCACACTTTGCGTACGTGGGCTCAGTATGGAACATTCTAAGATCTTAGGGTCTATCAACACTAACGTTACATAGATTATAAAACGACTAAAGCCAATCGTCCACCACGAATTAAATTAAGTTGTTTAGTTTAGCTTCGCAGTCGAGCCAATCTATACTAATATTATAAAGAGGTAACGTTGGTAACATGTATGTATGTATATATATTGGGGGTAATCTCAGAAACTACTAGACCGATTTCAAAAATTCTTTCACCATTAGAAAGCTACATTCACCCTGAGTAACATAGGCTACTTTTGATCCCGATATTCCCATCGGGATCGGGACTTACGCGGGTGAAACCGCGGGAATCTGCTAGTACTACATAAATGTGCGTCACCGCAATTTTGACATCTAATATTCACTTGTTTGAAAAATTAGCGAGCTAACTTACGCCCGTGTCACGCCACGCACGCCCACCACGCATTTGGACCACTTTAAATGTTGATAACAAAAAAAAAAAACATAAGAGTGCACTTCGTCAAAACCACCTGACGGAGTTTTGCGGAATCGGTTTCTGAGATGCAGTGTCTGACAACAGTTAAACTATTCATAGTCTTTAAAATGACAGTCGCGACAGTACTATTTTATGGACTAACTGTTTTAAAGATTCATAGCAACTTACGGATAAATAAATTGTCGACAAAATAACCTCAGAAACCAAGCTTTAGTCTTTGATAGTGATAGCCTTCTTGCTGGTACACGACTTGGTTGACTTCTTGCTCATGATGGACTTGGTATCCTCCTTCTCAGCGTCGACCGCCGCGGCGATATTCTCTAAGGATATGACCGGCGTCACAGTCATGTTCTGGTCACTAAACTGTTCGTCGCGGGGCAAGTAGATTCCGAAACGGTCCTGTGGAAAAAGAGCACAGGTTAGAAATTGATCATAAAGTAGGTGTCCCCTCTCATGTACCAGCATTCATGAGAGGGGAAACCAACTCGTAGCATGACTTTTGTGCACTTTTACCCAATTACAATGCTCAATTTCACGCTTTAAGTACAGGTAGCATCGGCCAATCAAAAAGCTTAAGAGGATAGTCTCCATTCTCTTTCTCCATACAAACGTAGTTTAAATTTTCCTCCCTGGATAAAGACATTAGAGCAAATGTGTTTATGCCATAAAACCTATATCTGTCATGACAATGCATCGACCTTTTTTTATTATTTTCTAATTAAAATAATAATAAAAAATAAAAAAATAATAAAATGAAAAAAATAAAAAGGTAGATGCATAGTCATGACAGATATAAGTTTTATGGCATAAACATATTTGCTCTAATGTCTTTATCCAGGGAGGAAAATTTAAACAACGTTTGTATGGAGAAAGAGAATGGAGACTATCCTTTTAATTAATACCTCACTTTCTGTCCCAACGGGACATGTGATTTGTAGAAAAAATGTTTTTTGGTTTCCTCGTTGGTGGAAACTAAGTAAAAGCTTCATTACGAGAAGGCCAATCTGACCAGGCAAATCTGTTCAGTCCGTTCATTCGGGCAGATATGGTCGAACTGCTTTAGGGCCTTGTGGATGTTTCCATGCATACAGTCAAATGCGGCAATCAAATGAGAATCGACTTGGCACTTTAAATGATACGTTTCGTGTAAAATGTCAAGTCGATTATCATTGGATAAGAAACTTTTTCATTTTCAATAGATAACGATGGTTTCAGCTTTGAATAGGAAAAGGAAACTCAGTACTTGAACTTGGCCTACGAGATTACCGCAATGTGGCATGTTGATTCGACTAGTATTGTTCCGATAGTCAGGTCGGCAACCGGAATAATAGCGAATAGCCTCGACCAACACCTTAAGAGGGTTTCGCTTGATGGTTGGATCAAGGGTCAGATTCAGAAGGCAGTCGTCCTTGATACAGCATGTATTGTCAGGAGGTTTCTGTTTTTGTGACCCTGACCATTGGCAGCCTAGGTCCTGCCCCGCTGCCGACGGGGTTCTAGGTTTAGGGTTTTTATACTAATTTACTGTTTTTGTACGAAGTTTATACATTATTTATAAGACCTGTAGATTTAATTTTGATAAAAGTTAGATAGAATTTTGTTTATAGGTTTTGTAGTAATGTATATATTTTGTATTTAGTTTATTTTTAGAATAACTAAAACCTAGAATGAAAATAAATGAGTGAAATATTTTCGTTTTTACAGTCAGGCACCTGCCATTATTGTTGATTTATGTTATATTTCCTGAAAAATGCATAGTTATGTCATACCAAACTGGTGGATCGATACAAAAAGGCTCAAGTCGATTACCACTGGGTTCACTTTTAAAATCTTTGCGAATCGACTAGATAAGACAAATCAATAAGACTTCTAAGAAAATGACTGACATTTTTTTAGAAGTCTTATTGCCTTGACTTGCCGTGTAGCCCCAGCATAGAATAGGGTTACCCCATCTCTTCCCGTGGGTGTAATAAAAAAAAACTATTATTTTGGGTAGGAATAACACTGTACGTACAATAATAATTTAAACAATTTGTAAGGCCTTGAAAGATAACAACAAAATCAATAGTTTTACAGCGCCCAAAAAAGGTTGCGTCCTCAGCTTAATACAGAAGCAAACAGCTCCAGCGCTGATTTTCAGGAAAAGGCGACTAAGGGATCTAAGGGAGATTAGCAAACCTTAAGTTCTCCCCGCGCGGTGGCGGATAAACAGCTCGATAAAAATAATAAAATAAATTTATTTCATTAACCAATAGATTATACGTATTAACAGTTGTCGGATCCACCTTTTAAGTATAAAATACTTGTGTTAGGTGGAACCGCTCTTCTATAACTAGGGGTTATACAAATATATATGAATTGACAAATTATATTCTTAATAATTACATTCCAGGTACTTAAATTTAATCAAGTACCTATTTCAAAACATAATTACATTTAGAGAAGAAAAAAAATAAAAAAAAATGTTTTAAGGCAAATTCGCATTTAAAAATTACATTACATATTTCATTCTGGTACAGTTTAATACTTATTTAACATTTCAAAATTTTTAAAAAATTATTAAATAAAATAAAAACAAATTAAAAAGAAAAATAACAATAATAAAATATGTTAATGCATGCAACTAAAAATATAAATAATGGTTTATGTATGATAATAACAACAAAAAGAAACTAAAAAATTAGTTTCAACTTGATCGTTGCAACATATGTTCAGTCTCTTCGTAGGATTTGCTCTTTAGCCAAACAGTTAGGGATTTCTTACACTCATAGGTTGTTGCAGCATATATGTTTAATTCTTTATTAATTAAATTGTACAGATAGGCAGATTGAACTTTAAACTGCCGCTGGACATAAACTGACTTCGAAGCAGTTTCTGTGGCCACTGCAGTTTTACGGCGTTTTTGTAATACATCTGGGTTAAAGGTCATGGTCTTGTGTAGTTTTAATATAATATGTAAGATATAAAGCTTACGTATAGATAAAAGATCAGATATACGATAAAGAGCCTCAGTTGAAAACCTATATGGTTTATTATACATAACCTTAATTAAGGATCTTTGTGTTCTCTCTAGTTCTAAGAACTTAGTCTTTATGCAACCACCCCAAATAGGGATACAATAACTTAGAACAGATTGAACTAAAGACATATAAATTCTATTCAATAAAGTATTCGAAGTTATATGCCTTAAAGTTTTAAAGATCCACATGAGATTTCTGATTCTGCTCATAATTAGCTCCAGATGTGCAAACCACGATAATCGCTGGTCTATAATGATGCCAAGATATTTAGTGCTACTGACTCTATCAATCTGTCTACAATTACATACAGAACTCTGAGATCCATCGATATCACAAAAGTGTAGTTTAATATTTATGTTTGGTTGATGACTATCGTATTTTGTAAAACATATATAGTTAGTTTTTGCAGTATTATTATTTATTATTTTATTCTGTGAACAACACACAGCGCCATCTAGCCCCGTGGTAAGCGACTAAGCTTGTGTTACGACGGTGACTAGACAACGGATATAATACTTATATTTATTTTTCTTTTGTAAATACATACATATTATACATAGAAGGACACCCAGACCAGACACAAATATTTATTTTTAAGCATAAATACTTGCACCCGGCGGGAATCGAACCCGCAACCTCCTGCATTGCAGTCGCGCTCTCGCACGACGCGATTTATAATTTATTCAAAGATAATAGATGACACCTTAGGCAGTTAGCTATCTTTTTGAGACCTCTCTCAGCATTATCCCGAGCACCCTCCCAAGTTTTACCCGTAAACACGACTGCGGTATCATCAGCATATGCAAATATATGTCCATTCTCTATAATCATGTTACACAGACTATTTAGATATAACAAAAACAAGGTAGGACCCAGAACACTGCCCTGCGGGACTCCATACGTAATATTTTGTGAGTGGCTAACGTACTTTCCTATCTTAACACTCTGTGTTCTGTCAGTTTTTTTTTCTTTTATTATCATAATAAAAACTTAAATAACATTATTTTATTATACATAGCATTAAAAACCACTAAGGTTTGTAGAACGCTAATACTGTGATCTGCGAAGATGTTACAAGTTACGAAATAAAAACATAGGTACCAAATACGGAAAATAAATAAAACAAAACTAAGTAGATTATGATTGGCGAGATGCATATCTATCGCACCAATCCAAACCAAACATGTAAGTAGGTTGGTACCCAGGCCCAGGAGGTACCTGCATTAATAATAAGCCGGTTGATAAATAGTAAAAAGTGGGTAGGTGACAGAACATTTATTAATAATATTAGAAGAGGAGTTGGGTAGATACAAAAAAAATTAATTAGATAGATAGTCACTGAGTAACTGAAGTGAGATTCCTCTTATTCCTACACTTTCAAGCCGGTTTACAAGAATAGGGACAGAGACAGTGTCAAAAGCCTTTTTTTATATCAAGGAACACAGCTAAGCATTTGGTATTGTTGTCAACGTTTTTCACAATTAGTGATGTTAATGCAGTTATAGAGTCTTCTGTTGAAAGTTCTTGTCTAAAGCCAAATTGTGACTTCGACAAAATGTTATATTTGTGTAATAAATTTAGTAGTCTACGGTTAATTAATTTTTCTAGGATTTTTGAGAGTGATGGAAGAACAGAGATAAGTCTGTAATTAGTCACTTCGTTTCTGGCCCCACCCTTGTAAACAGGAGTAATCAAGGCATGTTTAAATGCTTTGGGAAAGACACCTTTTGCAAAACAGGTATTAATTAAATGGGTAATCACCGGTAACAGCAGGTCACAGGAAAATTTTAAAAATTTTGTTGTTATATTGTCCCATCCAGGAGAGCTATCAGTTTTTAAACCCATCAAGGTTGCTCTAACTTCCATGGGATCAGTATCCATTAAGACAAAGGAATTTTTATTTTGATTGCTAAATATTTCCCTAGAGCCAATAAGCATACCTTCAGCCATAGATTTTTCAATGTTTGCAAAGTAGTTATTAACATGATCAATTGACTGTTCTGGTGTTGATTTTAAATTTAGTAATTTTGTGTTTAAATTGTCTTTAGTTTTTCGATTTGTAATATTATTAATAGTTCTCCATAACATTTTAGGGTTTTTATTACATCTATTAAGCTGATCTCTATCATATTCTTGATCCCTAAGAAGGTTGGTGTCTGGCTGGCGGCCGGCCGTAAAAAGATTGCCAAATCTAATTGCAGACGGTATGGTCAATGATGACTTACCGACTGCGTCGACCCCAAATAAAAAAAAACAATTTGGGGTTGAGCGGACCCCGGGCTCCCGAGAAGGATGCTACCGGGAACATCGCTCGGATGAGAAGACTGACACCCCTAGTGTCTACACACGTTCAGTTTTTTTCATTTGTCATCTCTTTTCGCATGAAAAACATAACACGTGTATCATGGCTTCATCGGATGACACCGCCGCACTATGGTCTAGAATCAATTCTAGCGCGAATTTATTCAGACTTCCGACTACGTCCAATATTGATTTATTTGGTGTTATTCGATAGTTAATAAAGTGTACTAAAGCTGCTGACAAAAATTGAGGCTAATTTAAAAATAAACATGGTAGTTAATCACCCTCAAAACATAGGTAGCTATATTTTTGACTAAAACGACTATTTTGTATGCACGTAGTTATTTACATACTGTGTGAGTTAAAACAGAGCAATTGTGTTGAATTATATCTTTTTATAATGAGTGAAGTATTCCAAGGTAATTTTTGGTATTCATATTGAGTGTTTTCAAATATTTTTGTATTCAACACGTTTTTTATCAGGTACCACCGCAGATTATTGATACTATGAAAGTTACTAACGTTTTAAAAAATGGCAGGTGTTTGCAGGTCTAGTCAATGCTTTTATTCGACCAATTAATTACTTAGGTTTATATTAATTAATGAATTAGAACAACATCATGCAACGAACGCATTTTTTTAGACATTGCCCGCAAGGAACTTTTTGAAGAATGGTTCAAGATTTAACCAGAAATAACTGCTTTGATGAACTGGAAAATTATATACGTTCTAAAAGAATAGTAAAAGACAGTGATACGAGAGACGTTATACTGAAATTTTTAAAGAATGTTGCACTAAGCTAAAAATAAGGACTTTAAATTTGTAAGAGGGAATAAAGTAGAAAAGATTCAGCAAAACATACAAATCAAGATTTATTTATTCAATTACTGTATATTGTCATCGGATCCCATAATTTCCCATATTTATTTTTAGTGTAAGTACCTACTTAGTTTTTTTTTGTACCTGTTCTATATTTTTTTTATTATATATGAAAAATATATGGTCAAAATAATTACTATCTATTACTAATTAGCTATTAAATACCATCTATGTCAGTTACAGTCCGTTTAAACGGCGCGTATAAATAATTCGCGCTAGAATTGATTTTAGACCATAGTGCGCCGTGGCAATTATTGAAAAAAAATGGTGGTGGAAACAAAGAAGACCATAATTATACTCATATTAGAGGTGCTTTCTTAAATTCGACCTGGCTGGAGGGCTACCCGTGGCGAAGCGGTTAACACGTTGGTTCGGATTACCAATATTCGCGGGTTCGAATCCCGCCGGGTACTAAAGTTTTTGAAAGCATTTTTTTCAAAAAGCAGTACTCATATTAATTTACTAGAAGAGCTTCGAACCACTTCAAGATACTTTCATAACAGATACTTTCTAGGTTTTTTCATCCATTCTTAAATAAGAATGGATGTCCTAGTTGCATCTACTTGATTTACTCACATCTAAAACAATGAAACAAAATACAGTTATGAGAAACGCTAAACTACCATATAAAAAATTAACTGCGACACTTCGATTTTTAGCAATCGGGAGAACCTATGAAGACCTTAAATTTCGGCAACAGTTTTTCCTCAATCACTTTACAGTATCATACCAGAAACGTGTACGAATATAGTGACTGGATGTAGATGAGGATGACAGGTTTGAAAGACTTTGCAGGAAGGGTGAATTCAAATTAAGAGCCATAACTGTATGTGGTGTTGTTAAACTACCCGATTCAGCTGCTGCAAGTGTCTTATTAATATTTTTTCCTACTGGAATACGTTGCGTTTTATTTAAATCTCTAAGTTTTACCAATACTGTCAAACGATTGTCGGGTCGATTCGGTGGAGGAGGATGGTCTATAACAGATGTCAAAACGTCCTTTGCCTGTGTCGCTTCAGAGTTTTTTTTTATTCTAAATGATGAGTGACTTGATGAAGAAGGGGCCCCTATAGTTGCACCAAAGACTTCTTGTGTAACCTGCTCTGCCGATTCTTCCACTACCGATGATGCTGTCTCCCGAGAATTATCATGTAAAATTTGATATGAATTATTTAACAATGAAGGTAAGCTTTCCTCGCAAAATAATATTATTTTAATAAAAATACTGCGTTTCATAAATAATAAATATTATTTTTATGACATTTGTTCCACTACCGATAAATGCTGTCTCCAGAGAATTATCATGTAATATTTTGTTTTGTTTTAGTTCATTACGATCACAACTAGAATGGAAGAGAAAAGCTGCACGTTTAAAAAAATGAGATTTTCCGCATCTGCTTGGGGTTATTAATGGGAAGCATGTCCAGTGCGTAATGTAAGTTTACCAAGTAGAAGTGGATCAACATATTTTAATTATGAAAAAAAAAAGCATGGTCTTAATGGCCATAGTTGATGCTCAATATCAGTTCATTTTATGTGATTTTGGAACCAATGGACGTATAATTATCAGACGGTGGAGTCTTACAAAATACAAAATTCTTCAAAGGCTTAAGAATAATGATTCGAGTATTCCAAATGAAGAAACTATTTAACTCAAGATGTTTACCATACGGCTTTGTTGCTGATAACGTTTTTCCACAAAGAACTGAAATAATGAAACCATTTAGACAAGCCGAATCAGATACTACAAAAAAAAGGATACTATAGGACGTAACTATCGTGTTTCGAATTGTGGAAAATGCTTGTGATATTTCGACTTCAAATATACCATACATACAGTACAACTAAATAAAATTAAATCAATAATATGACTTGTTGTATATAACCCAATTTTTTGATTAAAAAGTTACTAAATTCTTATGTACTGTGTATCAGTTCTGAGCGTTTTGATCGCGAACAAACTGATACTTAAGAGGTCATACAGAGGTACAATACAAATGATTCTGCCATGAAACCCTTAGAACGAAGAACACAGGAAACACAGCCCAACCACCTTAAATGATAAGAAAAGAATTCATGAAATATTTAACATTTTTAAACTGCTTATTTGTTACTTTTGGGTTTGATACTTGAAATTTAGCCAATATTTTTTCGTAAGTTGCATTTTTTTTTGCCACGGTCGGTATTCTTAAGCTTTTACTTACCACAAGCAAGGTTCCGATCGATATATCTCTAAAAACTCTTTCAACCATTCGCGTTGTTTTGGCATGTTGTGTTTATTCGACCATTTATGTAAAAAAAACCATAAAAATAAAAAACAAAAAATAATAAAACGGGAAAACGGGTTAGGCCTCGAAGACCATGGTAAAAAAAACTATTCCTTTTGATTTATTTCTTTTTGTAGAATATGATGCAGAAATACATCACTATGCCATTTGGTACCCACGTTATTACCTGGCTGAAGGGTTATGTATGTAACACTCCCACCGTAGAAACGGCGATCGCCTGATTCACGAGTTGTCGAACATTTACTAAAAATATAGAATTAAAGGGGAAAAGAGGAATTGGCTGTGACCTTCAGTGCGCAGCCCTAAATTACTGCATGAAATATACAGCAATAAAGTTGCTGCGAGTATATTCAATCGCAAATAAAGAGAGAACTATCCCTAGAGTCCCATAATACATGAACACGCACAGGAGGAGGTCCACCACAAGATCGATAGGCTGGAAAAATATAGTCGACACTATTTTTCTAATCATCAATAATTAATAACACAGTTCCAGGCGTCTAAACGTCCAATTCTATAGAAAGTTAGTATAAAAAAACTTCTTAATCCGAGACACAAACAGAGACAGAAATGCACAAGACACGATTAGAAAAAAATTAAGTTTGAGGTTCAAATAAAATGAAATAAAAATAAATCTTGAGTTGGAATTGTGGTAAATAACCACAATTTGCAATTTACATTTGCAATTTAATACAAATAATGTCTTCAAGTGCTACACGATTTATTACGGGTTCGATTCCAGCTAGAAATAAGCATTTATACAACATTTAAATATTTATTTTTGCTACAAATCTAATTTATAAACGGGGTATTTGGGATCTTTTAGCGTGAGAGTCGCAAATGCATTAATTAAAGCTTTGCGGTGAAGTTCTTCCCGTTTCCGTTTTTGTAGACAGCAAGACAATAATTGAGTTTAAAAGCATTTTCAATAAGATATTCGATATATTAAATTCGAAATCAAGCAACTATTATGGTTTTAAAAAACACTATCAGCAAAGAATGCCATTATTGCCTTTTCATATCTGGAAAAAGTAAAACAATATTTACTGGGAATAAGTATTTTTATAAAATACAGAATCTATGTTAAAAAAAACATGACAGTAAAAAGGAAAAACATTCTTGAAACTCAAATTAAAATGTGATTATTGTTTTTTTCATTTGCTTAGAAAGCTTAAAACATTTGTATATGCTACATTTAGTATTACCTACGTTTACGTTATATTGCCACATATAGACAGGGTTGCCAACTAATTATCTTAGGTTGGTGCTAAATGACATCTCAAATAGTGCTAGATTGATAAAAAAATAAAAAATAGTGCTATTTTTTAGACATCAATTTTTTCTATGTGATTTTTGGATTCGAATGCCGCTTAATTTCAAATATACTCGCATTAAATTCTGTTTTGCAAAATACACGCATTGCTTTCAAACTATCTCAAAGAACAGGTCTAAGCCACTTTTTGTATTTTGGATCGTTCTTTTCTGTAATTTTGAACTTAACTCACTTTTTTGCTAAAAGGAATATCCATTTTTGTAGGTTTTATAGTTCATGAAACACTAAATTGACAAATTCACAACTAAAAACATTATCAGTTCCCTTCTACCAGTGATCAGAAAAAAAATCAGAATGATGGCTGTATAGTACTAGATTAAGTGCTAGGTGCTGAATGTTAAATTACAGTGCTGGAATTGCGAAAATAGTGCCAAATCTAGCACTGCAAGTGCTAAGTTGGGAACCCTGCATATAGATTATCACAAGACCATCTCAAAATGTTATTTAGCACGATTTAAGGCCGCATAACCCCCATAACAATAACCCAAATAGAATTCAATTTAAAGGAATTAAAAAAATACCTTGTACATCTGGTAATGAGGTCTTCTTTTTAAGGCAATTCCTTTAGAAGAAATTGCCGTTTAGGCGCAGAATGTCCAGTTCGCAAAATATCCAGCGGACGCAAAATGCCAAGTTCGCAGAATGTCCAGTTCGCAGTATGTCCAGTTCGCAGAAAGTCCAGTTCGCAGAATGTCCAGTTCGCAGAATGTCCAATATTCATCATAACGTTGTCACCACTAATTGGTGGGGGATTTAAGTACGAGTGATCACATGAAATAAATCACATTTATTTTTGTCACATTCATTTTAATTTAACATAAATTATTATTATAGAATAAATATAGAAAACGCTGCCGTTTTCTTGTAATTTCTCTTGTGTACTGAATAAATAAAATAAATAAAAATGATTTGGCTATTATTGGGTTTATACTTAGGTATAAACAGAGAGAATGCTGTAAACAATAAACATAATCTATGTTTTATGTGCTGTTTGTTTTCCGAAAATAAATAAATAAATCGGCAAAGTGAAGAAAAGGTGCTGACTGCTGATTGGGTATTGAGCAGGATTCATCCAGGAAACTAAGAAAGTACATATGATACATGTATCCTTGTATAATAAAAAAATATTGTATTAGTAAAAGATATTAATCAAATAAACGGGTGCTCTTTGCTTTCCAATTGAGGATGTTTTAAAGATTTGCTTGAGGTCAGAAGATTATAACATCAAAAACAGTGGCTGTACGTTACTGAGAAAAACGATAACGCGATTCTTGAAAATCACGACACAACAAACCGTCGACTTATATTTTTTTTTGCGGCGCATCTTACTGCCAAAGTACAACACTCCGAAATTACAAAATTGCGTTGTATGTAATCGCGAATTTAAAATAGATACGTTTAATACATCTAATTCACCATGCATTTATTCCCAATGGTGTTACCAGAAGAGGCCAAAGCAGTTACTGATTGTTTTTACAAATATTACGTTGGTGGCTCTTTGGAACTTGGTGGCACTTTACAGAACTTGATTTTTTTCTTGAAAATATTTTTTTAATTTTATTGTTTTACTCGCAATATTCCAACTTTACAAAACTCAGTTGAAGTCGAACAATCATTGGATTAGCCTTTTGAATTGTAGGAAACAGAACGCAATAACGAATGTAATTCTAGTGCAACTAAAGTTAAATTCATTTAAGAAATAAAACATCATTATTCAATACTATTGTTATTGACAGGTACATAATTAAAATGCCAGGAAAAATTCTTATTCTATTCTTATAGAATAATTCCTTAAGTCGAACAATCATTGGACTAGCCTTTTGAATCGTAGGAAACAGAACATAAGAACGAACGTAATTCTAGTGAAACTAAAGTTGAATTTTTTTGAGAAATGAAAGCATCATTATTCAATACTATTGTTATTGACAGGTACATAATTAAAATGTCAGAAAAATTTCTTATTCTATTCTCGTAGAATAATTTCTTAAGAAAATTCTTTGAACGTTAGCAAAACAGTAAAGCCCTTCAGCACAACAACATTGCAGTTCCAATATTAGATAAAAAAATATTGAGCGTTTTATGCACATAAGCAAATGCATTTTACTGTGTAAATGCATGTAAAAAATAGTTTCGTGAAAGTGTACGAGTGTAGTTAAAAATGAAAATCAGTGCCAAACATTTTTCTCGTTGCTTCCAAATCTCCCTACAAAGTTAAAGTAAAGTATCTAGCACCGTATTTGACTTAAACCTTCCCCTGCCTTGACTTATACGAGACATGCCTTTTAAGTTCTGTCGTTTGAAGAAAAAAAAAACTATATAACCTTATAGTACATTTTATTGTTTTTCAAAGTATTCACCACGAAGTTTAATACACTTTTCCATTCGCTCGAACCAGTTATTATAACATTTATTCCACTCCAATGTGAGGGTGTTCAAAATGGCTGACTTGAAAGCGTCGACCGCTTCTTCACTGCACTGGAACCTTTGACCACAAAGAGTGTTCTTAATTTTAGGAAATGTAAAGAAATCGTTAGGGCTTAGGTCAGGACCGTATGGAGGATGGTCGAGAATTTCTACGTTTTCCTGCTTCAAATACTCAATCGTTTGACGAGCGGTGTGTGAGCTTCCGTTGTCATGGTGCAGGATGATGCGTCGCTTTGGGCTAGATTTCCGAAGTTCGGCGATGACTTGTGGTAAACAAACTGTGGTATACCACTCCGCATTAACCGTTCTACGATCTTCAAGTGCAATCGTCGCGACATGACCGGTTTTCGCCACGAACGTAGCCACCATCTTCTTTGAAGTGCTTCGAGAGCGAACAACTTTAGTCGGCTTTGGATCGTTTTGGAAAACCCAGACTGTAGATTGTTGTTTGGAATCAGGATCGTAGGCATAGATCCAAGATTCGTCACCACTGATGATGTCGTAGACGTGATTTGACTCTCCTCGGTTGAACCTCTGAAGAGTTTTCTTACACCATCTGACGCGGGCCGCCTTATGATCGTCGGAAAGCAAATGCGGGATCCAACGGCAAACTAGTTTTCTCACACCAAGCGCCCCATGCAATATCTTTTAAATGGTTGTCCCTGAGATGCCTAATAACGCCTCTATCTCTCGATATGTCACATGACGATCTTCGACGATTAGTTGTCTCACAGCAACGATGTTATCTTTAGTGAAGGCGGATTTTGGACGTCCTTCACGAGATTTGTCACTAAGTGTGGTATGTCCACGCTCAAATTCCAAATACCAGCGTTCGATGGTCCGCAGACATGGGACTTCATCATGGAATACAGATGTTAACTCTTCGAAACACTGAAGTCGCGTGAGGCATCTTCGAAAGTTATAGAAAATTATTGCACGAACATTTTCCTTAGTAAGATTCATTTTCGTACGTGACCTGACAGATTCAAACCAACGCTGTGACTAAACAATTGCATTAATCCTAATGCTTTCAATTGTTTTGATATTCGAAATTCTAACAAATTTGAATTTTGAAAGTTCTAATTTTAAAATTGGCGGCAAATACAAACGACAGAACTTAAAAGGCATGCCTAGTATTATAACAACTAGAACCGTTTTGTAAATTCTCAGATATTGTGTCTAGTTATCACGATCCGTGAGATACAGCCTGGTAACAGACAAGACAGTGGAGTCTTAGTAAAAGGAACTCGTACCGTTTTACTCTTTGGGTACGGAACCCAAATTACCCAAACCCGGTAAGATGATTTGACATTTTCGATTTGATAGTGACCCATAATTTATTAATTTATACTGACTAAAGCTGTTATTTAAATTGGGACAAGGTTATTAATAAACGCAATTATGGAAGCCTTAGCTATCGTAACCGATTGCGAACAGTCCACAAAAGGACACCGATTCATAGAAAAAGAATACGCTCACCCAATCGTACGTAGGGGCGGAAATGCCTGGATGACATTAGAACCAGACTGACATAACCGCAGCTAAATACCACAGCATGTTGATATTGATATTTTGCATACTGACTTCCAAACTTCAATTTGAAAAGAAGCACTAAATAATGAATCGTATTTACCATCATTTAATAGGAAAGTCTGTTAGCCCTTCAAGCAAAATCTTCTAAACCGATTTCAAGAAACCCCGCACAGAAACAGATGAGCTATAAAAATAATAAAAACAGGAAAATCAAAAATCAAAATCAAAGTACGTTCATTAATTCGGATATTGGCAAGATATCTCTTTGAAATGTCAGTTTTTATATTTAATCTACTGTGTCTTCGGAACGCGACCTCCAATGAAAAGAAGACACAAGAAACTCATGGGGTTTTTTTTTCGTATATTTTTGTCGCATATATATTATTGAACAAAAGTGGAACTGGAGCAATAATCTATACTATAATAATCCTTACTAGTATTACAAGAACGAAAGTAACTCTGTCTGTCTGTCTATCTGTTCAAATAAGTTATAATATACAAAATAATAAACATAAAAAAATAATCTACTTAAAACATTATCTCATCCACAAACACACAACCCGCCCAACACCGCCCAAACCGCCCCGGGACCCACCACCAGAGTTCTGTGGTGCCAGCCTTGCATTCCTTTCCTACACTCTAGAATTTTATTATAAAATTCGTAGGTAGAACCATCTATTTAGGATCATAGGAAGTAACGCGCAAAAGGAATATTATTAAAATAAAATCATTTTCTAGTGTCGTAATTGTGTTAGAGCACCTTATTTGAGAGATAAGTGCATTCTCGAACGTCAGAATCCATTGAATATTTTATTTACCTTAGAATATCGATTATAGGTGTACTGCGGATGACAGATGCAAGGCTTTGGAGGGGGCTTCTTATAACTCTCGTGTGATGATATTTCGCTCTTTGGAGTTGGCGGGGTTTCATAACCTGACAAATAAATAAGGAAATGTAGCAGGACGTTACACGCAGCGCCGCGCGCCGTCTACTCTCAAACTAAGCAACTAGGTCAGTAAGGTGTGGGTACTAAACTATGGATATACTACGAACAATTCTTTTTTTTATGTAAATACATATTTTTGGTATTCTGTCTTTACCAAAAATATGTATTTACACACATAACCAGAAACAAAACATTTATAAAAATAAAAATGTGGAAACCGACACTTTTAGTGGAAAAAATCCAAAATAACTCAGTTAAGCATTTTATACCTAAAAGAAATTGTCCTTTGATGAAACTACGGTGAAGTACCAACAGTGGTGGTTGGTTGGTAGTGACCAACATTCATGCAAACAATGTATAAAAGGTAAGCATATTCGTTTTGTATAAGTTATGGAGTCTGTGTACTCCTCCTGGCTACCTAATCATGTTTGAGATCTACCCAAGGCAAAGCTCAAAATGCTAACGTAGATAATCCGGTCATTTTAGACATAAAAATAGTGATCAAATAAAGAAAATTCCGACAGAGCCAAATCTTCGTAGAGACCTTAGGTTTACCACAAGGAATAAAGTGTCAAAAGTCCCCATCAGTCCCATGTGAGCTTAGGGACTTATTCGGGGCCCAAGGTCAAAATTTTAGGTTTTTTGGATTTTTCTCGAAAACGGTAAGTTTTATCGAAAAAGTACCTCAGAGCAAAGTTGTAGATCTTAAAATTCTCTATAAAAATGGTCCCTATGATTTTTTCTCTAAGACCCACTATTTCCCAGATATTGTAAGAATCACGTTCTACATAATATGCACACATTTCCACACCACCTGTGTGGTGTGTTTTAACGTGGTATCCCCCGGTAGGCCTATTCCACGAACCTTTATGACGTTATTTTCAGGAACAATAATTATTTAATAGTATGAAGATTATTGATATGGGTTACCGAGTTTAACTGTCGTTCTAACTTTTTTTTATTACTTTAATCTGACTCATACTCTTCATATTCAACTTCAACAATCAGGTTTTCTTCAATTTCTTCTTCTTCTCCTTCCTGTTGATGAACGCTTTGAAATTGTTCAAATGAAGATGAATCAGCTGTTGTCTCTTCATCAAAATCACATGAATCTTCATCTCTTGTATTTAATTGAACATTTGAGCAAGAGACACCTTGGCAATTGGTACACGCTGAAGAACACTGCAACCCTACTTTTTTACAGCCACATTTGGCACTACAACCTTTCTTGCAATTGCAAAAAAATAGTGTTAAGAAGTTTTTCTGGAGCAGGGGGCAGTAAAGTTCGAATCGGTTCCAAAGTATTATTTATCAATTTCCAACCCCAGTCTTCATGGTTCAGTTCATTGCCTTGCACTTGCCATGTCTGAACTTGATAGTATACTCGAAACAAATGTTGAGTAGCAGATGCCGATGTTGGAGGAAGACAAGATAGCTGTAATTGCTTTTTGTTTCGTGTATTTTTTACAAATGTTAAATATCTGTACGTATCTATGCAATCAATTAGTATTTGAGGTGAAGAATTAATTTCTGTAAATACTTTTGCGCAGTCAATCAAATCATTTTTTTTCAAATAATTTAAAAATAATAAATAATAGACGATTCATCCGCGGTAGCCTTCCAGGTATACGTGAACGACACCACATGGACAAAAGAATAGGCAGATGTTTTTCAAGGCCAGATGCAGATGAAGAGCAGTGTTGGTCTAGTGGTAGATACCGCGACTTTCATTCCAAAGTTCGTGGTTTCGAATCCAGGCCGACCGCGCACCAATGTCTTTTTCTTTAAGAAAAATTTAAGTGCGCTATTTAACATCGCTCTTACGGTGAAGGAAAACATCGTGAGGAAACCGACATGTCCTAGGATAAACCACGGTCCGAAGGCAAGGGATATTCGCCAATGCGGGGTAGGCTCCCGTGGCGTCTTAAGCCCTCTAAGAAATCACGTACAATGGCCCAATTGTGAGGCTAAGTGCGGAAAAGGCTCAGCGAAACTAAACTAAACTAAGGCCAACTAAACTAAGGATTCGGTAAGGGACCGGCGGTCATTTTAGAGTAAATTTTTTAAGAATAGTATAATGTATACATAAAAGAGACACGAGTAGGCATTTTTGCTTGCTTGAGTACCTAAATATGTATATACGTGGCATGTGTGCATACTATGTAGAACATGATTCTTACAAGCGCAATATCTGGGAAATAGTGGGTCTTGAGAAAAAAACATAGGGACCATTTTTATAGAGAATTTTAAGATCTACAACTTTGCTCTAAGGTACTTTTTCGATAAAACTTACCGTTTTTGAGAAAAATCCAAAAAACCTAAAATTTTGTCCTTGGGCCCCGAATAAGTCCCTAAGCTCACATGGGACTGATGGGGACTTTTGACACTTTATTCCTTGTGGTAAACCTAAGGTCTCTACGAAGATTTGGCTCTGTCGGAATTTTCTTTATTTCAATTGTCTAAAATGACCGGATCAAGAATATGAGCTGCATTTTGGTAAATCCTAAAAGTTATTGATGACTTTATTAGAGAAAAAAATATGCCTTAACAGTTTTTTATTGATAACTTTTTTATCAGCTTGAACCTTCTCAACAACAAAGATATGGAGCTAGAAGAACAGTGCGGGAAAATCGTTTACCAAAGTGTCAAATTTAACATCAAATAATATGATAAAAAAAAACAAAGAGGATACTACGAATCTGCAATTAACAAAGAAGATGGGGTTATTGTTGTAAAACGGATGGATATCGTAATAGTTACTATTGCATCCGACAATCTGGGAGTGCAGCCAATATCCATGGTGAGAAGATTTACCCAAAAAGAAAAATCGATGGTTCAAGTGCCATGTCCATTCCTTTTGGATGAATATAACAAATTTATTGGTGGAGTGGATATAATGGATGAGAATGTAAACATGTACAGTTTGTACAGGATACATATAAGAGGAAAAAAGTGGTACTGGTCCTTGTTTACGTGGATGCTGGATGCATGCGTTCATAATGCTTGGCAACTACAAAGAAATAAGGACAAGATGTCTCAGCTCGAGTTTCGCAGAAAGATTGTTCTGAGTTATCTGAAAACGTATGGGGCAGCCCCAAAAGGTGATGGAAGGTGCTACATCCAAGTTGCCAAATGCTGCAAGATTGGACGGCCTCATTCTTTATCTACGAACGTATATTAAAAAATAGAAAATGTGTTGACCCAAAATGCAAAAACGAAAATCCGTCAGTAAGAACTAAAAGATTTATTGCGAGAATAATTGTCGGCTGTTATGAACTATGCGCCCAGATTGGTTGATCGGAACACCCAAACAATTTTATCTGATTGTTGTTATTTTTTTTGCCCCGTTAAGAGTGTGTTTGGACTTGAAAGCGGAAAGTTACCCTTTATAACTCTGAATGAAGTTGATTGGCATCGATGGAATCGAAATGAACAACGTAGAAAGGTTACGTTGAACCTCTATCGAGCTGCATTCAATTATAACGTGGAAATCGATTACAGTTCACAGCAAATCATTGCTATTGGACCAATGAACGTTGTGTGCCAATATTCCAAGGCATTTTAGTTTGAAAATAAAGCTCTTGGATTGTGCGAGAGCGGGCAGTTCAAACTGACGCCATTGGTACCGCCACCAGATCCACTACATTAATTCATTTCCGGAAATGTGCCAGATTTTAAACATTTTTTACTCATATTCAGCAAAACAATTATTGTTTTCAAATGGGTCATTTGGCGCAACAAAAGTTATTAAAGAAAATTTTAAGCCAACTATCAAGGTGTTCGAATTCAATAATCATAAATAAGGCAGGACGTCTATCGGGTCAGTTAGTTTACCATTAAATATAATTTTGTCAATGAAAATTGAAATCATATATTTAGTTTTGAACCTTGCTTGTGGAAAGTCAAAGATAAAGAATACCACGACAGTGGCAATAAAGATACAGCTTAATAAAAAATATTATTTAAAAAAATATTAAAGTGTTTCATCCTATGAAGCTATGATAACATGTTACTTCCAATGGTTACTTCAAGCAAAAAGAGTGAGAGAGCTGAAAAACTGAACGTGTGTAGACACTAGGAATGTCAGTTTTAACTGTACAGGTAAAACTGCACAGTTTAATCTAAAGGTCTGTAGAAGCCTTAACGCTCAATTCAAAACATACAAGATATTATGGTATTTGATTCTTCTAAGATAGAAGTTTGCCAAAACTCCTATAAACGACTCATATAAAACAAATATGTGAAAGAAATATAGTAAAATAAGGAAATACATATGTATATTTCGGAAGATTCTCATGTGTCCATGTTTTCTTACGACGAAAAAAAAAGCTCATTATATCGAGTCTGACACAAATTCTTGAAACAGAAACAGACGACCTCTGTGGCGCGTTGTGCAAAAGCGCGACTGCAATGCAGGAGGTTGCAGGTTCGATTCCCGCCAGGTGCAAGTATTTATGCTTTTAGAATAAATATTTGTGTCTGGTCTGGGTGTCCCTCTATGTATAATATGTATGTATTTACAAAAGAAAAATAAATAAAAGTATTATATCCGTTGTCTAGTCACCGTAACACAAGCTTAGTCGCTTACCACGGGGCTAGATAGCGCTGTGTGTTGTTCACAGAATAGAACAGAATAGAATAGAAATAGAAAAGATTAGTACAGAGTTTCGTCAATTGAAGGATGTTACTGATTTTTAGTAACAGACATTACGGAGTGTAGAAAATATTATTTTTTTCTTCCATAACTGCCGGACTATATTTAATTAACTTGGTTAGGTACAGACAACTAAGTCTTAAGAAACGGAACTTTCAAGAGAACTCCCAAGCCCTTTCAAGAAGAAACGACAAATGTGATTATGTGTTATCTTTGCTTTACTTCCGAGCAAAAGAAAGCAACACACATATAGCAGGATTTTCTCATTGTTGCTAGATAAAATGGGTATACAAATTAATAAATATAAATGCAAGAATAACCACAAATGAAGCCTTACATAACTTCACGAAAAAACAGTGTATTTCAATGAACTCAGGGTTATTAAGCTGTGCTCAGGACAGTCACCGATGCAATAACCATGATGCTTATGCAAATGACGCTGTTGCTAATGTAAAAGGCGACACAATACTCGCATGCCTCACAAACCGACTTTAATTCGATTCATAATATGAAACTAGTATTAAATAAAGAAAAGAGCCACAGACTCATTTCAGGCTCATTTCAGGCAGGAATAAAAAACTCTCTTTTTAGTGCAGCTGGTAGATGGGAGACAGAACATTTTGTTTTGTCATATTTCGAAATATCAAAAACAAATGAAAGAGCTTAATCATGGATATATCATCGCAATGGAATTATAAGAAAACTATATTATAAAAGTTACATATTTTAATTACAATATATTAGGATGCTTTAAGTGGATTAGATAAATGACCTATTCGTAAAATGGAAAGACGGCGAAAAAAGGACTCGTTCTCGGAATGTCTTATTCGTCAATGGACTTGTGATTTAATGAATAAAAAAATGATTTGTTAAATTGCGTAAAATATAAATTATTTAAAATACATTACATTTTGAATAGTTTTTTTATTTTTTGTAGCTCAAGGCTATTTTATCTAGATTTTTTTAAGGAATAATAAGCATTAAAAATTTTTGAATGTGTATCTTTACTTAAAAAAATTCTTTACATTTTAGATAGTAAAACAATCGTATCTACTTAAAATTTATTTTCATCGACTGTATCTATTAACCCGCTTTAGGATAGAATATAATTCAGTCTTAGTGGTTTTTGGGCATTTTGTGGAGAAGTTTTTTTTGGCATTTCTAAGCGCATAGAAAATAAGGCATTTTGAGATTCAGTCCTATCGTAACGTAAGCGTTAAAATGTACCTACATTTTTACATTATGGTCGCTACACAAACTTACTGACAAAATTCGATCGCTATTAAAATAAACTAGCTTGTTAACTCTTTGACCGTTACCTTTGAAGTTGTCGACCCGTCTAAGTGTTCTCTTCAGTTTTTTTCTCATCCGTTTTTCCCAAGCAATTGCAGCGGCTGTAATAGCAAAATAAATTAGGTTGTTTTTACTCAAAGAGGTGGACGAGGCTTTGCAAAGAGATTTAAACTTATTTGGTTGGACACGATGTTAAAAAATTTAAAACAAGTTTTGCCCGATCCCGCGGAAATATCTGTATTAAAAGTATCATAACTATAAGTTAATCGAAGTGTAGGTACTATTTGCATAGCAAGTTTCATCGAAATCGCTTTCGTAGTTTTTGCGTGAAGGAGTAACAAACATACTCGTTTGCTTACTTACATACCTACTTACACGCCAATTTTCACATATATAATATTAGGATATAAGCACGGTAGGTAGGTAGGTATACAAAGAGGACCAAGAGAGTACAAAAGAACTACCAGGGTAGCAAGGCTATAGTAGACAGATCAATTAACATAGATCTGGCACCCGACCTAGTCAAGATGAGAGGAAGTAGGAAGTTTCCTGAATTATCTCAAGAGGATCCAGAGTGGCTAAGGAGGATGGGATGTAGAACCCAAATATCAGATTTAAAAAGACCCCAAAAAGAAGGAGGTACGATACGGAAACAAAGGAGGAGTCAAGCAGCTCAGACTCATCAGGAGGAGGATGCAGCAGACAGAGCGGGGAAGAAGCGCAAGAGAACATGAGCCGACAATAGGGAGTCTAGACAAGGCAAGTGTCCCACACAAGGCAACCAATCTACTACTATTTACTATTTCTTTAATCGAAATTTTCATAAATCTTTGAACAAAGTTTGTATTGACATACAGGGCACTCTCCTTAACATCATACTTGTTAATTTTCTATGGGTAAAGGTCTATGATAAGAGAGTTAGATTAGGACACTAATTGATCCCGATATTTCCGAATCGGAACTTACGCGGGTGATACCGCGGAGCGCCTGTAATAAAAATACATGTTGATTTAGAACAAAGTTGACAAAGATAACAAAACATTAAGCTCCAACATCCGGTGTTTTCACTCATATTGTCCGGGTAAGCAGATTTTAGATACGGCAGCCTTATTTATAACTCACGAACGGCTGACCCAATTTGGCTAAAAAATGGTGGGGAACCAGGAGAAGGACATATTATGTTACTTAACTTTTTTAGAGAGTAGTGGTAGAGTGTAGTAGGGCAGGGTAGTAGTAGTAGTGGTAGGGTCGGGTAGTAGTAGGGTTGGGTAGTAAAAGTAAGCTAGGGAAGTAGTAGTAGGGTAGGGTAGGGTAGTCGTAGGGTTGGGTAGTAGTGGTAGGGTAGGGTAGGTTAGGGTTATATTTTTTTTGTGATTTAATAGGCAGGCCAACGTCTCTCGGATCAGTTTATCGATAAAAAAAATATATTTTTAAAAAACGCTAGTTTTTTAAGTTTTAACAGTAATCTGTAAATATTAATTTGAAAATAAATTCCCAGTGTTAAGTTTTACTGAAAATGATACTAAACTTTGGCTGGGTTTCACAGCTTCATCGAGCTAACCAATCCGGATTAGCTATAATGGAATTGCAAATGACAATACAAAATGTCAGACCATCCATGAAATACAAAATTTATCGGTAGTACTATTAAATGATGTATCACCGATGAATGTCGTACTTCACGGATGGTCAACACTAGCTATTCCGACCTGTTGATTAATTCGATCTAAATAGATGTGCAAGTGAGCCTTAAATGCAGTACCCGACCTAAAATAGCACTTTTATAAAATTATCTAAAATTATTTCTATCTATATAAAATAAAGTCGTGTTAGTTACATTTTTTATAACTCAACAACGGCTAAACCGATTTGGCTGAAAATTGGTGAGGAGGGAGTTTAAGAGGACAGTCTACCTACTTTTTTCTCCATACAAACTTTAAAAACGTAGTCGACTGTTTCCTCCTTGGATAAAGATAGTAGAAATAATAATGTTTATGCTATAAGTCCTTTAACCGCTATGACCATTGACCATGCCTCTATGCGTTTTGATTTTTTTGATTATAATTTTTTCTGAATTTTATTTATATTCTAATAAAAAATGAAAAAAATCAAAACGTAGGGACATGGTCATGTCAGATATAGGTTGTATGGCATAAACGTATTTGCTCTAATGTCATTATCCAGGGAGGAAACAGTCGACTACGTTTGTATGGAGAAGGACATAGGATACTCTTTTTCTTTTTTTTTGCCTCTAACGCGGAACGAAGTTTACCGGGTCAGCTAGTTTTTAATAGTGAAAGACCAGATCCCCTGCCTGCATCAAAAATCTAGATGTCTCTCCTTCGTATAATGAACTAAGGGTGACAAAGGAAACCTTTTAATTATCAAACGCCGTATATTGCAGTTTTTTCTCTTGTACAGCAACTACTATTTTATTAAAAAACCGACCAAGTGCGAGTCCGACTCGTGCACGAAGGGTTCCGTACCATTATCACAATTGGGTACGGAACTCTAAAATAAATACTGGATGTATCAAGCGATTTATCTTTACCACTGACGCCAGTTTATCACTAGATGGCGCTAGTGGTAGAAGTAAATTACGCTTACGTTGCGATTTACCGTGAAAAATCAAGTTTGTTGTATGGGAACCTTACATAAAATAAATATTTTTTTTAGTTTTATTTGTTGTTATGGCGGCACCAGAAATACATCTTCTGTGAAAATTTCAACTAGACAGTTTCACTATCACGGCTTATGAGATACAGTCTGGTGACAGACAGACAAACTTCGAAGTCTCAGTAATAAGGTCCTGTTTTTACCCTTTGGGCACAGAACCCTAAGAAACAACAATATACAAGAAAAAACGCATTCGAGTTCAAAAGAGAAGCGCGAACAATGAAGAGGCCTTATTGTTATGTAAATATTGAAAAAACACTGTAAATATTGCAAGCGTGTAATTTTATTACAATATTTTTATAACTTTGTTTACAAGAATAATTTAAGTTAAAATAAAATATGCAATTCGGTGCGTATTTTATTTGCAATCGTATTTTTGTTGGAAAAATATGATAATGGTTTTTATTTTACCTTTACCTGATTTTGTTAAACCACCAAAAACCAACCGTAAGACTATTGTTTACATTTTTCATCTATACCCTGTTTATATATCTAACTTATATCAAAAAGGTAAACAAATAACTGTCAATTTTTAAGGAAAAAGTATAAATAAAGAGCTGTATCTTTATGTCAAATGTATGGGATTTTCGTTTACATTTTTGATCTAAGTTTCTAAAATAGGGTATAAGGTTCTGGGAGAAAATTAGAATGAAATTGGTACTTCGTTTTCGTCACAACACGGGAAATGAACAGGCAACCTTTTGCGCCACAAACGGTGTTTACCAACAGCATTACAGTTATTGGTAAAACTAAAGAGTTTAATTAACCAAAGTTACCATCCGATACCAAAATACATTTCAATATAATAAATAAAATAGACTTGTTATATTGTCCCATAGAACAATTTAAGATAAATGTTATATATGGAACAAAAAAATTAAGAATGTTTTTTCTTTTATGTCCCGTTGAGGTCAGTTCTTTAGAACAAATGGCAACTATCACTAAAATATAGACTACTATCCGTATCACGCGGTTTTACTCGCGTAAGTCCCGAGTCCATGAGAATATGTTACTCTTCGATAATGTAGCTTCCTTTTGGTGAAAGATGTTTTTAAATCGGTCCAGTAGTTTCGGAACCTATTACTTACAAAGAAACAAAAAAATAAAACTTTCCTCTTTATAAAATTAGTGTAGAAAGATGCATCCGTTCAGCAGTTATACATATAGCATACGTTATACAATTTTTTAAACAAATTTGACGATTAAAAAACCCTATAAGGCCCGTAAATTTTAGGATCCGTAGATACATATAAACCCGCTCTAAGAATGCACCATAGGAAAGAAAACAACATACCTTCCCTATCCTTCTCGATGACAAGCAATTCGAACATTTTATAAGCATTAAAATACAACTGGGCTATGTCTTCCTTTATCTCATAGACCGGAATTTCCATAGCTTCCTCGACGCACTTCGTGAGTTCGACGTAGGCCGTGTCGTAGCGCAGCGCTCTATCGTCGACACCTAGATAAATGGCCTTGTCCACCGTGTTTGAAACCACAACGAAAAAGACCTCGGATAATGTCGGCTCGGGTGTTGGTATTGGCTCTGAAACAAAATAATTACGTAACGGTAAAACAACCACACCATGATAAAATAAAATGTTACGCCAGGTATGCCATTCCGGTGCCAACATAACATTTTGAGGTTTGAAGTCATAACATTTAGAATGTTGACGTCATCTGTTTGGACTGACGTACTTGTTTTCTTTGATCATGAACCTTACAAATAAACCGCATGGAGCCACTTTTAAAGCCAAGGTTCGAAACCTGATAATATATAATCTTTTAAAATTGTTTTTTTTAATTAATGGATTTCATTTATTATCTCGTTACTAATTTCGAAAAAAGTATAGCACTACGTGTTACGAAACTCGGGGTAGTATTACTACTAGGGGAATTTATCTAGGTGTAAACCATACTTGTCATACACTTCATTAAATGCGCCGGATGTGCATTGAATGAAGTGTATAAAGACTAGGTACTTAGAAGGTATAAATGCTATTCTCTCACCTCTGATTGTAACGAGCCTCGAGATAATACAGTTTATTAATCTTTTATGGCAGTCTATTTCGAAAGAATAAATATTATACTTATTAAGTTAGATACAGGTTTCGAATGCGGTCGATGCATACCTAATAGATAGATAGGTACCACAATCTAAGAACCTGTAAAAAGGTCTAATGCGTTGCATAAAGTTCGTAGATTAGGTACCCACAATTCTATTTCTAATATTACATATTGTTTATCTTATCTTATCTTAATTAGTTATAACGGAAGTCGGTAAGTACCTGCCTATAAATATGTATTAATAAAAATAATGAGCTTTATTCCATGAAATATACAAGACCTACACGTTTGTGCCTAACGAACCAAATAATACCTACGGCGGCACTAGAGATATAAATGGGTATAATTATTTTTAGCGCTGTTTTTCCCAATCTATAGATAAAAATATCTGTTCAATAACACTACCGCATAAAAACGTCACAATCTTTTAATAAGAAATCACACTTTAGAAGGCTTTTAAACTGGGTTGGGTTCCATTTTATTTGACATTTATCTTTTATCTGTAGAAAGAAAATTCAACCCTTAGTGGAATAAAGGTATTTGCAATATTTGAGTTAAAATATAAATGAATAGGATATAAATTAGTAACATAGCCACAGGTCAAGACAAGCTAAATTTCAATGGCCGGAAACATGAAAAGATTTTTTACTTGAAAACACGACGTTTGAAACAAGCGAGCTCTGTTTTGTTACTTCAAACAAAACAGAGCTCGCTTATTCCGCGAAACCGTCAATATTCAGTTGATATTACAAAACGGATAGCTACCTATGTCAAATTGGACGAAACAGTTTAATCAATGGTACTGTTGATGATAGCCGATAGAATAGTCCAGCTCTTAACCCGCGTCCTATGTTATGTGATTTCAAGCGAACACGATTGCAAATTGATCCGACAGGCGGTGACAGACGAATTCAATGCAAACGGTTTATTAGAACACGAATCGCGAGCGGTTTTGCCCTACTACGTTTTGTGGCGTCTTCGTCCCGGTCGCATTGTCAGTTCGAAGCCGTCGCGTGCTTCGATTTAGCCGAATAGACTTTGTATACCCATAAAGGTCATAGCCCGACTCTGCTCCCACCCGGCAAAAATAATATAATTCAAATATGGGCTTTAAATATTACTCTTTAGATATATTTTACACTGACTGACGAGCAGTCTGACGGCGGTAAGCTCGCTGAAAGCGAGCTATCTGCTAATTTATGATGCCAATGTAAAATATATCTAAAGAGCAATATTTAAAGCCCATATTTGAATTACATTATTTTTGCCGGGTGGGAGCAGAGTCGTGTAAGTGGGCTATGACCTTTAGTCTAACGACTTACATTTATCATGGATTTAGGGGACAAGCAAATACTACTGGAAAAACCCATTTATTAATCATATTTATTTATTAATTATTAATTGTATCAATCCTGGTGAAAGGACCTCTAAATTTCTCGAAAAGTTGAACGTTGAAACAATGCTAAAAGTAATAAGCACAACGCGATTTAAACCGAAAAATATCCAACATCGCGAAAACAGAAGAAAAATCTACACATTTATTACTTCTCTTCACTTCTCTACTTTGATTTTGGAATTTACCAAAATCAAAATGGAGTAGTGATTTCAATTTCATACGGTTTTGACGCAAATTTTGCGATATAACCACCCTAAACATCCTTAATGTTAGTTGCTCTTACGATACATAGCCTGCCTGCCTTTGCATGATTTAAAGTTTCTATATCTAAAAGTTTTAGTTCACTGGTTATGCAATAGTCAAACTCAGTAAATATACTTGCACCCTGTAGCCCGGGCACATCTCAAGCTATATAACCACTTACTGTGAGATGGTCAGTGGCAAACGCTCATCTATCGAGTATAAAAACTGTGCATTTTATTAAACGTGACTTTAAAATACACCCACCTACGCTTATGGAAACGTGGCGAAATAACAGGAAAAATAAACAATCTAGTAATTAAAATTCGCTATAAATAAAATTGGAGTTGCCGCTAAGTTTACTAAATTAACTCTTGCAATTAAGTTATCGTCGCGTGGCCACGAAAAAAGTTAGGCAGGCACGTGGTTAACTCGATTATTGTTAAAAAAATGCTTCAACGTTTCACCACCCACCGCATGAAAGTTTAGATATTGTAAAATTCAGGTCGAAACTAACTAACGTATTCCTGGCTTCCACGTGAATAAACAGTTTCAAAACGAATTAATGTTTCGAAAATTTGTTTTCCTCTTTACTATTGTTATCGGCTGCAAAAATTTCGGGTTAATTTAAGGAGATTTCCTCATTTATTTTCGTTTTTAGATTAAGGTATTTACTAAGTTTGCGGAAGATTGCGCAAGTGTTCGTAGCCCTTGACGTCAAGGCGAGTGAGCAACCGGAAAAATTGTTATATTTACCTGGAGTTGGAAGTGTAGTATCAGATGTAGCGATAGATATAAAAGTGGAGGACGGCGTGTCCGGTGTGGGAACCGGAGTTGCCTTCATCGACCACGGCTCCGGTGGGTAATGTTTCAGTGTGATATCCTTTAGATCGATCTCCAGACATCCGTCTTCGTACTTAAACGGTGGTTTATCTTTCTATAACAGACAAATTAATGTTTCTTCTACTAGACATATTTTAAAGGAGACATGCAATATCAAAAATCCACGTTTGTTGTATGGTAGCCTTAATTGTTTATGTTTGCTTCTATAGCGGCAAGCAACAGAAATAAATTTCATCACGGTTAATGATATACAGGCTGATGACTGATGACAGACAGACAGCTAGACAGACAGACAGCGGAGTCTTAGTAAAAGAGTCCCGTTTTTACTCTTTGGGTACGGAACTCCAAAAATAACGCAAAACTAAAGTAATTTAAGTTTTTTCTTTTCTTCTAAATAATATGGAAAGAAATACAGAATACAATACTGACTTCTTATAGCGAAAAGCCTAATTGCCATAGAATTCGTCTAACTTAGTAATCTTGTCTACATAGTAATAATTACTAATAATAATAAAAAACCAATACTGTTTTAGTGCAAAGTTTATACATTGTTTATGGGACCTGTAGATTTAATTTTATATAAGTTTATTACTTGGGTAGAATTTTATTTATAGGTTTTGTAGTGATGTATATATTTTGTATTTAGTTTATTTTTATAAAAACCTAAGAAGAAAGAATGTAAATAAATGAGAAAAATAATAAACGAAAAAGTTTTTGCGCAAATTAAGATGTTTGTCACCCTTTCATGCAAAATCGGCTGAGATTGCAACATCACTTCGAATGTAGACAGGCGAAGTTCTGAGTTACACATTGCCTATTTCTAGTGACTTACGCGGGAAATGTCACTTAGCTGATTTTATAAAATTGTCTTTATGTATCTGTATACAAACAAGTACCTATGTTTACAAATAATAATTACAATGTATAATAGGACGACCTGTCGGGACGTGGCGGCAATAGAAGGTTTTATCTTCCTTTGTAGTCACTCGATATTGATTAGTTACTCATACTCATACTCATACTCATACTCATTTATTCAGACCATAGGAACACTACAATAATTAGTTATTATTTCTGGAACACTTAGTTACGTCAAAATTAATAAAATAGAGATATAACTTAATTTGTTTTAGAATAAAATACATCATTGGTACATAATTGAATTAAAAAAAAAGATATAACTGAGTATCGGTGTTGCTGCTGTAAACGGGCATTGTCAGAATAATAATATTAATTAATAATAATATACAAGTCAAAAGAAAAATAAAGTTTACAAATGAAAAATAATGTCAGTAAATGAAGTTATTTGCAGCTGTACTTACGCGCTTAGGGGAGAAATAAGCTGAACGTTATTTAAGATGAAATTGTGGGATTGATGTGAAAAGAAATAACTGAACTACATAAAATACCTTCGTGTAGGGCCCCTCGGGTGATACACCAAGCCTCTCCCTGACTTCACGATCGATTTCGTCAGCTGGTCTCGTAAAATGTTGAGCAGCTTCCCTCAGAATATCTTTCCGTTTTGCTGATTGAGTCATCTTACTCACGAACATCTCTATCATTGCTTTCACCTAAAATTATAGTTAAACCAAAACACAGTACGAAAACCAATTACAAATAAACAAACATCGCTTCAGAATTAATCCGAAAACCCAATCAAATGCTCTCGAAAAATCACATAACAAACTCTAAACGTCCATTTAATTGGACACTCGCTTTAATCTCAAAGACTAATAGAGTGAATCCTAAATTGAAACTAGGTAGGCCGGAAACAGAGAGTCGTCGAATAGACGACGCTAATTAAAAAGGGGTCGATGCAATGTTCAAATCATCACAGATCTACGTATTATCTACGTACGTAGTTAGTTAGCTACGCCGCGCCGATGGGGTGATTCCTGTTATAATTATCGGCGTATCGTCTACTCCCTGATCAAAACATCGCAGACAGGTGCGGTAGGGTCGGTCGTCGAACATTGAAGTACGCAGTTACTCACTGACGAGTAATAATACAAGTGCCACTTGGATTCGGACGAATTGAGTTTTTGAGGATTAAGACGTTTTGGGATCATGAAAGTAGAGTGCTTATTTGTGTTTTTGTTAGTGCCTTTACTCTGAAGCGCTTTCCACGCTAGGTATTACATTTGGACTGTAGGTACCTATTGATTATATTATGATAGGATTTGGTTAAGTTGTGGAGGTATGTGATAAGCTTTTAAAAAATTATTTCTAGGTTACTATTCGAAACTAAAACTAGTTATTCTCCTTTCATCATCTAACTTTACCCTATCTCATAAATTTAAATTTTAAACGTAAACAAAAATCCCATACATTTATTTGAAAGTGAGAGCTCTTTGTTTACATTTTTGCTCTAAGTTTCTGAAATAGGGTATAGTATATTTGCATAGAAATATGACTTACCTCAGGATGTTCAGTAAGGTACGCTTCCTGCTCTATCTGCAGAGTAATGCCGAGTCTGTTCGTGCATTCTCTCTGACACGCTGTCACCGCTGGGTAATCCTGATACAGAAGACCTTCGGCAGGAAACCCTCCCGATGATTGACCTTTCATAAACTTCCAAATCGGCATAGTTATAAGTAAAGAAATTGCTGCAAAATTAATTATAAAGTATACACAAAATATAATTTATTTCATTATTTCTAAACATGAATAATCAATAGGTATATTATGTATAAATATATTTTTAAATATTTATGATTAATTTACCAAACCGAATTCCTTGTCAATTAATGATGTAGTTTGTCAAGATTGACAATAATTGTCAAATTTTCACTTTTTATGACACGAATTATGCATGAATGAATCTACGGTTCGTGGACGGAGGAAGTATGCAGTGAAAATTTAAAAAAATCCGTGTCCGTCAGGATGAAAAGTCACTATTTTTTTATCGGCGTATTTTACGTTGCATTTATGCTCATGAATTGCTTCCCAATTGCTTCTATTTACTTCCTATTCTCAGAATATTGCTTCCATCGTAATTTAGAAGAAATAAAACATTTTAAGGTGACCGTTCATTCTGATGTCTGTACGGCCGGTCACCTAGGCTTAGTGTCCTTGATAATTAAAATAATTGAAATTAGTGGTGGCCATTAATTGCTTCCCAATTGCTTCTATTTACTTCCTATTCTCAGAATATTGCTTACATCGTATTTTAGAAGAAACAAAACATTTTTAGGGTGACCGTTCATTCTGATGTCTCCACGGCCGGTCACCTAGGCGTAGTGTCCTTGATAATTAAAATAATTGAAATTCGTGGTGGCCATTAATTGCTTCCCAATTGCTTCTATTTACTTCCTATTCTCAGAATATTGCTTCCATCGTATTTTAGAAGAAACAAAACTTTTTAAGGTGACCGTTCATTCTGATGTCTCCACGGCCGGTCACCTAGGCGTAGTGTCCTTGATAATTAAAATAATTGAAATTCGTGGTGGCCATTAATTGCTTCCCAATTGCTTCTATGTACTTCCTATTCTCAGAATATTGCTTCCATCGTATTTTAGAAGAAACAAAACATTTTTAAGGTGACCGTTCATTCTGATGTCTCCACGGCCGGTCACCTAGGCGTAGTGTCCTTGATAATTAAAATAATTGAAACTCGTGGTGGCCATTAATTGCTTCCCAATTGCTTCTATTTACTTCCTATTCTCAGAATATTGCTTCCATCGTATTTTAGAAGAAACAAAACATTTTTAAGGTGACCGTTCATTCTGATGTCTCCACGGCCGGTCACCTAGGCGTAGTGTCCTTGATAATTAAAATAATTGAAATTCGTGGTGGCCATTAATTGCTTTCCAATTGCTTCTATTTACTTCCTATTCTCAGAATATTGCTTCCATCGTATTTTAGAAGAAACAAAACATTTTTAAGGTGACCGTTCATTCTGATGTCTCCACGGCCGGTCACCTAGGCGTAGTGTCCTTGATAATTAAAATAATTGAAATTCGTGGTGGCCATTAATTGCTTCCCAATTGCTTCTAGTTACTTCCTATTCTCAGAATATTGCTTCCATCGTATTTTAGAAGAAACAAAACATTTTTAAGGTGACCGTTCATTCTAATGTCTTCACGGCCGGTCACCTAGGCGTAGTGTCCGATATGGCCAATTTAAAACAGCCAGGGTCAAGTTTTAGAATATTTCAAGTTTCTTCTTGGACTTTCGGCGGGAAATCGGAGACAACATGTCGTGCTCCAATTTTATTTTCGTTAAACTATGTTGTAAACTCGGTTAAATTGTGTAATTTTGGTGGAATCTTATTCAATTTAGTTCCGTGAATGTGCACGAGTGTAGTGAAAACAAAATTGAGTGTTAAACATGGACTTTCCTTCGTTCGCGCCGAAGGTCCTTGAAGGTTATAGTAAAGTGCCACCGCTTTACCATAGCCCCTGACTTGAAACTATAGGCCCGATCGGGCTAATTTCATGCAAAATACTTGATACTGGCAAGATGTACAAGATGTACGACGCCAAAACTATAATAAGAAGAAACTTGAAATATTCTAAAACTTGACCCTGGCTGTTCCAAATTGGCTATATCGGTCTCAGACCGAAATAAATAATAAAAAAAAAGTTTATTTATTTTTAAACCCCGCGGTTTCACCCTCGTAAGTTTTAATATCGCCGAATCGGATATAGGGATCAAAAGTAGTCTTTCTTCAAAGTCCTATCTATCTGTATACTAAAATTTATCAAAATCGGTACAGTGATTTAGGCGCTTGAGCCGTATTTTTGAACTACTGGAATTAAATTCATATGCGAAAGTTCCTATTCCGCATGCTTGCTCTCGCTCGTTGTTTATGTGCGTGTGCGAGACCGCGCATCTATTCATTAGCTTTTCGCCTACGTAAGAGTTTTCTGACGGTTAAAAACTCCAGAGACAAGGTTTCATACAACGGTGCTAAGAGTGGCAAAAAAACAAGAAAACTATCGAAAAAAAAACAAGACGATCATGTTTAGACTGGTAGGCCGCTCGCAGCGCTGTTGTATGAAAGCTTTGTCTGTATTCCTATTCTTTACTCATGTGGATTAGGCGTGTAAGCGTAACAGACAAACAGACAGAGTTACTTTTGCATTCATAATATTAGTAAGGAAGTAAGGCTTAGCACGCACTGCAGTAAAACACCTGCGTTTTATCGTAGATCTGAAACCGCAATAAAATGCAACCAAAAAAGCTTACTGCAACCGCACGCATTAGTGATTTGTTTCAGTGACTGATTTTAAAAACGTAGGAAATTGCGTTTTTTAAATCAATCACTAAAAAAACATTAATGCCTACGCTTACATACAAAGCTAAATTATGTTGCATTTTTTGCGGTTTCAAACCTACGGTAAAACGCAGGCGTTTTATCGCAGTGTGTACTAAGCCTTAGGGATAAATGTGATGTGACACTATGTTTTTTTTTTTGCAAAATAATCTGTTCTGGCACTGTTGTGCCAAAGAGGTTAAAATCACTCTGTGAACAAAATGCACGACCAACCATAGAGTTTTTATTCATTCATCAAACAGAAGTTTCGTTAACCGAAGCATATTTTATACCAGTTAATTTGTGTTTTAGCGAGAAAAGGTTATCTTAAATCCATGTATGGGCCTTTGCATAGTCCATTCATCTTGATTTTTTTCGATCTCTTGTCGCACAATGAAACATAAATATTTGGATAGAAGAGACATAAACAAACAGAAAAAAAACGTGTGTTAAAAATAATCGCTAATTTTTATTAAGCTAAAAAAAATTTAGCTAATTAATTAATTAAATTAATTAGCCGCTAAGCTCGGCCAATTATTATTTACTGAGCTTACGCTCGGCCGATTGTTATTTTTAAAAAAAATCGCATACGATTTTTTTTTTCTTTTTTGGCCCCGGACTCTTGAGATGCCATTTCGCATACAATTATGTAGCTCGGCTTATTTGTAATTTTTTTTTTAAAATATTCGACCGAGCTAACGCTCAGCGCTCGGGCGATTATTATTTTTAAAAATTACGACTACCAAGTAGCTCGGCTTATTTCTAAACAATTTTTTTTAAATAATCGACCGAGCAAACACTCAGCCGATTATTATTTTAAAAAATTCCTCTTAAAAAAAAAGAGGATTTTTTTTCAATAAAAATTATTATAATTTTAAAAATATCCGCCTACGATGTAGCTCAGCTTATTTCTAAAAATCGACCGAGCTGACGCTCGGCCGATTAGGTATAATATAAAATAGTACTTACTTATGCAATTATATATTTTTTTGTACCACGTTGCCATGGTTACCGTGTAGCTCGAGCTACATGGCAACATGGTAGGTGTTAGATTTTTTTCGTTACGAAATTTGTTCAATGAAAGCCTAAGGCCCGCGAAAAAAGCTATGGAATAGCTTAAAAATATTCCATCATATGATTAAAGTTACGGTTACAATTTTGATGATTTTTAGTTACACTTTTTGTAGCTCTATGTATGGAGAGCAAAACTAAAAGCTTTTACTAAATATTATTCTACTGTAAAAAATATTGAAGATTCTACAGAAAATTTCCAGGGTTTATTAATGTCTTATCACGTTTGATGAACCAGTTTCCTTTATGGTCCAGTATGATAAAAAAAAATCTATACAAATCTAAAATAGATAGACCCACATCTTCAAATGTGGAATCTTATAAAAAAACTACTGTTTCAAATCGGAACTAAGTCACAAAGATTACGTGTACCTAGACGAATTTATTATCAAACATTTTGAGTTTTTGACTGGTAGGTATATTAAAAATCGCAAATAGTAACTAAAATATTATAAACAATAAAATTATAAATAAAAAAGAAACTAAAGAATCAATAACTGTAGCTGAACAAAAGGAAAAAGTTAACAAAAAGGTCTAGGAGTATACAGATGATTTAATTTTCTCAGATCATCCAAGTTTGGTAGAGAATTGGAGAGGTACCTATGTCGAGTCGTAAATGAAAAAAGCAGACTAGAAAATCAAAACAGAAGGTGTTTCTGCTCTTGAATGAAACAATGTGTGACACCAACAGCTGTAAAGAGGCATATAAAATTCGATCGTCTATTGCTAAAACATATTTCAAAAACTTTTAAAGAGGAGATGTGACTGAAGTAGATTGTGAATGCAATATTCTATTTATTTTTGATAAAAATCTGATTTAATGTTGTCTTTACAATGCGGATAAAAAGGATACTATAAATATATTTTTACATAATACATAACACTATTTTAAACAACAAAATGTATATAAATAATTATGACCAGGCAGTTCTTAGCACATAATCCACCGTGCGTCGTGACATCAGAATGAACGGTCAACTTAAAATGTTTTGTTTCTCCTAGAATACGATGGCAGCAATATTCTTCGAATAGGAAGTAAATAGAAGCAATTGGGAAGCAATTAATGGCCACCACGAATTTCAATTATTTTAATTATCAAGGACACTACGCCTAGGTGACCGGCCGTGGAGACATCAGAATGAACGGTCACCTTAAAATGTTTTATTTCTTCTAAAATACCATGGCAGCAATATTCTTAGAATAGGAAGTAAATAGAAGCAATTGGGAAGCAATTAATGGCCACCACGAATTTCAATTATTTTAATTATCAAGGACACTACGCCTAGGTGACCGGCCGTGGAGACATCAGAATGAACGGTCACCTTAAAAATGTTTTGTTTCTTCTAAAATACGATGGAAGCAATATTCTGAGAATAGGAAGTAAATAGAAGCAATTGGGAAGCAATTAATGGCCATCACGAATTTCAATTATTTTAATTATCAAGGACACTACGCCTAGGTGACCGGCCGTGGAGACATCAGAATGAACGGTCACCTTAAAAATGTTTTGTTTCTTCTAAAATACGATGGAAGCAATATTCTGAGAATAGGAAGTAAATAGAAGCAATTGGGAAGCAATTAATGGCCACCACGAGTTTCAATTATTTTAATTATCAAGGACACTACGCCTAGGTGACCGGCCGTGGAGACATCAGAATGAACGGTCACCTTAAAAATGTTTTGTTTCTTCTAAAATACGATGGAAGCAATATTCTGAGAATAGGAAGTAAATAGAAGCAATTGGGAAGCAATTAATGGCCACCACGAATTTCAATTATTTTAATTATCAAGGACACTACGCCTAGGTGACCGGCCGTACAGACATCAGAATGAACGGTCACCTTAAAATGTTTTATTTCTTCTAAAATACGATGGAAGCAATATTCTGAGAATAGGAAGTAAATAGAAGCAATTGGGAAGCAATTCATGAGCATAAATGCAACGTAAAATACGCCGATAAAAAAATAGTGACTTTTCATCCTGACGGACACAAAAATCCAGTTAACAGGTGTTGTATTTTTTTAATAACTTTTTTTTATTAATTTACTGTATGTTTTCTAGTAAGTGCCTATATTTATTGTTTATATTACTATAAATGACTTCGAGTTTGATGAGTTTTGGAATAATGTCTCGCCCACCGGAAGGTGGCAGGAAAGAGCATAAGCTCGACCCTGTCCTTGATGTAGCATCATTCATATGTTTCTGTTAGTGAATCTGGGATGGAAATTGATGCATCTTCTGTATCCTGGCGTAAAACTAGCTTCATATATTACCTAATGAAATAATCTTTCTGAAATATCGGTATCCAGATAGCATGTATAGGCATTCAACGGCCAGCATGATGGACACTTTTGGCCGCAATTATGGACCAAGTCTATAGAAAACTCTATAAAAAATATCATATATTTATAAATAAACAAAAGAAAGGGAAATCTGGTGTGAATTCTGATATTGTTAGCTGTAAGATAGCAATACTGATATTAATTATCGGTAAAGAAACTCGGCGTATGGTGCGTTTCATATTTAAATTCCTATGCCGTTATGTTGGTATCAAAATAAATAAGTGATGCCTTTAATACCTTGCTACCTTGAATTTAGGGAGATTTGTATATGTAAAATGAATGGATGAATCTTCCTGAATTCAAGGTATAAGGTATAGCACATTCAAGGTATTAAGGCAACACTTATTTGTTTTGCTACCAACATAACGGCATAGGAATTTAAAGATGAAACGCACTAGGTATAGGTAACTAAGTGATACCACAATTTACCAAATAATTGTCAGCGCCGCCCGCCGCGCCGCCGAGGCACTGGTGGTACCTACTGACAGACGACAGATTTTATTGCCAGACTTGAAGTAGAGACGCTTCGCTCACTCGGTCAACACAATAAAATTCATCAGAATTTATTCAGCGGTTACCTTTTACCTACCTACTGAAAGAATAGTACTTTTTGGGGTGGTTTCTTTGTACTTACAAGAGATTTTCGAACCCCTACCTCGTCTTACCGCAAAAATATTATAGGTTTCAGCACAAAATCTATTAACTTGTCAAATAAATTCATATAACATACCTTCGTCTCAAATCCCTCGTACTGTTGTGTATTTGTAGCTATAATCCCCAACAATATATTATTTTAACGAAAAACATTACTAATATTTAGGTACTCGTAGAGAAGGGGAGAGCCCTTTCTTTATGTGATATTTAGGACCCTTCTTTAAAATCATGAAAATAAATATATTGATATAAAACAACCTAATATTCATCAGATTTTTTACTTTAGTTTGGGTGATATTAAAATTAATAAATAAATTATTAATATATTTGGCGCGGTCTGGTGTATATTAGAATGTGTCCTTGGCCATTCACTGGCCATCATAATGGGTTTTAGTTTTTAACTTGGAATAAGTTTTGATTACATTTTTGTTTTGTAACTTATGTTATCATAATATCAATAGGCTAATTTGTCTTATAATAAATAAGCAAATAAATTATGTGAACAAATCACATAGCTCCATCTAGCCCCGTGGTAAGCTACTAAGCTTTTGTTACGGTGACTAGACAACGGATCTAATACTTATGTTTATTTTGGTTTTGTAAATACATACAATTTTTACTACCATAGGTATCTCGTAGATCACAGTACCTACAATACAAATAATATGCGTAAAGAGTCATCTAGCTCCTAACATGTTGTTACATCATGGCTAATTTTCCAGATTAATAGAATTTTAGTAATGCGCTATATTAAAAGTTAGTGTGGTTGTCAACGACAATTTTAATGACGGCAGTTAAACACTTGTCATTTACAAACAAATCGCCTCTTACTGCTGCAAAAACATATTTAGATTAAAAAAAAACCTACAGTGGGGATCTAACAGTTGATCATAACTCATTTTCTTTACTGACTGACAGTTAATTAAATAAAAAAACCTAAAAAGTGTTGCAAAAATTCACTTCACTATTATTTGTATCGATTCGGGTGCACTTTATACACACGTATCGGCTTTATTTAGCAAGGGTCCATAGCTCCCCCTCGGATCTCTTCTTATTTTTAACAACCACAAAGGTATAAGCAGGGGTACCGATGTTTTTTAATAAAAAAACTATTGGCAGTAACAATAAACTGACGGATATGAACCAGCACGTCTGTTTATTTAACTATATTTTAAAGAAATTGATGTTGTTTGATATGGTGGTGTATGTTCACGCATAAATATAGAAATATACTAAAGTTCTAGGGCGGCTTGCGTTAGACTATTTGAAACACTGAACTCTACCTATACTATACAAGTACCCTGGAATTGCTATACCATACAAGATGACATTAGATCTTTGTGTCGATTTGATTTGGGCCATGTTGCGCTATTGTCGCGCGTTTTCCATTAAAACTGATAGTGACCGTCCATGGAACTAATAGTTTCATGGACGGTCACCATCACTTCCAATAGAAAACATCGCAACATGGCGCTGATCATATAGTTTTAAAATTCAGTGCGCGACCTCCTGTCCATATAATGGAGGTAGGTAAGTGATTTGAAAATATATTTAGCTAAATCAATTTCAAAATAATAATTTACGGACATTAGATTCTATTTCCTTAACTAGAAGTATTGTGTTGTCACACTTTGGCGGTTTTGATATTTTGACAGTCACGTTTAAGAGCTTAAACATGTTTAGAAATCGTTACGCAAGCCAGACCTAGTTAAGTAGGTCTCAATCAGATGGTTTCAGAGTTTAGCTGTTATACCCTAAAAATATTGAATGAGACTATATGAATCCTATGCGTTCTAGCTGACTCATATTTTGTGTCTGTCAACTGTGAAAATTCTCGTCTGACCTGGTTCTGCTAGTAACAATTAAGTATGCGTAATAATGCCTATGTTTTTATAACTCCGTAAAACTAAAACTTGACACACTGCCGCGTGTCTAGATTATACGTACCTATAGACTATTTTTGTGTTAGATTTTCTATCTTGGGTTAGAATATTTTTACAGGTCCCTAATATTTGAAAATCTATTTAGCTTTCTATTGGTGAAATATTATTAAAATCGCTCCATCGGTTTCAGAGCCTATTCGTTACAAACAAATAATCCAACTTTCTCTTTATAATATTTGATCAGAAAGTAGACTAAAAAGCAGAACCAATTTGATAAAACTGAAACATGCACTGAATTCTTGAAAGTACCTAACATGAGCTATCTTAGAAATGTCTTAGAAATTCAATGTTCAATATTGAGCTATTGTATAAACACTACATATTGCACTACACTACATACCTAGGTATTGCACGCTAGCTAAGTGAATTGAATTCCTTTAGTACCTAGTTTAATACCACTGTCTAAATATTACATACGAGTCGTCTACGGGCAGATTACAAGATATCTAAACCACTCTTTGAGTTTATTTATATTTCTTTTACAAATCGCATTACGTATCCTAGGTACTTGACAAATGCTGTTTGATCAGATTCTTTCTCGTCTTTGAATGCAACTTTCCGTCGCCTTCATCCATATTCGTAACTACGATCTCGTAACCAGTTACAAGAGAAGATTTTTTTTTCGCTGTTTGGTAACTAGTTGTGAGAGAAGAATTATTTTTCCAAATTTGTAACTAGACTTTTTTTGCCGGTTACAAGAGGAGAATTATTTTTCGTTGTATGGTAACTAGTTGTGAGAGAAGAATTATTATTCCATTTATGTAACTTTGATTTTGTAACAGTTAGGTACAGGAGAAGAATTTACTTTCGCTGTTTGATAACTAATTGAATGTAGATTTAGTAAATAACTAAATACCGACTTAGGTATTCATTAATTAACACCGTATCTTATTTAATTTGTCATAGAAAGGGGAAAGGGGGAAAGTAGAGTATATGACTTGAGAGCAAATTGTTTTTACCTTGGGCGATTTTTACTTTGAATCCGTCGCTGCGCTCAGAATTTTACGTTATATTCTAAAATTCTTCGTTTTGCTTGTGATTCAAAATAACGCCCTTGCCGGAAAAATACTATTTTTCTCCCTTGTTATATAATTTACTATCCACTATTATTACCTCATTTTAGTTAGGTAAGTCTAAGGTGACACCTCTTTAGGATTGACTGACCACTTGAAAAAATGATAATGACGGATATTCATAGATAATTGTTTGTTTTCATGTCTGTTCGTTGTCAAACGTATATAACATACAAAATACATAATTATCGTGAATATGGAGAAAACTATCGAATTTATTGCGACTAAAAGAGGTGGTATAAAACTGCTTTATGACGGACGCGAATACCATCTACGTAAAACGTATGTTAGTGGCAATAAATTTTGGCTATGCAATGGATCAAGATGCAAAGGGAGTATAACGAGCAGAGAACATGCGGTTGTCAAAGAAACCCCTCACAATCCTGACTGCCAGCCTAATATAAGCAAATACAATATTATTAAAAAAATTAAAGATTTAAAAAATAGAATATGTGAAAATTATGAGCCGATCCAAAAACAATTTGAGGAAGTCGTTTGTGAACTAAAAGACAGTGGTGAACATTTGGTAACAGACCTGCCTACATTCAGCAGTGTTAAGAGCAGTTTGTATAATGCTAGGAACAAACACCTAAATGTCGCCAAACTTCACTATCAACAGACTCAAGATGTTGAAATACCAAAAAAGTTTATCAATTTTTTAATGGCTGACTATAAAGATGACACTTTAAGAATTTTAGTTTTTACCCATCTTAAGCATACTATTCCGCCAAATAATTTTGACTATTTTTTAATAGATGGTACGTTTAAGGTATGTCCACCTCCATTTAAACAGTTGTATACCATTCACGGCTATAAAACTATTACTAAAACAATAGAACCATTGTTCTTTGCTTTTCTACCAGACAAGAAACAAAAAACATATGAAATCCTTTTTGACTTAATCAAATCCAAATTCCCGTACTGGAAACCCTCAAAAATCCTAGTCGATTATGAAAAATCTGCTATAAACGCCATCCAGAAACTTTATCCCGATACAAATATAAAAGGTTGCTTTTACCACTTATGCCACAGCCTTTTTAAAAAAGCGAAACACCTAGGAATCAAGTCCAGAGTACAAAAGCGGCATATTGCACGATGTGCGGGTTTGGCTCGATTGCCCGTAAAATATATAACCTGTGGTTACAAATATGTAATGCAGAGATCACCCAAAACTGATCCTATAACTGAATTTAATTCATACTTCGATCGTTATTGGCTGCAAGATTTAAATTTTATTAAAATCTGGTGTTGTGAAGGCGAACAGTTAAGAAGTAACAATCATTTGGAAGGATGGCATTCTAGGATTAATCGTTTTGTAGGGAATAAAAACCCATCCATTGCAAAAGTGTTGGACATTCTAGTAAAGGAAACAAAAATTAAATCAATGAATTCGACAGGTAAACAACGTATCAAGAACAATTATGATGAAATTGACGGGGAAATAAATGAAATAATAGAGGAATTAAAACAAAAAAATATTACTGTCGGACATTGTTTGGAGGCTATTGCTCCTTTCATGATTTAAATTTGGCTCTTTACTCTTTCAGACTCGCTTAGTTAAATGGGTACCTAGTAATTTTTTAATAATGTCTTTGAATAAATATTTTGATATACCTATACATGCTTTTTTTTTTTTTTTTTTCTATCAGACCATAAAAAAAAGGAGGAGTTTTCTCATTTCAACCTACCTATATGGATTGATTTTAATGATTCTTTTTTTGTTGAAAAGGATATCCCAGGGGTATATTCATATAAATTGTTAAAGAAAAATTATCTGTAAGTGTAGGAAAACATTATTAATAAAATAACATAATTAATAAAATCAGTAATCAGATAAGTTTTCATTTTTTTAATTAGTTTTTGAAGTCCGTTTAGATTATTTTTTATTTATATTGCAGGATTACGAAAATGAAAATAATTTGATAGTTATCAAACAGCGAAAGTAAATTCTTCTCCTGTACCTAACTGTTACAAAATCAAAGTTACATAAATGGAATAATAATTCTTCTCTCACAACTAGTTACCATACAACGAAAAATAATTCTCCTCTTGTAACCGGCAAAAAAAGTCTAGTTACAAATTTGGAAAAATAATTCTTCTCTCACAATTAGTTACCAAACAGCGAAAAAAAAATCTTCTCTTGTAACTGGTTACGAGATCGTAGTTACGAATATGGATGAAGGCTTTCCGTCAGTGTAAGCTTTCATAAAAGCTAGATTTTTCTATTTATGTGCTCTAAAGGAAACTTTAGAGCACATAAATAGAAAAACCTTGTAACGTAGACTAAGAGAAGGCTGTATCCAACGCTTCCTCATCTAATAGCAATATGCGACCTATCTAGGGTGTTGACCTTATAAGTTATAACCCACGCCACAACTGCTATCCTGAAATTAGGCCGACTCATGAAAGTGCCAGGATTTGGTACATTTTGGAAAATCTTGATAAGCTCTGTCAATGTACTAGATATCAACTTAAGCTACTGGATGAGGTTATTTACACCCAAAACTATGATCACTTTTTGCTGTTTGTATAAAATATTCCGGGTTACGCTCAGACAATCCTGTATAATAATAAATATATAATCCGGCATACCATTTTGATAGGCAACTTCCTTCATAGATCGCGTCTTGCTACTCGTTGAGGAAGGGTTGCATACGGCCCGCTCTTAGTCTATTGAGCTTAGCCGAGCGCGCGTTTGAAATGAAATGAAAATAAATATTTAATTTTCCTCTACCTACGCATGCCCGTTTTGCTTTTTAGCAAAACCTGAACATAGGACATTTCGTTAGCTATTCCACTTAATCTGTAACAACAAAGAATATTTATTTTACTGCAGACTCTCTTCTATGTAATGAACTTATGAAACACCGAGTCTCAACAAAAAAAAACAATATGATTACTTTCAAAGAATAATTTTTTTGGATTTAAAACGTAGTTTTTAAACGCTAGTTTTTTACCATTGGGGGTAGGGTAGAAATAATATGATTTACCTACTCGGAGACGAAGATTCGAGGTCGCCTACGCTCGGACAGGTGCGGCGCGGCGGCGCGGCGGCTGTTGGCATTGTGGGTTAAAAGGTGTCGCAGTATCGACGGCCACTCTGATCAAAAAATTAACACTAAACGCTGAAACCACAACCGTTGTGGTTTCAGTGTTACCACAGTTTTACCTAAACACTGAAACCACAAAGTGGTTGTGGTAAATGTTTGTACTGGTGAAATAGTGGTACGAGTTGTTGGACAAATTGGACAAGACAAGACAAAATGTTGGACAAGGGCTACTCGGGTCAAAGTAGTTGATACTGGCAATATCGGCTAGCGGCTTTCTGTGTTACGGAAACCACATGACCACAGGACAGGTCGTGTGGCAAGCTGGTGCGCTGGCACTAGCGTGGCATTTGGAAAGGTCATCTCTTCGGACCTCAAGTAGATTTGACCTCAAATAGTAGGGGCATAGGGACCCGAACGTGCCCATCTCCCCAGTTGAAGACTCATGATTAAAGTTTAATTATTAGATTAAAATTAGATTTTTTTTTTCCCCTGTATTTTTGTGTATTTTACATCTCCGGGACTTGGGAACCTTATAAATCCCAAACAAAATTGTTTTGAAACCCGTAGTACACAAACTGTGCGGCAACTTTGACATACTTCGTCAAAACTGTGAGTCTCTTGTAGAATTATTAAATTAGAAATAGCATATTTCCAACTTTCGGTAAGTAATTGCAATCACAGAAACGGATTTAATGATTACAGATTAAGCCGAAATCAAGTAAGATGAATTTATATTAAACAATATTAATCAGTGAGCTCTTTATAAACAACAACGGTTCAATTATTTTTTAATAATCTATAGGCTACAAAATACGTGAAATCGTTGTTTGAATGTCGTTAGTTAACTTGCCTGTTCTTACTCTGCTTATTGTGTAGAACTAAAAGTATAAGTAGTAGAACGAATCGTGTACCATCGTTTTTTAATTATAGACTACGATTTGACCCATCTTTCTGAAGAAAAAAATGACAAATGCAAGGAACTAAAACGTCGGATTATAGTCTGAAATTATACAACTACTATACCTACTTATTTAACGAACTACTTCGTTCCACAAACCTTCTAAATCTTTTTATTCACCGGATTAGGATGTATGTTTTAATAGTACCTACCTAACCTTATCTGTCCAGTCGGGATGTTCCGTATCATTTTTCGTAGATTTATGTTTGGTGTGGTTGTACCAAATAATTGATGTGGCACGTTAAAAGCAGTTAGTCCAGGTCATTATCTCTGATAGCAGTCGTTAGGTCGAGCTAGAGGCCTTACAAAACTCTAACGATAAGTGAGCCACACCACTATAAGAAAAGAAGATGTAATTAAATGTTGATTTTAATTCAAATTAGCTATATATTTTAGACTTTAGAGAATATGACAAATGTATGTATTTTTTTTTATTGTTGCAGTAATCTTCTAGTTGAATTTTGTTTAAACTGACATTACTTTTAATGAACTTATTACCAATAAACAAATATAACAGAATAGTTAATAAAGTGATAATAACTTTATAGAGTAGGTACCAAGACCAACCTATAAATTTAACTCACTTATTTTTTAAATGAAAATGTTATCATTCTTTTTGTCCAATGATGGAACATCGTCGTTTTCCCCTCGAATGTTATGCATAATTAAAAATAACAATAATGGCGCGGCAAATAAAGTCCCGTAATAACGTTTTGAATATTTCACTAACTAATTTGGGCGTCTCCCGTTAATCTAATTAAGAAAACTGGTTTTCCCCTACTTACAATTTCACCCCTTGTTGCAAAAAGTATAAAACAATTCCATTTATGAACATTAGCGTGACGAAATATTAAATTATTTACAATGCAATAAACAAAATATGTTTTTAACATAACGTTGAGTAAATACAAACTTGTAAAGATTTGTTAATAAAATAACTACATAGTTGAACCGCATCGCCTTTAAGTAAACAATCTCACATATAAGGTAAGGTCACTAGGGGGAAATCCGGCTTATGGGGAAAGTGCGGCGCACATCAATTTACCGGACTTACAATTTTATTGTTATTTAGTGTCCGACCGAAAGTTCGGTTTCGGTTGAGTTTCGGCGGCAGTTTCGTTTTCGGCCAATTTTGGCCGAAATTTTTTCCGAAACCGAAACTGATCTAAACATATTTAGAAAAAAGAAGAAATTATGTATTTTTTCTGCTTTATCATAATAAAGCAGAAAAAATACATAATTTCCGGATAACCGGACATAAAATCCGGATAATCGGACTTGGTATCCGGATAAAGAAAAGTCTATATGTTCGAAGTATAATCGAACTCCAAAGTTATATTCATCCGTAATTTTTCAAATTTTCTGATATCCGGAAATCATGTGTTGACATACTTCTTCGTTACAAAATTCAGATTAATTATGAAAAAGAAGAAAAAAATATAATTTACGGATAACCGGATTTAATTTTCGGATAAACGAACATGATGTCCGGATAAAAAGTAGCACATATTATGTTAATCAAGATCTAAAGCTATCTTAAAACTAAATTTGGTTGCATTCGGATGACCCGTTTTTCAGATTCACGTAGACATAGCCACAGACCTATAGGCAAACTAAAAACAGATAAACAGACAAACAAACAAACGGACAAGTCGAAAAACATGAAAATAAGTTCTATTGCTTCAATAGGTACCCATATAATTTATTTATTTTAATATATTCTACAACAGACATCGCTCAGTCACAATTTTATTACATGTATAGATTGTCAAGTTTTCCAAAATCAAACAGGTCACAGCTCGAAAACCATCAAGCCTATCAAGACAAGACATAGGACATAATTGTTAAGGATTTAATGAGGATCATTTTATCTTTTGACACTTCTTTCATATCATTATAGCTTTCCCAAAAAAGTGAAAAAACTGTTACCTTGGACAAACTTGACGGTTAGGAAGGGTGTAGCGGCGGGTGGAGAGGGGGGGAGAGTGGTGGATCTTGAAGACCACATCCAAAGGTATATGTCACTAAAGTTTCAAGACTTTATAAATTTGTTTGTCTAAAAAACATAGAATGACCGTATTACTGATTAAAGTCAAATAACTAATTCTGTTTCTTGCTTTAGGTTTTAAAGGTTTTTAGGTGTTATTTCTATTTGTGTTTAGTTTTTATGTAAATTATTTGACTGATTTAAGTGAATAAAAGATTTTATATGGAGTAACAATAACTAATTTGTTCGGCATAGTCATAAAATCAACAATCAGAATTCAAGTAAAAAAGTCGTTATATAAATTGTCACTCACGTTTTGTGATGTAACTTATTGTCGTGTAACTTATTGCTCACTCAGATCAAATAAGTAGATGTTGACTTAAGAGGATAGTCCCCATTCTCTTTCTCCATACAAACGTAGTTTAAATTTTCCTCCCTGTATAAAGACATTAGAGCAAATATGTTTATGCCATAAAACTTATATCTGTCATGACTATACGCATCTACCTTTTTATTTTTTTTATTTTATTATTATTTTAATTAGAAAATAAAAATAAATAAAAAGGTCGATGCATTGTCATGACAGATATAGGTTTTATGGCATAAACATATTTGCTCTTATGTCTTTATCCAGGGAGGAAAATTTAAACTACGTTTGTATGAAGAAAGAGAATGGAGACGATCCTCTTAATAAGTATTTCGCAATGCGTAACAACCAATTATTGGAATAATTTTATAACCAATAAGTCATATCATTAGCCCTACTCAAGTGCGTGGATAGGACACGTGATTTATTTGATGTTAGCTGCGCCTTACGGTTTCACCCGCGTAAATACCGATCCCGCTGGGTTATCGGAATCAAAAGTATCCTTTGTTACTCTCCATTACTTAAACTATCCTTGTGCAAATTGTCATCAAAATCGATGGAGCCGTTAAACGACCGTGAAGAAGGAACAAACAAACAAAGTTTCGTGTTTATAATATTAGTGTGATAAAAACTTTTGAAATTCATTGTTCTGGTTGCCTCAGTTCATCCGTCGTACAGTCAAGTTAACGCCCAAAAAAATCGGGGTTAATGTTTAAGCTTTGGATCAGATAACTAATAAAGTACCACTAAGTAAACTCTACAGAAAAGTGTAGGTGGATTATGAACAATAAAATCTGGTTACGGTTAAACTTTATCTTTTATTTATGATGTTTCGGTAAACCGGCCTAAATACATATTACAGTAATTAGTACAGTCAGATTACCAATGAAATATACAGCACGCACAATTATTGTGCGTGCTGTATACCTACTTAATTGGTTAAACTTAGCCATAGTTTATGTCAGAGGCGTAAATGTCGATTACTTCGGCCCAGGCTGAATCGCGGCTGGCCGAGTTTTTGAGGCATAACTTTTAGTGTTTTTTTTCACCATATTAGTCTCCACTTGGTACTCTATGAGGTAGAGTTGCCAATCATCGGCTCCCAATCTATAAATTTCACCAGTAACACCAGCACGACTAGCAAGGCTTCCATCACGGCAAGACTATATAACACGGTACCTACCGTATTGCTTACAAATACTAATAAACAAGTCTGCTTCAACCATTTCAAAAGAGCGAGTGTAGAACTTTAATCAAAAATTATACAAGGCTTCATTATACCTCTAGTTGCAATCAAACTTTACTCTGAAATTCTAAAGAGCAAGACCAATGCCAAGTAAACAGGATTGGAACTTTTTCTGTCAACTATATTTATGGCATGAATTTTAGAAGGTTTCCTTAGAGTTTCTTCTGTTTTCGCGATGTTGTATTGAAATTAAAGACATTTTTCGGTTTTAATCGCGTGATGCTTATTACGTTAGCATTGTTTCAACGCTCGACTTTTCGAAACCCTTACAGGTCCCTTTTACAGGATTCGATTCTTTATGCCCTGAAGAAGGGACCTGTAAAAGTCACGAAACGTTGAGCGTTGAAACAATCCTAAAGTAAATAAATACCGCGTGATTAAAACCGAAAAATGTCTTTAATTTTAAGGTTTCCTTCCTAAGGAGTTGTTTAAGAAGAATGGTTGCCCACTCTTCCTGCGCAAACAAACGTAGGCTCACACATAATTGCTCTTATGTCTTTATCCAGGAAGGATACAGTTGACTGTGTTTGTATAGAGAACGAGTAGGTATCCTTTTCTCTTAACGCCCGAAATGAAGGACCGATCTTTCGATGCAAAACGACCGATTTTCAATCAATATTCGACAGTTTTTCCCTGGAAACCCATAAAATATTGTTCAGAAATCGGTAAGTTTGATCGACAGATCGTGAGTTACTTATTAATTTCCAGCGTTAATGTTTGTTGTTTGTGACTATTGCTAAGCTGACTGCTGCTGAATTAATCATTAGACATTATGAGTTCGTTAGCTTTGACATGACCTGTTCATGAGATTTAGTTCAGCGATATTGATGTGGTTGTTCCTAATCGTCGAATTAGGGCACGGCCACAAACTTGCTGAAGCCACACACACGCCATACTTGCCAAGCTACGGTGCGAGTTCCAACTTCAAAGAAAGGAGTAAGCTCAACCGGCACTCCTGTACGGAAACTCTTTAGTTTCCGTGAACACAAACAACTGTGCCAACACCAACGCACAAATTATTAAGGATTGATTCAACCATACTAGAATAAACAATTCTCCGCATAATTCGTATTTTTTTCTTTAAACAGCTCGAGAGTCTGTTGAACAAAAGACTATTTATGCGTAGAATTGGCTTATACCAGTTTGGTTAAATCGAACCTTAGTATAGGAGAGAGCAGTCGTATGTGGCGGAATACTGGACAGCTTCACGTCAAAAGAGTACATACAGCGGAAATGAAAAAGTTGAGGTAGTCCAGTGGAGTAACCAGACTGGAAAGATTCGAAACGAATATGGTCCCTTTAAAGTTGCGCCAATACACAATAAACTGACGGAGTCCAGATTGAGGTAGACTTAACGTGACCGTTATGAGAACGGAGAACGCGGTCAGCTTCTGCTGCTCTCAAAATAGGAACATCCTCCGTTGATATGGTCTACGATGAATGACAAATACTTCTAAAGAGCCAATACCGGCTTGACGCCACGAGATAAGGCAAGCCCGGCACGGAAGAGAAATAATAAAATTGATTAACGATTAAAAAACAACTCGGCTTTCAGCGCCCAGTAGAGATGTTAGATCAAAAACTGAATACACGTAGTAAGGTACCGTAAACTATGTCCACAAGTCAAACAATATACAAACGGGTTCGGGTGCGCAGCTCAGGCGAAATTGAGCCCGAATAATTTATAATCCGGAGGTGTGAGGCGGCGGCGGGGGAAAGGTGCGCCGCTGCATTTTGTATGAGTTCGATGTTAGTTACTCGATCCTACTGGTTACTCTTTCCCTACTCTCACAGTTTTCCTATTCGAATAATCATTTTACAGGCACTAGGAATTCAGTATTTGGTTTGTATGTTTGCTGTCAGGTGTGGAAGTAACACGGTTACGCAAATAAAAATTAAAAATAAGTTAACTACACGGTGTTTCATACGTTTTCTTATCCCAAAATTAACAACTAGATTTTGTTCCTCTACAAACGTTTGTATACCTACTGTTAGTATACCGTATTATTAATGCGTCTGTTCAATTCAAAGTAGGTATCTAACCACCAAAACTGTTGTAAGTTGGTATTTGTGGTTTCCTCTATAGCCCTCTGTAGCTATAATTCCAAAATATATTTGAGTCAATAATAGATAAAAATATCACATATCACTCGAATAAACGGTGAATGAGGAAAATGCTCGTGTCCTAGCCTAATCCAAAGAATATACAGTTAGCTGCGATTTTCTGAACAGTAGGTATATGAAACCATAGGATTCTTGAACTCTTTGGGCATAGGATCAGGGTGAATTTTTTATAAAGAGGCAGGTAGGGAGCTGCGGGAGGCGGGTGGATAGGGTGTACCCAAGTTCTCGGCGAGCTCTGCATATTGCATTAGATTTAAATTGTTTACGTCGTTAAGAAAGAAACTTTTTCCAAACTGGGAGAGAGTCGAGGAACTTTACGCCAGCACCGCCTGGTATATTTAATTTTTTACATAATCGTGTGGGAAAATTTGACCCGTTTAACTTTAGAAAGAACTTTGTTAAAATCAGTTCAAGGGCTGGATGTAGAATATTGTAGACATCTACAATATTCTATAGACAATTATCTGTACCTACAACGAATTATACAACGGAAGTTCATATTGCTACCTATATGTATACATTTCATTTATACCTTTATTGCAAACCTGTATCGACTATCGACCTCTTTAAGTTCACAGTTAAAAAACATGAATCTTCAAGACCATTTTCAATTTCTTTATTTTATTTTTATAACTGCTTATAAAATAAAGTTGACAATGCAATATTTTACCAAAAAAATATTTCATAGTAATTAATCTTCTAACACAGCTAAGATCCCTCCATAGAACCACCTTCACCGTGCTGGTTAATGAATGAAAAGTATCTTATTTTTAATGAAATACGTCAATAAATATATTGCAAATGGGTGGTCTGAGTCAAATTTCAGTCCATACTTTTTTTTTACTTTTCACTGGTTTGGTTTAATAGACAAATTCCATACTAATCGAAAGCATGCAGTCCATGCAAACGTTAGGTGGTCCATTATTTTTCCGTCACAACTCTTGGGTAGGCAGGTAAACAGGTATGTAAATCGAAACTAGTAACTTGCACCGGTCTAGTAAATGATGAATTAAAGTTAAATTAAAATGAAGATTATTTAATTACGAACAGGGTGATATAGGGTTGTCTGCATAAAATCAGTCCCACCCGGTTGTAAAAATTAAAAACAAAAACATGTGGCACTCGGGGACTGCCGCGGTAAAGCTATTGCATAGCATTTTTTATCAACTTATGCAATTATAAATATTTTTTTATTTTTTGTACCAGGTTGCCATTGCCACGTTGGTAACCATGGCAACATAGTAGGCGGAGTGGGTGGTGTTAGGTTTTTTTCGTTACGAAATTTCTTCATTCAAAGCTCAAAGCCCGCGATAAAAGCTATGCAATAGCTTAACAAATCTAGACTGTTTTTTTCTAGACAACCCATTTGCAAGATACGACATATTTAATTGAATATAAAATACTTTTCATCCAATAACCAGCTCGGTGAAGGTCGTTCTATGGCGGGATTCTGTACAATATGTACGACAGTTATTTTTTTTTGTCTGCCGTGTATATATTGGTGACCTACATTGTTATGAAAGGTTGAAAGTAATCTGTATAGAATTACAGTGTATCAACATTGTTCTAGATGTCTCCATTGTTTCGTTCTGTAAATAACCTTTGCTTTGATGGGTTCGGTAATGACGTAACTCGGTCAGTTCAACGGTAACTCTCTCCGGGTCCGATATCAAACATGAGACTATTAGTATTCGTGTTAATCATTTTGATCCAAAATCGAGGTGCTAACTGTGATTTAACGGCATATTTAGGCGAAATATGGCAAGGTTTATGGACTTACCTCAAAGGCGCTGCATCAAAACTACACGATACAGTCAAAAGTAAGGTTTCTTGGCGAAAAAACAGTGACAACACAGATACCAAATTGACTGAAGAACATCCCAAAATGTTTGCAGATCGACCCATAGACAAAGATACAGAAAGGGCCTTTATAAATTTCAATCAAAAAGAAGGTAATGAAACTGAGAAAACAGACTACTTAAATTTGAAGAAGGAACCAGCTGTATTACTGGCGACGCCGCAGTTGGCTTTCTGGCACGGGCGCAATATGGAATCACACATAGTAAGAACAGAGGATGGATATTTTTTGACCCTACATCGTATATCCGCTCATCCATACCCATTGCCCAACAGAACTGTGCTTCTTCATCATGGGCTACTTGGAAGTTCTTCCGACTGGATTTTGCTTGGTCCCACAAAATCATTGCCATATCTGTTAGCTGACGCTGGTTACGACGTCTGGATAGCTAATGCAAGAGGAAATTACTATTCCCGTGGACACATGTCGATGACAATAGATTTTCCCGAGTTCTGGGATTTTAGTTTCCAAGAAATGGGACTCTACGATCTTCCGGCTGTGGTCGATTATATTAGAAAAGAGAGAGAGACAAATGAAACTATAAACTTTATCGGCCATTCAATGGGAGCTTCAGTGCTATTGGTGTTGTTGTCTTCATTTCCACGATACAACGATTACTTTAGGATGGGCATATTTCTCGCACCGCTAGCGTACATGGGCAATATTAAAGGTCCTCTAAAACTTTTGATGTCACTTTCACATGAGCTTTTCAGAATGATGGGAGACGGAGAGTTTCTCCCTTCTAGAAAGGTACCAAGTTGGTTAGCCCATAAATACTGTGACGGACCGAGAACGTACTGTACAAATCCGTTGCTTTTTCTGAGTGGTATTCCCAAGACTATAAATTGGAGTGCCAGTTTTATAGCAAGATTGATGTATCATATTCCGGCAGGAGGATCAACAAATACATTGTTACACTACCTACAAATGGCGCAGAGTGAAAAATTTCACAAATATGAAGATCCATCTTCTGAATTTCCATTAAATAATGTTTCTCTACCGATAGCATTATTTAGTTCAAGTGATGATTGGCTTGCAACTATGCCCGATGTGTTGAAACTTTACTTTTCTTTACCGAATCCTATTGATCATCATGTTATAAAAGGGAGGAATATGACTCACACAGATTTCGTGTGGGGTTCAGAAGCAAGTATTATTGTATTTAACAAAATCATCGAGTATTTAGAAGACGGATTAGTTTGGAATTCAGTAAATACAAATGAAGTCTAGATATCTTCATTAATCACGTTATTATTACGTACAATTACGCGTTTTTTTATAAATATTATAAATCTTTGTAAACACCTACCGTTAATAATAAAATTTTAATTATTTTGTTTTATTTTTGTGTCAGTAATTTACACTTATATATCTTATTTTAGAATAGATAATATACCAAACGTATAGAGCTCGGTTAACGAGGGCTGCATATTGTAATCGAAAAAAAAATCTATACCAATTGCATAAAAGTCAAGTGTACGGTGCCGTAGTTGAATTTGGTCTACGGACTGCACGAACTGATGGACAGACATGGTGAATTTATGAACACGGTCACGGCGCTGGCGATTGGACAGAAAAAATGCCACTCACAAGTCAATTAAGCCTTTATCGAGTAAACGTTGAATTGTAGACAATTTCCGAGTTAGGTTTAAAATAAATATTGCACGACGTTACACACAGCGCAATCTAGCCCCAAACTAAGCACTAGGCTTGTACTATGGGTACTAGACAACGGATATACTACATATTATACTTTTTTTTTTGTAAATACATACATATGATACATAGAAAACACTGAATCTCCCATGTTTTAAATGAGACTAGCTATTTCCTGGGTTTACTTGCGTAAGTCCTGATCCCTTGTGAATTTTTGACCTTTTCGTCATATCTGATCGACTCTTTGTTGGTGTGAATACATACATATATGCAGTTTTGTATTGCGATGTAAAAGGCGTAATTAATGGCTCTGCTCCGATCGCAACGGAAACGCCGTTTTATTATAATATGTATTAATAAATCCTGTTAATCTTTTAATATAATAGAAACAAAGTTACCACGTAGTTTATTTTATATATAACTAGCTGACCCGGCAGACGTTGTTTTGCCTTATAAATTATAGATAGTAGCCGATTCTCAGACCTACTGAATACGCATATAAAATTTGGTAAAAATCGGTCGCGCCGTTTCGGAGGAGTACGGTAACTAACATTTGTGACATGGAAATTTTATAAATTAGAATATACATAGATAACTTACGGCCGCACTCAGAAAATTTTCGAAGTGGAATCTTATGTAATGTGCTGTTATATTTTTGTTAAGACGGCAATCGATGATAATTAGCGGTTCTTGTCCGTTAGCATGAAAATGAGCGACAGAATAGCAAGAAAAACAATGATTTTTCATAATAGGGATGATTACTTGTAAAATGAACAAAACGGGCCTCTGGCTGGCTGCTGGTTAATGGATGATTGCGTGATGGGTTAGCCCCCTCACTGGCTTACCAGTGATGATATAAAATCTTACCTTTCACGTCCCTGTTGGTCAGCTGATTAGGGTAACTCAGGTTGTGAGTTGGCGAGTCTCCGTCTGCTATTTTTACGTGTTAGTTGGACATTGTTACGGCAGGCGCCATAGTCCCCCCAGTAACTAATCCACCATCATCACATCACTATAATGCAAGTTGTTTTCATCTGTAAATTTATCAATAGTTCTATCTGATCCGGTGGTTGTGTATGGCTGCATTTTATAGTGCAGACTGTTTATATTTATATTTTCAATATAAACTTGAAGAAGGAACTGTCATGTCCACATTTCTGTCAAAAATTGAAGAACTGAAGAATCAGTTGAAGCAGATGGGAGAAAAGATATCTGACAATTTCGTAATAACAAAAGTATTGGTATTGGTGTCACTTCCAGTAGATCTGGGGGCACGGCAGTGCCCCCGCCAAGTCGAGCAAAAACAAGCGGCACGGCCGTACCATTCTTTTCTCGAAGCATTTCAGGCCATTTTCGACCTCCTATAACTTCGTTGTTAATGAAACTAGAAACCTGAATTATCTGTAACCAAGCAGGCATTGTATGAAGTATATTTCAATTTTCATTCAATTTGAACCAGTAATTTAAAAATTATAACTAGTCAAAGTTTCTTAATTTTGTAAATGTTGTCACTCACTGACTGACCGATCATCAAAAATCTAAAGGCACTTCCAGCGGACATAGAAGCTTTAGAATACAATTAGGGTTTAGTGTATACATTAAGAGGAAATTATAAAAACAAAAAAAAATCGCTCCCGTCTTCCCGAAAAACACAAACTTCATGAATAAGTTTGTAATCCCATACATATTGTATAGGACTACAAAGTTATATTTGCAGTATTGTTCTATTTTATTAATACTTAAAGATACCTGTTCAAGTATTAATAAAATTGAAAAATAGGTGTCGATAGGTATACTTAGAGATGTTGGGATTCAAGAACTAAAACAAAAAGAAATGAGATCCCAACAAAAACGTGCTTGTAAAAAAGCAAGTCTCGCAACTCAGTTCTTCTACCGTAAAAAGTTGTGAGATCTATGTATGTTTTATTTTTCTTTTCTAAATACATACATATTTTTACATAGAGGGACACCCAGACCAGACCCGGCGGGAATCGAACCCGCAACCTTCTTTCGTATCGCAGTCGCGCTGTCGCACGACGCGCCACAGACAAAGGTCGTCAAATTAAGAAATCAACCTTTTTCCTTGGAATCGAAACCATCGACACATGCTCATTTTGAAAATTGAAATATTTTCCTTAGCGTTGCCAAACTATCGATAGTTTGACTATCGATAGATGTCGTCAAAAATCAACTATAATATCGATAGGCCCATGAGTCTTGAATATTGGAACAACACTATCGATAGTATTGATACTATCGATAGTTTTATACAATCTATAGTAGGCTGTTATTCAATAGCTACATTCTCCAACCAATACTATTGAAAGAAAGGTCAACGTCGATAGGTCAAAACTATCAATAGTAACGAAACTATCGATATTATTGCAGTTCACTATTACTACCAAAAATAGATACTATCGATAGTGAACTATCGAACGGCAACACTAATTTTTCTCTACCAAACGTTGTTTTGATTTTAAAATACTTAGATTGTATTTCTGCTCTTCGGCACAAACAAACTATAACTAGTACCTAGTCGAAATGTAATCTGAAATACTGTGTGTGAATGACCATCCTTGCCTTCACTGGGTTGTCGATATACCTGGCGATGGTTCGTGTTTATTTCATTCTTTGTCATTCTCTATGTATGGGAATATTGAGTTGTCGTATGAGATTAGACTAGCTATAGTCGAATACGTGGTAGCGCATTGGGATGAGTTACAACTGTATACTTGTGACGAACGCGGAAACCCCTACATTAAAGCTGATTTGTACAAGACGGCAATGTTAAAAACAACTACATATGGTTCTTAAAGTGGCCTTTAAGAAAATCCATTGATGGTGTACAAGAAGTAAAACAAAAAGAAATGAGATCCCATCAAAAACATGCTTGTAAAAAAAGCCAAGTCTCGCAACTCAGTTCTTTTACCGTAAAAAGTTGTGAGATCCATGTAATTCCAAGTCGGTTATTTTATTCAGTCCCTAGTTAGGGACCTTCTGTCTTAACTTATTATTACGTAATAAGATCATATAGAGACCATAATAACAATATTTAAAATAAAAGTTATGTTATAAATAAATTGATTAACTTGGCAATCGCATGAATATACAAGTTGTCTGTCTCACAAGTAATACATATTAAATTAAATTAGACTGTTTAGTGCGATTGCCAAGTTAATCAATTTATTTATAACACAACTTTTATTTTAAATATTGTTATTATGGTCTCTATATGATCTTGTTACATTTGCTTATTACGTAATAATAACTTAAGACAGAAGGTCCCTAACTAGGGACTGAATAAAATAACCGACTTGGAATTACATGGATCTCACAACTTTTTACGGTAAAAGAACTGAGTTGCGAGACTTAGCTTTTTTTACAAGCATGTTTTTGATGGGATTACAAACTTTTAGTATCCGCGTGAGAATCTGCACCAGATGAAAAGCAAACATATGACAACCTGGTAGCTGATTACTGATAGAAGAAGAGCGTTTAAAAGATAAAGAAGAAATATTTCAGTCAGCGGCTTTTGTTGCGAAGAGAGTAGACAAGAAGAAAGTAAAGTGCTATAAATGTAATAGACTTGGGCATTTTCAAAGCGAGTGCAATAACAATAAAAACCATGAAAGTCATGAAAGGCAGGTAAAAAAGTGCTATTACTGTAAAAAGATGGGACATTTGAAAAGCGAGTGCTGGTTTAAGAGGAGTAACAACGTCAACGACCTTGAAACTGAAAATCCCTGTCGGGCTCATCGAAAATTGTTGATTATTTCATGACGGAATGTGATAGAACTTTTTTTGTGCACAGATTGTAGGTGACATAACATAATATAATAACAGATGACAAGATGTGTAAAATTTATCCTTCCTGATCATGTTACCTAAAAATCAAATTAACTACGAAGCAAAAGTGACTAATTTGTAATTCGTCTATAAAGCAAAACGTCTAAATTGTTAAATGACTTATTTTCAGAATGCCGTCAGAGTAAATAGACTAATCTGTTGAAAGACTAAAACTTGAAATGACTTTCGTAATAAAATTACTTAAACGTATAATGATTGCCTTTTAGACATTTTGCTTCATAGATAAATTACAAATTAGTTTTGTAAAAATATGAATTACCCGCATGTCATCAGAAACGCAAGTGGCCAGATACGCATTTCGCCAGAAAACGCATTGTGACAGATAATGAAAATGAAAATGAAAATGAAAAAATATTTTATTTGACAAAAATCATTTTACACATACAGATAGATTTACATTGACCCTTACACTAGGCGATGCCTGTCCTGTAGGTGGCCAATTTTAGCCGGTTTACAGTAAAACATATAATTTGTTGCGTCTTATAGGTAAGTCTATGACACTATGATTATGTTATGATTGACTAGTCTATGATTTTATACAAAACCAACCGAAGTAGGTAATGATATCGCTAATCAATTTTATTAGGGTATTTTGTACATGATTGAGAAAGAAAAGCTTATTGCTATTTAGGTAGGTTCTTAGAAAAACTATTAATTGAAAACAGTGAGATAAACTCATTAATAGCCCATCCTTCAAGTCATCAGACTCTTAAGAGTCTGGGCGAGAGAAAGGACTACTTGTCTGAGCGTGTACTTATGTGAGCGGGGTGAAAAGTTAGGGTGAAGGTGTGTGTGTGTGAAGTGTAAGTTTGTGCGTGTGTTTTTGTGTGATTGTGATTGGTAATGTGAGTGAGTGTATTGAGAGTAGACGTCCCCGAGACGAAAAGTCAGCTAACCACTCTCAGCAAGTTTTCTACTTGCTCAAAACTAAGTCCCAAAAGATAGTCAAAGACCTTCAACTTGCATTCCCTGACAGATAACAGTTTCATACTACATGCCGTGTTTATTTTGTTGTATAAAAATGGGTACAAGAATGGACCAAATCTCCTAGCAAATGCTGTTTTTACATGATGTAATTTAATTTTAAACACTCGGTCCTTTATCTTGGCATCGTAGTCAGACGACTGCAGGGTGAGCTTATGCATTCTTGTAACTACTCGAAGAACAAATAACCTACGAACACTCAGAACGTTAAACTCCTTGTAAATGGCGCTCGTAGGATACCTCGTTGGTTTTTTTAAGATAGTTTTTATGATTGCACGCTGTGCCCTTTCCAGCAGAATCAAATAGGTAGAACAAGTGCCGCCCCAGACCAACAAGCAGTAAGACAAAATAGATTGACAAATACTGGTGTAGACGGTTTTTAACAGTTGTTTATTTGCCGCTTTACAAAGACTTTTAAAAATATAAATTAATTTTCGTGCTCTTTTTGCTGATTGTAAAAGATGTTGTTTAAAGTTTAGGTTCTCGTCCACCACTATACCTAGGTATTTAGTGAAAGATGATCTAGTGATGTGTTCACAGTTACAGTCAGAGTTTAATAAATTAGATGTAGAACAATTGTGAATACGAAGATTAAAAATAGGTGGACTAGAAGCCTTTGTCTTGTGAAAACAGAGGTATTTAGTTTTGGAAAGGTTTAGTGTCAATAAGTTGTTTTGCAGCCAGCGTGCAATCATCCCCATGCCTGTCTCCGCCGATCTTATCACATCATTCCAGGTTTCACCGTTGAACACGACAGCAGTATCGTCTGCATAACAGATTATATCTGCATTTGGCAAATTAAGGGTCGTAATGCTATTTAAGTATAAAATAAAAAGTGTTGGACCTAAAATACTCCCTTGTGGGACTCCAAAACTAATGTAGTTAGGCTTACTTATGTCCTGGTCGACTTTTACGCATTGGGAGCGGTTTGTCAGGTAGCTCCGAAACCATTCCAGCGTCGTACCTCTGACACCACTCGACTCCAACCTACTAAAAAGGATTGGAATCGAAATGGTATCAAACGCCTTGGCAAGGTCCAGAAAAACACCTAAACACGCTCTGTTTTTATCTAGGTACGTTGATGTTATATTAGTAAGCAATTCCGCAGCGTCTTCTGTAGATCTGTTTGCCCTGAATCCAAACTGACAATCTGAAAGGATGTTTCTAGACTCAATAAAACTAGTTAGACGTTTATGCACAATCTTCTCTAGAAGTTTTGAAAAACAGCCAAGTAAAGAGATGGGTCGGTAATTACTAGGTTCCTCTTTACTACCACCCTTGTGAATCGGGGTCACCATCGCTACTTTCCACCTTGCGGGAAAAATACCTTCTGAAAGACTCATGTTAAAAATATACGTAAGAGGTTTAAGGATGGAAGAATTTATTGTCTTAAGCAACCTATTTGAAATTCCATCCATACCAGGTGCAGAGTCTATTTTTAAGCTCTTTATAATGGAGTTTACTTCAAGTTCATCACAAGGTGATAGGAAAAAGGAGTTTAATGGGGTATTTGGATTTATCGCTACCTCAGCCAAAGATTCTTCCGTTTTCCCAATTTCGACTAGTATTTTGTGAGCAAGGTTGTTTCCTACAGAAGAAAAATAGTCATTACAAATGTCCAAAGAGTCCGCGGCAGACTGCGTGATCCTGGTCAACTCAGTAGCTGCTGTGTTTCTTTTTTTGGTGTTTGTTATGTTTCTGATTGTGTTCCAGAGACTCTTTGGGTTGTTTTTGTTCTTTTCCAATTCCGTTTCCTCATATTTTAGCTTAAGCTTTTTAAGTAGGTTAACATAAAAATTTCTGTACCGTGTGAAAACAAGTTTGGCTCTATCGTCGCTGGGGTTTTTGCGAGCTATAGCATGGAGCTTATCTTTATGAATTGAGCATCTAATGAGCCCTGGGGTCATCCATGGCTTAAAAGTAAGTTTGGACCGATTTATAGAAATTTTCTGAGTATTACTATTTACTATTTGATGCAAAATATCCTCAAAAGCAGCCACCGCCGCATCTACGTTCGAGCTTGTCATCACACTATCCCAGTTGCATTCACTAACCATACTTTTTATAGATTCATAGTCGATTTTTTTGATAAAAGGCTTAGTATTTCGGATTTTTGGCAAGCTAGTAACAATACCAGCCATTACAATGTCGTGATCTGTGACACCCGATCTACAAATAACAGAGACAGAGTGTTTTTTTGCTGCTATATTAACATGAATGTGATCCAAGCAGGATGTGCCTCTAGTTGGTTTAATGATGGCTGGAAAAAGATTAAGCTCGGCCAAAATATCGAGATACCTATGTACACTGTCCAGATCCCTATTCTTTTCGGAACAAGTGTTTATGTTTATGTCACCTGCTACCATGACATAAGGGCAGTTCTTTATGGATTTGACGGACGCAGAAAGTGAGGCCAGGAAGCCCGAGCTCACAACTGATGCTGGTGATCGATAAATTGCCAGTATGCTGAAATGATTTACAACCGTGATTTTTAAACAATTCGCTTCATCAAACTCGAGTTCCGTGACGCAAGGTGTCCATTTGTTATTTACATAGGCTACTACTCCCCCGTTTTGATTAATGTATATGTTAGATTTGAAAACTGTATATCCTTGAATTTCCTTTAGGATTAGTCCATCATGCAGCCAACATTCTACAAGTATTATGACGTCAAATTCAATATTCAAACGAACAAGACTGATTAAGAACTGGTCAAAGTTTTGGTGAATACTTCTTATGTTTAAGGCAAGGATTTTAAGATTATGTTTTGCAGTGATTATTGACCCGCAAGTCTCAGGGGTATCAATGATGTGGCAGGGAATCTCAAATGCTTCTAAATCATCAATTATATCGGTGTTAACCATGGTCATAATATTTAAATATTATATAAGATGTATTAAAAAGTGAATGAGTCGCAATATTATCCCGCCACATAAATAGGGTTGTGGTCGTACTCTCAGAGTAGGAGGGGTGTGTGTTAAGAATGTGAGTATCTGTGAAGTGTGTATTTTGTGCGTGAAAGTAATCATATATAACAAAAACTAAGAAATTAAAAATGACTATAACCAAAACAGTAACAATAACTAATCAAAGGTAAGACAGCCACATGTCTCCGAAACATAAAATAATCGCTTTGGCAATTCTTACACTATAACCAATGACAAGCGACCGTGTTAGCGTTAGTTCAATCCACCGGGAGCAAGTTGACAATGTCCTGTTCTCGTCTAATAATAATAACTTCATGTTCTTTCCCTTCCTCCTTTTTAACAAAAATATTGCCTCCTTTGGTCCAGCAAAACCTATAACCTGCCTGCTTACAGTGTTGTCTGCATTCTCGAAATAAAATCCGGTTTTGACGTGTGAGTCGGTCGTTCACATAGATCTTCTTTGATGGTCCAGCTATCTTGATTTCCTGAGTAGAAAGACGTCTTGATTTCGCAGATTTGAGGAAGTTATCACGGTTTCTGCGGCAACAAAACCGAACTGCTATGGGCCGAGGTGTATTTTCCCCGAAACTGCCCTTGTTTCCGACTCTCGTGGCGTAATCGATATCGCCATCAGTCATTTTTACACCAATGACTGCCGCAACCGTTAGCAAAAGGTGGCAAGGGTTTTCACCTGCAGTTTCCGGGATACCACAGATCTCGATTTCATTTCTTAGTATATTTTGTGACAAGTCATTCACCTGGTTCAGTAGGTTTTCATTTTCCTGTCTAAGTCCATCCGAAGCAGCAACTTTCTTCTCTGCCACTTCCAACCTGGTCCCGATGGTCTCCACGGTGACAGTCAGCTCTTCCACTTTACTTTCGCAACTTCTAAGTGCGGCTATGGTAACATCAAACTCAGACTTCATCGATTTTATTTCTTCCCTGAGAAGTTTTATCTCGTTAGTCAAAGCCAGCAGCTGAGATAAACTATTTTGAGGCAGATTTTCCGACGGACTATTGCCCGTGATTTGTGCGGGTGAGTCGGTGGTGCGATTTGGCGTAGCCGAATTGTTGCTTCCTTTTTTAGCATAGCTATTACAGCCTGGGCACACCCAAACTTTCTTTGCGTCCGAGTTAATGGCGCTGGACACTTTAACACACTGAAAGTGATAAGCTCTGTCACATTCCTTCTTACAACAGCGTAGATAACGTCTATCCGTCATAAACTCCATACATAATGCACAAGCTACGGTTTGTTTGGAACTCATGATAATAAGCCGATGCACGAACGAAACGTTCGGAGGTGAGTACCTATAGCGGCGACTGACAGCTGGATCGGTGCAGCGGTCGGTGCGACCGGAGTGTAACGCAGGTACGGATCGCTTCCGAGTTGAATTATTTTAGAAATGTTTTTGCCTATAACTCCGTTGTTTTTCTACGTAGCACAACAATATTACACAGTCACTTGTTAAAAATTATTTACCACAGGACTTTGTAACTGTCCCCAGAAATTAGTCACTTTTGCCACTGATTTTTAATAAAAATGTCACCACCACGATTGTAAACCAGTTTATACAACGACGCGTTCCGAATCCGAATGATAGGTACGCATCTTTTCATACGCAACTTGACAGATCCACTCTTGTCAATCGAAAATAAAACAAAAGACGATCGAAATAGAAACAAAAGATGATCGATATGAAAACAAATGAAGAATATAATTTTTTTTTCGATTTAGATCGTCTTTTGTTTTAGTTTCGATCGTTTTTTGTTTCCATTTTGATCGTCTTTTTTTCTATTTCGATCGTCTTTTGTTTTATTTTCGATCGACATATTTTCATAGGCGTTTGTTTTGGTTTTGATCGTCTTTTGTTTCTATTTCGATCGTCTTTTGTTTTATTTTCGATCGAAAAGAAGTGGATCTGTTAAGTTGCGCATGAAAAGATGCGTTTCTGAAGAAATGCGTATCTGACTACTTGCGTTTCTGATGACATGCTGGTAATCCAAATGTATTTTATAGAGTTAAAGTAGTTTATATTTGACATTTTAGGCATTTTGCTTGATAGGCTTCTTATTTCTTGGGCATGTTTAGGCATAATTAATTTTAGGCAATTTACTTTGTATGCTTTTTGCTTCATGGGCTTTACAATCCTAAGGCCAATGACTATTTAGGCATACTGAATTTTAGATAGTTTGCTTAATAGGGATTTCGTTTTTATACATGACCTTTAGGCATTTTGCTTCTTAGTCAATTTGATTTTTAGGTAACTTGATCAGGAAGGAAATTTATAAACAGAATAAAATATGTGCGGTAGCTAATCGTACAGGCGAGATGTATGTTCTGGACGTACGTTACAAGAAGTGTAAAGAAGCAAATGTGACTCAGCTGAAAAACAAGAATGTTTTAGAGAGAGATAACACGGAGATAAAGTGTGAAAGTTGCTTGCAGGGCAAAATAACTCGCTTGCCCTTCAATAAGAAGACAGAACAGTTGGTACTGCTGGAACATGATGCATTGACTGAGAATAAGGTAGAAGAAGGAAATATTCAGTCCAAAGAAGAAGAGCTGGAAAAATGTAATGAAAACCCACAGCAGTCTCAACAACAAGATGAAAGTCTAAATATATCTACAGAGAGTGATGGGAGCATGTACGTACCATGTACGAGTGATGAAAGCTCGGGTAGTGAAAATGATGGAGAGTCAAAAACACCACCGAGAAGTGATCGTACCAGGAAATAAACCTCATTCTATTCCTGTAATTATGTTTATACTCAGGACAATGAACCTAAGACATTTCAAGAAGTTAAGCAAAGGCAAGATGTCAGAAAATGGCAAGAAGACATAGCCAGAGATCTGGAAATTCTGAATAAAAACCATAGCTGGGATATTTGTAAAAAGACTGTTAGGGCAAAGACTGTAGGTAGCAAATGGGTGTATAAAATTAGGTTTTGATAGTTCAGGTTAGTTTAAAAATTTTTGTAAGGTTCAATAACATATATTGTACTGTAGGTATGTTGATGACAATATTATTTTAGGTAACGATATTAGTGTAAAGTTATTGTTGAGCAGAGAATTTAAGATGAAAGACTTGGGATTAGTGTTAACCTATCTAGGTATACAAGTCAATATTAGGTAGATGAGCGGTGTTGGTCTAGTGGTAGATACCCCGGCTTTCATTCCGAGAGTCGTGGGTTCGAATCCAGGCCGACCGCGCACCAATGTCTTTTTCTTCAAGAAAAAGATATGTGCGCTAATAACATCGCTCTTACGGTGAAGGAAAAACATCGTGAGGAAACCAACATGTCCTAGCACTCACCACGGTCCGAAGACATGGCATATTCAGTGTTTACTATGTATCAAATGTATGTATTTACAAAAAAAAAAAAGTATAATATGTAGTATATCCGTTGTCCAGTACCCATAGTACAAGCCTAGTGCTTAGTTTGGGGCTAGATTGCGCTGTGTGTAACGTCGTGCAATATTTATTTATTTATTTATTTAGATACCAAAGTAAAGTATTGTTAACAGCTCTATAAAGAGTTCTGAGATAAATTAAATACACCATTGATAACTGTTTGAGATATAAATATAATAATGATCTCCTACTAGGATATTGTGATGCTAACTGGGGGAGACTTGAAAGGATAGTGTTAGTCTTTCTTCTACAGAGTTAAAGTATGTGGCAATCAGTTATTCAGTTTTTACTATTGAAAGATTCTGTCTAGTACTAATGTTGTTTTAGTAAGTTTATAAATACTATGTGTGGTGTATCAAGGACTCAGTTTATTTTTTATATATCAGTTGTATTGTATGGATATTATATTGAGGGGGGGTGTTGATATAACTCAATATAATATGTTTGTATGTTGGCTACACTTTAATGTTGGTAGTACTGGATAGTACCTAGTTTCCTAGTTACAATAGAAAAACAATATGGCGTATAACAAGTAACGATGTAAGGTGTGTTCTTAAGTGGTTCTCAATAAACTACAAATATTTCTTTTGCTAATCTGGTGTTTTACTTAAAAATATCCTTCACAGACATAGATAATAATCGCCGGCTCGGTATCCACTTCATAGATTACAAGTAAAATTGTTATTAAAAAGGACCTCGTCATGTTGACTCCATAGACCTGCTTGACGTATAACGTATAACAGACAATAGAGAGCACAAGGGTCTCCTCTTCAAAGGGGCCGGCAGATTCGAAGACATGGGATATTAGCCAATTCGGAGTAGCTAAGCACCCACAGTGTCTCATTGTAGAATAACATTTTTGGGTTTCGTAGTCAACGTAGAAACTCTTTTATTTATTTAAATAAAAACAAAACGTCTGGATAATTTTATTTAATTCTGAAGACTCTCTTAGGCGCGGCGTTCGCAGTTAAAGACAGACTTTTTGTCACAAAAATATTGGAGCTTCATCATTGTTCTGTAGCCGTGGTTCATTGGAAAGCGAGACAAAACATAGAATTCAAGTCGTGCGAATTTGTTAAGCTGGAAATCCTTTATTTTAATTTTCATCCCAAATAAGTATTCTAATGTAAATAGATCCCTAAAATACTTTCGTTCGTGGAACTTTATTTCGCTGTTTAATTAAGTCGAGAGCGTTTGGGTAAATCCTTACATTCTAAACATTAGAAGCCATGATCTTTATTTGTATATTTTACTTCTAATCACCTAATGTCTATTGATTTTCTATATCCTAAGCTATTTAGAATGTTACCTTGTTGATTTTAATTTGGGTTTGGTAACTAGGTTATAAAAAAAACAATGAATATTAATTGACAATTTTAAAAAATGCTTATTGTTTTGGTAATAAAAGAATGTAACAAACAATATCTTGTCACGCTCGCGGATATACTTAATCAACCCCTTATTAATTCAATTTTGTTTACTTAAGTACCTAATATATTTAATACTCGAATATTTTATAGATAGATTCGTATAAAAATACAAGATCATTTTGAAAAGTGTTAAATCCAGGAGATAAGATGTAAAGCGCCCTATGATGAAAAAATAACCACAAGAAATTAAGTGCCCTATACCTGCTAAACTCAAAATCCATGTCGGGCGCATCGAAAATTGTTGATTATTACATGACGGAATGTCGTAGAACTTTTTTTTGTGTATGGATTGTAGGCGACATTGTTTCCGATATTTTAGTGCAGTTTCCATACAAATATGTCGAAACGTATTGAAGCCTATCGACATTTTAGCCAAATCAGACATTTTTTGTCTAAAATTTGGATAGGCTTTGCACCAATAGGAGGTTCTTGTCTTAAAACTACACCGAAATGTAGGAAACAATGTCACCTACAATCCATACACAAAAAAAAGTTCTACAACATTCCTTCATGAAATAATCAACAATTTTCGATGAGCCCGACAGGGATTTTCAGTTTCAAGGTTGTTTGCGTTGTTATTCCTCTTAACGGGGACTTGTTCAATAACGCATCAAATTTGTAGAATACGCGCTTCGACTTCGGGTTGTAAGCCAGTGACTAAAGTGTACCGACTTAAGTAGGTATACATAATCAATTATTTTGCTATTTATCTATTACTAGGTCAAGCATTTACGAAGTTGCATATAAACGTTTTTCCCCATTTTCACCCCCTTAGGGGTGGAATTTCCAAAAATCCGTTCTAAGACTTCTAAGTGCTCACCTTCAAACCCTAAAGAACTTATGTTCCAAATTTCAAATACGATCCTACGACCGAACCACACAAAATAAAATTTAAAAAAAAACTCTGGCCACGAAGAAAATCTGAAACATAGTAGAAACTCCTTGGTTAGTGAAGGCAAGACAGGGCCGCCATTTTGATTCCATGACCTACTGGATTTAACTTCGACCAATCAGAGAGCCCCCCGTACTTACCCCCGAAAACAGTAACAAAATCTCTTTTAATAAATTCCCATAGAAACTTTCATCCCCAATTAAACACTCTTAGGGGTTAAATTTTGAAAAAATAAATTTTAGAGATTCACTTACTACCCCAGATCAATATCTATGTCAAATTTCAAGTTTCTAGGTCAAGCCGTTACGAAGTTGCATACAAACGTTTTTCCCCATTTTTACCCCCTTAGGAGTAGAATTTTCAAAAATCCGTTCTTAGTGCTCACTTTCAACCCCTAAAGAACCTATGTTCCAAATTTCAAGTCTCTCTAACCCGCCGTTTAGCCTGTACGTTGTCCATCATTCAGTCAGTCAGTCAGTGAGTTACACTTGCGTTTTATTAGGTATTTTATTAAGTATGATCTAATATATAAAATTTCCATGTCACAGTGTTAGTTACCGTACCTACTCCTCCGAAACGGCTTGACCGATTTTTATGAGATTTTGTATACGTATTCAATAGGTCTGAGAATCGGCTACTATCTATAATTTATAAGGCAAAACAACGTTTGCCGGGTCAGCTAGTCTATTTATATGTATTCTGTGGTTTTATTAAGTATGATGATGATGATACCTTTATACGGCTTATTTATAATGTGCGGTGATGAGTCGGTCGAGGCGGAGTCGCGTAACCTCCTTTGTGACTATCGCCGCAACTTCGCCGCGATTTATCATGTTTTTTTTCGGAGTTTGATAATTACTTATGACTAAAATATAGAAGGTGAGTAGGTATCTACTTATATATTTATATAAGCATAACTGAATATTATTTTAAAACACCTATCTAGAAACATTTTCTATTCAATCACTTAAAACAATAGCTCTATTTTCTCAAGGAAAGTTATTCAAAATCAAAATATTTTGCAGCAGGATGGTCGTTGACATGATATAGATGGTATACATTATTTTAAATAACTATGATCATACATTTCAAAATAATTTTCGGCAGTCTTCTTAAAATTTTAAACATTACGCACGTCTACAATCAATGTGGGACAAATCCTTTGTGATAATATTAATCATGATATTAGAGAAAGTATATGGAGTACACAGCAGATCAATTGGAACTACAGTTCCATTTAATATAAAAACAACAACAGAGAAGAACTTTGGACGAGAACTTATTGATTCTATCGTTGATATGGGAAGGAAAATTAAAGCATATGCTGCTAAAGCGGAAGTTCAAAGAAAACAAATTAAAAAAGCGTTTCACAAATTTGTTGCCGAAGCTTTTTCTGACAAAGATATCTGCTCAAATATTCAAATATCAAAAACTGAAAATTTAACTAAAGATATTTATAAGAGTTTGATACGATACGACAACAGCTTAGGTTATAATTACAAAATGTCGTCTAATCAACTTATTACTTCACAGGGGTACGAGGCAGAATCACATATTGTTAATACTAAGGACGGATATTTGCTCACGAATTTTAGGATTTTACCACCGTCGGATAATAATCGAATCCTGCTAACGAGAAAAGTGGTAATATTTCTACACGGTTTGATGGGCAGTTCTGACGATTGGCTTTTGCTAGGATCGAAAAAAGCATTACCATATTTACTTCTGAAAGCTGGATACGACATATGGTTGATTAATTTTAGAGGCAACAGATATTCGAAATTCCATTACACAAAACAAATAGAATCAAATGAATTTTGGGATTTCTCTTTTCACGAAATGGGTTTTTACGATTTACCCGCTGTTATAGACTACGTAATGGATTACGTTGGTAAATCAGACATCCATATTATAGGATACTCAATGGGAACGACAGCGTTACTTGTTATGCTTTCAACTCAGCCCAACTATAATAAACGTTTAAAATCATGCGTTATAATTGCGCCTCTTATCTATATGTACCAAATCAAAGGACCTTTAAAAGTGTTTGCTGCATTTGCAGGAAGTTATGGAATAGATTCACTGAACTTTCTCGGCATAAATGAGTTTATGGCTAATAAGAGTTTCCCAGACGAAGTCATAGAAAAACACTGTCGTAGTGATAAAGTTGAATGTCGAAATCCTCTATTATTTTTGGCTAACGGTGGTAAGAACATAGATGATGTACATATATTGCAAAATGTGTTAAGCCACGTGCCAGCTGGAACTTCGGCGAAAACTATCAAACATTACGTTCAGCTTCTTAATAGTGCTAAATTTGAAATGTTCGACTATGGGATAACAGGAAATCTGAGAATGTATGGTACAAAGTTTCCACCATCTTACCGTATTGATCAAGTGCTTGTACCAATGTTTCTGTTCAGTTCTCATGATGATTGGATATCTACAACCTCAGGCGTTATGAATACCATCACTCAGCTTCCAAATGTTATAAAGCATCACGTAATTCACAGAAACGATTTTAGGCCACTTAGATTTCCTTTGGGGACCAGAAGCACCAGAATATTTATTTTACCTTATAATACAGGCCTTCAAAGGCCTAGATTAATAATAATTATATGTACCTATAGGTTAATTGTGAAAATTCATGTTATAAAAAGTGACAACAAAGGGATTATTGGAATTCATTGTATTTTTAAAGTAAAAAACATAAAAAGTGTTAAAATGAATTAGGTAAATTTAATTTTTTTATAAAAAATGGTTTGCGTTTTTTGTCGCAATGTCAAACGCTTTTCCATGCGAAGGTACGGAAAACCATACGGTAAGATGTTGATCTTAGTGACTGCACCGGTCTAAATATCGGAACACGGACGAGTTAGTTTCGCGCTACGACTAAGGTGGGTGGTAGCAAAGCCTCCTACCAAAAAACCCTTTTTGGTCGCCTTTTACGACGGGCAGGGGATACCGTAGCCCTATCTTTTAGATCCGGGCTTCAAAAAGTGTAACACATTAATGTCAATAGTTTATAAATAAGTGAGTACATTAAACCCAAACCAGCTTTAATTTAGAATCCAGTCTGAATCTTCAGCAAAGAAGTGGTTTATACAATTTCATCCAATAAGTTTTCAATCAACGTCCAATATCGATAAATTTAAAGTCACTCGGGCCTCCCTCTCCCCATAAAATGAAAAATTGTATTTGGTCGAACGTAGCTAAAAGCTATTTGAGGATTAGAACAATACAATACGGCAGAGTGCGGGTACAGAGGTACACATTCTAAACGTAGAAACATTCACTCCGACCTAACATTCGTATTTATAGTCAATACTAAGTAATTACTTGTCTAAGGAATGTGACACAAAGTCCGAAACAGGACATGGTCATCTCGAGAGTCCGGGGCCAAAAAAGAAAAAAAAACAGGACATGGCTCAGCCAAAGTAAATTACTCGGATTCGTCAGATTCGATTGTAAGAGTGACATCAAGCAACTCAAAACTATCGGTCAACGGTAGCGACTCGCCAAAGACAGATAGAGTTATAGAGTTATAGTTATTAGGAGAAAAGGACTCCGTTAGTAGCTGGCTGCGACACTAAATATTGTTATATACCTAGATATTATATATACACAAATCAGGATGGGAAGCGCTGCAGGTCTACGCTCTTAAGTTGTTTGAAAACAGAAATGAAAATTTACCTCAATAATTTTATATTTGATGTACCTACCTACCTAAAATAAATATGAGTAATTTGACGGTGTCAGTGGCATATTTTATAGAAGTAGCGCTCGTATGAGACGGCTGGCTGTGGAGGCGACATGGGCTGATAATTTCCCGCGTGGCCGATTTGCGGGTAGATCGTTAGCGCTACACGAAGCGACGCCTATCGCTCGCCTGTACCAAATTAATGTCGTACATTTGAATGAGTTTGATATATATTTTTGTCACTAGTTTTTGTAGGTAAAAACGATTTCCAAATCGTTTGTCGGGAAAACGAATATCGGAGATCCTGGTTAAGTGGTCACATTCTCACGTGATGACGTGATACAGGATACAGGTAACGGAACGATACCCGCGTCAGATAAACTCAATTACATCGTATTGTTTACTGACTGTCAATACTTAATTGTTTACCGATCGTATTCCTACCTCGCTAGTGACCCTTGTGGCATTTGATGTTGGGGTATACCTTTCGGTATATCTTCCCGGTACAAAGGATCGAAGTCACTTAAAAAGTATTGTAGACTGTGATTGTAGGTATCTATCCCATCGACAGATATAAACATTTTACATACCTATACCTAGATACAAGTGGAACTTAATGCGAAACTTACTTACGTATTTTCTTTCTTTCTTAGGGGGGATGGATACCTCCTAATTTTCTCTATACAAACTTTACAAACGTAGTCGACTGTTTCCTCTCTGGATAAATATTAGGTAAAATATTTTTATGCAGTAATGACCGTGGCTGATATAGGTTTTATGGCGTTGAACCGTTAGTGAATCTTAATTTGACATTTTCAACCAAATTTTCCTTTGTGACATTCTTTTTAGCTATTCCTTTGACTTTAACTATCGGTGAAGAAACTCGGCGTTAGACTAGGCACATTATAATGACAACCGATATAGATAAGTCACCCAGATGAAGTTTCAATGCCGTCGCATCATACCTAGAATGTCTCACAGCAACGGAATAATTGGCGAAAAGTGATCCTCCGGTGAATTCCCCAAAGTTCGGGGTACAAAAGTCCTTTGCAGTTTGCTCGTATCGATTCTGTCTGCTGATTATTTGGCTTAAATGTGCACCGCCTATTTTGGGTGATACTAAATATGCATAGTATTGTTTAAAATCAAAGTTAAAGATAAAGAAAAGTTTGAGTACCTACCTATACCTTTATACCTTAATTATTTTTTGTTAAACCTACTTCAAAAAGGACAAAAAAACTTCACTTACGTACAGTGCAACTGATTTATCCGTTATCTTGAAGTCAATCAGTTTTGCGGGGTAGATCCAGATAGTAATCTCGCAGCCTGACTTCAGTTGAGGTTGTTTTGGCAATTTTTGAAGGAGGTTTTAATTTTTATATTTTTAGTCATTATTTCAATGCCCTTTCGACTGCCACTAAAATCCTTAAGAAAAGACATATAGCGACATTAGGTACGAAATAACATTTTTACGTAACATTTATCTTCAAAGAGTTTTCTGTTGGGACGGTGATTCTAGGTGCCCTATCAATCTGTGCCTAGTGCTTTAGAAGTCGATTCTATTAGTAAATGTTTAAAAATGACAAATCTGGGGGTCATTCTGCTGACTATTCCGAGGATCTTCATTAGATTATCACTGATCGAACCAACCAGAAGTTATTAATCAGCGAAGACATCGTAACATACAAATAATGTTTTAAAATTTTAGGGTAAATTAATTTATACTCTTACAACACTGTTATGCATCAAGGAATATAATCTGGTACGGAACAATTTGTATGATAAGAAACAAAAATAATGATTGTAATCTGCTTTGTAAACTGAATACCTAAATAAATAAACAAAACAAATAGAATTACAGACGAATTGTAAACCACCCCCTTTGGTTAATAAGCATTTTCAAGTGTCTTACAAATCAATCTAAATACAAATTTTCCAAAGATCAACGTGATAAAGTGAGCCAACTTGTGATTTTAAGTCGAAGGTTTAGTTGGAAAACCCTTATCCGGATCATTGAGTATTCGATGCCGCATGAACTTTACCTCTTCTATGAATGATATTATGTTAACTGTATCTCTAGGTACTTTACGTGAACATAAATAAGTTTTGGTGTTATATTACGTCTTACTTTTAATAGGTAGATATACAATATGTATGTCTCAGCCAAATAGTTCAATAGCCATTCAGTGCTTTTTAGGGTTCCGTACTTACCTCAAAAGGTAAACTGTAGTTCCACGAACAGTATTTATAGGTATATAAATAAAACTGCTTTTTTTAACCACTTTAAAAAAAGCAGTAGATTTTCAAGTAAGGAGTCTGTGATGATAAAGTAGTTCCGTGAGCACCAAAATACCTTTTACTTTCTATCTATCGATGTACTGTATTTGGAAGAGCTATTCATTTGACGACCTCTGTGGCGCGTCGTGCGAAAGCGCGATTGCAATGCAGAAGGTTGCGGGTTCGATTCCCGCCGGGTGCAAGTATTTATGCTTAAAAAATAAATATTTGTGTCTGGTCTGGGTGTCCCTCTATGTATAATTTGTATGTATTTACAAAAGAAAATTAAATATATGTAGTATATCCGTTATCTAGTCACCGTAACACAAGCTTAGTCGCTTACCACGGGGCTTAGATGGCGCTGTGTGTTGTTCACAGAATTTATTTATTTATTTATTTGGCGCAGAAAATTAGCACTACCACTCAGCATGACAATACTGCCAGCATTTTGGGCTCGCTGCATTTTAAAAATTAAAATTACTTTAATTTAATATCAATTTCGTTAAATAATTGTCCGGGACAAGTCGCGGCAGATTGGGAAGACCCAATAAGTGCTGGTTTACTTCGCGAGGGCTGCACAAACGGCCTCACTTCACGGAATCCCAAAGATCGTGCAAAGTGGAGATGTAAGAGTAGAAAAGCGGACCCCGGGCTCCCGAGTGGGATGTTACCAGGAACATTGCACGGATGATGATGAATTCAGAAAAAAAACCCAAAATATCATACTACAACATGAATAAAAATGAAATGATGGTCAACCTAACTTAACATAATACCTACTCGGTCAGATTAAGTATTTCAGCAACATCACTTTATCACCCCACAACTCAGCCCCTATGATATTGAGCGGAACAAATAATAAAAATATAAAGTAGGTACAGATCGTAACGCGCATCAAGTGTTTATTGATACTCTACCTACATTCTACAGTTAGCTGTTTTGGTACAAATACAAAATATGGAACGTAAATAAACTGAAGAATTGAACAGATGTACAAGTTCTATATGAGTGGTGGACAATATTTATTTGTTAGAGTAGAATAATCTCCAAAATAATAGGATTTTAAAAAATATTGATTAGTTCATCGTTATAATTGGATAATATTATGGCGTGTATAACACACATCTTTACTAATATTATAAAGAGGTAACGTTGGTAACATTTACGTAGGTATGTATGATTTTGTAATCTCTGAAACCACTGAAACAATTTCAAAAATTCTTTCCCCAACCGACATAATCGAGGAGTCATATAGGCTACTTTTAATCCCAATATTCCCACAGAATCGGGATTTACGCGACTGAGATCGCGGGATTCTGCTAGTCAGTTACTTATAAACTTAACATTGACTTAAAATTGGGCACAATAACGTAAGTAGCTTTTTAAGAATGTTATAAAAACGGTTGTGTAACTTTATCAAGGATGCAGCATTAGTATTCTGCATACTTAACGGATTTGTCCATCGTATAAGTACATTGTTTATTTATTTATTTTTAGGGGAACCAACAGCTGCTTAACAATATAACTTTAGAAACTAAAAACCGGAGAGCCAATTAGAGGTTCCCACGAATAGAAATAACATACAAATAAAAGTGTATGAAATCATCACGCAAAGAATCAACACGTTACAAAAAATCTATAAAGCAACAATATATAAATAGTGTACATATATAAAGGAAAAAATAACAATAATAATTGCAATAAAAAAAACAGATAACAATAAAGTGAATAAAGTGATAACATAATAAACATGAGAAAAAAAAATAATGAGATAATGATCTCAGTGATCCTCAAGAAAACGCTGGCCAACCGTCGTCTCGCCGACGCCACACTGGTACAAAATAAGTCAATGTCTAAATCATCGCTCAAATTGTTAAACGCAGCACACGCTCGCTGCAAGTAACTATTCTGCCTATAATTAGTGTTACAACGCGGAACATATAATATATTACTAGAGCGTACACTAGAAGGAGTTCTCAAGTTAATCTTGTCCAACAAGTTACTACAGTCAATGCTGCCAGATGCTAATTTTAAAAGAAATATGATGTCAGCAATATCACGCCTTTCAGACAATGGGTTGAAATGGAATTTTTTACATAGTTCATTATAGCTAAATTGATGAAAATGTATCTTAAGTCGGAGGCATAAATATTTGAGAAATCTACGCTGAATGTTCTCTATACGCTGTGCAATAACATAGCATGGATTTAATCCGACGTTCACTTGTTTGTACACGTCCACGCACACACGGACCCGTATAGAAGGATGGGTGTGTGCAGGCACGTGAGATAAACGTGTACGTACACGTTAATAGTAAGGTGTACGTCACGTCATTAATTTTGACGGATACTGCCGGATAAAACCAGTCCAAATTGGTAGACGTGTACGTAAATACAAGTACCTACCTACGTTGTGTTATGTACTGGAAACGCTTAAGTTATAGTTTGTTTGCTGAGCACACTGTCCGCCAGACAAATCCTTGCAAACCACGAATCGAATCCGATGACGCCGTGTCTGCCAGATAAACCGTCTAAGTGTGTAGACAGACAGCACATACCCAGCCGTTGTCCAAAAAAGATTATACTAGTAGCATTTCAAAATAAATAACTAAGCGTCACCGTCCACGGCAGCGTAGCGTACGCGTCATTTGCAGCTCGGGGTGTACCGACGTGCAGCTTGCATGCAGTTTTCATACAAAATCACGAAAGTGTGTCCACGGCGGCTGCAAATGTCGCGTGCACCCCGCGTTGCAAAATACGCCTGGACACCGTCCACGGCAGCGTCATTTGAAGCTCGGGGTGCACCGACGTGCAGCTTGCATGCATCTTTCATTCAAAATCACGAAAGTGTGTCCACGGCGCTGCAAATGTCGCGCGCGCTGCAAATGTCGCCCGGGCTGCAAAATACGCCGAGCCTGCCGTGCTGCATGTCGTACGCCGTACGCTATGTTCGGCTACAGAACCCCGCAGGGACTTGCCCAAACGGCAAAAAATGAGGAATCGTCAAAAATTGACACTTTGACCGCCGCGCCGGCCGCGGCGTCTGACTTGGCCGCCTCAGGCCCATTAGGGATGACGGCTGCGGGTGCCCTAGTAGTTGGCCCCGCGCCTCACACTGACACCCCCGCAGTGCAGGGAACGAACGAAGAGGCCGCGCTGGCGGCTTCAACTCCACGTGCGGGCATCCCCCCGGCCACATTGAACCGCCTGGCCAGAATTGGGGCCGGACCATCAAGGACCCCGGTCGCTGCCCTTCCTGGTGCTACTCGTAGCGTCAGGAGGAGCATCGACGAGTGGGAGGATGCCGAGGCTAAGGCCGGGTCGGTCTCGCCGGATGGTGGCGCATCGGGCGAGACCGACAAGACCTTCGTCCTCAAGGACAAAAAGGTGAAGAAGAAGCTGCCAGCGAAGCCCCAAATCGAAGCATCCCCGATCCTCGACGAGCCGAAGGGCTTCCCAAACCGAACCGCCGAAGCCAGGTGGGTTATGGAGGAGGCCTATCGGATACTAGGGGAATCGGGAAACATCAAGACCACCATCAAAATTAAGGTAAAGTCCTTCATCGACCGGATGTTCCGCATGGTCAGACAGGCGGAGCAGGCTACGCCCCTGCCTGGTGCGCGAGTCACACAGGGGGACATAAGACCAGTCTCGCAAACGCCACCAGGTAGCTCCAAAGGCACCGCCAAGATCCTTGAAGAACTGAGGGACATGCGGAACATCTTGGAGGGGAAGGTCGATGAGGGACTCGACCTCATGAGGGGTAGCAGGACAGAGATGGACGAGATAGGGAGAGAAGTGGGGGGAAATGCGGACCTGCACCGCATGACAAGAGTAGCCGTGGAAGGAAAGATCGACGAAATAAAGGAAGAAATGGGGAAACAGCGCGAGGCGGTGGAGAGGGCCACATATGCGTCGGTGGCGGCCGGCCGAGCGGAGGTGGTTGCCCCCGTTCGTACGGCGCTGCAGTCGCTGGTGATCACCTCCACCGACGAGATTGAAAAGGGAGATAGCATAATGCAAACTATAAGAGAGACAGTTAACGCTCGAGAGAGCGGGATACAAATAGAAAAAATAAGGAAGCTAAAAAATCAGAAAGTGATAGTGGGGTGTAGGACAGAGGAAGAAAGGAAGAAAGTGAGGGATAAGCTGGGAAAGGCCAAAGAAAAGCTGAATGTCGAGGAAGTCGAAAACAAAGACCCGCTTGTGATCCTCAGGGATGTCCTGAGTTTTAACACGGACGAGAATATCATCGAATCCCTGAGGCGGCAAAACGGCGGAATTTTCGACGGCCTCGACAAACCAAAGATGGAGGTGCGATATAGGAGGAGGAGCCGAAACCCGCACGCGTGCCATGCCGTTCTCCGAGTGCCACCGATCGTCTGGTCCCGTATGACACGAGCCGGTGCCGTGCACGTAGATATGCAGAGGGTGCGGGTGCTGGACCAGTCGCCGCTGGTCCAGTGCTCGCTCTGCCTCGGCTACGGGCACGGCAGACGGTTCTGCCAGGATAAAACCGAGCGTTGCAGTCATTGCGGGGGCCCCGCACAAGAAGGACGCGTGCGCGGACTTCATGAGTGCGGTACCAGCGTCCTGCTGCAACTGCTCGGCGGCGGGACTCGACGACCGGGAGCACAATGCCTTCGACGGGAACTGCCCCGTCAGGAGAAAGTGGGATGTCTTGGCGAGGGCGTCCGTCGCATACTGCTAAGGGCGTCCCTGGCGTACAAAATCGGCACAAACACCATCTCGTGGCACAAGTCAATTTATGGAGGAAGGAGCTGGCAACAGATGAGCTAATGCTCGAAGCCAGCAAGCGCAAGGTGGCCTTTGCGCTGCTCCAGGAGCCGTACACCGGCGCCATCAATAATATGAAGGCATACGGGAGGACGAGGATCTACCAAAGCCACAACCAGACAGAGGGCTACGTCAAGGCCGCGATAGCGGTCTTCGACGAGGACCTCGACGTGATTCAGTTTCCGAACTAAACCACAAATAACGTGGTCGTAGTCAAAATAAGAACATTGGCGTGGGAGATCCTCGTAATCTCGTACTACTTCGAACCATACCCAGCGCCGCTGGAACCCTACCTGGAGCAGCTCAAGGACATCGTGGAGCGGCTTGGGATGCCACGGGTGCTGATGGGGGGCGACGCCAACGCGAAGAGTACCTAGTGGGGCAGCCCCACAGTCGACAACAGAGGGGAGGACATGGCGGGCGCTCTGAAAGAGATGGGCTTCCAGGTCCTAAATGAGGGAGACTTACCCACGTTCGAGGTGACTCGGGGTGGGAGGCAGTTCACCAGCCGCGTCGACGTGACGGCCTGCAAGACGGAGATGCTGGACATGGTAGAGGATTGGCGACTAAGAGATCTGAGAGAGATTATCAAACCTTAAGTTCTCCCCGCGCGGTGGCGGATAAACTGCTTGATCTCTAAGCGGGTTGGTGACAGGCAGGCGGCCGGCCGTAAAAAGATTGCCAAATCTAATTGCAGAAGGTATGGTCAATGATGACATATTGACTGCGTCGACCCCAAATAAAAAAAACCATTTGTAGCCTTATTAATAAACGTGGTTAGAATAGTGAGAATATGCTTTGTCTTTTTCCGTGACAAGAACTTTCATAGTTGACAGACAGAAACAAAACGTGGTAAAATTATTCCGACCTTACTCCACGTTTATTAATAAGGGTATTGGGGTTTAGCAATATTCGTTGGTTGTACCTACTGTATAATAAAGAAGAGGTTATTTTGTCCTTATTATGAAGTCTGAATTTTAATTTTGTTAAATTATATTTTTCTTTGTCCGTAACTTCGATACCTCGCGTGTTCTTTTTTCGAATTGCAGAACGGCAGAAAGCCGTGTCGTGGGGACATTGTTCTAAGAAAAAAAAAGTTTGCGCCTAAACTTGAAATTATTGCCGTCATCCGTGATACAATAAAATTCTTAATTTCATTAATTTTCGTATGAAACTGAAAAACACGTATTTTCTGTCAAAATGTCGAGTGTGAAATTTGTTCAGATATTTGAAAAATATCCTGTTTTATACAACAATAATCTTTCTGAATATGCAAGAAGAGACATAACTGAAATGGCTTGGAGTAAGGTGGCGAATGAAATGCAGTGGACGGGTAAGCATCTAGCCTTGAATTGTGTACTTTAATATAGATACTACGTCGGTACTACTACATACATAAGTACATAATTATCATCCATTACATTTGATAATAGGTTTTTCTTAGGTTTTCGCGATGCTGATATGAAGTAATGCTAAATTAATGAAAACAGCACGATTAATAACGAAAAATAAGTTTAATTTCTCTTTTGAATGATAACAATTATTCAATTATGCAGTTATTCCACTGCCATCGCAAAGCAACATTAGGCTGTAATAAGTAATTTGATAAATAATTCCGTAACCCGTTTGGAGTATTTACAAATGTCATGTTTGGTATCAAAATTGGTGCACGTTGAGAATTGGAAATATTTAAACCGTTTGTAGTCGATGTGTATTGAACACCATCAAATCTCCGAATATAATTATGCAAAATACATGCGCACTGTACTATTGAAATAATTGTTGAGTATTTACGGCACGTTATAGCTTTCAGTAGTACCTACCTGAAATTTTTGTGTTAACATACCAAAAACGCATTCTATACTTTTACGTCAGCGATACGCGCGTCCCGCTTAACCTATAATTGTAGATTCTTTTCACATTATCCAGATTTCTTACTGAATAGGGTCTCAATAAATGTATCCTCAAAGGAAATGCATTATCTCCCACAAAATAATAAGGAAAACGATTGCCAGTGGAATCAATCATTTGGCAATGCTGTAGGTACATTCAGTTGGTATGTTTAAACCTTCCCTTTCCAACCAATTCCCAAACGCTGATACTTGGAACACGCCCCCGTCACTATTCCGTCCGGCAAATCCACATTCTATGCTTGTAAAATATCTATCAGCATCACAGCATCCAAGCAAAATAATAGAATGATACCCTTTATAATTGTAATTGGCTGAACCTGTATTTGGAATCTGTATCCTGATGTGTTAACCGTCTATAGAACCCAAGCAATTAGGTAGATTCCAAAGTTCATAAAACCTTTTCGCAATGTCTTTCCATTCATCAGTAGTTGGTATAGGCATGTACGTATCCTTAAATGCATTCCATATTGTTTTTGTCGTTTCTGATATTACACGTGACACTGTACATTCTCCTCGGGCAAAGTAAAGTCCTAATGCTCGAAAAGAACAGCCTGTAGCTAAATACCTGCAAATAAAATAAATAAATAAATATTGCAAGATGTTGCACGCAGCGCAATCTAGACAACAGGGCTTGTACTATGGGTATTAGACAATGGATATCCTACACATCCTTGTAATACATATACCTACTTAGAAACTCTTTTCCATACCCTTCCGTTAAAATATAAGAAAAAGGATTTTTTTAACGTTTTGTCCATACCCTATTTCAGAAACTTAGATCAAAATGTAAACAAAAATCCTAATACATTTATTAGAAAGTGACAGTCCTTTATTTAAATTTTCCTTTGAAATTTACGGTTCTTTGTTTACATTTTCGATCTAATTTTCTGAAACAGGGTATGAGTAGGTAGGTGGTAGATGTCCAGTTCGATTCATGGCATAATTACTTCTTGACAATCCTACTTCCTATCCTATCCTACTAATATTATAAACGCGAAAATTTGTATGTATGTCTGTATGTGACTTAGTTACTCCTACACGCAAAAACTACTGAACCGTTTGCGATGAAACTTATAATATAGATAGCTGGAAATCTAGAATAACACATAGGCTACTTATTTTCCCAATATTCCCGCGGGATCGGGACTTACGCGGGTGACTGTATAGGTATATTTCAATGTTTCAAATTAAAGACTTTAATCTTAAATTGCGCGTTTAAGCCGTAGAGACTAATGACTTGCTTTACGTTGACTTTTTTGGTCATGTAAAGTAACAATGTAGAGCCGTCGATGTGTAAACTACTTTTTTTTTACAGTTAACGAGTGTAAGGAGAAATGGAAGAATATAAGAAACGGTTTTGTACGAAGTCTGAGACCTAGGCCTAGTGGATCGGCAACATCCAAAAAACAATATTATTTACATAACGAGATGCAATTTGTTTTGCCATATGTAAAACCGGTAGTGCACATAATAGAAACAGGAAATTTGCCGAATCCTGGACCATCAACTATAAATCAGAAACCTGTTGCGTGCCACGAAGAGCAGGCACATCTAACATCTAACAGGAATATTACAGAAGATACAGATTTAGAAAATATTTCTCCTGTTGAAAGGCCGTCTTCGGTTCAAACACAAAGAAAAAGAGTTAGACCTTATAACTAATGAAGCCGATACAGCGTTTGTAGAGTGGATGAGAACAAAAAAAACAAGAAAGATGACCCACGAAGAATGTTTTTACTAAGCCTGTTGCCTGAAGTTCAAAGTCTCACAGAAGACCAAATGAGCACATTCAGAATAAAGCTGCTGATGCTTCTACAACCATCTCATTCAGTTTCCCAGTCCCAATACAGTTATTATTCCCCAATTGCTACCGTAGATTCACCAGCAGTAGCAACCGCAACCACACCTTCTCCATCTCCAAACAATTATTCTTCCACACCCCATTCCCAAAACTTGAATGATTTAGAAGATTATTATAACCTATAGAATAAAAAATAACCATTTCAATTAAAATGGTTTTAACTTACCGCAATGTTATTAATATCCTTTCCTCTGGGCTAACACATTCTCGCATATTGGTGTTTTGCTTTTGTAATAGCGGTCCTACGTTATGCAGTAAATTCTGATAAGTCATTTTGCTCATTCTATATATTGAATGGAATAAATAGTCATCATTTAATTCCCTTGCCGCCACGAATAATCGGCAGTTTATATTCTTTTCTATATAGGGATGCGTCCAATATAAACGTCGTCGTCTTCGGCGACGAATGTAATTATATGCCACAACCAGAGCCACAACTACGTCTTCATCGTCCGACGACATTGTCAAAACTGAAAACGGTCGCGTGCATCCAATACGCCCGTGCAGCCCAGGCTGCATTTTGTGACGCCCGTGCACCCCATAGGGTTTCGTACGCCGATGCAGCGCAGGCTGCACAGGCGTATAGGCGTATTTTGCAGCGACGCTGCCGTGGACAGTGACGCTAAATGATTTTGAACAGTTCATAATCTAAGCGGAAATCATTACATTACGGTCTAATACTAGAACACTGGTAGGTATTTAATTAACAGGTATTCATAGGTATTTAATTAAGATGAATGTTAATTTTATCCACCACACTACAAAAACCCATGGAAGTGAAACAAACAAGAGACCTTCTATATCCACAACTATAACTAATCTATAGGTACAGCTGCGCCCCGAGTTTATTGCAAAATAAAACATTAACTAGGTTCAGTGCAAAGCGGCATTCAGTGATCGAGTTTGTCGTTATTGAAGAAGAAAATACTGGATAGAATCTTACGTACCTAAGTGTATTATTATTTGTCAAACATTTATTTCCTTATTAGATTTGTGTTTTTATCAAAATAAACTTAGGTAATACAAATTAAATACATTAAGTACTTGTAGTACTTAGATTTAATTTTGTTTGTAGGTTTGGTAAACTTACAAACAAAATTCAATCTAAGTAATAAACGTAGGCACAGAATACATAAATAGTACGTAGGTAAGGTGTAGTGGGGTAAATCTGAAATAACTTATTAAATGGGGTAAATCCTTATTTATTAAACAATGGATTTAATATCACTCTGATTAAAGGTCTATTCTGTATTTACCCCACTTTCAGAGTTACCCCCGTACACCAAATAAAATTATACAAGTTTATTACTTAGATCAGTTCCTACAAACAATGCATAAACTTTTCAAAAAGACATTTTAAGTTACTATAAAAACCTAAACCTAGAAGCCCGTCGGTAGCGGGGTAGGGCCCAGGCTACCGATGATGGTTAGGGTAGCAGAGACAGGAATCTCCTGACGATACATGCCGTATCAAAGATGACTGCTTTCTGAATCTGACCCTTAACCCAACCGTCTAGCGAGAGTCTCTTAATTATTTTATTATTATTACACTTAGATGGATGACTGATAATGTGTTAGGCAAAAAATCGTTTTCTAGAATCCTACGTGCTGCAATAGGCACGTTAAGCAGTTGGTCGACATCATAGTTGTCAGTCGTTAGGTCAAGTTAGAGGTTTTAGGGCGACCTAAAAACTCTAACATTAAATGGTGGTTCAATTAGAGTTAGAGTTTTCAGATCACTATTAAAATATAATATTATTTTATTATAAGTTATGTTAGCCTATCTCTTATACACAAAATAGGGGAAAGTAAAAGAAAGTAAAAACATCTTACGAGACGTTTTTTTTTGCTATAAACGTTTGTAAGTGACACAAAATTACTTAGGTCCCTCATATACAGGTTCTTTTTTATAGAGATTCTATCATTGTTTCTATCCGGATCGTTTTTTGTCTCTGATTCGCTCGTCTTATTATAGGTTTATCTAAATCAAAAACAACTTTGGCTGTGATAGTTTGTTTCCTAATATTTGAGAATATAATATTTTGCTAATGTGATGTTATGAGATCATAGGCAAATGATACATAAGTCAACATTTCAAAGTATCTGTCGTCTGCCTGCAGTCCTACGTAACCGACCTTAAGTGACCGACCGATATAGGTATACACTTAAAAGGAGACTTCGTTCTGTAATAAGTTATAAGTAAACTTATTTTTCTATTTTTTATTTAAGCACAGACAGACAACATTTGAGATTACAATAAACAAACATAGAATGATTTATTATAAAACTTTAATAACATTCCCAATAACAATAAATTATTATGCTCAGCTGTAAGCAATATGTTTTCGGCTATGGGATTATTTGAAAGATTAAAGTATAGGTCATTCCATTGAATCATTGGCATTTATTATGCGTAACACATTTGTACATATTATTATTGCACCCTCGGCCTCGTGAAATTGCTGAGGGGTGAATAGTGTTGTAACAGGTTCATTTTTAATGCAATGATCGGAACAATGTGGATAAAATGGAATGTATGGGTAACTCTAGCTAGGTCATGTTTACAATATAAATATGAGTGCATTTATACAACATAATTATTATTATTAATAAAATATATTTAATTACCTACAATATCGATGTTCAAAACATCGAATAATAAAACATTGAAACTTATTTTAGCTAACCCACATAAAGTTATAAAATTATAAAAATAGGTATAAAATTATTATTATTTGACATGCCGACACAGTCACAACAACTAAATTGAGAATCTCAAATATTAAGGAAGTTTATAAGCTGTCTGTACTTTAGGTATTTTACCCAAGACAAGAATAACGACAACATCTATTGCTTCGGAGTTTAAAGTATTAGTAATCTACGCAAGAACATTTTACGTTGTTCTATCTGATCAATACTCTATAAATTCTTCTACTGATTCACAATTGCTTAAATGTTTTTGGTTTTAAGAAAATTCCACACGGCCAAATGCCAATGCCAATATAAGTCATCAGTTAATTAAACATAAATTAAATTCACTTGCTTAGTACAGCTATTATGGTGGAACTGAATTAGAAGTTTTTACATCTCAAAAAGGTTTATTATATGACGTTCGATGCTAACGTGCTAAGCTAACCGTAACTAACGCAAGTTTAGCCGGTCGATTATGAACTAGAAAAATAAGTTGTGGCATAACAAAGGGCAGACAAACAAAAGATCTCAGTTATCTCAAAACCTGCTAATGGTGTCAATTCGAGCAAGCCAAATTCCGACTTATCTTAACTTAAAATTAGTTAAGACGTGTCAAATTACAGATTGCTATTCAGAAAACGCCGACTTAACTTTAATAAGACAGGACTAAACCAAAATAAGTTAGGTCGAACTAAATTATGTTATAAAACGTTTTTAGCTATTCGAAACGGCCACAAAACTGTCAAAATATTAAACGTCGAACTAAAATTAAGTCGCGACTAATTTTGTGTGGACTAAAATTGGTCGTTGAAGTAAATAACAACATTTATCGAATAAATAACGTTACGATTGACAAATTTGTAATTTTGGCTGTAGTACGGGCTGAAAGGTGTTCTGAGTGCCGGCCTTTATGGACAGATTTAGTGAAAACCCTCAGAAAAACGTGTTTTGTTAAATGTTTTTGTTTAATTTTATTGCAAAAGCAATGACGAAGGGCTTAGATTAAAACGATTAAGAGACTGTTCCAATCCATTCGTATTGCCGGATAACATTTATAAAACTGTTTTGTATACCTACCAAATGACTACGACCTGCTGGACTTTCACAAACTACTCAGTCGTGACACCAATGATCGTCTCAGAGGTCACCACCTCAAATTACGCACCACCATCTCGGACAACAACCCTCACGAACATTTCTTCAGCAACAAAGTGGTCAGAGCGTGGAACAAGCTACCAAAGGACATCATCTCGGCACAGTATCAACCAGTTCAAGAACAAACTTGACAAATACTTAGCCAATACAGAAACAGACTAAGAATAGCTGGATACAGGCATCTATCAATTGTATCAACTGCCTGCCTGATAAGTAAATAATAATAAAATACCTGTGGCAATTATGCCTATTTGCACATACTAGGAGGCAACAATTATTTTCAATAAAAGTCATTTTATATCATTTACAAGTTTTATTCAAAATATATACTAGGTAGGTAGTTAAAATAGAATTTGATTCAGATTTGGCTAGAATTATCTATACAGTTAAACCAGTTAGGAGTTTACTGTGCCTCTTCAACAAAAATTTCCTCAACTGTGTCTCCCCTCAACGATTCAGCTAAAACTTGAGCTGCCCGCACCTTAGCACAGGCATTTTCTCTTAATGGCAGTGCAATATCTGCTCAGCTCAGCAGCCTAATATTTTCATTTAATGCTGCTGTCAGGCTATCGGCAACAGGCGGTCTTGGTGGTCTTGGGGCTCGCACCCGCTCAGGCCGGCATATACGGGGGCGGTTGGGCAGCTCAGGTTGTGGCGGTGATTGATGAACTCATTGAGGATCTTCTAGCTGAGCAGGCACAGCAGGAGGAACTTCAGCAACAGCAGCAGCAGTATGTTCCATTTGGGGTCTGAAATTAACAATAAATAATTTAAGATATACAGCAAAAATATTTAATTATATGTATTACTTGGTTTTTAAAGGAAAACTTACCTGCTCTACAGTCGCAAAACCATACACAGAGGCAGGTCCTTCAATTTCCAATATTTTATTGTCCAGATCTGTTAAATCTGGACCTGGAGGACCTCCTCCAGTTCCGCTGATGGAGCCCATACTTTTCGAGCTTTTGTTTTTGTTTTGCTGCGCCAGACATCCCAATTCTAAAAATAAAAGAGGAAATACATTTCATACATAGTTAATCACGAACATTGAGCCAAGTAATAATTGGTATTTGGTTTCTTGGTAAAACTGGTGCTCGGACAACTTTAATCTTTACATAGTCTAAAACAAAGTGACTTCCCTCTGTGTCGTGTCTGTTTGTATTTTGTATGTACGCTTAGATCTTTAAAACTATGCAGAGCTAGTAATTCTATTACTATTATAAAGCAGAAGAGTTTGTTTTTTTGTTTGTTTGTTTGAACGTGCTAATCTCAGGACCAGCGGTTGCTGGTCCGATTTGAAAAATTCTTTCAGTGTTGGATAGTCCATTTATTGAGGAAGGCTATAGGCTACATTTGATCCCGATAGTCCCACGGGATCGGGACTTACGCGGGTGAAACCGCGGGACGCAGCTAGTTGATTCCATAAAGTATGAATTGAAAGTTGAAAGTAATATCATAGCAAAAATGTTTTTTCACAGAACCTCATGGTTTAAAATTGCATTTTATGCAATACCTACTATATTCAGACCCTCTGTGTGGACCTATTTGCGTCGGTAAGGCTTAAATTTACTAGACTTAATCCATTTAACATATTTAGACTAATGAATAGAAAGCTTGAGATTTTTTAGTTTGGTTGAACGCGCTAATCTCAGGAACTTACTGGTCCGAATTGAAAATATATTTTTGTGTTTGATAGTCCACATATCGAGGAAGATTAAAGGCTAGTAATGATCCTGATATTCTCGCGGAATCGGGACCTGGGCGGGTAAAGCCGCAGGCACTAGGATTGGTAGATAAATAAATCTAATTCCTCTTACGCTATCGAAATAGCAATTAGCGTAAATTGCGTCAGAAATAAGACCTACCTTTTGCCAACTGAGCATGAAGCCTCTCCACTCCACAAGCAGTTCCTTTTGCTGCGTTCGTTAGGTCTTCTATACATTTTCCGACACAAAACTACAACAAAACTGATTCACAAACTACAAAAAGTAAACAAATAATCATAGAGAAATCTAGACGAATAAAGTACTACCAACCTCACAGCATAAACCATTCGTTCTCATTTTTTTATCTGTGAATCCAATTTAGTCCGTGTTTAGTCCTGTCATTTTCAAATTCTAAGTTTAGTTTGTGGACAAAACCGAATAGCATACAAACTTAACTTAACTAAAATAAGTCTGTTTTTGGTTAGGTTAAGTTTTAGTCGGTGGTTTGCTCGAATTGACCCCAATACCTACCCTAATTAAATTTGTCTTATTTTTATGAACACAGACATTTTTTTAAGTTAATTTAAGCAACATAATTTAATAGGTATATTTTTACCTAACTACCAATTATAAACAACTACTATAAAACAAAGAGTTACTTACCTAATCTACGAAATTCCAAATCCAGATTTATCAAGTCTAATAAAAAAACACGAAATTGCCGAAACATGGTGAGTTAAAATTTTTGTTTTTCTTTCGCCTCTCCGGGATTCAATTGAAGGGGGTTCTCACACCTAATCAGGGGTAAATCGTGCAGAAACTGAACGTTAGTCGCTTGATAGAAATTCGGTTAGGAATGCGCCCCATGACGTCACAGATTCTATTTACTTTGCGAGAATAACTTTCAGTAAAACAATGGCGTTTTACTACCCTAATACTTTTGCCAATTTGTCGTAAACATTAGGTATCAATACTGTTTAATATCTCTTAAAACGTTTCACACACAGCAGCTATAATGTAAAGATGTACTACCATGTTTAAATTAGTTTATGACGGAGCTCGATATTTCGTATAATCCCCACTGGTCATTTTAGTGGAGATTATGCCAAAATACCCACTTTTACATCAAACCATAGTTCGTTTTATAGTTTATTGTAAATTCCTACAGCCAAGTTTGCGGGGGAAACAGAAGATTAATACACAATGCAGTATTCGCGACTTCCTCCCCACTGGAATGTGGTCTTAGAAATGCATAATGTAGGTAGGTACCTTATACAGCTCATCCTAACGTACGACTTCTGAGGTTTAATAACGCTTTCAGCTGCCGGTGCTCCTCCTTACTGTTTCACCTGTATTGTGTGCCAAAATAATTAGTTCGAAATATGTCTTGAAGTTTCGTGATACTTTTACCTAATTTAAGGTAAGTATCATTTACCAATATTTTTTGTAAAGATCCAACATCTTGATTGTACTATTATATAAAAGTAACATCACGTTTTTTTTGATTAAACACGATTTTCCGCAAACACATTTTTCAGAACGAAATAAGTCTCTTGATCATTCCATAGTGATAACAAGCTATCTAGTCTCGCCGGGAAATCGAATTTTTCTTCACCTAAGTATGTATAGGTACCTACCTATATTTTGATTCCAATAAGTACATTACAAGGATAAACATCTTAATGCTTAGACTTATTTTTTTAAACTTGTTTACCTAGTTTGGAAGAAAAATATCATAAAAACTATTGTGATCTCCGTCCATTGTCGGTATAACTACGATAATTATATTATCGTAGTTATAGCGACAATGGACGGACATCACAACACAGTTCACAATAAATAAATACTTAAATATTGCACACACAGCGCAACCTAGCCCCAAACTAAGCACTAGGCTTGTACTATGGATAATACACAACGGATATACCTACTATACTACATATACCTAATACTTTTGTAAATACATAAGTACATACATTATGATACATAGAAAACACCCAGACCAGAAATAAATATTTACTTTTAAGCATTTGCACCCGGCGGGAATCGGACCCGCAACCTTCTGCATTGCAGTCGGGCCTTCGCCCGCCGCACTACAAAGGCCGTCAATAGCCAATATATGCATATTGAAATCTTAGTTTAGTTGGCAATCAATTATGATATAGATAGATTGCATGTTGGATTGTGTTTCTCCGACACTGGATCGTAGCCATATGTTAAACAAGATATCTCGTTGTGCTCCCGGTGAGCACAACGGACAATCAATAAATTGTCTTCAGTGTAGGTAAGCATGTAACTGGACCGACTTTCTATGATGTTTACTTACTTTTATGCAGTATGTTTGTACCGGAACATTTCAATATATTTATTATTAGAAAAGTTTACCGACGGAACGAAGCAAAATGCCGAGACCAACTTCAGAATTTGTTCCTCTACACTAAACTTGATTTATTATATTTTTAAAAGGATTATTACTTAACGTGGAAAACATAATATGCCTATAATGCCTAAGAAATCATATCCAACCAATATGGGATGGTTTTTACTAAATTACTTATGATTGGATGTAATTTTCGATATGAAATAAGTCCAATAACTCGTGGGATTGATTGAAAACTACCCACCAAGATAGTTTCTATGTATGTAAATAAAAAACTTAAGCCATAACACGCTTGAACTGATGTAGGTATGTTTAATACTTCTAAATATCAAACAAACTTTATTAGACGAAACCAATGTAACTGTAATGATCGTCACAATCCTCTCTCAAGTACCAAGTTGAGACTAATATGGTTGACAATAGATTAAAAGTTATGCTTAAAAAAATTGGTCAGCCGCGATTTAGCCTGGGCCCGCCTTACTACAGCCCGTTTTTATTGTGAAGACTGTAGCTTTTTAAACAACTCAGTAATCAACTGAAGCCATCAACGGCGTTGAGGAATAAATATATCCAACGTTCCCGATATGCTAAAACTGATAGATTTATAATCAAGTCAGAAACCTAATTTTAATGTAGTCATATCTTAAAGCCTCAGCCTCGCCTTCTGAGAGCTATGTTATTTTATTTAATGCATCATCGGACATTTCTCTCACAGCTCACAATGGTTTGCGACACATACCAAACACTCACCCACTGATGTTTGGCTTAGGACCTGTGGCATAGAATTGCAAAGCAATAAGCCCGTGTAAATTGGTATAATTCGTCAGGTTGGTCCAAACGTCTGTCATAAAAAATGATTAAATCAATCCCAATTACAGGACAATGAATTTCGGAAGACTGTAGGTAGGTACTCTTCTTTCTCTTTCTACTTTAAGACAAAGAGAAAAGAGTCTACCTAAGTACTCTTTTCTCGGTCCAAACTTTACATATTTACACCTACAGGTAACTGTTTCCTCTCTGGAAAAAAACATTGAAGAAAATATGTTCAAGCCATAAAACCTATATCAGCCATGACCATGCCTTTGAATTAGTTATATATTCTTATTTTCTTAAATTTCATTTCTATTCTGATTATGAAAGAATAAAACCAAAACGAAGGGGCGTTGTCACGGCAGACATATTTTTTTTATGGCTTATACATATTTGCTCTAATGTCTCTATTTAGGGATGAAACAGTCGACTATGTTTTTACAGAGAAATATTAAGAGGATAGTCTCCATTCTCTTTCTCCATACAAACGTAGTTTAAATTTTCCTTCCTGGATAAAAACATTGGAGCAAATATGTTTATGCCATAAAACCTATATCTGTCATGTCAGTCACTACGAGGCCTTACTCGCAAGAACACACGAAGAGGTGCTTTCTTCAGGGCCCTAAACCTGCTAAACTCAAAATCTATGTCGGGCGCTTCGAAAATTGTTGATTATTTCATGACGGAATGTCGTAGAACTTTTTTTTGAGTACAGATTGTAGGCGACATTGTTTCCGATATTTTAGTGCAGTTTCCATACAAATATGTCGAAACGTACTGAAGCCTATCGACATTTTAGCCAAATCAGACATTTTTTGTCTATAATTTGGATAGGCTTTGCACCAATAGGAGGTTCTTGTCTTAAAACTACACCAAAATGTAGGAAACAATGTCACTTAAATCTGTACACAAAAAAAAGTTCTACGACATTCCGTCATGAAACAATCAACAATTTTCGATGAGCTGACAGGGATTTTCAGTTTCAAGGTCGTTGGCGTTGTAATTCCTCTTCTGGAGGGCTACCCGTGGCGAAGCGGTTAACGCGTTGGTTCGGATTACCAATAGTCGCGGGCTCGAATCCCGCCGGGTACTAAAGTTTTTGAAATCATTTTTTTCAAAAAGAAAGTAGTAAGTAGATTTTCTTTTAAGTATTCGTAAAAATAATACGTTTTTTTTATTGTTATCATAATCACGAGACCGTAACTGTTACCGCCAGATTATTGGAATATTTTTGAAACGAAACAAAATAAGTAAAAGACTTTTAAAACTAAAATCGGCGTAAGACGGGCAAATTAGCTATATTTTTGAATCGGATTTGCGAAGTTAATCTTTTGAGAATAAATATTTCTAATCGTGTTTCGGAAACGACTCCGTTTTAGATTGTTTTGTTAGAATTTCAAAGATCTTTAAAAATCCTGTAGTTTAAGCTATGTTATGCTTTTCTCCAAGTTTTGACAATTATAATTATTAATAATATTTAACCTTGTTGCTTATATATGGGCTGGATGACGCTGTGTCCAATATCGTACCATATTGCGAACACAGCTCAATTTAGGGTAAACTAGACACCGGATATAATACAAATATACCTAATCTTTTTTTTGTAAATAAATACATATAGAAATCACCCATAACCAGAAATTTTTGGTCGGCATAAATATTAGGTCATTACATATGAAATTGGCGTTTTGTAAGGGAGGAAAATAAAGTCTTTTTTTTTTATAATAATATATTTATTTAATCAAAGTATGTACCATTGCTATCTATGCACTTTTGCCATCTCATAGGTACGCTCCGTATCAGAAGGTCTATCAAGGAAAATGACGTAGTTTGCGGAACGACGGCATATTAAAACGTCTATATGGTGGCAATGTCTTGAGTGGCAAAATGACTTACTAGAAAAACGTCCAAAATGTAAAATTGTCGCGATTATGAAGTACAGGTATCAACATTATGTATTAGCTCTTTTCCGAAAAGTACTTAATATGGGGCGGGAATAATATTTTATACGTTTGAGGTTTTAAGTACTACTTGAGATTAATACTCCTTTGTTATACTGGCTGGCCACTTCAAATTTTACAGTATGAAGTATGAACGAAATGTTGTTATACTATGACATATTAATGGCAACTGCGTCAACACCATAATTATTGAAGATTTCTTCTATATAACGCTTGTGTTTTGCCTAAGAATGGAAGGAATTGATAATCCATTAATTTTCATAACAAGTCAAAAAGGAAAATCAGTACTTTTGCACGATGGATACCGATACAACCACAATGTTGGGTTTTCATAACGACTTGACTCAAACCCGCGACTGACGGGGCAACGTCTCCCGCCATGCATTGGGAGTCGTCTACATTCTACGCGAATGAACATTTTAAAATTCGCGCGTCAATGAGTGGCGCGCTCGCCGCTCGCGGTGCGACCCTAGCGCCGCGGTGTGTCAAATAAAAGGAAGCTTGTGCCGGTGTCTCTTTGAGAGTCAACTTGGTCTCGTCAATTAAATTAAATAAAACTGAAATAGTGAAATTCCTATTGTGTTAACTATCAAAACGTGAAATATATAAACATTGTGAACGTATGTTGTGTTCGTGGCGATCCTCGTCAAGGAAAAACCCAGGTCAGTCGAGTCATTTTTTATAAGTCGTTACTTTTCTCAATTTCAAGTGCCTAGACTTACCATTTTGGTCCTTCGACCGCAGATGACCCAGTTACGATATCAATACAACTAATTCCCTTATGTATTTAGTGTATTTATCCCGTAATATACATAAAATCTCCTAATATTGTTGATTGCCGCGAGTTCGCAACGTGCGTACTAACTATTAAGTATTCTGTGAAATTTGAAATTAATTTGTTAATATCTCAAAAACTACGCAACCTATTCCCAATATTATTTCGCAAATCGTATTATTTTGGTTTTCTACACCTGATTCAATAGTTAGAAACATAAAATACGGAAGATTTCGAGTAGTGATTTTTCGAAATTATTTACGTAAACGCGTTTCGACCAACACTATTTTTACCATTTTGTCAGTAAGGTTCCATTAAATTAATCACAATGCCACCTAAAAAAGATGTAGAAGTCGAAGTCAACGTGGAAGATGAGTATGACACGTTGGTACAACCACATATTACCACAAAAGAAATGTGTTTTCTAAGGTTACAGTGTTTGTTCGAAATTTCCAAAAAGGTTAGTGACAAATCGGAGTTGTTAGGTGATTTTCATGCTCGAGTCAGTGAATTAGCGTCTTGGCGTAAAAAGTACGAAGATAGCGTAAAAAATATCATTCTAATTAAAAAGAAATATATACCGGATTATACTCCAAGTTATCGCGAATTGGAAAGTTTCGACGAGATATATTTTCGCATTCGAAGTGTGGCCGAATCGTTGAACTCGAGTGTACCGAAGCCAGTCAATTCTTCACAAACAGATGGAGGTAGTTGCAAGGTTAAGTTACCGAAGTTAGAACTTTGTCCCTTCGACGGCAAACGTGAAAACTGGCCGACTTTTCGTGATACTTTTGTTCGATTAATTCACGAAAACAAACAGTTAGCAGATATTGAACAGTTTTATTATTTATTATCGGTTGTAAGCGGGCCTGCATTGACAATTGTTAAGTCAATGCCGGTTACGTCCGATAATTACCAGATTATTTGGAGTAGTTTAGAAAAACGATTTGAGAATAAGCGTGCTTTAGCAAATACTTATCTTGATAAATTATTTGAATTTAAGCCTTTGGCAAACGAATCAGTTTCGGGACTTTATTCGTTCTTGGAGACTTTTCAAGAAAATATTAAAGCCTTGAACTCACTTCACCTTCCAGAATTGTCAGGTTTTATATTGTTTTATATTGCGTTGCGTAATCTAGACCCCGTGACTAGGCGTGAATTCGAACGGGATTTAGATAAAAATAAAATACCAACTTATAGTGATTTGATCAGTTTTATTGAGAATCAGGTAGACAATCTCGAGATGGCACACTGTGCTACTAATTCCACTTCCGTTGAGAGTGTACGGCACAGTGAACACAAGCCGAAGGTACTCAATCAGCCTTCTACAAAATCGGTTTATACAAGTAAGCAGCGGCCTGCGTTGGCAGTTGCTGCTATCAATACAGACAAAGCTGTAACTACAAAATCCATGCAATGTTTGTATTGTAAAAAGATGCATTCTATATATCGATGCGTCGATTACATCGACCTTACGCCGGCGCAGCGGCTCGAAAGGGTTAAGCAAATGAATTTATGTGAAAATTGTTTGCGAGATCATCCGCTCGACGACTGCCCGTCTAAGGTGCGTTGTACGGTATGTAAGAATAAGCATCACCACACGCTGCACATAGATTTCTTTGCAAACTCGAGTTCTAGTGCAGTGGCGTTGACTTGCTCGGCTAATTTGACAGTCTTGCTCGGCACCGCGGTCATCCACGTCGCAGATTGTTGGGGCCAGTACCACACCGTACGTGCTTTGATTGACAGCGGCGCTATGTCGAGCTACATAACTCAAGACTGCGCAAAACGCCTAGGGCTGGCACGCCGTAAATGTAATTTTGAACCAATCGGTCTAGGTGGCAATCCAGTGCAGGAGTTCGGGTTAACTACTTGCAATGTTAAACCACGACACTCTCCTGGTCCTATCTTGTCAACTGATGCGGTCATTGTTACAAATATCGCAGGTAACTTACCCACATTGTCCCTGCCAAATACAATAATAAATGAATATCAGCATTTAGTGTTAGCTGACCCGAAATATTATAAACCCGCACCTGTCGACATGTTATTAGCAGGTGACTTGTTTCCATACATCTACGACGGACCTAAAATACTTCCTCGTGTATTTGGTCTTCCTGTCGCTATGAAATCTATATTCGGTTATGTCATTCTCGGTCAAACTGAACTCGGTAGCTCTGCTTCTGATCGTAATGTTCCTTTAAAGACTAACAGCTCGTTTTGTGGGTTTACAGTCAATCTTGATCAAGTTGTGCGTGCGTTCTGGGAGATTGAGAACGTACCTTCTGATAAACCTCGTAACCCAGATGACGAACTCGCTGATTTGTTATTTGCTAAGGAACATAGTCGTGATGATACCGGTCGGTATGTTGTGAAGTATCCCTTTCGTCCTGGTATTGAGTTAGGTGACTCCAGCGCAATGGCTAAGCGTCGCTTCCGAAGTCTTGAGTCCAAATTAGATCGAGATCCCGAATTGAAGGTTCAATATCATAAGTTTATGCGCGAGTATCAGGAGTTGGGTCATATGACTTGTCTTGGTGACGCCCCTCACGCGACTTCCAAGTACCTAATTCCACACTTTTGTATTATCAAACCGACAAGTACCACGACCTCTCATCGTGTTGTGTTTGATGCGTCAGGAACCACGTCAAATAATGTTTCTCTTAACTCATTAGTTTTAGCGGGTCCAAAGCTTCAAGCTGATATAAACGAATTATTAATTAATTTTCGTACTCATGCAATTTCTCTTTCAGCAGACATTTGTAAAATGTACAGACAAATAAATATTGATCAAAGCCAGCGTCCGTATCAGCATATTCTATGGCGTTATGCTTCCGATCAACCAATTCAAGTATTTGAATTAAATACTTTGACGTATGGTGTAGCTAGTAGTCCTTATCTTGCTATTAAAGTGTTGCACACTCTGGCTGATGATGAAGCTGCCAGGTTTCCGAGAGCTGCCCATGTCCTTAAGACAGCTTTTTTTATGGACGATCTTTTAGAGTCTGTTCCCACACTTGAAGAGGCTATCCAGCTTCAACACGAGCTGGTGGAGTTACTTCAGAGAGGTGGCTTCCTTCTTCGTAAGTGGTCGAGCAATTGTCCACAAGTGCTCGAGCAGCTGGACGAATCTCATCGTGAAACGCCTGTTGCATTCGACGAAAAAGAAAATTTGTCCATCAAAATCCTAGGTTTGCAGTGGCTCCCTGCTAGTGATGCATTTTCTTTCAATATTGATTCTCCAAGCTCTACTATGACAAAAAGAACGGTTTTGTCCCAAATAGGTCGACAGTTTGATCCGCTAGGTTTTGTCGCTCCGTGCATATTTTATGCTAAGTGTTTTATGCAGGAGCTTTGGGCTCGTCAGTTAGGATGGGATGAGGATCTACCGTCAGATTTAGCTTCGCAATGGTCTACGTACGTCAACGACTTACCATTACTATCAAATATACGACACGACCGACATATCAAAGTAGTTCGTCATACCTACTGTCAGATTCTAGGATTCTGTGACGCATCTACTCTTGGATATGCTGCGATTGTGTTTCTTCTTTCGAAAAATGCCGAAGGTGAGATGAAAGTTAGTTTAGTCATTGCTAAATCTAAGGTCGCGCCCTTAAAGACTATAACGATTCCTCGCCTGGAACTTATGGCTGCACATCTTTTAGCAAAATTGATCAAATATGTTCATTCCATTTTAGAGAAACGACTTACGATCAACGATATCACATTGTTTACGGATTCTTCTGTCGTTTTAGCCTGGCTCAACACTCCGAGCCATACATTGAAGACTTTCGTTTCGACTAGAGTGTCTAAAATTCATGATAGTGTTCCTAGCAATTCTTGGTATCACGTTAGTGGTGAGTCTAACCCCGCAGACATCTGTTCTCGTGGTGCTTTGCCGTCTGTGTTACTGGCTAATCATGAGTGGCTCAACGGCCCAGCCTGGCTGAGACTCGATCGGTCTCAGTGGCCCATAAAAGCCATAGATGAGTTCAGAAACTGTGATCCCCCTGAATTAAAATGCCAGAAGCCTGCTTTGTTAACTTCTGAATCGGAACCCTCTGAGATGTATAAACTTACAGAGAAATACTCCAGTTTTTATAAGTTAGTTAATGTGGTAGCTAGATGTTTCCAGTTTGTTCGTATCTGTCGTTCTCACTTAGTTGAACCTAAATCACTTACTGTTGCTGACACTCGTAAGGCGCATGATGCCTTAGTTAAAGTGGTTCAAGAACATCATTTTTCTGACGATCTAATAGCGCTATCAAAGAAAAGCCAGTGTAGTTCCTCTTTGCGAAAGCTCAACCCTTTCATTGATTCAGACTGTTTTCTCAGGGTGGGGGGCAGACTTTCGCAATCAAATTTGTCATATAAGACAAAACATCCTCTACTTTTACCTAAAAAATCTAATTTTACAAATATATTAATTGATTATTATCACAAAACTCATTTACATGTTGGTCCTAGGACCCTTCAAAGTTTGATTACCCAGAAATACTGGATACTTTCAGCGCGTAGCGTGATCCGGTCGCGCACCGTGAAATGTATTTCTTGTTTTAAGGTTTCTCCTTCGAGTTCTCAACCTTTGATGGGCGAACTGCCCAAATATCGATTGGACAACGTCCATGTCTTTCATACTGTAGGGATTGACATTGGCGGACCGTTTCTCACAAAGGAGTCCACGCGCAAAAATGCACGTATCTATAAATCGTATTTGTGCGTTTTTGTGTGTTGTGCTACACGAGCTGTGCATTTGGAGGTCTTGTCCTCCTTGAGTGCAGAGTGTTTTCTTGCATGTTTCGATCGTTTTACGGCACGGCGAGGGCTGTGCCATTCCATTGTGTCGGATAACGGTACCAACTTTGTTGCGGCTAACAGACAACTCAAAGAAGTAACTGAATTCTTTAACTCTGATGCCGATAACATTTCTAAAGGTTTGATTATTCGAGGAGTGACTTGGCGTTTTAATCCGCCAGCAGGTAGTAATTTTGGCGGCCTTTACGAGGCCCTAATTAAATCTGCTAAGCTACTTTTGAAACGCACCGTAGGTTCCCGAGCCTTATCTTTCGAGGAGCTTGCAACCCTTTTCATGAGAGCTGAAGCAGTACTCAATTCAAGGCCCCTCTGTGCCTTGTCTGGTGATCCTAATGAATACGAGGTACTGACTCCCTCACATTTTCTCATTGGACGAGAACTTCTAACCGTACCTGAATATGATTTTACTGACTTGTCGAGCTCTAGGTTGAATCGTTGGCAATCCGTTCAGCAAATGTCCCAGCGTTTTTGGAAACTTTGGAAGCTAGACTATTTGCATACGCTACAGACGCGTCAAAAATGGTTTACCAACCGTCAGAATCTTCAGGTTGATGATCTTGTTTTAATAAATTCGGAATTAACTCCACCTCTTAAATGGGCTTTAGGCAGAATTACGCAACTGCATTGTGGCCCAGATGGTGTTGTGCGAGTCGTAAGTGTACGTACAGCTAACAACAGCGAGTTTACTCGGCCTGTTTCTAAATTGAGTCCTCTTCCGTTGGATCAGGAGTCAGAATAACCTCTATTTATATATTTACATTAACATTTATCTAACATATTTATATTTCTAGTTCTATGTTAATGTTAGTTTGTAGTTATCTATTTAAATACAGTATACAGTCCGCTAGGTATATATCATATTCCGTGATCCTTTTATTCACATTATATTATCATTAATTTTCCTCCCTTGGTAACGTAACTGGGAAATCCTTGCGGATTTCGGTGGGGGGAAATGTTGGGTTTTCATAACGACTTGACTCAAACCCGCGACTGACGGGGCAACGTCTCCCGCCATGCATTGGGAGTCGTCTACATTCTACGCGAATGAACATTTTAAAATTCGCGCGTCAATGAGTGGCGCGCTCGCCGCTCGCGGTGCGACCCTAGCGCCGCGGTGTGTCAAATAAAAGGAAGCTTGTGCCGGTGTCTCTTTGAGAGTCAACTTGGTCTCGTCAATTAAATTAAATAAAACTGAAATAGTGAAATTCCTATTGTGTTAACTATCAAAACGTGAAATATATAAACATTGTGAACGTATGTTGTGTTCGTGGCGATCCTCGTCAAGGAAAAACCCAGGTCAGTCGAGTCATTTTTTATAAGTCGTTACTTTTCTCAATTTCAAGTGCCTAGACTTACCACACAATGTTAATAATAAAAGCGGAACAAGCCTGTGGAGATGTGCTAAAAGGGACGAGTGTAGTGTTACGGTTACATTAAATGAAAATAAAACTGAAATTATTAGAGGGGGTATAGGACATTCGTGTAAAAAAAAACCAGATAAAAATGAAAATGACCGTATAATGGACATATGTAAAAAGGAAGCGTGCAAGAAGTTTACTCCAATTCCAAAGATTCTTGAAAAAAACTTTCGTGATTCAAATCTAAGTTTCATACCGAGTATCGAGTCAAAAAAAGATACTTTATATAGAACAAGGAGGAATTTCTTGAAAGTACAAAAGACAGAGTTTTCATGCGTCAATGAAGTTGAGATTCCAGAATTGCTGTCCAAAGATTTTCTAGTTTGTGTTGATGGCACAGAGAACGACAAAATATTTCTGTTTTCCACTAAACTCTGCCAAGATTTTATGAAAAAATTGCCGGATAAGGCTGCAATCTATTTCGGAGATGGAACTTTTAAGGTGCCTATACCGTTTTCTCAGCTGTATTCGATACACGTTGACATAGAGAGTTGCTCGGAAACCACCAATGTGGTACCTATTTTGTATGCGTTGTTACCCGATAAAAAACAATCGACATATCAGAGACTTTTTGCTCTCGTCAAACATCATTTTGGACTTGACATAAAATATTATAAGTGTGACTATGAGGCGGCACAGATTAACGCATTCCGTTTAGCATTTCCCGAAGGAAAATTTAGTGGTTGCTATTATCACTTCAATAACGCCGTATGGCGAAAGTCACGAAAATTAAAAGTTTCTGATTCCAATCGTGGTAGGACAATAACAAGGCTGTTAGCTAATTTACCACTGCTGCCAGCAGTAAATATTAGTGAAGTATGGTTCCAAATCCGTGATGATGCCGAACGCATGGAGAATGAAAATGTTTCGCAATTTATCAATTACTTTCACAAACAGTGGATTAAAGATATGAAACCGGAGGATATCAGTTGTTTTGGGCAAAGACATCGTACTAATAATGCTCTGGAAGGATGGAACAGAAGGTTCAATGCCAGAGTAGGTCGAAAAAGGGCATTACCTTTATTTATTCACGCATTGCGAAAAGAAGCGAAATGGCAGGACTTGAAAATTAGACGCGCTTTATTTGATGGGCAAAGACGTAAGAAAAATGATGTTATTTTTGATAAAAAATACAAGAGAGAAACCGATAAACTAAATAACCAGGATATAACCCCATACGTATTTTTACAGCGACTCTCTCATATAAAACTGATTATTTTTGGAGACTAATTTGTTTAAAAAAAAACCTATATATAATGATATAGGAATCGAAATTCTATGTTATTGAGAAAAATGTTTTTTTGTTAATAAATATTTAAAATTATTTTCTGTTTTTGTTATTGAGTATCCTTGACGTTTTATATCGTTGACAATTTTACATTTTGGACGTTTTTCTAGTAAGTCATTTTGCCACTCAAGACATTGCCACCATATAGACGTTTTAATATGCCGTCGTTCCGCAAACTACGTCATTTTCCTTGATAGACCTTCTGATACGGAGCGCATAGGTAGTTCATTGATCCCTTTACTAAAAAAACCATTAGGACGAGAATCAATGAAATCTTTGAAGGCGCTTTGGACTGCCCCATCGGAGTTGATTTTTTTCCCTTGCAAGAAGTTATCCAAATTTCGAAAAAAATGGTAATCTGTTGGAGCCAGGTCCGGGGAGTACGGTGGATGTCTTAGACATTCCAATTGAAGCTCCTCTAATTTGGCAGCCGTCTGTTGTGCAGTGTGTGGTCTAGCGTTGTCCTGAAGCAGCAGTGGCCTAGAGCGATTGACCAACCTCGGTTGTTTAGCAGCTAGCTTTTCCATCATGGTTTGCAGTTGCTGACAATAGATATCTGCTGTAATCGTCTGGCCAGATTTAAGAAAGCTGTAGTGAACGACACCGGCACTAGTCCACCAAACGCTCACAAGTAACTTTTTTTGAGTCAATTTTCGCTTGGGGCAGGATTTGCCTGGTTCGCCAGGATTCAGCCATTGCGATGAGCGTTTCCGATTATCGTACAGGATCCACTTTTCATCACAGGTAATGATCCGATTTAAAATCCCTTCATTATTGTGCCGGTTGAGTAATGTAACGCAGCAGTTGACGCGCGTTTGTCGGTTTGCTGCACTCAATTCATGAGATATACCCACCTTTCAAGCTTTTTCACCTTTCCAATTTGCTTCAAGTGGATTAAAACAGTTTTATCACTAACACCGCAGCCTGCACCTAACTCGGACGTGGTTTGCGATGGATCTGCTTCCACAATAGCTTTCAATTCTTCATTAGCAACTAGTCTCCGGCCGTCCACGGGGCTTGTTCTGCAGGTCGAAATTTCCAGAACGAAAACGTTGGAACAAAAAACGCACTGTGTTTTCTTTTGCGACACCGCCGCCATACACATCATTAATCCTTCGAGCCGTTTCTGCAGCACTGGTACCACGGTGGAACTCGTACTCGTAAATAACGCGATATTTCAAGTTTTCCATTTTGTAAACTGCGTGACGCAAAGAAAAAACCAAACGAGGACAAAACAAATGAATTACGGTTTTCGAAATACAAATGTATGAATAAATAGCTGTATAAATTTGAAATCGGAATCCCTAACCAAAGAAGAGATATTTGAGATCAAAGTGGCCAGTACGACAAAACGCCAATTTCATTTGTAAGGACCTAATACTTGTTGCCGACGGCAAACGCAACTTTCTGCGCCTCCGTCGGGGTTCGCTTGACGCGCCACAGCGGCCGTCGCAGAGATATAAGTAGTATAGTTAGGTAGGTAGCTAGCTAGTATAAAAATTAGGCATCGTAGACCTGTATCTGTCTATACCTACCAACTAGATACTAATCCCATTTCCATAATGTAATTGTTTAATAACTAAGCACAAGAGATAGTACTAATTGCGAACATTAGAAGCCATTTACCTAATACAACCTCTGTGTACAGATAACAGACTAATCTTGGTTACGCTTAGGTGCAATCGAAATTTATGTTACCTGTGAATTTGCTAAAGATGTTGTAAAATGTATACTACATGTAAAATTCAATGTAATTACTGTCTAACTGATACACCTACATCAGTCAGGAATTGTTATGAAAAGTTGATTTATTACGACTTAGGTTATTGTCAAGCATTTCGAAAATACTCAGTCTCATATACCTAATCCTTTTTATGGTCATGAAAAGAAGTTGCTCGGTAAACCCTCGTTGAATATGAAAAAAAAACTTCCGTTATTTTACGGCTTTTCATTTCAAATCAATAGCAGGTTCCTTGTTTGCATCTGGATACGCAAATAAAAGTTTTTTTGTAGACGACACTTTTTGCTTAAAAAACTCCATCAGACCCTGTCGTTTCCCAAAATAAAAACAGATAATTCAAAGAAAAGCGATCTACTCGTAAATATCGGGCCGAGATCCCGAGAGCATCGTCTCAATAATTTGCATAAATGATTTCTCACAAAAGGGTTTTATGGCAAAATGTACGGAAAATTAATATTCTGTTCCTTTTTCGAAACTGTTTTGTCTCTTTTATCTGATTATGGTGTAACTTTACACATTTGTGATGCCATTTAGGAAATAATTTTAAATAATCAATTAGAACTGGGTCTTTTAAAAGGGAATCGTTTAACCCGACCACAGACCGGTTCTCCCTTCCGTTCCACCACTGTGGCAAAACTTGTAACGCTATCTAACTTAAACATAAGTTTTTTGATAAGTCAGTGTTTAAGCGATGGGGAGGTGGGGTAAAACAGGCGGTCGAAGGGATGAGGGAAGGTGGTCTTAGTGATGTGACAATGTCGATAGTGACAACGATATTAATTCGATTGTATGTATAAGTTTGACTTATTATGCCTTATCTTCGCCTATTTATATTGCAAGTTTCATTACAATCGAAGTAGTTTTGGCGTAAAAAAGCACATTAAAATTTCATATACTCAATTTTAACTTTTGAAATAGTAAAAAACAGCTATTTTTCAGTAAAAGATAATTCGGCATTTTCGAAAATAAAAAAGTATAAAGTTGTTCGCCTGGACGTGTAGAACAACATATATATAAGCAGCTGCCCCTTAAACTCCAAAACCCTGTTTAAAAATAAAAAAGAAAAAAATACGATAATTTTCGAATATTTCTATCGACCTTTGAGTCGCGTACATCACTATGAAGCAACAGGGTGCTGGACGCGTGCGCGTTACCACCCCCTAGCCCATAAATGGCACAGCAGATCCAGCGGGGGTTCAGAACCACGTCTGCAGCCGGCAGTCGTGGCACTCTAGCCGTCCGGTCCTCCGCGCCTACCCAACTACCGCGCAATGTGCATTTAACTTCTCTGGACTTGGCAGTTTGTGCAATGACTCTCTGTGTGAAAATGATCGTGATTCAGAAGTAAGATGACTTTTCCCGGTACTGCTGTGAATTAAAAAGGTAAGTGCCTACTAAATATTTTTTTACAGAGATTTTACATCGAAGGATCGTTGATCAAGAAAATATGGCGTTGAATTTTTTCATATTTCTAATTATAACGCGAAAGTTTTTTTTTACAATTACTCGCAATATAGCTTCCAGAGTGCGGCAAAATAAACGTTCTTTGCCGATAACATTCGTGTAATTGGACAAAACAGTCAGTTGTTGTATTTTCTTGAAATTATTTACTTTTTTGTGTTTTCTTTAAAATTATTTATTAGGTACCTTTTATGTTTTCTTTTAAATTATAAACCTTTTTGTGTTATCTTTAAAATTATTGTAATTTTCGTGTTTTCTTTAAAATTATTGTCATTTTTGTGTTTTCTTTAAAATTATAAACCTTTTTGTGTTATCTTTATAATTATTGTCTTTTTCGTGATTTCTTTAAAAAAAATGTCATTTTGTGTTTTCTTTAAAATTATAAAGCTTTTTGTGTTATCTTTAATATTATTGTCTTTTTCGTGATATCTTTAAAAAAATTGTCGTTTTGTGTTTTCTTTAAATTATTGAGTTTTTTCATGTTTTCTTTTAAATTATTGACTATTTTGTGTTTTCCTTAAAATTATTCACTTTTCTGTGTTTTCTTTAAATTATTGACCTTTTGTGTTTCCTTTAAAATTATCGTCATTTTTATGTTTTCTTTAAAATTATTAACCGATTTTTACATTATATGAGCAAATTGTATTTCTATTTTCTGTGTGTTTCGTGTATTTAAAAATAAATACCTAGTAAAAATTAAAATACCTATTTGAACCAAAATATATTTGCAACAAACTTTCTACGTTCCCTTGATATAGGGGAATCAAAATTCAATTAGCACAATCTCCTAACTTCAAAATCAGCAATTCAAATTGTGGTAATGAGATATTGATACCGTTTGGTAGATCAAGGTAGAGCTCGTTTTTAAAAGCCAAAGATATTGGACACCGTGTATTTTTAAACACTTTTCTAAACAGTCCATTAGCATATAGCAAGTAAAATTAATACCAGTTACATAGACTTTAATCCACAATTTTGACTTGTAACATAGATTTAAAACCAGAATTTCGGCCAAGTCATCAAAAATTCCGAGGCTTACAGTATTCTGTCACTAACTAAATATAAAACAGCTATTGCTGCAAATTTTTGGCTCATTAATTTAATTACAAATATTCTAAAACCCATACAGCCTTATTAATAAACGTGGAGTTAGGTTGGAGTAGTGAGAACATGCTTTGTCTTTTTCCGTGACAAGAACTTTCGAATTTAATAGACAGAAACAAAAAATGGTAAACTTATTCCGACCTTACTCCACGTTTATTAATAAGGGTAAAATAGAATAAAACAGGAAAAATGAGTTTAATTTCAATATGCTATTTATTATAACTACCTAAAATAGGTCAATACTTAGTCGTTACGTACCTTACAACGAATAAATTTGGCAAAAAAATACCGTTCATATAATATTTAGGAATGTATCCGGTGCCATATTTCGTGGACTTTGAAATGTACCGCTTCGAATGAAGAAATATGAAGATTGGTTTTTCTTTCAGTTGAAGGAATTGGTGTGCAGAACTATTTTGCTGTTCGTTTTACTTTATTTTTATTTATAAATGGCATTTCTATGCAACTGGAATAACACTTTTGTGTCGTAAAATACTTGGTGATGTTTACTCTGTGCTTGTTAGATTAGCATTTTGTGCTCTTAAAATGCAAATTTTTAACTCTGGGTAGCCTTAGTTGGCCTTAAAACTTACTCTAATTTAAATAATGTTTACTCAAATAAACTGTTATATTTCCGAGTGTCATTATTTTACTTTGAGGAAGTATGAAAGAGTTACTTTTCTGTTACTCGCTACATTGTCCGACTGTAAGCTAAGCTAATGTAATAACATAATTTATTACAAGTCTCAATAATTAAGGCTATATAGTAGGTTTGACCAATGACTGTTAAGATGCATGCATCCTGATTGGTCAGGATGCATGGAATTCAGGAGCCTGTCTAAATTGTAAATGAAATTTTCTAAAAAAAAAAATATTTTGGATATTTTATATTTATTTATATTTTATAGACACCTAAAATGTAGCATTTATATATCTTTTCAAACACCACTAACTAGGATACGTACAAGGGGTAACTTTATAAAGAGGCCCAATAAAGCAAGTGATAAATACCCCTCAGCTACATGATAGATGACCCTTTTGTCCGTAAGAGTAAAAAAAAAGATTTTACACTCCAGTACTCTTGCTAAAAGAAAAATACCGTTACCAATATTAGAGATGTGAATGACATTTCGCGACTTTTTTGACAGATTGATTTATTTTACTTTGATATCGAAAGAAGGAGTCGTTTCGGTCACGAAAACGTTTTTGTCCGCGGGCAGAACGACTAACTTCAAAAACGTGTTTTCGTTAGTCCTTTCGCCGCCGGCCTCTTTATCAGTGTAAATACGACGCGGTTTTAAGAAATAATAAAGAATTATAATTACAATAAGTAATTTTAATTTCAACGGAAAAGACGATCAAAAAATCTAATTGACAATAACAAGAGACGATCGTTACCAGAACTAAAGACGATCGTAATTATTTTTAAAAAAAAACAAAACACTATCGATACAAAAATTAAAAGCGATCAAAACTAAAACTAGAAACGATCGAAATTAAAACAAAGAAACGATAGAAAAAAAAACGATCTTAATCGAAACAAAAAACGATCTAAGCAGAAACATCATACTTCGCCTTTTGCTAATAATGTACGACTGTACCTACTTTTAAATCGGCGCCATCACACTTTTATTAAATGAGCTCACTAAATTTAGATAAAGGCTCAAGTGCCAAATGTTTTACCAGTAATATAAAATTAATTGTCAAATAAATCAAATCATACAATCTCAAATAAAAATTAGGCATTCTAAATTCATGATTTAAATAAATATAGTATACATACTGATATTCTAAAAACTAAAAATATAAAATTGAAATATCATTTTGTCAACTTAAAAATATATAACTACGTAAACATTGTTTCTTAACGTTCACCACACTATTCTTTTTTCAATAAAAACTAAGTACTTAGCAAAAAACTAAAGCAAAAAGAAGTTGTGGGCAACGCCCATCCGAGGCGTGGTGCCCAAGATGCTGGCGCCTGGAGAGCAAGGCTTATTCCGCTGGGATAAGAAATTGGCATTCAAATTAAATATTTCAAATGTGATTATTAAATAGCGCAGAAAATGGAGTCCTTGTTTTCTGAGGATGAAATAAGTCCATACCATCCTATAAATATAAACCACAAAAACACGGAAAATAAAGAACTGGTAGCTAGAGTAAGCAAGAGTTCAATACACCCGATACATACACCTGCTAGCTGGGGTCATATTTTTGACTAAGTTCCACCAAACCCATAAATTGATCATTTTAGACGCTATTTTGTAAAGCAGTGATTCGCTAAGTTGCGCTGAGGCCCTGGAAAGTTGTCGTCGGCAAATAAATACTTGACGTCATTCCAAATAAACCAAGCGTAGGTATATATAATTATGTTTATATCAAACTGAAGAAAGAAACCTAATTGTGTATCAAAAGAATAAAATATAGTTTGTAAAAAGAAAGTAAAACCCAATAGACAACCAAAAGTCATTTAGTTTGACACAAATTATAAGAAACTTTTAGGCCAATTAGAACGTAATACGATATCAGTGTCAGAATTTTGAAAAAGAGTGAGTCTTTTTTAAATAGTCAAATTAACTTTAGCAGAAATAATTTATTTTTCCGAAGAATATTTCGATAAACCTTTTAAATATTTAAATGAGAATCTCTACCTTTTTAAATAGGTAGATACATGATAGGTATTACTTACGGAACTTCGTTTCAACTGCCGTACATTTATTATTATTACCCATAGATTTTCTAGTTGATATAACTTTTCATCGAATTTTGAGTGTAGGTAATGTACCATAAAGTTTGTAGGGGTAAACAGGTAAAATTTCGGAAAATAATAAAAAACTATAAAAGAAAACAAATTAAAAAAATATGTAAACGATTAGAGTCTTCTACTTCAATTTGTATATTACAAATATGTTCACCTACACGCCCACCAAGTTTGTCTAACCCTTTAGCAAACACCCCGTATTATGAAGTTTAAAGGAAAATTATCACAGCTCAGCAATCTTTTTTAAATTAACAAGTATACCTATAAATTTCTTTTAATTTTTGTATGTAGCTCAAGGCTATGTGGCTTGCGTAGTCTAGTTGGTATAGACGTTGGGGTACTGACCCAAAGACGCGAGTTCAAGCCTCGCCGCAAGTGAAAATTTTTGTATGCTATTTTTCCTTGAAAATAAATTTTCTAAGTATACCTATGCCTAATTAAAAGAAATAAAAATTAATTTTCGAACAAATTCCGTAGAATATTTCATACTTTTAGGTAGTTATTCAAGGTGTGAGTTGTAACGACTTTTCCAAATTGCAATCTCCGTTATTTAATACTGCGAAACCATCTACAATTAGCTTTTTTTTTAATTTATGAAAATAGTCGTTTAAAACTTTATCAAAAATGAAGTTTTTTTGATAATAACAGGGATTGCAATTTGGAAAAGTCGTTACAACTCACACCTTAAATAACTACCTAAAAGTATGAAATATTCTACGGAATTTGTTCGAAATTTAATTTGTATTTCTTTTAATTAGGCATAGGTATACTTGTAAATTAAAAAGACTGCTGAGCTGTGATCATTTTCCTTTAAACTTCATAATACGGGGTGTTTGCTAAAGGGTTAGACAAACTTGGTGGGCGTGTAGGTGAACATTATTTGTGAAATACAAATTGAAGTAGAAGACCCTAATCGTTTAAATATTTTTTTAATTTGTTTTCCTTTATAGTTTTTTATTATTTTCCGAAATTTTACCTGTTTACCCCTACAAACTTTATGGTACATGGTTACCTACACTTAAAATTCGATGAAATGTTATATCAACTAGAAATCTATGGGTAATAATAATAAATGTACGGCAGTTAAAACGAAGTTTCGTAAGTAATACCTATCATGTACCTACCTATTTAAAAAGGTAGAGATTCTCACTTAAATATTAAAAAGGTATATCGAAATATTCTTCGGAAAAATAAATTATTTCTGCTAAAGTTAATTTTACTATTAAAAAAAGACTCCCCCGTTTTCAAAATTCTCACAATGATATCGTATTTCGTTCTAATTCGCCTAAAAGTTTCTTATAATTTGTGTCAAAGTAAATGTCTTTTGGTTGTCTATTGGGTTTTACTTTCTTTTACAAACTATATTTTATTCTTTTGGTACACAATTAGGTTTCTTTCTTCAGTTTGATATAAACATAATTATATATACCTACGCTTGGTTTATTTGGAATGACGTCAAGTATTTATTTGCCGACGACAACTTTCCAGGGCCTCAGCGCAACTTAGCGAATCACTGTTTTACAAAATAGCGTCTAAAATGATCAATTTATGGGTTTGGTGGAACTTAGTCAAAAATATGACCCCAGCTAGCAGGTGTATGTATCGGGTGTATTGAGCTCTTGCTTTCTCTAGCTCTCTCTAGCTACCTGTCCTTTATTTTCCGTGTTCTTGTGGTTTATTTATAGAATGGTATAGACTTATTTCGTCATCAGAAAACAAGCACTGCACTTTCTGCGCTATTTAAGAGGATAGTCTCCATTCTCTTTCTCCATACAAAAGTAGTTTACATTTTCCTCCCTGGATAAAGACATTAGAGCAAATATGTGTATGCCATAAAACCTATATCTATCATGACAATGTATCTACCTTTTTTTATTTTCTAATTAAAATGATAATAAAAAAAATATTAAATGAAAAAAATAAAAAGGTAGATGCATAGTCATGACAGATATAAGTTTTATGGCATAAACATATTTGCTCTAATGTCTTTATCAAGGGAGGAAAATGTAAACTACGTTTATATGGAGAAAGAGAATGGAGACTATCCTCTTAATAATCACGTTTGAAATATTTAATTTGAATGCCAATTTCTTATCCCAGCGGATGAGCCTTGCTATCCAGGCGGCAGCATCTTGGGCATCATGCCTTGGGTGGGCGTTGCCGACAACTTCGTATTGTTTTAGGTTTTTGCTACTTAGTTTTAATGAAAAAATAATAGTGTGGTAAACATTAAGAAACAATCTTTACGTATTTATATATTTTTATTCGCCAAATTAAGATTTCATAAGGAAAAAGTTCCCTATTAAATCTTAATTTGGATATTAGTTATTTATTGAAGTATTGCTTTGTTAAAATGCATGTCAATGAATAAGTTTCAAAATTAAATTGGTTTATTAAAAAAAACGAAAATATAAATGGTAACTTATTTCGTCCTGTTTTGCATTTCCTAATGCATTTAAGTATCTATGGTACGTGTATATTTATTTATAATTGTTACAGCTCTGTGTAGTAGGTACATATCTAATATGCTGAAAAATAACTATCTATCTGAGGAGACTCAGACGCTATGTATCTACATATGTAAATAAAAAAGGATTACTTACTTCATTTACAATGCTATGATTCAAATGTTAATTCACGCGACGATCGCATTCAGGTCAATTAGATTTTACGTGGTATACCTACGTAATAGTAAATTAAAGAAACGAAACCTTTAACAATCGCTTTTATTTACAATTTATTTATTTATTTATTTATAAAACAGCTCGGGAAACTAAATCCAACTATACTCAGTAACGAGAATATTTAATAAGCGTTTACATGGAACAAACAGAAATGCACAAGTCATGATATACAAAACTTGGTTGCACTGTTCGAGTATGCATCCTCGAAGTTTCATGAAGTTTGCTTACGGAACAATAAGGTGGTGGGTAAGCTACACAGTACCGGGGCGATAGGGTTTAAGCTGCCTATACAAAATGCAGAACAGAATTACGAACTATCTAGCAGTGCAGCTATTTCGTGCACGCGGCAGCTGAACCAAGTTAGTTATTTTAATTGTACTTTTACAAGAGCGAGATTATTAGTGATGTACATGATGTAGAAGGTATAGAAGGTTTAATATACTGTGTCTTTAAGTAAAAAAGTACAGTTTTCAATGACAAGGTTCTTACTTCGTAATTTGATTTATAATGCTCTAAGGTACTTGCGGGTAACAAGAGCCGCTGTCTAATAAGGGCCACTAATTGAAAAACACACTTCTAACAGTTTTAATAGATTCCTCTCACGCACATATCTAAAGGACCAATAGGAGAGCTAACATGCGCGCTCGCACCGTCGCGCGGTCCGCCATCTTGTCAGTCGCAACGATTCAATCGAACGACCCGGACGGGGTCACTCGGAATTAAAAATAATATGTGCTAAAACGCTTAAATTGTGCCTAAAATATATTGCTTTTCGAATATCTCATAAATATAACGTTGAATGTGTACATTTCTGTTTACTAATCAGGGTAAGTGTAGTGATTTTATTAATAACTGACAGTTTTAAGTTGAAATCTTTAAAATTAACATTAAGGTCTAACAAAGGCCACATTTGAGGCGGGTAAAAAGAGCCGGCCAAAATACTTGTCTATTTTAAAAACTTTAAAATAGACGAGTATTTCTAGTTGTCTCAGTTCTATTTTTTATATTTATTTACGCGTACACGTTTTCAGGATTAAAAAATGGAACCTCCGCCTAAAAAACGTCGTGCCCTTTGGTCACTGCAACAGTTAAAAGCTGCAATAACTGATGTTAATGAAGGAGTCTTGTCACAGCGTGCTGCAGCCGCTAGGTATTCTATTCCCAGGAGAACTTTAGTCAATCATCTAAAAGCATATTTCACAAAAAAAAAACCTTGTCTTGTAGGGAATCTCATATGTGACATCCTTTCATAAGTCTAACAAGAGCCAAGTTGTTTTTTTTTGTAATTTTATTGTTTAATAACGTTATTGGTGTTTCAAATTTATATAATGTTGCGTATACTTATTTAATAAATGTGATTATTTCGTGGGTATAGTACTGAAAAAAGCTGTTTAAAACATATTTTTGTAAGGACAGTTTAATAAGGTCCAGTGTCTGTTTAATGTTTAACTACTTACAGTAAAATCGTTATTTATGACTAAATAGTAGTATAAGCTAATGTAAACTAAAAAAAATCTATTTCGTGTTGATTGTTATTAAAATCTTTAACTATTTGAGGTGGTCCTTATTAGAACACTATGGTTTAATAAGAGCCACAGAGAGGTTGTTTAAAAAGCTTAATTTTGATGACAATAGTGCAACAAAACAATTAATTGTATTGTTTTTTCAGATTGTCAATAAAGCAAGTACGTTATGTAATAACTTGTTTTAGTGGTTTCCTCTATTTGTACTAAATATTTAAGTTTAATTTAAGGTGGCCCTTGTTTACCGCAAGTACCTTAGATAGGCTTATCTACTAGAAATATTTTAAGGCACAATACATGAACCACTTCAAAGTAATTTACTTCTGCTAATGATTAACTTTACAGTTCGCCAAGAGATGTCGCTCTTGTTTAACTTTTTCATTTAACTTTTTACATAAGTGAACTAGCTGTTTTTGGCAGAAATAATAGCAATTACTTAGATACCTACTGAAACAAGAATAGAGAAAAAAGGAGATACGTTTATATTTGGACAAGTACACAACACATCAAGAGAAAGTATTTCCAGTTAACTTTTTTTCATTTTATTTTCAATTCATTTCTTTCCACATCCCTTCTGTTTCATTTCCATTTCATTTTCACTTCACTGTAATTCATTACCACTTCACTTCCGCTTCCCTTTTGTTACATTTCCACTTAACTTCATTTCGTTTTCACTTCACTTCCACTTCCCGTTTGTTTCATTTCCACTTAACTTCACTGCACTTCATTACACTTATCTTTATTTTAGTTCCACTTCACTTCATTTCACTTCCACTTCCATTAGTGTAATTTCCACTTCACTCCATTTCATTACTACTTCACGTTTTTTCACTTCCATTTCCATTCATTTAATTTCCAATTAACTTTATTTCACCTCATGATCATTTCATAACCACTTCACTTCACTTTATTTTAACTTAACTTTTTTACACTTATTTTTCCTTTCGTTTCATTTCCACTTAATCTTCGTCTTTTCATTTTATTATCACAACAATTTATTTCATTTTCACTTAATTTATTGTCATTTCCACTTCACTCGGAATTCCGAGTGACCCGGACGGGGTCACTCGGAATTAAAAATAATATGTGCTAAAACGCTTAAATTGTGCCTAAAATATATTGCTTTTCGAATATCTCATAAATATAACGTTGAATGTGTACATTTCTGTTTACTAATCAGGGTAAGTGTAGTGATTTTATTAATAACTGACAGTTTTAAGTTGAAATCTTTAAAATTAACATTAAGGTCTAACAAAGGCCACATTTGAGGCGGGTAAAAAGAGCCGGCCAAAATACTTGTCTATTTTAAAAACTTTAAAATAGACGAGTATTTCTAGTTGTCTCAGTTCTATTTTTTATATTTATTTACGCGTACACGTTTTCAGGATTAAAAAATGGAACCTCCGCCTAAAAAACGTCGTGCCCTTTGGTCACTGCAACAGTTAAAAGCTGCAATAACTGATGTTAATGAAGGAGTCTTGTCACAGCGTGCTGCAGCCGCTAGGTATTCTATTCCCAGGAGAACTTTAGTCAATCATCTAAAAGCATATTTCACAAAAAAAAAACCTTGTCTTGTAGGGAATCTCATATGTGACATCCTTTCATAAGTCTAACAAGAGCCAAGTTGTTTTTTTTTGTAATTTTATTGTTTAATAACGTTATTGGTGTTTCAAATTTATATAATGTTGCGTATACTTATTTAATAAATGTGATTATTTCGTGGGTATAGTACTGAAAAAAGCTGTTTAAAACATATTTTTGTAAGGACAGTTTAATAAGGTCCAGTGTCTGTTTAATGTTTAACTACTTACAGTAAAATCGTTATTTATGACTAAATAGTAGTATAAGCTAATGTAAACTAAAAAAAATCTATTTCGTGTTGATTGTTATTAAAATCTTTAACTATTTGAGGTGGTCCTTATTAGAACACTATGGTTTAATAAGAGCCACAGAGAGGTTGTTTAAAAAGCTTAATTTTGATGACAATAGTGCAACAAAACAATTAATTGTATTGTTTTTTCAGATTGTCAATAAAGCAAGTACGTTATGTAATAACTTGTTTTAGTGGTTTCCTCTATTTGTACTAAATATTTAAGTTTAATTTAAGGTGGCCCTTGTTTACCGCAAGTACCTTAGATAGGCTTATCTACTAGAAATATTTTAAGGCACAATACATGAACCACTTCAAAGTAATTTACTTCTGCTAATGATTAACTTTACAGTTCGCCAAGAGATGTCGCTCTTGTTTAACTTTTTCATTTAACTTTTTACATAAGTGAACTAGCTGTTTTTGGCAGAAATAATAGCAATTACTTAGATACCTACTGAAACAAGAATAGAGAAAAAAGGAGATACGTTTATATTTGGACAAGTACACAACACATCAAGAGAAAGTATTTCCAGTTAACTTTTTTTCATTTTATTTTCAATTCATTTCTTTCCACATCCCTTCTGTTTCATTTCCATTTCATTTTCACTTCACTGTAATTCATTACCACTTCACTTCCGCTTCCCTTTTGTTACATTTCCACTTAACTTCATTTCGTTTTCACTTCACTTCCACTTCCCGTTTGTTTCATTTCCACTTAACTTCACTGCACTTCATTACACTTATCTTTATTTTAGTTCCACTTCACTTCATTTCACTTCCACTTCCATTAGTGTAATTTCCACTTCACTCCATTTCATTACTACTTCACGTTTTTTCACTTCCATTTCCATTCATTTAATTTCCAATTAACTTTATTTCACCTCATGATCATTTCATAACCACTTCACTTCACTTTATTTTAACTTAACTTTTTTACACTTATTTTTCCTTTCGTTTCATTTCCACTTAATCTTCGTCTTTTCATTTTATTATCACAACAATTTATTTCATTTTCACTTAATTTATTGTCATTTCCACTTCACTCGGAATTCCGAGTGACCCGGACGGGGTCACTCGGAATTAAAAATAATATGTGCTAAAACGCTTAAATTGTGCCTAAAATATATTGCTTTTCGAATATCTCATAAATATAACGTTGAATGTGTACATTTCTGTTTACTAATCAGGGTAAGTGTAGTGATTTTATTAATAACTGACAGTTTTAAGTTGAAATCTTTAAAATTAACATTAAGGTCTAACAAAGGCCACATTTGAGGCGGGTAAAAAGAGCCGGCCAAAATACTTGTCTATTTTAAAAACTTTAAAATAGACGAGTATTTCTAGTTGTCTCAGTTCTATTTTTTATATTTATTTACGCGTACACGTTTTCAGGATTAAAAAATGGAACCTCCGCCTAAAAAACGTCGTGCCCTTTGGTCACTGCAACAGTTAAAAGCTGCAATAACTGATGTTAATGAAGGAGTCTTGTCACAGCGTGCTGCAGCCGCTAGGTATTCTATTCCCAGGAGAACTTTAGTCAATCATCTAAAAGCATATTTCACAAAAAAAAAACCTTGTCTTGTAGGGAATCTCATATGTGACATCCTTTCATAAGTCTAACAAGAGCCAAGTTGTTTTTTTTTGTAATTTTATTGTTTAATAACGTTATTGGTGTTTCAAATTTATATAATGTTGCGTATACTTATTTAATAAATGTGATTATTTCGTGGGTATAGTACTGAAAAAAGCTGTTTAAAACATATTTTTGTAAGGACAGTTTAATAAGGTCCAGTGTCTGTTTAATGTTTAACTACTTACAGTAAAATCGTTATTTATGACTAAATAGTAGTATAAGCTAATGTAAACTAAAAAAAATCTATTTCGTGTTGATTGTTATTAAAATCTTTAACTATTTGAGGTGGTCCTTATTAGAACACTATGGTTTAATAAGAGCCACAGAGAGGTTGTTTAAAAAGCTTAATTTTGATGACAATAGTGCAACAAAACAATTAATTGTATTGTTTTTTCAGATTGTCAATAAAGCAAGTACGTTATGTAATAACTTGTTTTAGTGGTTTCCTCTATTTGTACTAAATATTTAAGTTTAATTTAAGGTGGCCCTTGTTTACCGCAAGTACCTTAGATAGGCTTATCTACTAGAAATATTTTAAGGCACAATACATGAACCACTTCAAAGTAATTTACTTCTGCTAATGATTAACTTTACAGTTCGCCAAGAGATGTCGCTCTTGTTTAACTTTTTCATTTAACTTTTTACATAAGTGAACTAGCTGTTTTTGGCAGAAATAATAGCAATTACTTAGATACCTACTGAAACAAGAATAGAGAAAAAAGGAGATACGTTTATATTTGGACAAGTACACAACACATCAAGAGAAAGTATTTCCAGTTAACTTTTTTTCATTTTATTTTCAATTCATTTCTTTCCACATCCCTTCTGTTTCATTTCCATTTCATTTTCACTTCACTGTAATTCATTACCACTTCACTTCCGCTTCCCTTTTGTTACATTTCCACTTAACTTCATTTCGTTTTCACTTCACTTCCACTTCCCGTTTGTTTCATTTCCACTTAACTTCACTGCACTTCATTACACTTATCTTTATTTTAGTTCCACTTCACTTCATTTCACTTCCACTTCCATTAGTGTAATTTCCACTTCACTCCATTTCATTACTACTTCACGTTTTTTCACTTCCATTTCCATTCATTTAATTTCCAATTAACTTTATTTCACCTCATGATCATTTCATAACCACTTCACTTCACTTTATTTTAACTTAACTTTTTTACACTTATTTTTCCTTTCGTTTCATTTCCACTTAATCTTCGTCTTTTCATTTTATTATCACAACAATTTATTTCATTTTCACTTAATTTATTGTCATTTCCACTTCACTTCATTTCATTATCACTTTACTTCATTTCATTTTATTTTCACTTCGCTTCATTTCACTTCCACTTCCCTTAATATAATTTCAACTTCACTCCATTTAATTATCACTTATCGTTTTTTCACTTCCATTTCCATTCGTTTAATTTCCATTTCACTTTTTTTCATTTTATGATCACTTCACTTCATTTCATTTCCAAATACCTTCATTTTAATTCATAACCACTTCACTTACCTAAGATTTCATTTCTACTTCCATTTCATTTCGTTTCATTTCCACTTAATTTCTTTTTATTTCATTATCACTTCACTTTATTTCATTTCCACTTCAATTCTTTTTCATTTTCACTTAACTTTTCTACATTTTCCCTTCACTTCTTTTTATTGCCACTTCACTTCATTTCCATTTTACTTCATTTCATTTTCATTTACCTTCATTTCATTTCCACTTCACTTCATTTCATTTCCAGTTCACATCGTTTCGTTTCCACTTCACTTCATTTTACTTCCCTTCCACTTCCATCCTTTACTAAATAAAAACATGAGCCACGTAATATTAGATTATACCCCGAGGTACTAAAGCCATGCCTTATGGCAACGGCGTCATATTGAATCCTGAGCATAGCTAGCTCTAGCGAGAGTCAACCCTCTCGCTATGCGAGAGATAACTTTAACGTCCTTCTAGCTAGAGCATAGCGAGAGAGTTTAAGTATAACTCTCTTCATAACGACACCCGTTGGCTGCTTGTTTAACACTATTCCAAAAAACGGAGAGGTTAACTATTCGGATGTTTTTTTTGTGTATGTCTTTATGTCTCCTCCGTCTAAGGTCCGCACGTGATGTTTTTTTTAAGTATTAATTTAATTTAAAGGTATTAATTCAAACTTGGTAAAGATCCGATGAGACTGTTTTACTGGGTAGATCAAGATTGTACTATGGATGCCCGACTTCAGCTTACATACTTAACAGATAAGTCGGTTGCACTATGTGTATGAGAGTTCATTTTATTCTTTTTTTTAAAATTCGGTTTTTAAATTATTATTCTTCATGTGTATTAATTTCAACGTTCCAAAGTCAAATAACTTTATTTCCTAGGTCTTAAAAATATCATTTTATACCCTAGGGCCTAAAGACTTGCTATTTTTAGTTTTAATGGTAAAATAAAGTAACTTTGTAGAAGAGGGTTTTGTGTAATAGTATTTTCATTTACACGGTTGGTAGAAGGCAAGTCTTTTTAATTGTTAAAACAGCTCAAAATTAAAATCGTAATCATTTTAAAGTACGCACCAAAGAACACTTTTAAACCAAAGAACTCGTGTATAAAATCTCTGTAATATCGAATAGAAGGTACCTCGAAGGTTCTCAAAAATTTTCCTCGACAAAGGCGGTACAGTACAGTTACACCACAAAGTAAAATTTCATTTTCATAAATTTTAATCTCGATAAATTATTTTCGAATGGGCAAAAGAACAAGGGGGTCGGCCCGGACAGACTGAGAAAGGTAAGAAATTAATCCAATGTCAAAGTGGTACCAATTACAATGGGAGAATACAAAACTTTGAATAGGTAGGTATATTTCCTTTTTCTTCAACACGTTGAAAGTGCTACGGAAAATTAATAGGATGAAAATTAATATTAGAAAAAAGAAAATTAATGATATCTTTTTCTGTAACTTTGCGAAGAATTTTGCAAGTTTCACAACATATTTGTGTGCGTTTATAGTAAAACGGCGCATAAAATAATATTACATGAACCGCGAATGATGTCAGCAGCCACCACTAGTACCATACCATACTATACCACTAGACTTGCATTGTGCTTGTTTTCTTCAAATTACTTCGATTGCTAGCATTAATTTATTTAATCGCATGATAACATGAAACAGGCGAATAATTACATTATATTGATATCACAAAGTATGAAATTCAATCCAAGATTGATACAGAATGTCAAAAAAAGTAGATATTAATAAATATAAATTATATGTCAACATTCGAGTTCCGAAGCCAATTGATGACATCAGGTGTTAAGTCGTACATATCGCTACAAGGTCCCGAGTAGGCGTGAATAGAGCATCGCCACAATCACAGCGGCCGTGATTGCAACGGCCGTGTCCCGTTGAGACCTCTTTACTCTCTTGAGATCACATCACAGATTACGTGATTGTTATCTTACAGCTAGCGACATAGCTACTTTAATCGAAGTAATATAATGAAAAAAATATTTAAAATACTTAGTGTTAAATTGGCTAAAAACAGCTGATTCCCTTTAATTTTGTTTCGAATCTCCATAGAAACCTGGTACAAAAGCTTATTTAAAATATGAAATGTTTGTCTAGCAAGAGAAAAGGTTCAAAGTGGAGACAAGAATAGCAACGGTTCAAATATAGTTTTAGAAACAAATAAATGACTTTCGGTTCTTTTCATACAGAAAGCAATGTTGATTTATCGTTTCGCGAGCGACCGACACTTTTCCCGGGGCGTCTTGATCGACGGAACTTTTCAATTTATTCTATGAGTCAACACGTTTAGGTAAATACAGCATGTCAATTCTGTAGCGAACTCACAGCAATCTCAGAACGAACACTGCGGTGATCATATATTCATAAATTTTGAACGAACGTGCGGTAGTGGCTGCTTGTGGCTAGTTAACTAAAGCTAGAGCGAGAAGTAGAATCCATTCTATTGAATCTTGAGTGAAGTGTAAGTAAAGCCAAAAGTAATTAGTGAAGTGATGTTCGACTTTTATAGAATAGCACTGCAGAACACCTTCGCTAAAATATTTCATTTTGATTTTATGAGATTTATCGGCGGCGTTTCAGTTCAAAAATCTGATTTCTTATTATATGAATGTCAAAAGCTAATAGTGAAATACGAAGAAAGTCCTTCCAAATTAAAATAATGGTGGGTCTTCTCCCAATACATCACGGGCAAATCGAGGCGTGCTTTTCCATACGAGGAAAATATATAAAAATATCTCCATACAAAATAAAACTCTTATATATCCCCTAATTCGGATAAATCCGTTTTTTTTTGTAAAACTAGAATCAAGCCTTTTTTCTGTTTAGTTTTTTTTAATGGGATTCGAGTAATATAAACCAAGTCGAGGTAATTAATTAAGTACAATGATTATCTATAACGCGATCTAGACCCGTGTAAAAAAAAAACAAAACATACGGTACCTATATTTTGGTATTTTATTTATCCATCTTTTGCCTTTATATTGGTAGTTTTGGTTAGTTACATTTTACAACACTAAAAAAACAACTCGTTTACAACAAACATTTTCATTTTACAACGGAATGGAATTTATTTGAACATTGGTTTTTCCTGTATTCAAATATAATCTGCACTTCAGTTACCTATACCTACTAATAGTTTAAGATAATTAGTATTATAATTAATATTGAACGATAAATACTGTGTAAGCGCTTATGATAATATTGTTACTATGGGATATTTTTCTGTCCAGTCCAGTAACCGGATATATGACATGAACTATATTAGAGTGAGATCCCAGAAGTGGCAGACATCCATCAGACATCACGTATTTTCTGACGAACGAAATGTGGTCGATTGAGTAGTGTTAGTATGTACTAAGAACGCATGCCTACTTGCTAGCCTGCTGCGACCGACGGCCAATTCTGAGATATCAGGTCATCAAGATACATATAAAAATTACTTACCTCACGTTAATTCTCCGAGCTGATTTTCACGTATATTTTAGGTACAGTACTTAAAAATAAGTCGCCAATACCCCCATACACTTTTCGTCGGCCGTATTGCTTTGCAGTCGCCTTAAAGCTCCCAAAATAATTATTCGACTTTACGTAAATTCTTATGCTCCATTTTTATACATGTCCACCAGACAGCTATTTTAAAACTTTTTACAAGAAGACAGATCAAAGTGCCCAATTCGCGTAACTAGCAAAAGCGGGTTCGAATCCCGCCGGGTACTAAAGTTTTTGAAAGCATGTTGAATAGAAATTAAACTAATTTTTCGGTTTAATCGCGTGTTGGTTTACTTTTAGCATTGTTTCAATGCTCAACGTTTTCAGCCTTTTGCAGGTCTCTTTTTTTAAGATTGACTGACGTTGAGCATTGAAATAATTATAAAAGAAACAAACATCACGCGATTAAAACCGAAAAATGTGTTTTTTTCTAAAACCTAAATTGTTCAAGTTTGGGAAATAATTTTAAATTACTATATAACTACAACCGATTTAAAAACCTCATTAGTTTTGAAGTCACTTAAAAAAAGGAACTTTGATAAACACTTTCAGACAGCTATTGGAAAAGTTGGAGTGGAGTGTGTAACTGAAGAAGAAATGCAGATATTTCTCGAATCTACCCTATCCTATATATATATATATATACCTACCAGCAAATGGAATACTACCTATCTACAGCCAACAACAACAAAAAAAAATGTGCCTGGGCGGGCGCGACAAGTTGGGGCGTACGGTGGCCACAGTGACGCGCAAACCCTTGTAGCGGTTCGATGTTTATCGTGTTGCAAACAATGGATGAGGATTTGGTATTTTTACTAGACAGTCCGATCCTAAGATGGAAATTATTGAATACTATATTTATTATATTATTATTTTTATTTATATTTATATTGCATGTCCATACACACCATCTGTGTATGGACATGCAATATAGACAATCGCTCGGGAGCGGCTGACCTCTTTTATAAATGAACATGGAACTAAGGAACTTAGGTTTTATAAAATCGTTTTTTTTTTATATTTTAGTTTCCGTATTTATGGTCGTTCAATATTTTACCTTTTGATGTTTTGCACATTCTCATTTTAAGTTATAGGTACTCTATTTCAGAAACTTAGATCTAAAATGTAAACAAAGAATTTTAAAGGAAAAAGTAAATCTAAGATCTGTCACTTGAAATAAACGTGGAAATAGGTATGAAATAGGTTCAGAAACTTAGATCAAAAGTGTAAACGAAAATCCCAACTACTTGTTTAAATTTTCGAAATTCAAATTTGTACCCGATTTTGACAACAACAAAAAATAAAGATCTACACTCGTGTCGGGAATTTTATACATTGCTAGCACAGTCCTGCGGTTTCACCCGCGTAAGTCCCGATCCCGCGGGATTTTCCAAATTCCGTTTCTTAGTGGATCACATTACACTCTCAATACTTTTCACTTCGTTTCTAGAGAAAAACAGTGGCATAATATTAAATGTAAATGACTAAACATTCCCATGCCCTTAACACTGCGTTGTTGGGTAATTAAAAACCTGAATCACACCGACCGACGAGTACTCGCACGACTAATACGTCGCCGAGTGGCAAGAGCTATCAAAAATTCTATATTCAAAAGATTCCTAAATACGTTTTCGAATTTTGTTCTCTTCTGCGGTGGGACAGCTGCGGGCTGCCTAACACCTGTCATTCTATAGCCACAACAATGTTTGAAGCTTTAGATGATTTTGATACCATACAGTATACACTTACAGTACATCTGCTTAATGTTCGAAACAGCCTCTCGCCAACCCACCGGAGGTCCTACTACCTGGTGGTGAAAAGTTTTCTAGTTTGCAACGAACATAAATAAAACTTTACTCCGCACGGATGCACTGATGCTCGCAGCGTTGATCGCTTTTACGTTCACCAACTTTTATTGTAATTTTTGTACCAAAACACTATGGAACTCACTTTGGTAAGTATCCAATATCATTTTCTTTTACGGTTGAAATATTGAAAGTTATTTTACCTTCCGCGAAATACCTACGTGTGTTTATTATGAGTAGCCTAGTCTGTAGCGAAGTACAGACTAGGTCGACATTCTTATGTCATCTAGTTTTTGACGTATATAAAACAGTTATATAATCTAAGCGTAATCGAGTATGTAAGAGTAGAATCCTGCTATCCTTATTTTCATCCGAGCGATGTTTCCGGTTGCATCCCTGCCCAAGGACCGCTAAACCCAAATTAGTATTTTTTATTTGGGGTTGGCGCAGTAGGTAAAACATCATTGACCATACCTTCTGCAAATAGATTTCTCAATATTTTAACGGCCTGCCTGACACCAACCCTCCCAGGGATCAAGCAGTTTATCCGCCATCGCGCGAGTTGGAGAATTTATTTCGATATTTCTATGGATTCGGAACTTACGCTGGTGAACCGCGGGGAGCTGCTAGTATATTATATTGAGTAGATATTTGGTAATGTGCTTCTGATACCTATGAGTCGATGTGTTAAATTCGTTATGTTTAAATTTAGACCTAATAAATGCGTAGAAAAATATTTAATTAACGATCTTTCCTTGTGGAACACCACAATAAACAAATGAAAATGTTATTTCGACTACAGAATGGAGATTGTTTTATACTACTTTTTGTCATAGTACGAGAGCCCACGACCAAAATTTTTGTCTCATAGCAATACAGCCAAAACCGCATCAAATTGATAGATATGATTATCCTGAACTCGAAAATACCAATATCAGACATTTTCCGCGTAGCGTTTGATCTGACCGAATTTTCAAAATTGTCAAAGAATTTTACCGAACTGCATCATAGCAATATGTCTGATTTGCAGACTGTAGTTGAATGATAGTTCTGAGATACCGGAAACATATTTTTCAGACGTTAGTGGTGTAGCGCAAACCCGTAAAATCACTTAAAAAAATTAAAAATGAGACAAAAAAAATGTCTCATAGCAATACGTCTGAAAATCTTTTTTATTAGTAAATTTTGGTTTTTTGATGCGAACAATACAATTTTCAGACGGAAATGTGAACGCATTAAATTTTGAGACCGTTTTGAAAATGTTAACAAATTTTCCGATCGGTATCATAGCAATATGTCTGAATATTGTTGGACATGATAAAATAAGTTGTCCACATGTGCAAAAAATTTATATCAGACAAATTAAGTGTAGCATCTTCTCTATCAGACAACTTTTCGATACTCAGATATCATTTAAAAATCGTATTGAGGCATCTTGAATTCTCTGTTACAAACCAATGAATACGTTGCGACCCTGAATTTATTACATGATAATTAACAAAGAATTTACCCGAAACCGTAACATTGAAGTTGAAGGACTGAAATAAATCGCACAAAAGGAAACTGGGATGAAGTTGAAAAAAAAACGGTTTATTCAAAGTTACAAAATATTCTCGTATTCAATCGCTGTCGGATTCGGAATCGTCGTCTTCGAAATCACTCTACACTACTCTACTCTACTGTATATGCTACACTTAAAGTGTGTGAAAACAGGTTTTTGGTAATCATGGCAGCAATACGAAAAGTTAAAAAAAAAAATATCCGTATTGCTATGATACAGGTCGGCTAAATTTGTTGACTTTTTCAAAAATGCGCTCAGGCTATGTGCTACGCACAAAATGTCTGAAAACCAACTTTTTCGTAATACAATTATAGAATCTATGTACATTTTCACTATCAGACGTATTGCTATAATACCGACTGCCTTTTTTTTTGACACAGCAGAAATGGCCTCCCACGCAGTTGCTACACTTTCGACCGTTACTACACACCTAGTCGGGTTCAGAATCATACAATCTAACGATTTTATAGGGTTTTTGCCGTATTGCTATGAGACATGGTTTTGGTCGTGGGCTCTCGTACTATCATCAAAAGCACCGTAGAAACTAACGGTGAAAAATCGCAAGCGGTTCCGGCGGACATTCACGAACAATGTAAACATGTTAGTTCGAGAGAAGCGGCGAGAATTTTATGCGTGTTGCTGTCACGGAATTCCGTCAGGATAGCTCTTTCCGCGTAACGTGCGATCCAAAAGGTAAATGGGTCATAAAAGGCATATCAATATTGACCGTGGAACGTGCCTCATGTCAGTATATTGGCCATATCTCACGATATGCCGAAGAACCATTTTTTTCTACCATTAATTTATAGCATCGAATTTTTGTTCAAATCGAACCGGTTGTTGTGAATGTTCCAATTTTAAGCGCTCGTGTTGATGGGAACATTTTAGAAAAGTGTTGTTAGGTGCATTTTAGAAGATATCGTGTTGTTCAAACAGTGTTTCGACAGCGAAAATACCTAATGCAAAGAAATATATTTTTTAATTTTGTTTTCGGCGTCTTATAAATCAAGACGAAAACAAAGTAATTGCAATTACTTTGTTTTCGTTTATCCATGGATAAAACAAGGCAATACAGGTTAATTACTACTTTCAGTAAACAGTTTTAATTATTTAACCGTTTCCTGTAATCCGCGCTGAGAGCACCCCTTTTTCATTAAGGGTTGATGTATAATTACAAGGAACAACTGACGGATGATCAAGGGTAGGTACTTACTGCCTTTGTATGTACGGATCTTATTCTGAATAATGAATCTTACAAAACTAGAAATTATTTTAAAGACTATATAGTATATAATATAGTGTTTTATAAATCGCAAGTATATCTACTAATTGGATTCGTCCTAGTATCTACCTTGCATAAGTCGGTGTAAAACTAAACGTGCCGATAGTGTCGCGTAAAATCAAACACTTGCATAACAGCTATTGTGAAAGTTAAGAGGACAGTCTCCATACTCTTTCTCCATACAAACGTAGTCGACTGTTTCCTCCCTGGATAAAGACATTAGGGCAAATATGTTTATGCCATAAAACCTATATCTGTCATGACTAAGTCTATCTTTTGAATTTTTATAATTTCTATTTTTATTTATTTACTATTCTAATTAGAAAATGAATAAATCAAAAGGTAGGGGCATTGTCATGCCAGATATAGGTTTTATGGCATAAACATATTTGCTCTAATGCCTTTATCCAGGGAGGAAACAGTCGACTACGTTTGTATGGAGAAAGAGTATGGAGACTGTCCTCTTAAGGGTCCATATAACCCAGGAACAGGGAAACAGGGATAGCTTTAGCGAACTTAAGATGTGTAAAAGAAGGACGTGACATGCGATTATGCAAAATTTTAGAGCGTAAAATCCAACAATTGCTAATTACAAGATAACAAAACATTAATTAATATAATATAATTTTTTTTTTGAATTTTTTTTAATTTATGTTTAGGTAGGTATATTTATTGTGTGTGTGTGTGTGTATGTATCCTTTGTGTTGTTTTTCGTCCTTATTCCTATCTTTTATTTCTATTTATTTTATTTTGTGTCCATATTGTTATTTACTTTTATATATATACCTATATATATATATTTTTATTGTTATGTAGTTGTGTGCTTGTCTGAATAAATCAATTTTGTTTCTTTCTTTCTAATTTTGAAGTTCAAATAATATATCTTCTTCTTCTTCGTGTCAAAGACTCAATTTCAAATGTACCTTGCCCAAAACTTGGCGACAGATACAGCATTATCTGTAGCTGTATTCTGTATATATGCTGTATAAATGATATACCTATGACTTGTATTGAACTAAGATCAGTTCATGTACAAAGTTGTATTACCTGGTATAAGTAAAATATTGACCGACAGATTGACTGACTATTGCTATTTATTTGTAAAATTTAGAGGAAAGTTCGTGATTTTATTCTATAGAGGGAATTCTCATCATATATGACCTCGTAAATCTCCTCAACTTTAATAAGTATTGTTTTCAAAACTGTTGTTTCAAATAAATTTTACAGTTAACCGTTGGTCGGGGAAAATACAGCTCTGAGGTACTGCTGCGGAATTTACTGGTATAATATGCCCCATGTATCTAGTATGCCAGTTACTGGTAACTTTTCCGTTTTACAGACACGTCTCTCTATTCCGCCTTTATAAACAACATAAAACAATATCATCGTTTACACAATTGACCCCCTTACTTAAAAACGATGAGTAAGTTTTTGTAACGTTTGCCTGTCAACTTTGTAACTTCATGTCACAGTAAAAGACAAACGTTACATAAAGTTAGTCATCGTTTATAAGTAAGTTAGTTTTTATAAAAGCCAAAGTTTACTTTTTGAAGTAGGTAAGTAAGTATTATGAACCCTGTTAGGTCAGTAACATGAACATAGAGGGCACTTCAATATTGCAATCTGGGGCCATTATCTTGAAGTAAAGTATGCTGTAAATCAACGTAGTGAAGCAATGGGGACTTATTGGCATTTGATAGTCAGCCGCGTGTAGCCGGGCCCACTTACATCCTCATATTGCGCTTAATGACCAATCTGAACAGTTTTGTTCAACATTCTGAACAGAATTCAAATATTCTTTTTTTATTTTAAGTGCTTAAGGGGACAGTCTACCTACTCTTTTCTCCATACAAACTTCACAAACGTTTCTTCCCTGGATAAAGTTTTCAGAAAAATATCGTTTATGCCATGTCCTATGTCAGCCATGATCATGCCCCTACGTAATCGAACAAGCCACCTTCTACATTGCAGTTGGGTGTTCGCACGACGCGCCACAGAGGTCCTAACTCAATAAAGGTTAAAAAATAAAACTGTAAATTTCACAAAATAAGACCTCTTATTTTTTTAATTAACCTGACTTATATTATAACAACTAGAAAAAAGACCCCATCCGACAAAAAAACTTCCGTTGCGAACCTCGAGCTACACAAATCTCTGCGCTCATGACAAATTGATACTGAAATACTGAGTAAGAACAAAATCCTTTTACGTAGCGTGTGCAAGCAGAACCCGACTATGGCTCTAAAACAATTAGGTAAGTACCTATACAGCTGAATTTGAACTGTACGCGTTATGTTTATTTACATTTTGACAAAGATAATCGTGCAGTATAAACAATGAGCGAACGTGTGTTTTGTGCCACAGCTAGCGCGATTCGAGTGTGTAAGTAAGATAACGGGAGCAGTACGTGAGACAGAATATTTTAGCGATACGGTCATTTTTAGCTGATCCCTGCGATTCTCCATTCACATGGAATTCGCTCGACACACCATTATATTTAAATTATTTTTTGAAGATTTCGCTGATGCTGTTACACATGGATTAGAAAGGGAACATTGGATACTGTGCGTTTGACTTTTTACTGCGTAAAAAAAGGATTTATAAATGTTTGGCGTAGGACGTAGGTACAACCGAGAAAGAGGTCTAATCTACCACTTTCTCGGTAACAAAAAATAATGCAACAATTTCTCGACATTCTAGAGAATTCTTTTGCTACATGTGCCAGTTTAGTGATGTGCCAGTTATCACCTACGCCAAACGTTACCTAAGTTTTTTAGTCCGGCGACTATAGATACGCTATTTATTGTTTTATCGGCCTTGAGCCGATTATGGCCATTTAGAAATTGTCCAACGTCAAAAGATTTTATAATATTTGCAAATTATTCACAGATACAAAAAAGACAAGTCGTCGTAGTTAAACAGTCGTTACGCGATCCTATTTTAAGACATAATTTGTAGGGACTACATATATAGAACGATTTGCAGGATATGAATAGATGTGTGTAGCAAACTTAATAAACAGAAAGCGAGTCAGAGATATAATGTTAACATTTCATTTGTTGTACATCAAAGGCTATTCATAATTTTAAAATTCTACAGAATTACATTTCCGTTCATCCATAAAAAGACGATGAGAGAAAAATTGCACTCTATTTGAGTAATAGCGCATTTTAAATGCAGGACAAAAGGATAAAGTCGGTTGAATTTACCTGCCCAGTCCATCTAAGTAAACTTCGTTTGTACCCACAGTTATTGAGTTAGCAATTGTAAGTGGTATTTTTCTGACTGGACACATATATCCACCTGAGTTGACATGGCAGTGAAATTGAGAATTAGATTTAAAAGAATTAAAAAAAACGTCGCAAAATTAATGTAGGTAATCAACAGTCATTATTAAAACTAAATGGTATTTCTAGTTGAAGTTCTAGAAATCTTTAGATTTGTTTTTGCAAGTGTCAGAACATGATCTAATAAAACTGCTATTTCGGTGTCAACAATTTACGCATCCATCGAAATGTTGATGGACGATATCAGTTGTTGTTGACACCGGAATGGCATACCTGGCGTAGCAGGTAGGCACTTATATCGTGGGGTAGAGAACATGTGCGTTGTAAATTTTCCACAAATCTGCTAGGTAAATCAATAAATAGTTAATTAAGGTATTTCGTGCGGCGATTAGCGAACACAGCAACACCTTTCAGGCGTCGGAGCGTTCGACCACGAACATCCATTAAAGGATTTGTAAGATTAACGGAGTCCCCAAACTACACACTTTACGGCTCGTTTTTTGCACTCAAACGTATTACGTTTTTGGATTACTTACCGTGAATTTACCTGTTTAACAGGTTGGGTTTGGAAGTAGAATTAGGTACCTGTCTTTCTAATTAGTGTTTCAGTCTGTTTTCGTCAGGTAGTACCTACCTATTAGGATATAGGTAAAGTTACATCCCAATAAACAGATTTTACTGCTTTTGAAGAAATGTTATCAAACATTAAAAAATTTGAAAGCATTTCTAAGTATGGTAAACATTTTTAGGATATATTTTTTTTTTAAGATTTTATGTAAAAATAGAGAAAACCATTGCGGTATTTTTTCCCTGATGAAAACTCACGTGCTTTGCTATGAGGAGCCAAGATTAATACTTGTTCAATAGGAACAAACTCTATTAAAAATAAAACTTGGCCGTTTCGTAGAACACTAATGGCTTAGGACTCGTCTCGTCGTCCTCGTCGGAAAGTTGCATTTGCATTGCATGATAGATAGCAAAATGCTTGTAGCCAAAACTTAAAAATATTTATTATAAGTAAGGGGATTTATTTATGCCTAGTATTTTTTATTATAGAAATCATTAACGAAAAAACTGCGAGTAAGATTAAAAAACCGTTATGCTGATTCACGCACTATTCTTTCTTGTCTTGTTCTGTGGAAATTTACCTTAGGAACAGGTAATTTAATGAACTCTACCGTTGTTTTTGTAATATAATTAAAATATCTACCCTTATTACAGTGATTTAATTAAGTCTTAAACAACAAAAATTTAATAATTTACAAAGTGGGTTTATTTTGTTTCAACATCCTTACTAGGCGGATGGAATCCTTTTTCCTGTGTCGAAAGATTCACAAATTCGTAGAAGTAATTTAAATATTTAGGTCCTTATGTAAATATTTTACAATTATTCTATTGGCCGCATTACAATGGTTCCTGAGTATGTTTTTCACCGACGATGGGATGATTGTCATTGGTCGGTCAACTCGGTCATTATAGCCCGCATCCGGACTGTAGCTGTTTAAGAGGTATCTACGACTAAACTCACATCCATGTCGGGTTCATTTCATTTCAAACTCATTTGCCAAGTCGTCTCGTGACATCCGGGACGACATAATCATAGCTCTGCAATCGGTTGGGTGCGTTTATTGAGTAATATTTATTTATTATTGAGATAATGTATTAGCTTCCAGTTGATACAAACCTAATACGGCGGAGAAATTCGGTAACCTACAGACACTACAAAACCTTAGAAAAGATAACCTCATCCTTTTTGTAAGCCGGGTAAATAGAATAAAAAGTTTATTTTTAAGATTGGTAAGATTATTGCGTATCTTATTTTATTACATAAACGTTTGAAATATGTAGTAGGTTAGGTATTACAAATTTTTTTTGCAAGAATATCATATTATTTTGTCATTTCACTGAATCAGTTTAGGGATTTGATCAAATCACTAGATTCGTTTAGGAAAATGATAAAAAAATGTTGTTATTTTAGCATCTCCCGTGATTTCATGGAATTACTTAGGGATTTTATCATATCCCTGCGACATATAGATTTTGGTAGACACCGACGAAAAAAGTTCTGTGTAGAGGGGCTACAGGTGTACCATTCGATGGATATAAATTTTATCGTCCGTTGTTTTTTCTACGCTGTAAAAATATTCGAATCGATCACGCAGTCAATTTGGGACTGAATTGTTTTTACATAGCTAACCATACAAATATGGAAGGTTGGCAAAGTTGAAAATCAATCTGACCATCGGAGCATAGCGTCAATTCCGACCATTGTGACGTGAGAAGAATTTGATGCAATTTTTTAGATGTGCATCCAATAGTCGAGTTATTGAACTTGTACTGTGGAGCGATTTGGATTCTCAATGTAAATTTGAAAGTTAATTTACTGCTAGTTTAGATATTTCTACGTTGAAAGAATCAGCAAGGGTTACTTGAATGGGTTTTGAACAGAATATGAACAACTTATTTTGTTTTAAGAATTTATTAAAATTTAGTTTGGAAAGAATGAAGCCAGAACGTTAGGTATCGACTTTACGATTGGTAAGAATAGTAAAACCAAAAAGATTCTGGACAAGCAACTGTTGCCACAAGTTTTTATCAATTATGATGACATGTTATGCCACTTAGGTAAAAGAACCGTAAAAGTAAAATAAAAGATCTGTGATTGCGATATTAAATTGAAATTAAAATTCGTTTTTCATCGCGTAGATTTTATTAAATATTTCTATATTAATGCCCTATGTTTCGAAATCTTTACAGATCTCTTTCTCAGAGATAAAGATCTCGAAACGTATGGCATTGATGTAATGCTTAAAATAATAAAAGTAATGCGATTAAAATCGTAAAAAAATGTTGTACCTACTGTTTAAAAATCAAACCGAGTACCTAATGCAATGAAAAAAAATCTTGAAGACAAACACACTGTAAATTAGTATATTCAATTTCTAACTATTAAATTGTGTAAGTTCTGCAAATGTGATCTGTCGCGATAAAGACTTTGGAAAAAAAATTAAGCATTTTTTTATTTTAAAGGGCATTGTCTACGACCCTACGCGTGCGGCCGAATGCTTTTTCTTTCTCTTGTGAGTTTGTGATCTCTGGTTACTTTTTCGCTTACCTACGTTCATTATCACTAACGAACGTAAGCGAAAAAGTGACAAAAGTCGAGTCCACGCCAGTCTAGTCTATAGGGTCGTTGCATTGGTGAAGACGGCAAATATACCTATATAACAAAACGTTTCATACATCTGAATCTAGCCTCAAACTAAGCACTAGGTTTGTACTATGGGTACCAGACATCGGATATACTTCATATACTTTTTTTTGTAAATAATACTTACATTATGATACATACATGTTAACGTTAGTTAAGTGAATGATGTCGCATCGGTGTGTGAACTGCTAGTTATATTTCTATTAATGGCTTCTGTGGTTTGTGAATGCAGCGTGTTGCAGACAGCCTCTTAACGTGTTAAACGTCAAGCTCCATCTATCGACATGACCACTTACGGGTAAGTACCACCTGGTATGACAGTGGTCAGTCGTCTACACTGGTTTATTACTTAGATAGTTGGATAAATATTGTAACAAGGAGTTTTATTTGGCAACTTTTTATTTATTTGATTTTCATTTAATAGGAAAACAAAAAAATATACAGCTTAAAAACAAAAAGGATAACTAATAAACAGTTGTATAATAAGATTCCATATAAATAGTATGGTAAATCTAATTTATGGTTTAATTGTGGCATATCTGGGATGATCTTCTTACTTCCATTTTCGTGAAATTATTGGAAGTACCTATATAATACCCTCTTATTACGAGCATGTGACTTGGTAGGCAATTCTTATCGGAAATATTAAATTGCCCCCTGAACTAAGAATTAAGGTTAATTCAATACTGAGAACCCTATTGGTTTGTTTCTCTATTTGTTTTCTATAAAGGTATTCACGAGCATATGACATTTCAAATTAGGTATTAACTTATTATCAAAATAAAAATATTCTAAACTTATTAGTAAAAGTAACTAACTGACTCGAGAGATGACGTTGTCCTGCCCGTTAAATTAAAAAAATCCTATTACCCTACCCTACCCTACTTCTACCCTACACTACTACTACCCTACCCCACTACTACCCTACCCCACTACTACCCTACCCTAATACTACCCTACCCTAATACTACCCTACCCTACCACTACTTTCTAAAATAAAAAAGGTATCCTATGTCCTTTTCCTGGTTCTAAGCTACCTCCTTACCAATTTTCAGCCAAATCGGTTCAACTATTCTTGAGTTAAAGTGTGTAACTTACACGACTTTCTTTTATAACTTTAGATTGATATTGTTATTTTCTCCACTGTTTCTTTGTGTGTCAGCGTTTAGCCAATTATATCCGTGCTACAGCGCGAGCGATGGCAGCGATCTCGACTAATAGTTGGCATTTTATAAGATAAAAAAGTTATATAACTTCATCTTTAATGGCTATGTAGGATTATGTACCTTATTTATAAATAAAAATGAGATAGATAGACGACAGGAGGGGATAACGTAAAGGACACTTCAAAGAACAATTCTATCGCAGAACATTTATTTCACAAAGAGATTGTATATTCTTTGATCTTAGCAGCCCCTCGGATATTTATTTACCTTCATCTTATCGAGACAACCGATAGCAGTGTATCAAAATATCAGATAGTTTTCAATGTTGATTTTATTTTAGTAGTAAAAGCTGTAATTAGGCACATTATCTACAAGTAACATTTACAGTTTCAAGTACTTTTTGGCTAAAACTTTATAGATTTTACCTTTTTATGTCAAGTAAACTTTATTAAATTGTTTTGTTAATTATAGAAACCAGAGTTCGACGGTATTTTCGTTTCAGTCAATCGCGAGCTTTTTTAAGCTCGTAATTGACTGTTTTTTTTATTTGAAAACTTATTTTAAGTTTTCAAAAAAAAACGGTAAAAAAAGCGTCACTGAGGCCTTAATGAATCATTAAACAGCTCTTTTAAGCGCAATAATGTCATTTCCAGAACAACATAATAAAGTTATAAAAACAATTCAATTACTCCGTTATCACACCCACATTAAAATAGGGCCCAAACGAAAATGTGGTTTGGAGAGCACCTTTTAAATTATACATGCGATTTTAAGTAACTGGGGATCACGTATCCCAAGCCTTTTTGTTCCGCTTATCTGCGTGATTTCTTTTCTATATCCTTTCGGGACAAATTGATTGAATAATGTTTTGATTTGCAAAGGGTTCATACGTACCTAATAAATAAAACGTTAAAACTATCATAATAATTAATCACAGGCTTGGTGTCCACTTCATAGTTTGCGAGTAAAATTGTTATTAAAAAGGGCCTCTACGTGTTGGCTTCGGCTAAACGCACGCCGTTCAAAACTCCGGGGCTCCATAGCCCCGTGATACTGGACGTATAACAGACAATAATTACAACACATTTAATAATATTATGTATGTATATTATGTATGTATGGTTGGTTTATGTATGTATATCATAAAAAAAGAAAAAAAATGGTTTAGGAACTACTAGGGTTACCAAGTTGGCGAAAGAAATTGAAGTTTTGGAAAATCTCTTTATGTTACCGGTCCCATTTTGGGAATTCAATTTCACTATGAAGCCCTCCGACAGACGAACATTTTGACATTTGGTCCATCCGCGTATCTAGTAAAGTTACAATTATGAGACATGTGTAACTTACGAGCTTCTACGAGTATAGAGTTTTTCCAAAATTTGTCAATTTTATTTTTTTCGCTGATTCAGAATACGATAAATAAATATTAAATAATTACTTAACCCAGTTGCATAACCATTTTTTTCTTTCATTATACGACTCAAATAATATTATGTTATTTTCGTTATTTACCCCCTAACGTAAACGATTTGTCTTTTGCCTTTTACTGTCATAAGTTGATAGACATAATTTAGTCATCTGTTAATCATTGTTTAATCAAGTAAGTAAATAAATATTATAAATGTATACCTACTTGTAGATAATGTGCCTCTTAACAAATTGAAACCAGATTGGAAAAGAGATTTTATTTAAAATTCCTATTTTGTTTCGTATTGCATTAAAAATTATTGTTACTTCTAAACATTGTTTATTGTTAGGTACTCTTTTACTGAAATTGTAATTTTTAAATAAATTTAAGCCTTAACTTGTACTTGTATAAGTTGGTTAAAATAAATTCACCGATGTTCAGGCAAAATAGAAGTAAACAAAAGCTATTCAGAATATATTCATATAATTCGCCGACAGCCAGCAGATGTAAGCGTGAAATAAATATAAAGGTGGGCACATACCAGACTCTCCGTGGCAGTCATTCCGTCCAAATTTAAGCCTCTTTCTTTAATGTACATACATAAATCCGAATTAAAATCTAAAGAGGGCCGACGAATAAATAATGTTTCGTCGTTTTTCAGTGGTCTTAAGTCTCCATTTTCTTTATACGTTCATGTTTTTACTTTTCCTATTTTAAAAACGTTGGCAATTATTATGACAGAGCAGACTTTGTACGAGAAAATTCACTTTCCTTGGTTTTTATTTTGTTTTTCTACATAAAGTACTCGTAGGTATTTCATTATACAACGTTAAGTAGGAGTATGAATATTCATCTGTTGACATTTTGTGGAAGTGCTTATCTGATGTACAGGGTGTTGGAGTTTATGCGACAGTTGCTTATATACGTTCTACACGTCCAGGCGAACAACTTTTGCATTTTTGTATTTTAAATTAATAATAGAAAATTTTGGATTTATAGTTGAAAATCAGATGTTTCTGAGAATTGCAGGTTAGTGACCCTAAATTGTCATTTTATTTAGTTTGGACTACAATAATCTAAACATTAAGTAAATGATTTTATTTTCTAAAAACCTGTAAAAGATAAATAAATAAATAAATATTGCACGACGTTACACACAGCGCAATCTAGCCCCAAACTAAGCACTAGGCTTGTACTATGGGTACTAGACAACGGATATACTACATATTATACTTTTTTTTGTAAATACATACATATGATACATAGAAAACACTGAATATCCCATGTCTTCGGACCGTGTGATATTAAAGATAACTTAAACATTTTTGTAAAAAAAAAAGTTCGAATCAAAAATAAGTTAAACGTTGTTCGCCTGGACGTATAGAATATAGCAGCTGTCCCATAAACTTCCAAACGCCCGCGCCGTGTATGTGATTGTAATATATTAACCAAAACCCTAAAACAACTTCGACATTTAACTGTAAACTAAACATAAACGTGTAATGAAAAGTGATTCCTCAGAGCATCTTTCGAAAGCAGCTTTTCACTAGTCCTAAAATCACAAAGCGCTTTCTTAATTGCTTTTCCAATATTCCATAACAAAATATTTTATTTACGAATTGAAAATATTGACGATATTACTTACTTATTCATCCCAACACTCTTAAAAGATTTAAAACAATTCTTCGTTAGTACGAGTACCTACCTACCTATCGAGTAATTGCCTCTGCTTTCCACATTTAATTAAGTCTATTTGAAAATGCATTTTCCTATCTACAATTTAAAAACCATTGTTAAGCATTAATTAAACAGTTCTTTAAAGTTATCAAAGTGTCCTTGGTCTGGGTTTATGAGATCCTGCACTTGATAAGGTAGGAAGGAGTATAAAGTGGGTATACTCATGGTATACTAATAATATTTTAATGTTAGTCCAATATTGAATTTTGTATGTCCTTATTGAACTTTATTTACCTGTTTGTTGAACTAAGTGTACTTAATTATTAAAATCCAAACTTTCTTCTATATATACAGTGGTGGTCATATAATTAAGAACGCTGATATAAAGGGAAGATTTTTTCAAACTAAGATGCAAGACTAATTTCATGCATATTATTTTATTTCTCTTGGTATCGTAAAACTTTTCCATAATAGCACTGTATTCAGTGATACACATGATTAGCTAAAAATTAATAGACAGACTTTATAGACTACTTCTAAACATAATATTCCTATTTACTGGCTGGCCACATAATTAAGAACGCTCAATAGTTTATACCTTTATTCAAATTTAATTAGAGAACAATCAGTCGATTTGTTACTGTTTGTATAATTTTGGCACCATTTAGTGCTGTAAAAGATAAAAATGATTGAACCTTATGAAAAAAAAAAAACAATGGGAAAAAATAAAAGTTGTGATAAATCTACAAGGGAAGTAATAATAAAAGTTCGCCGGAAGAATTGGTCTTATAAAAAGATAGTCGGCCATCTGTAATGTTCAAAAACGATGGTTTTCCACGCTGTAAAGTATTTTGGTACGTATCAAACTACTTCTAATGTGCCAAGTGTACCTAAACAGACAAAAACAACTCGAGATGACCGAAACATCGTTCGTATGGCAAATCAAAATCCTTTTAAAGGGTCCAATTGGCTTAGAAAATAATATTTTGGTGAAAACGACCCTTCAGCAATCTCAGCACGCACTATTCGAAGACGTTTGGTAGAAAAAAAATTGCACGGTAGGTTATCAAGAAAGGTATGTTGAAATTTTGCAACAGGCAAACCCAGCTTGCATTTGCGAGAAAGTATGAAACTGGACTGTGCGAGCGACGGTGCGACGGCGAAAAATGTACTTTTTTTCTGACGAGACGAAATTAAACAGAGTATGTTCTGATGGAAAACGATATGTACGACGTCCCCCGAATACAGCATTTGACCCTAAGTACATGTAAGTATCATTTAAGCAAGGTGGTGTATATGTGAAAATTTGGGAGTGCTTTTCTGGACATGGTGTAGGACCTGTCAAGTTGATAGAAGGTAACATGGATACAGTTCCAATACAAAAATATACTGGAAGAACCAATGTTACCTTATGCTGAAGACGTTCTACCGGTTATTTGGCCATTCCAGCATGACAGTGATCCAAAGCACACTGCACGCACCGTTAAGGAATTTCTTACAGCGCAATCAGTTTCTGTCTTAGACTGGCCAGCCCAAACAGATCTAACCTGACTAACAGCCCAGATCTAAACCCAATAGAGAATCTTTTGTTCGAAGTAAAGAAAAAGGTTTCAAATACAAAGTGTGAAAATTCAAGAGAGCTGTACGACGTTTTTTTAGAATAATGGAACTCTGTTTCTCTTTACAAATGTCAAAACTTAATAAAGTCTATGCCTCGCTGGTGGAAAGCAGTAATTAAAAGCCGTGGATATGTTATTAACTATTAATTTTAGTTAAAAATATATTAAATAGCTTTCTAAGAGTTCCGGGCTACGTATTATTGTGAATTTTTAAATGTGAGTGCAATTTCCGAGCAGTTAAATAAATCGTTCTTAATTATTCAGTACTGTTTGAATGTGTTACTTTGGTAAAATTAATAAAATGTGAAATATTTAGCTATTTCATTCTTTATTTCTAAGCCACGTTGCTCTATGAATGTAGCTATTTTATAACAAACCTAGTTGCTTCTCAGAAGGTACTCATCTCTGTGTATGATACGACTTAAATAAAAAACTTCTAGAACTTCAAATCGTTCTTAATTATATGACCACAACTGTATGTATAAAATTCAAAGTCCTGACTGACCTAATTATTAACGCAGAGCCCGAACCGCTGGTCCAAGAGACATGAAATTTGGAGAGTGTGTTCTTTTTGGTGTGGGAAAGGGTTTTTGAAAAATCCCGCAGGATCCCGAGTTACACGGGTGAAACCGCGGGATTCTGCTAGTTGTTAATATAATTTTTAATATTCGAAATTGAAAAGAAAGAAAGAGAAACGTTGTGAGATTTAGTTGAACAATCCACAGGTGATTCGTTTTAACAACCCTCTCTATTACATTTGACAATATCCGAATAATTACCGGATGTTATCGTGAAGCGGAAATGACGTGCAGAATTGACAGTAATCCGACGGAGACAATGTTCCGTTCGCAACGCAATTTCCGGGAAAACTCGGATCAAGGGTTCAGTGTTTCGGCGGCTCATCCTAATGTTTGGATGAATATTAATATAAACATTATCGAAATATATTTATAAGTTTTATCACTGTCAAATTATAGTAATAGGGTGGTTAACAAGGTAGACATTAGCCGGCTCAAATTCCTTTGAATATTCATAAGTTACTCGACGCAAGACAATTTAATCAATTACAGGTTTCTTTGATGCATTTTTTATAAGTTAAATCGTTTTAATTTGAACATATTTAACACGAAACTATTCTCATGTCTTTTGTAGATTGTTTCGATTTGCCGATTGTCAAATTCAATCAGCTGTTACAGAAACAGATTCTAAGCATTCTGACTCGGATATTATCTGCAATTTAGTCTTTACTCCCTTACACTGAAGTCGTCCTAACCACTTGGCAGGAATTCAGGAAACCGCCACAGTAAATAGCAGTTTGCCTGTGCCACCTAATTTTAGCCCTAGACTTACCTACAACAAAATTGCAATATCATGCTTTTAATATAGTTTTTCATTTTAGAATAGTTTCATTTGATCTTCAACAAAGGGGATATCAACGAAAGGAAGGTTTTATTATATAAAAATACTAATACTATAAATAAATATTATTTTTGTAAAAATGCTTTCTAATATTCGTACTCGACGGGATTCGAACCCGAGACTAGCGGTTTTGAGCCAACGCGCTAGACTGCTTCGCCACTCGTGGCGAGCTCTAACTAGTACCTGCTAAATTGAAATTAAGAACGCATCTCCTCGTGTTTTTGCGAGTAAGGTCTCGTATTCCTTAAGTGTGGGTAAACAGACACCAAACATGGAGTTACGACAGTAGATATTTTATTTTTCGCTACGCTTCAGTTAAGAGACAATTTATAAAATAATAGCTTCTGCCCGCGGCTTCCCTCGCGTGGTTTGAACACCTACCTACCGCTGTGCTGTGTTTTCTGATCGCAGGTCTGTACCGTTTTTTTTGTCTTTGGTTCATACATTTTGTTGGAATTACCCGAAATCGATTTTTAAGAGAATAATAAAAAATTACACGCAATATTGTACCCCCCTTTTCCTTAGGGGTGGAATTTCGAGAAACCCTTTATTATATTAGTTTGATATACACATCACAAACAAAGAGTTACAAAGTCCCATATGTATTTGTATGTGTATTGTGTAGTTAGAGAACTAAACTTACAAATACATCCGAAATACCCTCGTACTACAATAATGTACCCGTACCTACTTTATAATAATAAAAAACAATTTAAGACAAAATGGATATTTTTAAAACTGAAAAAACTGTTCTTTACGAAACATTTACGGTTTGGTCTATAGAATTTTCTCGTGAGAAAATGTCGAAGTTAAAAGTGGCATGTACCAATCGAAGTCGAATAACCCCCTCCAGCCGTTCGAGATCTAATCTCATTCGAAACCAGCTCTACCAAGATTCGGTTAATTTTCTGACCTAATAAATACACTTGCGTTTGCTTTTGCAGCCATTTCTTTTCTAACTTACAAAATAAAATTTGTAAAATATTTTCTCGATGAGTGTCCATTTTATTTTTCTTCAATTATGAAAGTAGTAATGTACCTCTTTGTACCATAGGTTTATTTCATAACAACATCATCTCGTGGCTTTAACCCAAAACCAGAAACAAACTTTTATGTAGATTTTTCTTCTGTATTCACGATGTTCTTTTGAAATTAAAGACATTTTTCGGTATTTAATCATTTATGGTCAGCATGAATGCTTGTCTCCGGCGCGGAGCAAAATCCTGGTTACGTCTACGCGTCTTCACCAGCCAAGTATATTTCGCAAAACAGACGGATAGGTTTTGTTGTAAAAAAAAATAGAAGATATTACTTATTTGAAGGCATATATAACAAGTCATTAAAATCAATTGTTAAGTTAGTAACAGCGATGATTATATGATTTCAGTGACCTATTGGTTTATTGAAACTTAACGATACACGTTGACGGTGTGGATACAACTTGACGGGATCACTGACTAATTTTATCTGATCTCGGTATCCCTGGAAATAACCGTTTTGCATATCAAAAAATTATTTAAATTAAAAATACCGATTAATCATACCTATAAATAATCTATATAGTTCGGCTGATATATGCATGTTTGATTTTAATATGTTATATGGGAATAGATGGTATCTGAGTACACAATTCATTCAATTTATGAACTGATTTATCATCCTACATGAAAATTATCGGATAGATAGGTACCGATTCCGATTTACTTGTGTTTATATTATAATAAATAAATAAGAGGCGTTGAATTTTAAAAACTTATGATACCTATTCGAAATTCAATTTAGGTTGCATTGCTGTAATTGTCTTAGATGATTAGGGTGGCCCAGTTAATAAAATGTGAGTTGGCGAGTCTCCGTCTGCCATTTTTACGTGTTTATTGGACATTGTTACGGCAGGCGCCATAATCACCATAGTTCCCCCAGTAGCCAATCCACTACCATCACATGTCGTTTTAGCCATGTCGTTTTCATACGTAGATTTCTCAATAGTTCTACTATTCAATCCGGTTGTCCTTGGCTGCATTTTATAGTGTAGGTAGACAGGGATAATCGCCAGCTTGGTGTCCACTTCATAATTTGCGAGTAAACTTGTTATTGAAAAGGGCCTCTATGTGTTAGCTTCGGCACCACGCACGCCTTCCAAAAGTCCGGGGCTGCATAGCCCCATGATACTCGACGTATAACAGACAGTAATATTATAAACGTAAAAGTAAACGAGTATATTTTGTTACTCTTTCACGCTAAAACTAATCTTCCAATTGCCAAGAATCTTGGTATGCAGACCGGGATTAACACAAGCTACTATTTATACCGATATTCCTATAGAGATCGGGACTTATAGTATTATAAATATTGTAATTAGTTTAATGACGCTTCTCTAGAAGCGGTATTGGAAGTGGTATTGGAATTTATTTTTCTTGTTTATATTTCATAAAAAAACTGATGTTCATTTTTAATCGATTTAATGTAACGGTGACCGCTTTCTGCTTAGCCGTAAGCCTCGCCATCGAGGATCACTCACGATCTACATTGAAACTACTTTTCCCGGCTTATTTCTTATTACAAAGATTGCGAAATAATATCCATTTCATCCATCCATAATTCCTAGAACGATACTTGTTTGTTTTTCTAGTTAAACACTATCTACCGCAATACAGAAGAACTTTTACACCATTTGATTATTGTGTCGACATAAAACAAAATATACTCAACTGTTTTACCGACATGCGAAATTTTGAAAAAGAAGTCGAACGGTGAGTGAAGTCGGTAACATCCGAAGCTTTATATGTTTCCAAATCACTGTTAAGCCTTGAAATATGAGCATTGCTACATTTACCCAGCCCGCTAACCTGGGAAAGTGTGACTCTGTCACACTTACCCCAGTCCTTTTGTATGTGGATACCATAATAGAGATGATGGGACAGCGCATATTGATTACGACGATTTATTTTGCGTTATTTGTTTTTTTTTTTTGTATGTAGGAAAGTCGTAGGTACTTATTTGTTATTAATATATACAATAAAGTATATTAATTAATACACATAATAAAGTATATTATCAAAATAACGAATATAAATAAGGAATATAAAGTTTTTAAATTGGACGTTGAAGTGTTGGTATGCGGGCGAATACTTGCTGTAGTATAAGTTATTAATTGTTGCAGGTACTTACATAAAAAATAATTTTGGAATACCTGGGGAGGTTTCAAGTTTGGAGATTGAAATATATAATTCTATTCTTTTATAGTACTATAAAAGAATAACGACTACCAATTACTCACAAGAAACTCTAGGAAAAGCAGAACAACCAGAATGCAGTACGGGAGCGGCGTAGAATGCAACCAGAGTTTATGATGTTCTAGAGCTACTATAAATTCATACGTAACTGGTGTTCGTGGTGTGAAATCTCATGGGAGACCAACAGTCTTTACAGCGGAATAGGAGTAGAAAATCGCTTCAATGTTACATACAATGGAGCGCCATGGATTTGGACTAACTTAACGAGAAATACGAGCTGTTTTCGGACAATATGTCCGTCGAAATAATGTGGATACCTTCTTTACTAATAGGATTCCTGGGGAGGAGTCAGAGCCTTCCAAGAAGAAAGAAATCGTCATTAAAAATCACAATGTAGTTCCTAAAACTGGATCTGATCCGATCATTAAAGTAGATCAAAATTTTTTTTAACATTTTTTATATCTCATAAATTCAATAAGATAACACCGACAGCAACAAAAGGAACATTTAAAAAATGCTTACATTTGCCCCATTCCTGGGGTATGTGCGTCGATTTTCGACCTTCTTTGGTTTTGCTTATGTACTTATATGTCGCATAAAACCTCTGAGCACATTACAAAAAATATAAAACATTGAATAATTAATGGCTTGAAAATATAAATTCGGCTTAAAACTATTACCTACAGCATAGAAATATCTAAAAAATACTTTGTACCATTGAAATTTATTTCACACTTGCCTTGGTTAACACATAACTTTTTTTTATAAAATATATACCTACATAAGATACGTATAGAAACACCCACAACCAGAAACAAACATTTATGGTTAGCATAAATACTTGTCCCTGGAGGGAATCGAACCCGCAACCTTCCGCGTTGTAGCCGGGAGTTCTAGAGCTATAAATAAGCATGCAATCAGGTGTCATTTAGGCTGCTCTCCTTTATAGAGAACCAAACACACTACCGTTTGGGGACACGATCTGTCTATAACTGATCCCGAATGGTAGCTCCTAGGAGCGGCGTGTCCGTACAGCAGACCCCTCCATTTATGCTTAAATGTTGGCCATAATAGTTGGTGATACTCTAACATACATATGTAGTCACTGTTTATGATATTTTAACGGTTCTACATAAGTGCGCTCTACGCAATCGTTACAAAGTAAAATCACGCTCTGCGGTTTCACGTCACGATGATCAGTGACGGTTTGACGTGACACGACATCCGCTGAATCGATAGGTATAATGTGGGCTCAGACAGTTCAATGCCGGCCGGCATACACGCGATGCCGCCACATTTCAACTATATTCTATTTTTTTATTTATTAACATTTCCAGTTAATTTGTACAATAAATGCAAAGCAAAAAATTGCAAACAGAGACTTGTCCGGAATACTATGTCTAAGTTATTTTAACTACATTACATTCACATACAATAAAGTAACAGACAATAATAGAAGTCCAACTATTCAACTAATAGAATCGATCGTAGCCTGCGGTCTTAAATAGGTAAGTGTATATTATACCATTAAAACCGGCTTTCGAGAGATATCCTAAACTAAAAGAAACAGGGAAAAATGTTGAAAGGAGTTGCGTCCCCGATTTTGACAAAAAAGAAAAAGAAATTACTAGGAATCGAAGCTTATCTTTTTGCAAAAAAAAACAAATAAACAACATAATCGAATGAAATAGGCATATATTTTGTACTTGTAGGTATACTCATAGTCAACACCTACCTACTTGACATGAACTAGCGCAATCACACTAGATCATGTTACAATTTCTTTCGACATTTTTGCGCACAGTTTAAAAGTGTAAAAAAATATAATAAAGAACCATTTTTTTATTCAATTATTGCGTAGATATTATAACTTTTCATTATACGCGAATTAAAGATGGATTTAACCAACGATCAACTATTTGATCAAATGGAAACATATTTTGTAAACGAGAAACAAAACGTAAATTTTGGTACCGAAACAAATACCCTCAACGTAATGTTCCATCTACTAAAATTCTCAGGAACTGGAACTGTAAGGTAAATGTATCAGAACTGAAATAAGAATGAGGACAATAGAATTTAGCAGTTTTGAGTCGGACCCAACTATTTCTACTCGCAAGGCATCTGGTAAACTACAAGTTTCTCAAACACAATAATAACACAAATGATACCGAGCTGGACGAATAGTTCAAACTTGACACCCCGGAGACGAAATAAGCCTTTTGTCGTTGGATGCAACAGCAAATTGACGATAATAGGTATGACTTTTTATCACAAATATTATTTTCGGACGAATCGAACTTTTCAAATAATGGAATGTTCAATCGAATAACCAACATCTTTGGAGTCGAAATAATCCAAAGGATCAAGGACGCCACCAAATAAGATTTTACTTAATGCATGGTGGAAATATTATGACAAATTATTGATGAGATAGACAACCATTATCGAAGACCCGTCACTTAATATTTTAGAAGGATGGGGCCCTACCCATAGTAGTTTTCGAATAAGATCTAGTGCTAGATCATCGTATGGGAACAATTTAATTTCTACTTATGGTCCCGAGCCGTGGCCTGCTAGATCTCCAGATCTTATCCCTCTTAAAAATATTTCGCCGGTAGACGCCGCTATAAGGCCTTACTCGCAAGAACACGAGGAGGTGATGTCCTAATTTCGGCTTGGTGGGAAGCTTACCCGTGGCGTACCGGCTATCGCGCTGATACGGAATACCAGTAGTCGCGGGTTCGAGTCCCGCCGGGTACTACGAAAAAAATTGAAAGCATATTTTCATAAAGCAGTATTTTCCAAGTGTGGTAAAAACTAAAGAAATTATATTTAGAAGAAAACTTAAAATTAAATTAAAAACCTGTAGTTTTCTCAATAGTTCTGCCCAATCCGGTGGTTGCCCTAGGCTGCATAGAATAGTAGACAGAGATAATCGCCGGCTTGGTGTCGGATGACTTCGGCTCTACGCACGCCTCTAAAGGCTCGGGGCTCCATAGCCACGTGACCCATACGTAGTCCTAGTCACCGCGAGTGAATTTTTGAAGATGTATTTTTCCTTAAAACATTTCTTGTAAATATACTTAGAGCATTATAAAATAAAATTACGGAATAATAAGTCATTTATTCTAAACAGTAGGTAATGATCAGGGAAATGCGGCCAGCATAATTGACCGTAATGGACCGCGAGTCAATAAATATTTAACTTCATATTCGTTGTGTTACTTTTTGGTTTCACCAACAAACAATAAAATTAAAATATTGTTTGTAGGTACCTACTTATATATTTGATCTATAAAAAAATATTAAAACTTACAAACAAATACTTCGATTTATAATTTCAGACTACGATCTGGGTCAAATCGTAGTCTACAATTAAAAAACGAAGTATAGGTATAACTTTGAATCACAAGACTTTAATCGCGTACTGTAACTAAGTAGGTAGGTACGACGTTTGCTTAGCTCAATTTCAAATTTATGAAACCCGTGTCTATTTCATTACAAGTTTGACATGAATTTGTAAATCAACCATCAGATAACCCCTCCCGTGCAATGATCATTTGTAAAGTATCCTAATATCTGACATCGCTTTTAATATCCACCTGCGCTCGGAATGCTAATTAAATTAGTTAAAGGGTACCCTTCTTTGTTAAAATTGGATGTTACGTATTATTAATTTACGTCTGTCTGAACGTTGAACATGGGTAATGTAATATAAGTACAACATTCAAAAGGTATATCTAGATAGAAAAACAATGTTATTAATGTCACAAACAATTTAGGATATTTTACCTAATTGCTACCTCTTACGTGTTCATTGAGTTAATAAAAGTTGAGATCAATGTACGTGTTAAATAAATACATATCTTTATTCTGGTATAAATAATGAAGTTTTGTTTCAAAGAAAAAATGGTAAATTGCCAAAAATATTCTAGATTACCTATAACTCAATAGGGACGCTAATTTGCATTGCGCGATTACGTATTAGGTACGCGGGTAGAGTGGGGTGGAACGGCTCCAATCGCATTTCGAATGAATAATTGCGGCAGAGATTTGACGGCAGGCATTTTTATTGCCTTAGAGTGTGGAGCAATATTACAATTCAGTAATCGCTAATAAAAAGTTTTGACGATATTTCATTCGCTCAGAGTTTATTTTCGAAATCGCAAAGTTATATTAACTCGGGTCGCTACTAAAATAATGCTTTAGGGGCTTGCTGTTATAATATTCATAACAATAAAATGTTTCACTGATGAAAAAATCTACTGTATGTTGGTTCAACCAATAGGGAACTGATACATATTTTATGTCAATATAACGTAGTGGATTTCATGTAAAATGATAAAAACATTTATGTGCATACTAGAATTATTGCACCCGACAACAGATTCAGAAATAAAACACTATTAAGTATTCTACAGACAGTTAATTCATTTTAAGAACAGCAAGAAACATTAATTTACCTAATGTCTATAGATATCCCAATTTCCCTAGAACCTATTTATGATTACGGGGATGTATTTTTAGAGATGTTTGTACGGAATGAAGATCAAAGTTAAATAAGATTCAATCAAAAAAGTACATTTGTTTAAGACGATAGAAGACATACTTACATCTAAGATATTAGAAACCTTATTTGCTGCTACATCTGTTTCTATTTAAATACAAATACATGTTTCCGAATTTCAAATAACTAAAAGAACTAGCAACAGTATCAATTGTGCATCCTGCACAACCTTTCTGCCTACAACAGTAACAGTAGGTGATCTGATCACAGTCATAAATTGAATATCTTATCTTTTTAATTCACAAACACTCGATATTATAAATTGCGTACGTATATTAAACTGTAATTAAATTTAATGGAGCACGTAAAATAGGTATTTTTGAATATTGTAACTGGAATGAGTTTCGCTAGGCGCACGTAGATATCTCATTTCGCAAATACACAAACGGCATAATTCATAAATGAAATTATTTCCACGAACGCATAATTTACATAACATTGCCTTATATTAAACGACAACACGCAGAAAATTACAAAGTCCTACAGAACGTAGGAAATTGAACATATTTCAATAACATTATTTTGAAAGATCGGAAATATGATTAAAATGACAAAGGTTCGACAGGCATTCGGCTCGAAGTGGTTGCGCTCAAACAAATTTAGACTCTAATGCTTGCTGGTTTAACGACATACTGTGTAATTTTCCAATGAGAGAATTATTTAAGACTTTATTAACTCGTCTGTCTCACTTTCACGACGTTTCCTATATCTCGACGTTAACTTACTTTATGCCCTTAATACTTCCTTTATGCAATAAGCTGAAACTTCTACACCACAATCTGGATTTAACATTCAATATAACTTTGGATTCGAGCCGGTAGGTATGAAGCTAAGGTACTTAACCCGAAGAGCTTTAGCGTAATCGTCTTCTACTCAACGTAAATATTTCATCAATAATCCGTCAATTTATGTTTGAATATATATACCTATGCGAAAGTTAGTAGCCTTTTCGTGGATGTATTTAATTCAACAAAGGGCTCTTATATCGTTTCACCTTTTCCCTTTCGCTATTGATATTTCATACAAAACAGCAATTCATATATTCATTCCTCACAGTAGACCCGGAGAATTACTACTGAAAACGAAACGTGATTTCAATTTTTTCCAACATTCATCATAGCACGGGGAGAGGGGGCAATTTGAACCACTTCACGCGGATTTGATGATGTTTTCGGTTAAACCGGTACCGGTGGCTTGCTGAAACCCGTCATATGCGTTTGATGAGACCAAATTCCGGTTATTGAATACTTCGTGTCTGGTTGGCACGCCCCTTCAAGCAAATATCCCTTCATAAACAGTACCCGTTACGACGTAACTCAGTAATCGAGTAATAACTTCGAGCTGCTGTAATTTGAATAATTTTATATTTCATAGAATATTTTGCTTTACGATACTGCAACTAAAACCTCGTTCATCTCGCTATGGACTTGTAAATTTTAATTAAAACTATAGCTTTGCATGAAGCTAAGAACAAATGTTAACTAAACGAAGTTAACAACGTTAAAATAAAGTTTTATGATCGAAGTTGCGTGAGAGAACAATAAGTGAACAAAGTAAAGTTGTTTGCGATTGTTGCTACACAGCGTTCGACTAATGCAGCCCGATGTATTGGCAAATAGCCTCCGCTGCGTACTCTACTAATTTCACCAATTAAAATATTAATGGGTCAATTAATTTTAGAAGCTAGTATAATTATGGCTTCAGATTTTTTCCAGTACAAAAAGTAAGTAAATATTTTAGTCCTTCACACAGAAAATGCCGAAAATTATTCTTTATAACTCGTTAGGTAAGTACTGGCAGATGAGTCACTAATCTTAATGGATACCTACCTATAAACAAACAACATAGTTTTGTTTTTGTAGTAAGAAACTAATCAACAAAATATGATTTGATATCGGTGCACGTAGCGTATGTCGTCGTTGTCTTTGGATCACGCAACTGGAAATAGAAGGTTTGCGCGATTGCTTTTGAAAATGTCTCAAAGCAATTGGTCTTGAAATAAGACATTTCAAGACAAATAAAAACACGACATCGAGCATTATTACAGTCGTTTCGAACACGCATAACTGTTCACCTTCGCATGACTGCAAGATTTTTCGAGAAAACAGGAGAAATCTTCCCTAACCGCCCCTTCTTTACGTTGCGATTGTTTTAATACAGCACCTTTATGAAATTCAAATGAGAACTCGAGAGAGCCCTTCGACCGTACCGTGCCGTTTATATTTATTTATTTCCAAAACATGAATCGTAATGCTAACTTGTGTGATTTATAAAGAAGACGGGTTATTATTCCTCAGCTTCGTTTGTTTTGCAATATTGTGTTAACTTTGTAGCGACGACACGCGACGTTTACCATCGGTCTCGCTTCAGAACAATGAAACTCGAACGACTTGCATTTTTGTCATTGCTTTACGAAAATGTCGAGTTTTTTGTTGCTGTTGCTGAGGTTAATAACCGATTTTAGGAACAAAGTAATTTTTCAAGTTTCCTTCGAAAACTCCTCTAAATCACGCGAATGACTCACAATGTAAAATGAATTTAATTGACGGTCTCCGTGGCGCGTCGGGCAAAGGCCCGACTGCGATGCAGAAGGTTATGGGTTGTATTCCCGCCGGGTACAAGTATATATTTTTAAAAATAAATATTTGTTAGTGGTCTAGATGTTTTCTGTGTATCATATGTATGTACAAACGTTACAATATGTTTATTCAATAAAATATTCACATGATCGTTCTGAGTCGTAAGTAATTAAGTGTGTCTTCGGTGGCTTGTGACCTCCAATGAGAAGAAAACACAAGACACTTTTGTGTTTTTATTTGCAGTGATCATGTGCTATTGTCGTATAATTTGTAGTATTTCCATTGTAGTACCCATAGCACAGGCCTAATAACTAATCATTAGGCCTGTGCTATGGGCACTAGGGCTTAATTGCGCTGTGTGTAACGTCGTGCGTTATTTATTTATATATATTGTTTTTTTTTGACGCCATCGCTTTTAATTGTAAATCTAAAGTTATGCAAATTGCTTGATAACTTGGTTATTCAATTATAACTTCAAACGTGTGTAGAAAACTGGACTACAAGGACTTCAGATCCATCAGAACTTTTCAATTGTAAACTGTTTTCCATTTGTGCTGCAAACTTATGTATATTAATTCCATGCCACGTTCGTTAGTTCAAAACCAAAAAAAGATTTTGTGAAGAAAACCTAGTTGTCTATGACTAAGAATCTAGAGCACAGAAATAAAAGAGAACAGATTATTTTGGAGTATTAAAACACAGATTTTCATTATAATTGCAATAAAAATAATCCAATATTTGCTCACAAGTTTTCAAAGGCATTGGTTTACTTTATTATAATTATATTTTAAAGGAACACTGCCCAGTCTTTAATTAAAACTTATTTACCTAGTTTAATAATATATTAGTAGGTATCGATGTTTTCAATTTTACAAATTAGATGATTATATAATATATGACTCTGTCTGGTCTCCCTTTAGTACTTTATCCGTTGTCTAGTCACCGTAACACAAGCTTAGTAGCTGACCACGCGGCTAGATGGCGCTGTGTGTTGTGCACATAATTTATTTATTTAAATCAGACCGTGCGACTTACGCGAAACACACATTTATTATGTTTTTTAATTCTAGCTATTCTAGCTTCTATATTACCTTATATTGCAATTTAGTGACTTGCGGATTATTAGACAAAACAATATAGTTCGACTAAATATACCATTCGAATTATTGACTAATAAAAACGATTGAATAATTTTTTTTGAGCCAAACGTAATTTATAAAACGAAGGCATATTCGATAACGAAGTTTTTAGAAGGAGCAAAAAAGAAACATGTGATCTTCCGAACTTTGTAAAAAAAAAGTGATTAGTATTAGTCGACTTTTTTTTGTCGAATTGTTTTACTCAATTTAACCGTAGACGCGAGTTGGTATTACCTGTAGTACCAACCAACGTAGCTTTAATTACTCAAGTCAACACTTTTTTGGCCTATATTTTATTGCAATGGAAGTCTCCCAACTGTGTTATGTAACGCTGGGGTTTATACCGCGGACTGCATCAGCAACTAACTGTTATAGCCTTATTAATAAACGTGGAGTAAGGTCGGAAAAATTTTACCACCTTCTGTTTCTGTCTGTCAACTTTGAAAGTTCTTGTCACGGAAAAAGACAAAACATGTTCTCACTACTCCGACCCTACTCCACGTTTATTAATTAGGCTGTTAAAGTTTAAAGTCGTTATTAGTGAACACTAAATATTTAATATACTCTGGAATCTGACCGTAGCCTTAAGGTAAGAATTAAGTTGATTTATGAGAATTTGTTCGGTGAGTAAACAAGTTAGTTATTAAAATCTGTTAAATATTCTACGAGTTTGCGAGTATAAGGTCACTCACAGCGAGGGTAGAAGGGAGTCGGGAGGAAGGAGGCAGTTGGGGGAGGGGCAGACACCTTTACGACTATGGCACGTGCACGGACCGACGACGACGTAATTTTTGATAAAATTGTATTACACTACTCTCTACTGTGCAAGAGTTTGTGTATTAGAATTTGCCGCATTGGTCAAATGAACGAAATTTTCTTTACATTGGCATTACACATGTGTTCCTACATTATTTTTTTATTTGCGGAAATACTACATTGACAAGACACCGCCTGGTACACGGCGAATGTCCCTGAAACAGTGATCCTCAAAGTTAAAAAAAATGTATAATAATAATGCGGTACCAGCAGATATCCAGCAGAAAAAAGGGGCCCTTTGTGTCGGTAGTTTCAGAGACAAACGCCACGGGGCATCGAAGTTGAAATACTGAGTGAAAAACAATTGTACCGGAGAAAAACCGAGTTAAATATACATGTTTATCTACACTAATGTTATAAACCCGCTTGCGTGAAATGCGTGAGAAGCTTTGTTCCATTTTGGTACCGCCATTTTGTTGACTTTTAATTCTCTTGCCACTGTTTTTATTTATAACATTTGTGTAGTGTAGATAAAGCAGTATACGTCACTGTTCGTAAAGGAAATTATGTGGTTTTATTATGAGACACACGCTCGTGTTGTAATGACCATCTTTATGAAACAGTCACACAAACTACTAATAATAAAAGCAAGAGGCATCTTCCTTCGCAGAGGGTTGGGTGGAAAATCTGTACCTTTAGTGCTTTTGATAACACAGAAGAAGGCCAATAATATAGGTCCTCGATAACGATTTGAATAAATACCGTTATCTGAAACTTCGACAATTTGAAATTACTAGACGTAACAAACGAATGATCACTACCACTTTCGGTGCCATCCGGCACTGAAAGTGGTAGTGGTCATAGTGGTCTTACCCATAGGATAAGGATACTTAAATGTACTTATTTAAGTTGTAGGTACTTATTTTAATGTAATAGCTACATATCTAAAGCTACGAAAACATTTATAACACAAGTTAACGCTAAAAGAATGGCGGCAACACCAAAATGCGAAAGTAATGTGACATGTACCAATCCTGAATGGGACCCCGCGGTGCATTAACCCTTCCTGCTGTGAAGTACGCATTAGCGGGGAGGCAGGAAACTGCCCATTTTGCTAAAGTAAAATTAATATAACGAACAAAAAGACAAAAATAGCATTTGTTTTGTATTCACCCTTTTTAGGGTTCCGCGCCTAAAGGGTAAAAACGGGACCCTATTACTGAGACTTCGCTGTCGGTCTGTCCATTCATCTCTCGCCAGGCTGTACCTATCTCATGAACCGTGATAGCTAGACAGTTGAAATTTTCACAGATGATGTATTTCTGAAGCCGCTATAATAACAAATACTAAGAACAAAATAAAACAAATATTTAAGGGGGCCCCAAACAACAAACGTGGTTCTCAAAATATAAACATAACGGAACCACGATTTATTTTTACCACTGGCGCCATCTAGTGATAGACTGGCGCCAGTAATAAAATAAATGTTAACGTTCGCGTTGCGTTCACGGATTGGTACATTCACGCACGAATGGTACGGAACCCTTCGTGCGCGAGTTTTATTTGCACTGAGGCGGTGTTTTATAAAAAGGACAAGAATCAGTAATCTCCATATACACGCTGGATGCAATTTGAAATGTAGACAAATTGTTCTTTGGTTATTGTTTTATTTTAAGGGTGGATTGCATGATATTTAAATTGTTTCGTAATATGCTTTGTTGGCAAATTTGTATTTCATACGGTAATTATTACGTGTACGCACCTTTAACAGTGCAGCGTTCCGCCGGAAAAAAAAATATGGACACGGCGTTTCATGAACAGATGATTTCATTTGGCAGGATTGGTCCTTATGGTTCTAGGAGTGAAGAAGAGGAGCTTTTGATTAGCGCCCTACCTCAATCAAGTAGGGAAAGATTTAGCCTGTAGTTTGTTTGTCGTACGGTCTAAATTCAATCAAATAGACACAAAATAAATCTTTTGAAAATTACAGAGTTAAATATTTCTTATCTGACTTTATCTATCTTCTTATTATATAAAAATGAATCCCTATTTCCCATGGTCACGGCATCGCGTCAAGGTAGGGTAGAGTAGTAGTAGGGTAGGGTTGTAGGTTTTTTATACCTAACGTGCAGATCAACGTCTGTCGGGTCAGCTAGTTATTATTATTTATAGCTACTTCCAAATAATTAGTCATAAATTACTTTAAAAACTAAAACCCAATAAGCAAAAAGTATTAAAATTGAAGTCTACGAGAGCCGACAACACCGTAGCACTCGTAGACTTCAGAGCTACAAGCTACGTAGAGTGCTACGAAATTTAGAAATGACTAGAAATTGATGACTTGTTGAAGTCAGAACGAAACTTTAGTAAAATAATTTGGAAAGTGCCTCGAGTCGCAGATTTGTGACCGCCGGAATATAGTGAAACTTTCGCTTTAACGGTTATTTCTCATCGCTTGGGAAATGAATTTCGAACAAAGTAGCAACTATTCTGAGCAAGATCATGTAACCTATTACTAGAGTTCAGGCCATTTTGGGTTTCTTTATTTCGATTTATTAAGAGGCCTTACAACGTCAACGACCTTGAAACTGAAAATCCCTGTCGGGCTCATCGAAAATTGTTGATTATTTTATGACGGAATGTCGTAGAACTTTTTTTTGTGTACAGATTGTAGGTGACATTGTTTCCTACATTTTGGTGTTTAAGACAAGAACCTCCTATTGGTGCAAAGTCTATCCAAATTTTAGACAAAAAATGTCTGATTTGGCTAAAATGTCGATAGGCTTCAATACGTTTAGACATATTTGTATGGAAACTGCACTAAAATATCGGAAACAATGTCGCCTACAATCTGTACACAAAAAAAGTTCTACGACATTCCGTCATGAAATAATCAACAATTTTCGATGCGCCCGACATGGATTTTCAGTTTTCCGGCACAGGGCCCGCCCTTAAGGAAATGGCCGCGGCGACATCGCTCTTGCAAATTGAAACATATTTTTTTTGAACAAATACGTAGGTAATTGAATACTTAATTAAGGTGCATTAACACATTAACCACGTCATAAAGATTTATTGAGCTTGAATGATTGAAAGCAAAATATTATACGTTTCAGGGTGTAGTATCATCACTACTTAGTCAGTTTACTTAATGAATGAGTGACACTTAGTTAGAATTAAGTATTACTATAATTACCACCCGTACCTACTTATCTCGTAGTCAAAGAGACAAGGTGATACCCTCATCCCATCACCGCACCGGTCAAATTTCAACTGGATTAAATGTATACAATGTTATTCTTTGTTTAACGTAGAGGAGCTCCGGGGTACGGTAGCACTTGACCAGCCCTCGATGTTTGTACACTCGCTCCACACAGCGAGAAACCTCCACCAACCCTTTGCAAAATTGAGCACAAAGGCTTCTGTTGGTCGTCAATAAACATTGTGCAAAGCGAAACGTATCATTCTTCTCTGTATATTTTAATTATTAGACAAGGCTCAAGGGTCGACCCTTTAGGCGCCAAGAGCCCTAATGGTAGATCTTTTGCTGTTCTTCGAACCCACATTCACCTTTATCTCCATTTTAGGTCAGATATGTTTTATTTCAATTTAGAACGGTTAATGTTAAAAGGATAACGTCGAGGATCAGTTTATAAACTATTGCGAAGTTTGAGCGGTCTGTTAATAAAACTTTTCAAAACCTTTTTGGAACTATTCCTTATTAATTTTACATAAGTAGATAAGTGCTTGGATCTCTCGGGATTTTTCGTAACGCTTATGTTTTATTTATTGTATAACAATGTTTGTATCTTTATGATTTTAACTATAAGGAGCGAAATTAATTGGAAAACTGATAGAAATATATTATAAACGAGCTCGGAATGACAAATAACAAAGTGATTAAAGCGTATTCTAAAAGTGAATAATTCATCTTATTTGTCAGATTCGGATTAAGATTTTACTTTTAAAGAGTCCCCACCACAAGGTTTTCCAAAATATTCAATAAAAATAAAATAAATCGGAAAAAAAACTATTTTTCATTTTTACAGCGTAAACTACTTTTTATTGGGAATAATATAAAACAAATAAGATGTAAACGAGATGTAAACTAGTAATTTACGCTGGAATAATGAAAAAAATGTGTCTCCGTTTTATTTCATTTAGAATGAATATTTTGGAAAACCTTGTGGTGGGGTGGGGGCCCTATAAAAGTAAAGTCTTAATCCGAATAATATCGATATTAAGGTAGAAAACTAAATTTTTCATAATTTATTTTGGTATTAAGTTTGTATGGAAATGGTAACAGCCGCCACGTTCTTAACGCCCAATTAATATGCGAGATACGTATCGTCATCGTCATTGAGTTCCCAAACGTCTCCGTCACGCGACTTACATATAGAGCGATATAACAAACAAGTATCTTTACTTTGCAAACATCCAATCAGCGTGACACTTGTCTGTTTACATTCTCTGATATGAGAATACACTCGGAGACAACGTCTTGTTGCTACATCTTGTTTGCAACACGAGATGATTTATCCTAGACCGGGCCGGGATCGGGCCGTGTCTGACTGAGCCGAGCTACTTTAGTATGAAGACAGTTTTTGTTTTGCTCAGACACGACATGGATAACACGCAAAACAAAAGATGTTTTCATACAAAAGTAGCTTGGCTAGGACACGGCCAGGTCTAGTATTTGGCCACTGTCTGATTCCGGCTCGGTCTAGTAGAAATCATCCTTTATAGTCCATGTAGAGTTATAAGCTTTAATTGTGTTGCCATCTTGCTTCGGTCAGTCTGTTACCAAAGAAGAATAATCCAAGTATCGACACTTGGATTAAAAAAATATAAATTTATAATATGGTATTTATCTAGGTAACCTAAGTTATTTTTATTGTAGTTTAAAATGGAGTTTGCGATAGGTATTTTAATAATTAATACACACATCAACATCGTCTAGGGATATTTTATATAAAGTTCTAAAACTTAAAAAATACTGGCCGATTTAAAAATATTTTAATGGAACCTTATTGTGTAGGCCTTATTGTATGATTCCAAATTTGAATTTTAAAAAATTAATTAAAAACATAAGATTAGCGCGGCAATTATTGTAGCGAGTTCGAAGGTTTAAATTTACATAACGCAGTTTTAAGCATTTTGTTTAAACAAATTGAAGTTTTAATATTTTTTTTTGATTAATTACAATTTAATACAACTGTATGCATCATGCAGCGGCGTCATTTAACAAGAAACGAAATGTTAAGGGCAGTAGGAATGCTCCAAGCTGGGGCTACTCAACGGAGTATTGCCGAGGAGATTGGAACAAGACAAAACGTGATATCAAGATTGTGGTCACGTTATCGTGCTACTGGTGAAGTGGCCGAAAGGCATCCAGGCGGAAAGCGGATAACTACCCAAAGATAAGACCGATTTTTGCAAGTGGCCGCGAGAAGACAACCAAATGTTACGGCCATGCAGTTGGTTCAAACGCTCCAGTCAGACCACCAGGTGCTTGTCAGTGACCAAACTGTGAGGAGAAGACTGCACAAGGCTAACCTTCATTCTCGCAGGCCGCTTCGTACTCTAGCACTACGCAGAGGAAATCGTGGACGAAGATTACAGTGGGCTAGAGAACATTTGCCTTGGGAAGATGTCGAGTGGTCGGTAGTGTTGTTTACCGATGAGTCCCGATTCAGATTTCATCCTGATTCACGTAGAGTACGCGTATGGCGAGCTTCTGGTCGTGACAACCGTCTGCAACACCCTCAGGAGGTCCATCCATACCATGGCGGAACAATTATGGTTTGGGCGGGAATTCGTATTGGTGGAAGAACAGACCTCGTTTGGATCAGAAACACTATGACTGCGAAAAATACCGTAATCAGGTGCTAGCACCAATAATCTATCCCCATCGACTGCAAATGGGCCAAGTTTTCACGCTCATGCACGACAACGCCCGTCCGCACACTGCGCGAGTGGTGACCAGCTGGCTAGAGGAGCACGACGTGTCGGTCTTAGACTGGCCCGCGCAGTCACCAGACCTAAACCCCATAGAGCACGCGTGGGATATGCTTCAAAGAAGGGCTTTGAGGAATTTGCCTCCAAATGTTGCGACTGAAGAGCAACTTTTTTTGCATCTTAGCAGGACCTGGGACAATATTCCGCAGCAAGATATTGACAACCTGATTCAAAGCATGAAAAACCGTTGCAGGGCCGTGATTAACGTCATAGGTGGTTTCACTGACTACTAATTTTAACTTCAGATAAAAAAACCTAATAATTTCGTTTTACTTTATTTTTTTCCTTAGATAGACATTTTATCTTAAATTTAACATTATTTCACTTTTTGCGTTTTTTAAAATAAAAAAATATTTAAGCATAAAACAATATTTTGTTGTATTCTAAATCATAGTCTGATAAGTAGGCTTTACAAAAATATATACATGTTGTTTATTAGTAAACACAATTTTTGAGTAAATTGAGAAATTCTGAATATCCCTAGACGGTGTTGATGTGTTACCATCAGTAACTGATCCACCTGTATATCCTTTATCTAATAACATTTCGAGTATAACGTCAAGTACCTAACTAATAATTAAGAGAGATCCTAAAATATATCGCTTTGAACTCCGAACAAAGTGAGACTTAAAAATGTGGCTATGTAATAAGGTAAAATTTCATTTGAAGCAAAGAGCTGTTTATTGGTTTCTCTTGTAATGTTAATAATTAACTACTAAATATTACAAATATAAACTCTATTTTTCGGTTTAAATGGCGTTGCTTTTATTATATTAAATAATCAGCATTTTTTCACGAGTGCACTGTCTCGGAGGGGCAGTATGGTTTCCGCCCCGGTCATGGTACCATGGACCCTGTTTTCGCCCTAAGGATCGTTATGGAGAAATACAGATCGAAGAATACGCCTCTGCATTTTCTGTTCCTGGACTTGCAGAAGGCCTTTGACTGTGTTCCTCGCGTAATGATCTGGTGGGCGCTGCGGTCCAAAGGGGTGCCTGAAACTTATATTGAAACCATCAGGGACATGTACCGAAATTCCGATTCAGTGGTGCGAACTGCTGTTGGTGACACTAAATCTTTCCCCATTACAGTCGGAGTCCACCAAGGATCTGTCCTAAGTCCGATTCTGTTTAGCGTAATACTGGACGCACTGTCCGTAATCATCCGAGACGCCCACGAGCAGCCCCCGTGCATGCTCATGTATGCTGATGATATTGCGCTAGCGGACTCGGATAAGGGACGGCTTGGAAGGCGTGTAAATGCGTGGAAAGAGTCACTTGAGAACGGCGGTTTGCAACTCAACGTAGCGAAGACCGAATACTTGGCTAGCAATACCACAGATCCCACACCTGTCTGCGTAGACGGTCACATGGTCGAACGGACAGACCAGTTTAAGTATTTGGGATCTGTGCTTCACGAGTCCGGCGACATCGATTGTGACGTCAAGTCCCGCATTTCGGCAGCTTGGGCCAAGTGGCGAGAGGTAACTGGTGTCATCTGTGACCCGAAAATGCCGGTTAAACTGAAGGGACAGGTCTATAAAACGATCATTAGATCTGTCCTTTTGTATGGTAGTGAGGCGTGGCCATTGCTTGAGCGACATAAGCAAAAGCTGCGTGTCACGGAGATGAAGATGCTGCGCTGGATGTGTGGAGTGACGCGAAAAGACCGCGTCAGAAACTCCCGCATCAGGGGCAGCCTTCATGTCCGAGACATTGCAGACAAACTGCAAGAATGCCGCTTACGGTGGTACGGCCACGTTCTACGAAAACCGGCTAGTTACGTGGGAAACAAATGTCTTGCCATGGCGCCACCGCCCGGCCGCGGCAGATTAGGAAGACCCAAGAAGTGCTGGCTTGACGATGTAAGATCGGATATGCGTGCAAATGGCCTCACCACACGGGATGCCGAAGATCGTGCGAAGTGGAGACGTAAAAGTAGGAAAGCGGACCCCGGGCCCTCGAGAGAGATGCAACCGGGAACAACGCTCGGATGATGATGATGATGATAATAGTAATATAACTTATAAGTATTTAAATTATTTTTTGTATGATTTTCTAAATATATAGTGTATTGTTAACATTTTTGTAAAATCATCAAAATTATTAAAATTTGTTAGTACCTATTGTAATTCTGTTTAGTTTAATGTTAGTTTTTTGTACCCAATATTTAGAATAGTTTTGATTTCGATTATAACACGTGTTTTATGTTTGTTTTAAACTTATAGTAAGTAATTTATTGTGCTTAGAACTTCTGTTGATTCTATGTTGATTTTTATTTATATTGTTAATTTACTCTATAATAATTTATAACAAATACGATTTTTAGACAATCCTTATTGTTTTATTTTACGCCACACAACAAGCGGTTTCTATTTTTAAATATTATGTAAGTTTTTACAATGGTTTTGCTGATTGTACTTTAAAATTTACCATTTAATTGAATTTGTCGCTTTAGGTTGAGTAAGGCATACTTAAAGTAACAATAAATGATTTAAAAATAAATAATAGCTGTCGGACGAGTGAGGAATAGAAATGGGTTGAGTGAAGAAAAATAAAGCGTGGGATGAGACGTCATAGGTTGAATACGGCATTACCCGAACACATAGCCTTCCATACTTCGATGGGGACTCCATCGACAATTCCGCCACCATTTTATCATACGACAAAGTATATAATATGGACAGGCACGGCGCGGTGGTGCTTTGTAGTAATAAATGTTTTTTTCGAATAATGGCGCTATCTATTGCTGCCAAAGAGAACCAAGTATCTATAACTACTAAATTAAGTTTGGTGATTTAACTTGTAACTCATTTTTATGCTATCTGTACCTTCGACACATACTTTTGCTCATTTTATGATTTAGGTTGAATAAGGAATACATTAAGGTTGAGATAAGAAAACTTTTTAAAATAATTCAATGGGTTGAGCTAGGAATATAGTTTTAGACGAGTTAAGAAAATTATACCTAATAGGATGAGTTTCATAGGTTGAATACGGCATTACCCTTTTTAATTCTCTTATCTCGACATTTCAACCATGTTGCAACGGTCTTGGTCGCGAGGGGACCAAGACCGTATGCAACATGTTATTACTCGTATTAAATATTAACAAAGTACCTAAGATTAAATAAACATTTAAAATGGTAACGAATGAATCGACTACGTAATTGAATTGTAACTATAGGTGTGTTTGTAAACGCCTACACTATGTTTGTGCGCCTCAAATTACGTTATCGAGATGAAACAACGGGACTAGTTGTAAACTAACCTTACTGTTATTGTCTTGCGAGGATATTGCATCGCTCGCTTAATAGATACAGTCATTAGATTACTAGTTGAACCTAAGGACCTTATGCGGTTCGTGGCAAGGACTATATTTGCACAAACTGCAGCATCTATCATGCAGAAGTCGCCTAAAGATTGTCGTGTTGAGGCTTATGAGAATTCTGAAGTTTGAAATTTAGATTTTAGTAGGTACATTGGTCCCGAATAATGAAATAATTAATCTGTATAGATTTGCATTGTGCTACATGTTCCTGTTTAGAATAGAACTCACTTATAATATTATATTTTCCCGGGTCTTAATCGCGTGATTTTTACTTTTTGATTGTCTTACCTGGACGTTTTGACAATGTTACAACGGTCTTGGTCGCGACTCCCCCGCGGCCTTGGTCAAAATCACGTGATTAAGACCTGGGAAAATAAAAAAATATTAGTTCCAATCGTGTTAGTTTAAAAAGATGTTTAGAACTTACTTAAATTTCGACACTAAGGGCGAATAGTGACAAGAGACTAAAAAATGTTATTTTCTATTCACAAACATTCTCTCACCCTACACGCATATTCCAGCTCCGTATTCATGGCCAAAAAATCGATTAAGTGAAATGAATTAAAGAAAGCACCACATTAAAAACCCACAAAAGCTATTCACCGACATCATTGTTAAACACTCGCACAAACCATAGCGGTCGTATGCAAAACGTAAATCACGAAATAAAGTCATCAAGCTGTTCATTGGATGTAAACAAAGTTTTCAACAGTAATTATATAAAAGCGGGGCTCCGAGATGACGTCATGACGTGTGGCCCAGGACGAGGGTGCACATTAATCATTGCCATGGCAAGGAGTGTTATCTCGTACCTCCCAACATAAGTTATACCTTCTGTCAAATAGGAACCAACAGTCTTCGCTAAGTGCCTTGTTTGTTAACGCTAGTTTACGTGGTTTCTGTTCATTATCCTTCGACCATGTTTTTGTTACCGACGGTTTTAAGTTCCTTCTTGTTTAATTAACGGGGTTCTCTCGTCGTGAGATTAAGTAAGCAAGGGCTGTAAGCTTAATCAAGGTTATATTATGTAGTCGGCTCGGTTTATGAGATTCGCTTGTGAGAGATGATGTATTACAGCGAGCCTAGAAATGGTTTAAGTTATAGGGAAACTGAACTGATTCTTTAGGCAATGAGTTAGCAATAGCATAGTCTCATTCCTAATGTGACTATTATATTGCTGGTCACTAAATCAGCTAACTAATATTATGTGCATTTTTTTAATGATAAACTAAAGAGGAATGATTTATTTATTAATATAAGGATTAACCAAACGAATTAAAATATAAAAAGAAGATGTCTGCATCGCCCACTCGAGGTATGGTGCCCAAGATGCTGGCGGCGTTCCTGTGCTGAATAGCAAGGCTTATATTTTAATTTTAAACTTCGTACGCTAAGTACCTATTTAAAAAAAAGAATGCCGACATTCATATTAAGTTACATAAAACCAGTCATCAGTTCAAAATGTACGAGAACAGTAAAATATTTTTCATAATAGGAGAAAATAAAAAAAATGACGTGACACTTTTTACCCAAATTTAACGATCATACCGCGGTCGTCGTTATATCAGAGATTTTTAATACCATGAATATGCAAATACGGAATTCGTGCCGGCGATTCACCACGTACAAAAAAAAGAAACGTTAAATCGAATCTAGTTGATGGGATCACGCGACGCCGACGACGATCGACGCCTCATATGTATCTAAACGAAACCTAGTTAGCCTTATTAATAAACGTGAAATAAGGTCGGAGTAGTAAGAACATGCTTTGTCTTTTTCAGTGACAAAAACTTTCAAAGTTGACAGACAGAAACAAAATGTGGTAAAATATTCCGACCTTACTCCACGTTTATTAATAAGGCTAAGTAGGTACCTAAGTAAATTTTTGTACACTATTCGTTCCTGGGGACCGGGGTTATGTACAAATCGACCTCGTAAAGTGAAAACTCACTAAGCCTGAAAACCAGTTCGAGTTCGACCTTTTACTAGAACTTAATTTTGATAGTAATAGGTACTTTAATAAATACTTAATACCAAAACCATATTCTTCTGGCCTCCCTATTTCGGATGCAGCAAAAGAAAGTCCTATTAAATCTTCTTGTAAACTTTACTAACACAAAAGAGCTTAATTATCTGCCTTCGCGCAAAGAAGAAAGAGAGAACCGGAATATTATAGTTGAACGTTTATTTTTATTTGTATTTACCTATATAAATTAAACATTATCATAGTGCAATTAATTTTATCATAAACTTAGACCAGAATCATTAGAGTATCTAAACCCTTATGTAACAGGTAAAAATCGAAATTTATTGCAATTTTATTTATAAAATCTTTGAACGCCGATATCTCAACCTTTCAAGACAGTGATTTTAGATTTGTGTTTTTTCGCTGAACAAAGTCATTAATTACTTTTGAAGAATGACTTTGTAATGGCTCCAATTAAATTTTATTTGGACACAATTCCTTCTTACCGTAGTTATCTGTGTATTTTGTCAAGAGGACAGTCTCCATACTCTTTCTCCATACAAACGTAGTCGACTGTTTCCTCCCTGGATAAAGACATTAGAGCAAATATGTTTATGCCACAAAACCTATATCTGTCATGAGTATATGGCCCTACCTTTTGATTTTTTTCATTTTCTATTTTATTTTTTATTTTATTACGATTCTAATTAGAAAATGAAAAAAATCAAAAGGTAGGGGCATAGTCATGACAGATATAGGTTTTATGGCATAAACATATTTGCTCTAATGTCTTTATCCAGGGAGGAAACAGTCGACTACGTTTGTATGGAGAAAAAGTATGGAGACTGTCCTCTTAAGTCATCGTTTTAAACCCAGGAGTGTATCTTGGTATAACTGGTTATTGAATGAATATGAATCGGACAGAGGCTGCGAAATGGTTTGCACATCCCTTGTAATGGCACTGGGTTTGAAATTAGACGAAAGCCACAAGGAAAAATATCGTTTAATAAATTTTTTTAAATACGAATCGTTTAGTTACCTATATTGTTGAGGTTTTAAAATCACACTAATATTATAAATCCGAAAGTTTGTATATATTTGTTTGTTTGTTCCCTCTTCACGGTCAAACGGCCCGACCGATTAGGATGAAAATTAGCATACGGATAGTTTAAGTTAATTTTGGTCTCGATAACATCGCTGGTTTGGGATTGAGGAGGGTGAAACCACGGGCGCAGCTAGTATTAAATATAGGATTTAGTAATAAATATACTTAATCGAACTGACTTTATTTAACGCATAGTTTTTCTATTTGCAAAAAAAGGAAAGGCATATTTCTTCTACATTATACTAACGAACATAATTGTGAACTACCTATATTGTATATTGTTATATTGTACCTACATTTATCTACCATACATATCACATTTAAATTTAGTGTTTAATATTATTTAGCCACGTTCTGCCGAGTCTAAATGGAGCGGAACCAAAACACTTGCAATAATAATTTACTGAAGGCGCCATATTGTTAGTTATAGTAGTGCAAACGATAATGACCGTTTTAGTACGTACAGTGTAGGTACGGCAAGGATATTATAGACTATGTATCAGTGATAAGGATACTGCTTCGGGCCAATCGCCAACATAATATTGATTGCTCTACTTTGTCAACAAGAACTTTGACAACTATTAATCAAAACAGTTACAGCATACCTAAGGGATCAGTGTCAGTCGAATATTGAATCTGTTATATTGATTCTCTCTCATTCGAGCGATGTTCCCGGTTGCATCGCTCGCGGGAGCCCGGGGTCCGCTAAACCCCAAATATTTGGGGTTGGCGCAGTAGTTAAGTCATTATTGACCATAACTTCTGGTAAAAGATTTGGCAATATTTTTACGGCCGGCCGCCTGCCTGCCACCAACCCTTCTAGGGACCAAGCAGTTTATCCGGCACCGCGCGGGGAGAATTTAAGTTTTGCTAGTCGTCCCTAAATCCTTTAGTCGCCTTTTACGACACCCACGGGAAGAGATGGGGTAACCCTATTCTATGCAGGATACACTGCGGAAGCTGTTATATTGATTACATTCATACAAATAAAATTAAAAGAATATTTCGACACTAGGTAGGTACCTAATTGACCGATTACTATTTGAAATAAACCAAATCAGTTTTTTCTAGACGACCACGATAGGCAAAACTGCCGATTTGGGCGGAATAGAATCGATAGTTATAATGTCATGTAATACGTTCAGACCTAGCTACCCTGAAATTGCTCTTTGGGTACTTAGTTGTACGAAGAAATTTATTTTCGGAGAACCACACATAAAAATCTCTCTAGTGTTGGAACAACGTAATAAAAAAATATGAGTTACGACAAACTGAGCAGGAGAATCAGACCAAGGGTCGTTCCCGTTCATCAAAAGAATCCAACATGGAAATACGTCCGGATTGAGCGTATGGAGGGAAACATACCACAGACAAACAGTCGGCAGATATAGCTTATTGATAAGAAATGTAGAGCGGCCCATCATTTTTTTAAATGGTTTGATAGGATGATAGATGATTAGTAGAGATGGGCCGACTAGGGGTTCTGCCGACTAGCAGACTAGCCGACTAGTCGGTTCCAAAATTGCCGACTAGTCGGCCGACTAGTCGGCAATGCAGATCATTATAATTCCGAGATATTTGGGTTAATCAAGATCACTCGGCGATTGTTGCCATTGTTGAATAAGTTTGCACTTCGAAAGCTGAAGTGAAACTTCGAAAAAATGGTTGAAATAAAAATAAAAGTTGGAAAATAAAATGGAGCTGAGGCATAGTTATGACATTTTAGATGTTTAGATGATGTATGTAAGCTATGACGTGTTTTGTTTACGATTTTCTGACTACCCATCTTCTAAACTGTACTACTAATTGAATAAATATTGGTTTGTTGGTCTAGTGGTAGACACCCCGGCTTTCATTCTGAGAGTCGTGGGTTCAAATCCAGACCGACCGCGCACCAATGTCTTTTTCTTTAAGAAAAAAGGTATGTGCGCTAATAACATCGCTCTTACGGTGAAGGAAAAACATCGTGAGGAAACCAACATGTCCTAGGACTCACCACGGTCCGAAGACATGGGATATTCAGTGTTTTCTATGTATCATATGTACTTATGTATTTACAAAAAACAAAAAAAAAAGTATTATATGTAGTATATCCGTTGTCTAGTACCCATAGTACAAGCCTAGTGCTTAGTTTGGGGCTAGATTGCGCTGTGTGCAACGTCGTGCAATATTTATTTATATTTATTGTATAATTGTTAGTCGGCACCTGCCGACTAGTCGGTTGAACTGCCGACTAGTCGGCGACTAGTCGGCCCATCTCTAATGATTAGTACTTTATTTTCTTAGCAATAATACTTGATAAAACTTGATAGCACTTAAAAATCAAAATTTAGAATATGAATTATTCAAGATATGAAATAAATAAATATAAATTGCACGTCGTTGCACACAACGCAATTTAGCCCCAAACTAAGCTCTAGGCTTGTACTATGGGTACTAGAGGGTCTTTGATTGCTGGCTATCAATTACAGAGTTTCATACATTACAGTCGTACTTGAGTACGGAACCCTTAGCGTGCAAGTTCGACTCGCAACTAGACCGGTTTTTTCATTGTCACATAGTTTTAAAAAATAATTACTCAACATTTTTCTTATTTGTTGCCTATTATAAACTATAATAGCAACACCTCAACTGACCTGCTTAAACAGTACCGTTTAAGCAGGTCAGTTTAGGTGTTGGGGAAAACAATTTTGACGATTTATTGCACTTTGACTGTGTGGCCCGTTTCACTTCTATGCTATATGTAAGCGTTCATAGTAAACTTACTTTACCCGTTAGCAAGTAAACGGTTGTGTTTTTCACATCTATCTGTGTGAGCTAAAACACTTTATAGCCTCATATCGCCTCTTACAAGATTATTTATACAATTGACTAGCAGATTCCCGCGGTTTCACCCGCGTAAATCCCGATACCGGGGGAATATCGGGATCAAAAGTAGCCTATGTTACTCCTCGACAATGTAGCTTTCTATTGATGAATTAATTTTTGGAATCGGTCCAGTGGTTTCGGAGATTACCCCCAATATACATACTTACAAACATGTTACCAAACTTACCTCTTTATTAAATTAGTATAAGTAGATGTTATTGAACTCTCGATTTCGGTGAGCTATCGGACGACACTACAGTTTCCAGTCTACTAGAAACCAGAGAAACGTAATACAGAATTTATACGGCCCCAGCTTGCAAACCTAGCGTGTACAACACGACCGACATATTGTATTAAATATACACGTAATCTGTTAACTCCATGTACAATCGTACATGTACCTACAAGGTTAAAAGGTATTTCCGCTTTCTGCTCTTAAAAATATTTTTAACTAGCTTCGTCCCGGGGTTTCAATCGCGTGGGTACCGATCCCATAGCAATATCCGGATCAACAATAGCCTATCATACTACTCGATAATGTAGCTTTCTATTGGTGAAAGAGTTTTTAATTCAGTCTTAGTTTTGGTAGGAACAATAGTAGCCTATTTGATACAAATAAATAAATCTTTCCTCTTTATATCTAATATAAGTATAGATTTTGATACTAGGGTTTGAATAATTCGCCACTAAAAATTCAAAATTCATTGAACAAATCGTTATAATATGAAAAATCGTAGCTTCTTTCATAATAGGATGGTAAGGCTGTAGTCAGTAGTTATAGATCCACGTATAGTCGTCGTGAATAAAAAATCGCAGGCAGGTAGCATGCGAGCGTGCTGCAGCAACGTTAGTCTATTTCAAATAATTCGTTTTAACAACAGTGTGACTTGAAAATTGAACACAATTCCAGCAACACAGTTCAGCTATGTTCAGGTGCAATATTTGCGACGTGCCTCAAACAAATCCTTCGTCTTTGCGATAAAATAAAGGAAAGCTTGCATAGGAACGTTACGTTGGTAGGTAGGTAGTTCTTAACACGAAAGTGTCACGCAGATGTCGGCAACCTTACAACCGTAACGAGTTTTATTAGTCTACGTCTACACAGCTATGATCAAGTTTACTATTCTCCTTTGCATAATGTATTTGCTCTGACTCGTAGATGTGTTTGTACAACTTTGGAAGGTCTTAGTATTTCGGTCGGTGCACTAATGAACTAGACGTTCTTTCTAATAATCACATTCTGTTGTCACATATAATGTACTACATATTATACTTTCGCATTAGGAAATATATATAAGAAACCAGATACCTACCGTTTTAAGAACTATACGATACTGTATGTCCTATAAGAGGCAATAAACATATTTAATACACCCTTTATGTTTGGAGAGAGTCGTCACGCGATAAGATTCTAACGTTACCATTTGTCTTAATTTTGCCAGTACTATACCTTTCGGAGCTTTTACGAGTGATCAATAATTTATACCGTTCCTCAAAACTAGGAACATATTTTATGGCAATTTCTACCTGACAGTGAATGTTTACAATTCAAAGATGATTTTGTTTCATGTGACCTGAAAAATAACAGACAAATGTTGGCTACTCCAGTGAACTGACCGATTCCACCAACGAGCGGTCGAAACGTTTATATAAATAATTCCGGTCATGTGTCACTGCTGGCGGCAGATCGGTTTTCTTGCTATTATTTTTCTTGGCTCGGAACAGAAATTAAATCAATTTATACACGTTTTCGACAACGGAACGTTGTGAAATCTGACAGGTGACGGGAGCAGACCCACAATGGGTACACCGAGGTCCTTATCGGCAAGAGGGGAAATAAATGAGGGCTTTTTCCTGCTTTCACGACGGAGACGCTGTTAATATCGTGTTTTGTTTCTTAAAAATAAAATAATAAACCTGCGTAAATATAGCGGAAAGTTTTTGATCCTTTGAAACTTACAAACTCAAACAAAAAATAATAAGAACCTATTAGTCTTTTCTTTGCTTGGAGGAGCAACGGTTTACTCGGGTCTATTTAATGTAAGAAATTTAATATCTATCATCAACTACTCTTCGTCTACTTTTTAATACTCTGTCAATGTGTCCTAACAAATGGTAAGTAGATTGCCATAAAAGTTCTTCCGAAAACGACGCACATAAAGAAGCTCAGACATTATCCTCGAGTCTCACGACATTGCCATCAAATAACCAAAATTTATTATAACCGAACACGAAAGTACTGCCTTTGAGTTGCATTCATTCACCTAAACGTCAAGTTATGAAAAACAAACTGTTCGTCTGTTGTTTCAATATATCACGAAATCTTTAGTAGTACGTTTTAAGAGTAATATTTTGTATCACATTATTACGAAATCTAAGCAAGACTTCAGTAATAGTTGATTCCTTTGTATTTTACAGTGAAAAGTGACTTATTGAATACTATGATAATAAGGTTTTTTTTGTAATTTACGATTTCTTGTGTAATCCTGGGTAAAGGACAGAAACCTAGAGACGCCAATATAATCCTCGTTGAGGGCTTATTCATAAAAAAAAATCCTGGAAAATATTTCTAAAGTATATTTATAAATGACGACCTCTGTGGCGCGGCGGGGGTAGGCCCGACTGCAATGCAGAATGTAGCGGTTTCGATTTCCGCCGGGTACGTATTTATGGTTAAAAATAAATATTTGTTTCTTGTCTGGGTGTTTCCTATGTAATCATAAGTATGAATTTACAATAAATATGTATAATAATGTAATTTATCCGTTGTTTGGTGCTTAGTGTAGAGTAAATTGCGCTAGTGTAATATCGTGCAATATTTATTTATTTTAAATTAATAGTATCCCTACTACCTGAGCCCGCGGTACCACCAACGAGGCCTATCATCGAATTGATGATGAGGTCTACGTACGCTTCTTAGTGGCATACATTCGAATCACGGCGCCGATATCTTCCTTACGATGTGTTCTATCCTAGTTATGTGCGGTATAAACATCGCTCTTATAGTAAAGGAAAATATTGGGGGACTGCCCACGGCTTAGTTAGATCCAGGCGTATTGAACTGTTCCTTCCTCTGGGCATGGCTGACTAGGCTCGGAGGGTGGGACCTATAGCGGTTGAGCAAGCCAATTCCATGTATCGATCTCCATAAATAGAAAGGTTTAAAGTAACATAACAACTAATTTTTCATCTAAAATTAAATGTAAACTTAGATGGTCTTCTTTTTTTCTATGCTATATCTTTATACACTTCTGGACACATCTATTGGCCCACCTTGGAGTTTAAGTTTCGATGGCCCCTACCGAAATATGATTGCTAGATTGAACAAAAACTATTGATGCAGTTTTAAGCCTGATACATTTTACCATATTTATCGATACCACACGACATGGAGCTACGCCTAACAAGTCGATTCCGCCACGGTTCACCAACAGACGTTTCACCTATTGACGATTCGTCGACGGGACCTTTCACCAATGGACGTTTCGTCGACAGGACCTTTCACCAATGGACGTTTCGTCAACAGGACCTTTCACCAATGGACGTTTCGTCGACAGAACGTTTCGAAATTTTGTTTAACGTAAATTTTCACCGATAGAACTTTTCAACTTATTCAGGAATAAATAAAACGTACATACTTAGGTAGTAGTAGTAAAGGATGTAGTGAACAATTAATCAAGTTAAAAAAAAGTGTCCATTCCTCTTCTATGGCAGTGTTCAACTCCTGCATCGTCTGGGCAACTGGCTGAAGAGCCCTAACACGTCTTTTTAGCTCGTCCCACATGTGCTTAATAGGGTTCATGTCTGGGCTTCAGGCTGGCCAGTCCATAACTGTGATGTTCACATCCCGAAGATGTTCCCTGACGATGCCGGCGGTAAGCACTCACGAATGTACCTTTCAGCATTTAATGTTGGCAGTCGTGGTCCCGTAACAACCTCAAGTTGAGTTTTGCCGCTCGCGGATATACCGCCCCAGACAGTCCATGAGCCACCGCCATAAGCAACCCTCTCTTCAAAGCAGCATTGTGTGAAACGCTCTCCCTTACGTCGGTAGACCTTCTTCCTTCCATCATTGCCATGTAACACAATTTTAGACTCATCAGAAAAGAGTATACACGGCTCCAATGCTGCTCAGTCCAATTTAAATTTTTTTTTGTCAATTTCAAATATCTTTATTTCACATAAAATTTACTGTTTTTAACTATGCTAGTGTACATTTATTCTAATCCTAGCAGTTAACAAAATATATGTGTTGTACGCTTTTCGAAATAAGTACATATCAGCACATTCCATCAAAACTTTTGGCAAGGAAGTATTTTTATAGTAAACAATGTTTTTTTTTTTAAATTAGGGATTAAGTAGATTAAGATTGAGTTTATATAAGCTTTAGGGATAGCATTACATTTTATATAGTTGAATAATTTGGAAGAGTAAAACAATATGAAAAGAAGGTAGGTAAACAAACGGCGCGGCCGAGGCAGTCCACGGGTAGCAGCGAGAACCATTGTGTTGATACAAACGCACACACGCGCAGTCGACCACAGCCGGCCCGCGCCCACGCCATGCCCACCCGATACCGGCTGGTAATACGGGCGAGACTGGCGCGCGCGCCGGTCGTGCCGGGACCGAGCGAGCGCATGACGTGCTCGTGACGTAAGTCGTTCTATTCATCTCGACTCAGAACGTAGTGATGGGGCAACTTATATGTTTTATAAGTATCGATAAACTTGAGGTCTTTTTTACGAGTTTTACATAAATTCTGAATTAGTTTGTTTTTATTACTATGATTTTTACGCAGGTAGAATTTTTCGGACAATTTGTAAATATAAATGTCGAGACTAGGAAAATGAAGCTGAAGATGAAGTTTAGTCAAGTTATTTCGGAAAGGGGTATTAAATGCTATTTTCAGGGCTTTGTTTTGTATTACCTGCAGTTTATTTAAGTTGGTGCGGCATGTACTGCCCCACACCGGACACGCATATGTGATTATGGGCCGAATTAGGGTGCAGTATATGCGAAGTTTAGTGCTACTACTGAGGTTTGCTTTGCGATTAAAAATCGGAGATAGGGCGTTTAGAGCCTTAGTGCCCTTAAGGAGAAGCTTTGATGTATTTACGGTCCAGTTGAGTTTACTATCAAGGACAGTGCCTAAATATTTGGCTGTACGACTCCAGGGAATTTGGAAACCGTCTACTTTAAGGTTACGTACTGGCAATTTGCGCTTACGTGTAAACATGACGGCTTCAGTTTTGGAAGCATTAATCTTTAGTTTCCATTTACTAAAGTATTCGCAGAGTAAGTTGATTGACAGTTGAAGCCGGCTAATAATGAGGTCTAAGTCGGAGGAAGAAGTGTAACATGCAGTGTCATCTGCGAAGCATGCCAAATTTGTCCTGGTCTGCACCGGTATGTCGTTAATAAAGAGTAGGAACAGGTATGGTCCTAGGATGGAGCCTTGTGGGACTCCTGCGGGAACTGGTTTAGGAAGTGAGCTGGAGTCGTTTATGTGGACTTGGAAAGTTCGATCCGACAAGTAGGATTTGATCATCTTTGCAAGCGGAATTGGCACTCCAAGATTCAGCAATTTGTGGAGGAGTGCTTGATGCCAGACGGTGTCGAAGGCCTTTTCAATGTCTAACAAGAACATGCCGGTTGACAATTTTTGATTAAGGCCTAGCGACACCGCTTCAGCCACTCTCGCAAGCTGTTGTACAGTAGAGTGTTCCTGCCGAAATCCAAATTGTTCGTCGATCAAAAGTTTGCAAGATACTTGTCTGAGCCGAGTATAAATGATCTTTTCGAATAATTTACCAATGCTTGGAAGAAGACTTATGGGACGATAAGAAATTGGGTCTGAAGGATCTTTTCCTGGCTTATGTATAGCTATAACTTTGGCAGTTTTCCAGACTGGTGGGAAGTAATGTTGAATAATGCACGAATTGAAAATTTTAGTGAGAAGTATGATACATTTGTGTGAGATATTCTTAATTAAAATATTTGATATATTATCTAGGCCTGGAGCTTTACGGGGTTTTAGAAGTCTGATACATTTTATGACCTCTGCTGGTCGCACAAGATGAGATTTATCTAGAGGTACATCTTCGCTAAGCATAGCAAGTGAACTAGATACGTTTTGGGTTTGATCGCTGGGCCAGTCAGATGTTAATTGCAAGTTTCTTAGGAAGCCTCCAGCAAGTATATCACATTGCTCTTGTTGGCAGGAGGTCATAGTACCATTTTCGTTACGCAGGGCCGGGATAGTAACCGCTGAAGAAGACCTAAGACTTTTGACTAGCCGCCATATATCCGAACTCGGGTTGTCGACTCTTTTTAACTTAAGATTCCATTCATGATCGTTGTGAGCTTTGATTGCAGCTTTGATGTCTAGCTTAAGTAGTTTAATTCTTTTAAACAGGTATTTGCGTGTATTTGCGTCCGTGTCTGTTAAAGCGTATCTGCGAAAGCGGTTTTTGAGCTTAATAAGTCGTTTTATGCGTCTCGGCAGGGAAGTAAGGTTCCAGGGTGTTATATTAGAAGTGGGGACGCTCAAATCTCTACATTTTAGGATAGTTTGTTGGAAGTTGCAAATTTTCTTATCAATTTCTTCTGTGGTTGAGTATGTCTGAGAAGATAAAATGACACTTCTGTTAAGGAGGGATCGGAACGTAGTCCAGTCTGCCTTAGCATAGTTTAGTTTAACAATAGGGTTTCTCTGTACTTTCATTGCAACTTGAACAAGAACAGGGTAGTGATTAGACGACAAAGCCGCAATAGTTTTGATTGTTTTTATGTTTTGTATATTTTTGGATAATAATAGATCAGGTGTAGAAGTTTGATATTTATCGCTATAATGGACTAAAGTGCAGTCTTGGGGAGCGTGGATAACGTAATCATTATCTAGCATGTGGTTGTATAGGCTATTGCCACGAGCGTTAGCTGCCCCTGGTGACCAGGACTGATGTTTGGCGTTCAAGTCGCCCATAGCAAGAACTTTACTGCCAGAATACATTAGTGTTTCGATGTCTTTGGTCGTGAAAAATTGGTTAGGGGATTGGTAGACTGAGTAAATGTTTATATTACCGTTTAAGTTAATACCTATGACTTCGAGATTTTGAGTATGGAACGTGGGGATAAGAGTATGATGTAAGTCAGAACGAACGAGTATCGCAACACCCTGCCCGGTCCCGCAGCTTCGCCTATCCTTACGATAGCATACAAAGCCAGGTATGTTAAGGGTAAGTCGTTTGGTTAGTATGGTTTCGCAAAGCGCAATGACATCTACTTTCAACTTACTCACCGCTAGGTCGAATAGTTCTCTCTGCTTGCCGTGAACGCCATCGGCGTTCCAGTAAAGTACGCGTAACTCATTTGAGCTAGACATAATGCCCTAGGTGCGTTAATATTAAAATAACCTTATCCATGAAGGTTGTACAATTTTTATACTCTTTTTTGAGGGACTGGATTGTTGAAAGGATTTCCAGCATTTCCACAGTGTCAAAGTCGTGGGGGGTTGTACCGTCGGTAGCTCCATGGCTCGGAGTTTTATTCTGAAGCCTTACAGTCGGGAGAGCATTTCTGGGCTTCTGTGCATCACCGAAAGATTTATCCTGCATTGGCATCTGGCTGATGATAGCACCTGTTTGTCCAGTACTATTCCCATCATGTGGTTGAGGCACGGGGTTCCTCTTATTAGTGTTGGCCACTTGAGCCCAGGTCTTTTGGTTGGCAAGCGATTTACGAGGGGACTTCGCATCTATGGTTTTACGAAGCGGACCGCGTTTGGACTCAATTCGCTCCAAATACTTAATGCGTACATCGCATTTTGAAAAGTTTGCTGGGTGCTCTTTCTGGCAGTTACAGCAACGTGCGGGCTCGACCCTGTCTTTCTTAGTGCATTCCCATGTTGGATGCAACTCAGCGCACTTGAGGCATCTTGCTTGTCTGTTACAGTTCCGGGAGGCGTGGCCAAATCCTTGGCACCTGTAGCATTGGACTCCTGGTTTACTGTTCGGCTTGTAGCGTTCAATGCTAACGACACAGTTGAACATGTATTTAATTTGTTTGAAGCGCACCATGTTTGATCCATTCGGCAGATGGACGAGCAGCGGGGGACATTCAGTGGTGTGCAACGTCTTCAGCTCAGCAATGGTTGCGCCTGCGAACCCCAAGGCTTCAAGTTCGGCTATGACGCTGGATTGCAGAAATTTGGGTAGCCCTTTCATGACTGCTTTAGGGCTTCTCTCATCTCTTCGTGTAAAAGTATGGAAGGAGATATTTTGACTCGCCAGTCCATCTTTCAGAAGTTGGTGGTTTGTCGCAGAATAACACTGTACTCTGGCTAACCTTCTGCCTCTGTATTGGAGGTGAAATTCTTTGACGTATTTAATGACTACGTCCCTTATATGCTGAATAGTGTGGTCACCTTGTAGTTCGATAATTATGGGTGGCGCATCAGCCACCTTCTTCCTAATTGCATTTTTTAGGAGTTCAGTAACGGGCTCGTCGTCGTCGACCGGAAGCCCTTCGAAGCTATTGCCGGTGGATGTACTCGCACTTTTCAGGTCTTTTGTTGGATTTGAGACGAATTTCTTGGCCTTGCGCAATTCGTCTGGTGATTTCTGTGCGCTCCCTTTTTTTCTCTTCCCCGGAGGGCTTGAGCTGACGGGGGCTTGGTTCTTCGTGAGGAATTTTTCCATGATGGACTAAGGTGTTTATCGACACAAAGTCGATAGCACCCTAGCCATCACTATTTTGCGCGCAGTGAGTCAACGATAGTCCCGCTGTGGTACGATGCGTCCGGTTTACGTGACAACCGAGCACTCACTCGAGTCCAATTTAAATGAGTGCGCGCGAAATGAAGGCGCGCTGTTCGGTGGGCTCGCGTTTGTTTGGGACCATTAGCTGGCTGGTGTGGTACCATATCGCGTGCTTTAAACCTTCTCCGAACAGTTCGAGCGCTCACAGATACTCCGTGGAAGTCGCGAAGTTGGTTTTGTATCTCAATGGAGGTAAGGTGACGATTTCTCAAGCTGGTCGTCACGATGAATCGATCCTGCCTTTCAGTTGTGACCCGAAATCGTGGCCTATTTGGCGACGAACAAAGCCGCTAGTCTCTAGGTACCTACCTCCGATAAGCATTTCCCAACAAGTGCCACAGCTTGGGCGGCGACTTCAGGCGAAGTATCCATAGATTATTGATAGAACCTCACCTTAATGTTAAGAAAATGCAAGGTGGGCTAATAGATGTGTCCAGAAGTGTATATGTTATAGGCAATGTGTATAATCCGGCATTGTATAGAATGCCTAGGCATTGTACACATTGCCTAAAACGTTCAGGCAATGTGTATAATACGATTAATTTCATACATTGCCTAGGTATTGTATAAAATGCCCGAAGCGCTTAAGGCAATGTGTATAATGAACGACGCGACGGCAGCGGTCGCCGAAGCGCCTAATACTATAAATAAAAACATTATTAACATTTATTTCATATACAGTGCGATTTTTATACATCACGCCTTTTTTATTTACAGAATAAGGCGCTGCTTGTAATCATGTTCTAACATTAACCTAACCTAACCAAGTCGGGGTGCTCCGTTTAGTTTTTCCGTGCTTTAGATAGTTAGATAGCATCTGGATTTTAACTGTAAATATTTTAATATTAGATACCTATTCGAATACGTACCCCCCTAAACCCCCTGCTAATATATAAAAGATTATTTTAAATGAAAACTTTTGGTTTTTTTTGTATCATGATCAAATTTCCATAATCAAGTGGTAAGAAATGAACAGGGCGACTTTCTGTAGCAATTTTTTGCTACGGTCAAGTGCACTTAGACCTTTACACTTGCCATTCGATTTTGTCCTAATATCGCAGAAGATAAGAGAGGTGGAAATGTCAAAATGTAAAGCTCTATGTGCACTTGACTGTACGTTGTAAATGTAAATGTTTATCCGAAGGGAACTGCTATGTGAGAAACGCTGTCTGCGCAAAAAAACACGTTACATACATTACCTATGCGTCAACCGGCATTCTATACAATGCCTAGGTATTCCATACATTTCCTAGGTAAAGTGTAAAATAGTTTGAACATTCAATATCATTTCACACATTGCCTGGACGACCCCGGCATTCTATACAATACCTAGGAAATGTATAGAATGCCTGCATTTTACACATTGCCTATAACATATATATAAAATTCAATGTCTTGACTGATCAACGCAGACCCAAACCGCTGGTATTAGAGACATGACATTTGGAGAGTATGTTCTTTTTGGTGTGTAGGCATCCAATAAGAAAGGATTTTTGGAAAATCACACGGGATTGGGACTTACGCTGGTGAATCCGCAGGGCGCAGCTGGTTTAAGTATATATTATAAAATGAGTATGATATTTCATTTCAAAAGATGTAATAGGTACTTTAGAAGTTTCTACCTACATATAAGCAGGTAGTACGTACACACCTACAGTGTCGGGCATCGAGTCATAAAAGTACGACACCGAAGAGCCACATCGCGGTAATGGATGCCCCAGATGTTTTTCGACTTATATGTGGCTTATATTTTACCCTGTTTATCCTACCAAAAGTAGGACGGTATAGTAAACTGCGACCACTCAGCTAAAACTTTTTAATTTTGGTAGTGTAATTATTCGTGTACCGCATTTTTATACCGCATTCCGTTATTTACAAACGAGAAATAAAGAACGTACCTACCTACCTACAGTACCTAAACTGGATATGTTTTGGGTATGTAAATGTTTTCTCGTTATATTAATAATGTCGGACCGTTTGATGTTGACGTTGGTTTTGTTAGTTTAATTTGAGTTGAATATTTCGTGTTGAAACGTTGGTGTATTATAGCAAAATTCATATCAAAATATAATTTATGTGCCCATTAACCAACATAATACGACGTTATTCAACATTTTCTCGCAAGGTTTGATTATACCTTCATTAATAAATAACAGGTAGTTAGTGGTTCTTAATTATTAATCTAAATAAACAAAATATATATAAATTAAATTACATTCTCTATTTATTTTGTTAGTGAGATGTTCTAAGCACATTATTGTTTTTATGCAGTCGTCAACGTGATACGAAACGATACGTTGCCGGAGCTTTAGGTATTTAGGTTGTAGTACTAATTTAAATAAAAAATATTATCAAACTAAGTTTCAATTTAGGATGTTTTGAAAGGAAGTAAAAATAAGTATTACATTGATTCACATTAAATGTACGGCGAAAAAGGCAAACGGTGCGGGCAGAATTGCTTTTTACGGATCGGCTAGCATTCCGCGGCTCCTCGAGGGGCTGGGGTGAAGGTACGTGACGAAACTGGAAGGGGGGAGGAGGCTCTCAGAAATGAATTGTTTTCGGTTTACCGTAAGGTAACATTTCGTTATTGCGTACCTTTGTGGCTTTTAAGTGTGTTTGTAGGATTTAGCCGGGTTGGTCCGAGAACGGTTCGATTCAGCCAAGCTCAAAACAGTCGACTAAACAAATTTAAAGTGACACCGACCAAGTGTTTGGTACGGGGAGACAACGTTTGTAGTTAATTTCTAAGTAATGAATACTAAAATGTACTCATATAAAAAGTATATTGTTGGGATTAATCTTCGATCATATATAACCTACATAGATGCACGGTCGCCGCTCTAGAAATGGAGCCGTCAAAACAAGGCATATTTCAGCCGGTTACAGCGAAACAAGGCATATCGCTGTCAGTCGTGCATAAGGGTTTTACAACCTTATTGTCCAGTGATTAAGGTTTACATTAAACTGTACTATGTCCGTATAAGTAAGCGTTGAAGTAGTGCCGTTTTTTGATTTCGATTTTGTATGGGACGGGATTAATGCATGATTAATGTTATTCCGTAAGATAAATATTAAACTACGTTTCTGTCTCACCTACCGTTCCAATTGCAGTTTCCTCACATTTTATCAAATATCAAAAAAAAGTACGCTCAACGAGTCATCAAAAAATTGTTCCATCCGATACCAGTAAACGCAGTTACCAGGATAATCTAACTTACCGATTTACCAGAAACTAACACGTTTAATTTTCGTCGCGTCACGGGGGGTCGCGTCGTATTTTATTTTAGGTGTGTATCGGTTTATACAAATAGACAAAAAAAAATGCAAGCGATTCAATTTCGCTCACCTGGCTGCGGAGGGTAGCGAACACGATAATTTCATTTCGCTCGTTACACGAAGGAATTATTCGGAAAAAAGCTGAGGAAAACTCATAAAGCTATTAGGTACCTCGGTTGGAAACAGCTGACGTGGCATTTACAAAAAAGGTAGACACGAAGAGAAGCTTAAAATTAATAACGAATTCGTAATGTAAGTAACTATAGAAATATATTGTAATCGTTCAAAGTATTGCTAGGCCTTTAACTAAGCTAAAATAAATAAATCAAGTAAATATACCTATAAAAATACCGACGATAGTAACTAAATCTGTTTTTAAATGAAAGGATTGTTTAACATAGAAAAAAATTGTTATCTTTTTTTTCAACAAAAACCTATTTTGTTATAATCAGATAGGTACAGGCAACGTGTACGTGTACGCCTCAGGCAACTTCGTAAAACTCGGTTCCTCTAATTAGGAGGATAACAAAATACAAAGTATGATTTGGTAATAAAGACAGATCAAATATTTCTATTTAAAATCTTAATATAAACTTAATTATAGCTACCTACTAAGTGGTCCGTCATTTTCTGTGGTTAGCCGATTTTCTTTTATCGTTTATTCTGTGACATTTTCATATAAATTTCGTGGAAATTTGGGAGTGCTGGACAGGGGCGGTCAACTCCAAAAGCACCTACCTGTCCATATAGCATGAAGCCTTTCAGTTCCAGTCTATATAGGTACTCCGTTTATTCAAATCTTAAAAAGTTTTTTTTACCTGTATCATTACCCAGATAATTTATATTGTCGAATTAACTTTGAGGGTTTTATTTTCTCGATATTTCGAATGAGAAATGCAAAAGTGTAAAAAAGAAAGGCAGACTAATAATTGAACCACGGCGCGGCCGATAGATCGTTCATCGATCTTAAATTCTGATGCTTTCTTTCGTCAATTTATAGTCGAAGTATCGCTCAGTCTGTGTTCACCCTAAACTAGGTATGTATTCCGTGCTTTAGTTTCATAAACGTACCGTATTGTCATTGTCTCCTACCGAAGACGACGATGTCTAACTGCGACATTAATGGTAGTTCCATCGATCTACCTAGCATTTGGATTTCTGCCTGTTCAAATTGTTGGTAATAAACAATGTCATAGTCATTAAAATGCCTTTAAGGGAACTGTTATTAAGAATCGTAAAGATAAAATCTAATGTTTGGTTTTAACTTCACTCTTCAAGGCAGTTTCATGGAAATTGCTATTAAAATTGACGCTTACAAGTCCAACAAACCTAATGAATCGTTTTGTGAAAATGTGAAAAATGTATGGTATATTTATTGTACCTGCATAAATGTTTAATTACTGTAAGAAATTATGTAACTTTGAAACTTTCACGTCGCAGTAAAAGACAAACGATATATAGTTTATGCACCTGTTAATCATAGTTTCTAAGGCGACTAATTAATACATTTTGAATGTCGTTTCTCTATATTACGGACCAATACATTGTGTTATTTTTTAGACTACAAAAATCTTATATACTACCAACCATATTACGTGCATTCTTACAATTCGCGTCGTATATTTAGGATTTGTCATTTTCTTAAGAATTTTATACACGTGCATCTACACCGCAAAATAATAATAAATATTTCTCTACAAAAGTAAAATTTCCAAATAAGTCGTATTAAATACAAAGGGCAGTCAGGTAACAGCGGTAACAACACTAATTGTTTCGGAACGGTGTGCTGAGAGAATACTTATGAAACTACTAGTAGTAGGTATTAGTGGCAAGTAGCGCAAAGTCTACTACTTCGACTTCGAACTACTTCTGTGAACAGTAGACCTCGCAAGCACTAAGTTTATTGTTAAGTACGATCTAAGTATTCTAAGTATTTAAACGACTTTATACCTTTTACTGTTACCTAGTAAGATACTCATCAGATCTTCACCAAAATTTATTGCGATCATTTAGAAACGAAACTATATTTCATTAAAAAAAATATCATAGGTAAAAACTAAAAATTGTTACAACTAGCCCTCCGCAGGGGGTAGGGTACAGAGATCCGAAAACAAATTTTGCCAGACTTAAAGCAGAGACGCTGTGCTCGCTTTGCTCACTTGGCCAATAATGTCTACAACACCTACATGGTAGGTACATTAAATTATTCAAAATTAATTAATAATAATATTCTTCTGTCTGTTTCAGGTGAGAAACAAAGGGACCGGTGTACGTACCTGCGGTGGACTTTAATGGAATTTCCCAAATAAAAGGTAAACTCCACCCTCCGCAAATAGAATTCTATACAGTTTTGTTTGTCTTTGCTTACAAAACAAGCATTTAATTTTTTTGTTTCGGTGGGATCTCTAATTTTGTTAAATTTCGTCATGTTCATGGTGTACCGACACTCATTAACACAATATTTTTATACAAATAGGTTATAGCAGTATAAAATACATCTCTTATCACAAAAATGGGCCTCAAGAGCGGTGTTGGTCTAGTGGTAGATACCCCGACTTTCATTCCGAGGGTCGTGGGTTCGAACCAGGCCGCGCACCAATGTCTTTTTCTTTAAGAAAAAAGTTATGTGCACTAATAACATCGCTCTTACGGTGAAGGAAAACATCGTGAAGAAACCGACATGTCCTAGGACTCACCACGGTCCGAAGACATGGGTGTGTGTCTATGTATCATATGTATGTAATATGTATTTACAAAAGAAAAATAAGTAAGTATTATATCCGTTGTCTAGTACCCATAGTACAAGCCTAGTGCTTAGTTTGGGACTAGATTGCGCTGTGTGTAACGTCGTGCAATATTTATTATTTATTTATTTAATCAAAAGGTACCTTGGGTTACCGGGAGACAAGGTGATGTCGATTTGGGTAATTTTATCATAATTTTAATTTAACTTACACAACTAAAGCTCATAAAGTCCTTAAAGGATTTCTAAAATACATTACTTTAGACTCCCATTTACATACACACACATCTTAGGTCGAGAAGCCAAAATTAAAGAAATCATTTAACCTACTTACTTTATGAAAGGCTCATAATGAGCAACAAAGTAAGTAGGTAGGTATATGCTTCGAAATACCTTTCAGGTACAAGTATACAAAGTGTTATTTTATAGCAGCCGTATAATGCAGTTTGACTTTTAATTGGAAAGCTCCTTGAGAGCAACGTCGGACTGTAATTTACTTAGCTCGGGAGATGGTCGCTCTCCTCCGCCCCTCTCAACTACAAATCCGATGGAGCAAACTACCAAACACTAATATTGACTTGATTTATTTCGACACTTGGACATTTTTAATTCGAGACATGATAATTTGATAATAAATAAACTGTGTTTATGTTAAATGAAACAGTAAATTAAGAGCTTCTTATCTTATTACTTAATAACGCTTTCAATTAAAATTAAGTAGAGCATAAAAATATTCTTATTATTATGATAATCTTAGTTGTTGTCATCGGTGTGGTAAGGTCATATAGTCCCCCGAAATCTTCAGTTACTAGGGCGACAAAACGTAATCATAGTCGGAATCATGGCTTACAAATTAATTAAACTTAGGCGTTCCTCTATGCTCGTATATACAAGCACCTATATCGTCGCCATTCATTACTTTAAGCTATTTAGAGACAAGTTGAGTATCTATTTTAAGCGTAGGATATTCAACAGGCAGTTTACCAACTTTACCATGCCTTGATCCGATAACAAATAGATTTGTAATCACTTAAATTTCTGTATTACTAACATCTCTGTCTTTTGGACTGTCATTTTTTTTATTAAACGTACCCATATTTTTAAGCGTGGCAAATTGTATTACTAAGATACTAATTTCGTTATGTTTATATAGCGATGACTTGATCTTACGGATATGTAGATACTACTACTACTACCTAGCACGATATAAAATAAACGTGAATTTAACACTGCTATTGAGGCTTTAAGTTGTGACGTTGGTTTATTAACTGGAAAACTAGTGGCATCTACAACAAAATAGTACGAAAAGTATTACAAAGTTCATAGATACGTTACCTGCCTTACCTTTCCGTGTGTCCCATTTAATCTCATAAAGCTTATTTTGCCATCCCCAAGGGTTTTGCCGGTATTACATTTTATGAAAAGCTGCATGTAGGCATACGTGAAAGGCACAATGGTCCGTATTATTTATCAGGATTAAAGGTATCACTCACCTTGTTTGTTTGACGCTTTGCGAATAATTACTGGGTTTGCATAAGAATACTTTAGTGGAAGGTCGTCAAATATTTTGAACCGTCTCTGTCCCTTTATATACGAACGGATACCTATCTAAGTGATGTATTGAGCAAACCAAAAAGGGACCTTTGCTGATGTTAAGGTTTATCTTGCGTTATGTTGGCGTATTCTCTGGTTTTAAAGAATAAATATGCTAAAGGCTCACAAGGATAACAGACGATGGGACTGCCTGCACCCAGAGGATCATACTAAAACAATTTTGAGTTACTTTAATGAATATTATTTTACTATTAAAATGTTGTTACTTCAAAATAACGTTACGATGATGATTTCTGTTTTTCGTTTATTCAGAAATGATACTGATTACTCCCTACTTCAATTTGCATTTCAAAAATCTCCATCACTGACTGATGCTATATTTATTAAAAGTGATTTTTGAAGGAAATATACAATCCCCATTAATTTGAAATACGATTAGAGGAGGCACTCTTAATTCTGTCGTCGCTTCATCGAACTTTTCATGTAGATTTTATACGTGTGCTGGGAGCGCAAAATTCTAATGTTCTGACTAGCGACTATCAAATAATAGACATCAACCACATGTTCAATGTAGAATAAAAACCGGCCAAGTGCGAGTCGAACTCGCGCACGAAGGGTTCCGTACCATTATCTATACAACAGGTTTTGTTTTGAAAGGTAAATTGCGGTATACGATTTATGACGTATTAAATAAACTACTTACTAGATTTAGTTCAAACCAATTTTCGCTAGAAGTTTACATGATAATGTAGTTACTTCATGTTTTTTTTAGTTTTATCATTCTCTTAGTTTAGAAGTTAAGGGGGGGGACACACATTTTACCACTTTGGAAGGGTCTCTCGCGCAAACTATTCAGTTTAGAAATCCATAGATACACCCCTATATGTTTGACTAGCAGCACCTCGCGGTTTCACCCGCATAAGTCCCGATCCCGTGGGAATATCGGGATCAAAAATAGCCTATAGCCTTCCTCAATAAATGGACTATCCAACGCCGAAAGAATTTTTCAAATCGGACCAGTGGTTCCTGAGATTAGCGCGTTCAAACAAACAAACTCTTCCGCTTTATAATATTACTAGCAGTGCCCGCGACTTCGTCCGCGTAGAAAAGTGACTTTCAGGATTTGTTTATTTATTTCTTCTCATCTGAGCGATGTTCCCGGTTGCATCCCTCTCGGGAGCCCGGGGTCCGATAAACCCCAAATTGTTTTTTTTTATTTGGGGTCGGCGCAGACGGTTAGTCATCATTGACCATACCTGCTGCAATTAGGTTTGGCAATGTTTTTACGGCCGGCCGCCTGCCTGACACCAACCCTCTTAGGGATCAAGCAGTGTATCCGCCACCGCGCGGGGAGTACTTAAGGTTAGCTAATCTCCCTCAGATCCCTTAGTCGCCTTTACGACACCCACGGGATGAGATGGGGTAACCCTATTCTATGCCGGGGCTACACAGCTAATGTCGGGGCTACACAGCTAGATTTGTTTGTTTATTATTTTGTACTTATAACATCTGTACAAAAATTATATAATACAAAATCCAATTAGATACGGAAATTGACAACAATAACTAAAAAAAGACGTTTGTTGTATGGGAGCCCCTCTTAAATTTTTGTTTCATTTTGTTTTTCGTATTTGTTGTTGTAGCGGCTACCGAAATACATCTTCTGTGAAAATGTCAACCGTCTAGCTATAACGGTTCATGAGATACAGCCTGGTGACAGACGGACAGACGGACAGAGGGACAGACAGACAGACAGCGAAGACTCAGTAATAGGGTTTCGTTTTTACCCTTTGGGTACGGAACCCTAAAAAAGAAGTATTAAAAAGTATCGCTGAGCACAACCGCTTTGCAAGGAGCCGACCGCGCTCATACGTGCGCGCGCAATACTTAATACTTATTTGGTTGCAACATACTTACATTTTTAATATCGCGATATCTTTTGAATGAAATGTCCGAATTAAATAATTCAAAAGGTCCTAGAAAGGTATTGAATTCGTCTTGAATATAAAGTAATTTATTTTGATAAGGATGAATACCAAGGTACAAAATAAAAGGTTATTAAAGCGACGGCATTTTAATTATTTACAAAAATACTTATTGTGAGATAACTACAATAGTTAGACATATGGTGTCGCGATGTATTTTGTAGACAATTACATGTTCTACAAAGTTGTAGTACATAGTTTTGTTCTATATCCAATAGTTTTCGCAGCGCACGCGCCGTAAGGAATTTTTTGTTCATTTTTTAGGGTTCCGTACCTAAAGGTAAAAACGGGACCCTATTACTGAGACTTCGCTGTCTGTCTGTCTGTCTGTCTGTCTGTCTGTCTGTCCGTCCGTCCGTCCGTCCGTCCGTCCGTCCGTCCGTCCGTCCGTCCGTCCGTCCGTCCGTCCGTCCGTCCGTCCGTCCGTCCGTCCGTCCGTCCGTCCGTCCGTCCGTCCGTCCGTCCGTCCGTCCGTCCGTCCGTCTGTCCGTCTGTCACCAGGCTGTATCTCATGAACCGTAATAGCTAGAAGGTTGAAATTTTCACAAAAGATGTATTTCGGTTGCCGCTACAACAACAAATACTAAAAACAAAATAAAACAATTATTTAAAAGGGGCTCCCATACAACAAACGTGTTTCAAACATAACAAGGAGTCAGGACAGGAAGAGGGACAGGAGGACAAATCGAGTTGGTCATGGAATTCAAAATGGCTGCCCTATCTGTCAAATATACCAGTCTGCCTTCACTTACCAAAGAGTTTCTTTTATGTTTCAGATTTTCTTTGTGCCAAGGTTTTTTTTTTTTTGAGTGATTCGGTCGTTTGATGGGAGTAAGAATCGAAGATAAATATTTCATATTTTCCTATAAAATTTAAAAATTGGTTGTTGTAAACCATTTTAGGGTCCCGTATCTAATTGTGATAGTGGTACGGAACCCTTTATGCGCGAGTGTCGCACTTGCCCCGTTTTTCACACCTTGTGTTACATTATTGAACTTTTAGTTAGGATCCCTATTTTTTTTGAAAATATAATATAGCCTATAGCCATCCTCAATAAATGGACTATCTAACACCGAAAGAATTTTTCAAATCGGACCAGTGGTTCCTGAGATTAGCGCGTTCAAACAAACAAACAAACAAACTCTTCCGCTTTATAATATTAGGTACATAGTATAGATAGTATAGATGAAAAAAAAATTGACTTTCGGTTGTAAGTGTGGAGAACCCTAAAAAAATATTGTTTTTTCTATTTTCGTGTGAAAATCTTAATGCGGTTCATCGAAAACATCTACTTACCAAGTTTCAACAGTATAGCTCTTATAGTTTCGGAAAAAAGTGGCTGTGACATACGGACGGACGGCTAGACAGACGGACGGACAGACAGACAGACAGACAGACATGACGAATCTATAAGGGTTCCGTTTTTTTGCCATTTGGCTACGGAACCCTAAAAACTGTCATTAGTCGCCATAATAGACTTACGTTGTTTAGAGACTTTATTCACTTTCAAGGTAGCTTCTTAGCACTATAGACTATTTATTGACGGAATACAATTACTGTGAATGGATTAAAATATTATCTTATTTCTGAGGTCAGTTCTTAATTATGGCCTTCTGCCGTGGATAATTAATAATATCAATTATCAAGTCGTTGTATTTTGTCGTCTTTGGGGAGTCTTGGCAGAATAGCGGCTATTTTACCACAACTTTTTACGAAATTTCGAAGCGACGAGAGGAGTAACACAAGTAACAACTTAAAAAAAGCGTATAATTTATGAAATTAAAGTTACTAATAAGCCACCGAAATCAAACAATATACACGCATCATAGCTAGGTTTTGCGAAAACGTAAAAACGAAAACACTACCTACAGCTTTGTATAATGTAGGTAATAGTTATTGTGACATTACGATTAAAAAAAAAACACCATACCTCTGAAACTTTTACACTTACGTCCAAAGCTGTGAGATAGCCTAATTAATTACTTCAACTGTAGACAAAGGACATAATATTATCTTTTAATTCTTATTCTAATTAAATAAACAAAACAAAACCACCATTTTGAAGTAAGAATAATAAAAACCTTACAAAACCTTGTGTCGAACCTTTGCAAGGAAATAAGATGTTAAGATGGTCTGATCTTGTTACACGAGATTTTGGTAGTGTGTGTGCATTACACGTCAGACGTTACCTACATGTGAGGTGTGATGACGTCAACGTAATCCTCTTAAGTTTGCTGTTTATATGTAGCAGTTACCTAAACAGCAATAGATACCGTAAATATACCATAGTTACTCGCCTGTGGGAGCTCTTAGGGTACGTTCGACCAAACTTGATGTTATTCTCGAGTTACTATACTAGGATTTAATTATTTCGTCCTTTATACTCGACTAAACTAAATACTGGACCGATTTCCTTTCACCGAAAAATTCTTTTACCAGTAAAAAGCTACATTATCTGGAAAACAGAGGCTACTTTTGATACCGATATTCTCATAGGATAAGGACTTACGCGGGTGACACCGCGTGATCCAGCTAGTTACTAATATTTGTATTGAACCACGATCATAGTCTCGATACAGTGGAAAAGTCACGAGTTTTTACGAGCTGGTGGCTGGCTCAGTACGCAAACAACCCCTAATATAACTGTACTAACAATATATAGCGTCCCCACTTGGCAGCCAACATCTAAAATTGCAGGCGGGGTCCGCTGTACCATCAGGCCACTCAGTACACGAATAAGCGGCAGTAATCTTTCGTTGATTACTCGAGTTCCACTTGTTTGATTTCGATGTGAAGACACCATGACTTACCTTTAAAACAAAACTATTAGAACGAACAGACAGACGGACAGATAGATATGAATTTTAAATACTTATAATTATGGTCTACTGCTTCCTAAGTAACAGGCATTTTTTTAATTTTCGTAAGTACAGACTTCTTGTACTCGCTTCCTTTATTATAAGTACGTACTCGTACATATTTACAGGATTTTTATGTTTATTATATCCCTAATATGATCACATTATCGCAAGCTTCGCCTGGATGTTGATAGATGGCACGTATAACCACATTCTTGGAATTCTCCGGAACATAAAACCGGCATCACGATGTTCCTTTAAAAACTAGAAATGCTCCTATAAGATCACTTTGTATGTTTCAAATATAGTTACTTTGAGGGTTTATCTCACCGCTGTATGGTGAAAATGCCATTCAAGGCAATCCTGTAATCCTTATTTACAAGCGGAACCTCTAAAGGACCGCAGATTTAACTCGGAATAATATTTGGTCCCAGATGTGTTATGTTTGTTTCTTCTTACCTTTTTGTAATAAACTAGATATACCCGTGGTTTTGTACGGTATCGCAGAATTGGCTAAATTTTAAACCCATTGACTGCTGCAGACACACACGTGTGTGTTTGCGATTTTAATTCGGCTTTTGCGGTTTTGTGTTTGCAATTATTCGCGATCTTAACTTCAGCTGTCATAGGAGTATCTACGTACGTATTAATTATTAAGTAGGTTCTTTCTCCAGTTCTCGATCTCCCACCGTTAAAGCCGCAAAAATTGGACATTTAAGAAAAAACGTTAAATATAATACTACTGGAACTAGTTCAGGACACAGTACCGTCGGTCTTGATGATGGCGTTTTAAAGTTGATGCGCGGTTAATGATTGGGTCACTAACACTAAAGCATATATTATGTAGCATGCAAAGAGCGGTGGGAGGGTGGTGCTCTTAGCAAGCTGCATACTGCACGCTGTGTTATGGCAATAGTCGGGTGTCGGGACTAAAATCTATACATTATTCATTACTATAGCTTTGTTTCTGGAGTTGCGAACAGTAACGCCTAATTCAATCAATTACAAGATAAAAGTAAAAACGTTTGTTAATGTCGATTTTGTAGAAATCAGTAAGCTTAGGTAGCAAGATAGTAAAAAAAAAACGTTTAAAGTTTGTCATTTTTCCTTAGTGCGCAGGGCTATTATGAAAACTGTCTTAAAATGCTTTAGCGTTCATTAGTAGCGAGAGTAGTCATTCCTAGTCCATCCACAACTAAGTACGCACATACAAACAAAAAAACTTCCATAAAATCTACGAAAGTAACCGCATCACTGCCAAATAGGTCCATAACTATGAACGACATTGGTATCATAAAATGTTTAAAACAATAGTCGAGATATTTTAAAATTTGTGGAATAAATTCCTCGGGAGCATAAATCTTAATGCAACTTGAATGTTGTAGCTTGGTTTAACGTGTTGTTATAAATGTACCTACACTCAGTCTCTGTACTTACGTAGGTACCATGTGTGTTTGACTTTGACTTAATTATGTTTATTTAATCTAGTATTATTAACTCGCATATACCTCATTTTAAATTGATGTTTAAAATGAGGCGTGCCAAATGTTGTTCATGGTAGGTTTTACAGTGCAGTTTTTAAGCAGTAGGTACAGTTTAGCTCGTAGGCGTCAAATAGGTCAAATAGGCGACCTCCTACCTAATGATTATGTTTTTAATGTAAGTATTATTTTAAATTTCACTTTACCTTTAGCACTCCGCCCGTACCAAAAACTTCATGAAGAATTGTAGTCAAATTGAATTTTATTACTAATAGTTTTGCGATCAGTAAACCTCGCGAATCACATGATCTTGACTTTTTGGGAAGTGATATTCTAGAAAAATAGAGAGAACATGACGATCTGAGGAAAAATGTGAGATATTGTGTTTGTATTATTTCATAGATTTTAAAACTTTTTTGTCACATCCGGTTTATATATTAATTACAAATATGATTAAATAACGGGGTATATACCACACATATGTAGTGAAAACAACCATGTAAGTTTAAAATTGAGATATCATTTGAGTCCCATGGGTGAAATACCTCACTGATCAAAAATTGGCTATGACAAAAAAAACTATAGCCTCGAGATATCAGTATCCCAAGTTTCATGAAGATCGGTTGAGAAATACGACCTGTACTTGTATGCCTTGCTCGGTCAATTACAGGTACCGCAAAATCAGCCAATCTGCCTTTACCATTCAAGAAAATGTGTTCGCATTAAAATTTCTTTCTCAATAGACTTCCATTTTTGACACTCATCGGCGAAGATATGCTATTATTTCATTTCATTTATCAAAAATTCACAAAAGCTCTTACAAAATGATAAAAGCGCGATACTTCCGATAGCCGAAATGGTGTCATTTTTTCATGAAGAACACTCGTCTCTCCCGGGACCCGGAAGGGAAATATCAGCATGTCATTTGTTTATATTGCGAAATTAATCCCCCAGCTCCAGCGTGACTGATGACTCGAGTCAAACGTTGCTTACCAAACAAAGAACACCAAGGTGTATACTGTAATCGATGTTCACTTAAACGACAGATGCTACAAACGGATACCATCAATCTATCCCCCTGCTGCCTACCGATTCCAGCCCCCCGTGGACCGAATTGTTATTCACGTTCCATTACCTCAATTTTTTAGAACGGAGGTGTCTGAAAAGAAACCCTTTTACTTATGTGTACCTACCATTCCTGAAAAGAAGGGCTCCTGTGAAATTTAATTTGTTAAGATTATTTATTTTGTGCTCGTAATTTAGAGCTCGGATTAGGCTTTCAGTAGTTTTAAAAATTCATATTTTGACTTAAGTTTTTAAATCATATAAATTATTGTATTATGAATTACATACATATTATAACTAAGAAAAAAACTTATTTGTGTCCGGTTTTTGTACGTTTGTGTCCGTTTTGTTTAGTACAAAGTGTATTTAAAACATTATTTAATGATGTATTTGCAGCTTGTTTGCAAGTGTAGTAGACAACAACGTGCGTTATTGCTTCATCAAGCATGCGACAAGAATCGATTAAAGTTCGACGCACACGTACACCAAACAAACACCGAATCGAGAACTCGGTGGCCCGATCAGTGACGCCCGCTCCCTACCTCACGTACTCAACAATAATTCAATAAGTCTCCATCCACGCTTCCACCACAGAATTCATTCAATTCACACACTAAATTGTTTTCAAATAATAAAATTGATATTTTCTTATAACGGGTTGGGTTTACAACTGACTGAAGTATTTATATTTCCCAAATTGATGGGGAAATGTTCTGTAGTTTCTATTTAGTTTTGAGAATGCTATACAATATACATAAATACACACATATATATACACTAGGTATGCAAAGGTTAAGTTGATGGTTTTATAAAGTTTATAGAACCATCAACTTGCCTACTGGAGCGAGCAATTTCCTTCACGACAATAGAATGGCTTGCCACAGCTTAGGTAGCCGAAACAAAGCCTCATTATGCGTTTAGCTCATTAAGTTAAATTAATGGACTTTACAAAAGGGTTTTGGCAACGGAACTCAAACGAGTTTCATCATATTGATAGAACCATGACGGTCTTTTATGCCTCCCTCTATGGACCCGATAAGGTAACATCACAAAATATCCTTATACTACTAATATTATCAAAGTTAAATTTTGTGTGTGCGAATGTTTTTTGCTCTTATTAAACTTACTGACCATCGGGTGAGACAGTGTTCAAACGCTCATCTATCGTGTGTAAAAACAGGAGTTTCTTTGAAAACCTCATAACCTACATCAAATAGCCGTGATACGCGTTTGCCATTTATTATATTAATTATTAATCATTTATAATTTTTAATGAATCTTCGATGACGACCTCTGTGGCGCGTCGTGCGAGAGCGCGACTGCAATGCAGGAGGTTGCGGGTTCGATTCCCGCCGGGTGCAAGTATTTATGCTTAAAAATAAATATTTGTGTCTGGTCTGGGTGTCCTTCTATGTATAATATGTATGTATTTACAAAAGAAAAATAAATATAAGTATTATATCCGTTGTCTAGTCACCGTAACACAAGCTTAGTCGCTTACCACGGGGCTAGATGGCGCTGTGTGTTGTTCACAGAATTTATTTTATTTTTTTTATTTATGAAAGAAATAATGCAATAAAACTTGATTTGTTTAAAAAACATTTCAATACGTATTCAAAAACTTAATTGCACTTAAAACTAAAATAAATCTAAAACTTAAATAAAACCTAAAAGTAATATAAATATTTGAATAAATTAAAAGATTATTTTTCAAAAACAAAGTCTTAAAAACGAAGAGAAAAAGGAATGAACTTTCTGCCGCAATCAATAATTGAAGGTCTTATTCTAATATAATACAGAACATAAAATTTCTTTGTCAATATCAAAAGCGATAATGCAAAAGTAATTTATAACAAACTGCTACCTTTTTTTTATTATTTTTCCCTAGTTTATTACCTATTAATTACACAATTATATAAATCACAACTTTGAGTGTTTGGCATTAGCTAAATTATCAGGCCTCAAAGGCCGCTGATTATTAAATCCCTGCTGGTAACCGGACGGGAACCCGACGCCTGTCATCCATCAGTGACAGATCTGAAACAAACAGAAACCGTAATCGTGGTCAGTTCGGCTAAGCAAATGGGCAACAATATAGGACGAAACGTCACGAGATTGTGACGCAACACTTATTAAACACGCTCGGGAACTTCACACACAATCAAATTGTGAGTGTTTCGCGTCCACGTCACAACATGACACGACATTTAAACCTCGCAATACGGAATGTCAACGATTTATCTTTTTGGGATATGAAAGTGCTGAACGAATATTACTTACTCGTCACATTAATTTAGTTTTAAGCTATTGCATAGCTTTTATCGCGGGCTTTGAGCGCGGCCAAGAAAAGCTGTAACGAAAATAAAACCTAACATCCGCCACTCCGCCTACCATGGCAACATGGTATAAAATAAATAAATAATTATAATTGCATAAGTTGATAAAAATGCTATGCAATAGCTTCACCGCGGCAGTCCCCGAGTGCCACACGTAATTTTTTATTAAATAGATATGCCTACTATTTTGTTCTACTCTGCGCCTTTGTTACCAAGTTCCAAGGTTAAAATTAAATACAATGCACTATCGAATTTGCAAATAACGAAAATATTAAAAGATAACATTGGAACAGCAAAATATAGTGCAAACCATTGAACAGCTGAAACCGTTTCGAGCTGCGTCCGATGTTAATTGCCCAACAGTTTAACGAAACTTTTGGTTTGTTTTCCGGGTAAACGAGGCGTATATTTATCTCTACCTGTTTGTAGGTACACCTAACACACTCTTGCGCTCAGACTGTGGATAATGAATTTGCGACTATGTCATTTACGAGCGAAAACCTGTCTGTAAGAGCTCGACGAATGCATTACCATGGCGACTCACCTGTATAGAGTTAAGTTAAAAATCGTGTACCACTCTCGTCCCATGTGAGCGCCCGATAAAAACGTACAGTCGCCAGGAAAATAAGGAAAACCTTCCGCTTTTGTGTAACTCCAATGCATTCAGTGCATTGGATCTTTCCGCGTTTGCAATCCCTAGTCGCAACTAACACAAACGCGGTAGCTCTCTTCGCTGTATGTAGCGTTCGCGCTCTATTTCAGAGTACTTCAAAGCATTAAATAAACCGACGAAGACTTTCGAAATTCAATGTCAATCCTATTCAATAGTAAGCAGACAAAGGTAGGTACTGTTGTTCACACGTTGCTGAGTTCTTAAGTTCATAGGTATGGGTAATTTTGTCGTTCTGCCCTACATTTTCTATGAATCTCAATTACTAAAGACATCTTTAATACGCCTATATTCAAGATATAGATAATATCTTGATTCGTATTTGTGATCAGAATTCAATGTGGAGGTGCGAAATAAAATAGTAGATATAAAAGAAGATAATATAATAAAAGGTATGAGGGGAGGTCGAGGAGCTCAGGCGGTGTGTTATTGAATGATCGCCTCGCGCAGATTGTCGGTTAGCGTTACACGGAATTTTCTATTTGATCGAATCTAATCGATCTATGGGCAACGCGACACGTCTCGTTCGGTGCCGAGACAGCACCTCGAGCCACATCAAATTATGTTACCTACCTTTCTTCACTCGTGGTTGAAGCCGCGCGGCGCCGGTACCGCCTTCTGTCACTGCGGACGATTCTCAAATTCTAAAATCTTGTTCCAATTTACACAATGATTCCTGAAAATTCGACGTCGAATTGACGTGAAGCGATTTGAGATTCCTGCTGGAATGTCACGAGAAACTCGCAACTTTTTATAGTTTATACACTTTGTTTTTTAAGAAATGATTCTTACTTTCTTGTTCAAAGCTTGTGCTCAAACAGTCGAGTTAATTTAACTTTGTTCGTGGTCTACGAGTATTGTGAACTCGTATTACTGTATTAAATTGTGCGTTTAATAAACTGTCAGAGCCATAAAGGATTGTAATTTGGGTTAGAAGCATAATCAGAAGTTATTGCACCTACTTAGGATTTGTACTTCGAATAAAAGCTCTTTAAAATAAAATAATTATTATCATTTTATATACCTAGTGATGTTATCAAATTTACAGTTGTAAAGTGATAGTAAAATTCGAAATCGCTGCTTGTAAAACCACCTATTATTATTTTCTTTCTTACCTAATGAATACTAATGTAGTTAGAGTTTATGGAAGAACCATGGGAGTGCGATAATTCGACATTTGGTGACGCAGATTTCCGTCGACTTTGTTGTGACATGTGAAGTACGAGTATACGTAACTAAGGCAAATATAGGTAGGTTGGGTTTGCATTGCTTTTGAACCCACATCACAACAAAGTTGACGCATAGGGACCTTAATTACACATAGAGGGTCGGCTCTTTTCGAGGTAACCTTGCCAAAGACCATCACAGATTTTGAGTTTACCTACACAGTGGTTGGTAGGTAGTAGGTACCTACGTAATAAGGTAAAACGTTGTTTGATTGTAACTTGTTTATGTGGTAGGGGGTACACAGTTTCTTTAGAACAAAAGAGGGTTATTTTGAATTGAAACAAAGACTTCTAGGATAAACATAAATACGGCGCCGGTTTCGTGATTTACATACAAGTAGTGTTGGTGAGTTTATACGAGCAATTAAATTGCGCAACTCCAAAGTTTTAATGCTGGCACAAGATCGATCCACCAATAGAGTGAAGTTTCTCCTGTCTCTCTAGAGGACTTGAACGGTCGCTCAAAAAGTTTGCTCGAATAAGATTTGTTTTATGGAACTAAACATATTTACCGAAGACAATTTATTTTTTGCGTTTAATACAGGTGGTGCGATGGAATAGGTAACCTAATGTCCCTCCCGACATAGCAACATGTAACCCTATTAATATCTTAAAAGGGTTTTAGTAACTCTTTTGGTATCCTAAAAATGATTTTATTGGTTTTTCTCTATGAAATTCCACCAACTGATTCCTTTGACTGTCACCTAATATTAGGTAGTTTTGCTCGTACCCTTTACGAGCTAAACTACCTAATAGCTAGTTTTTATTGATAATGAAATTGAATTTTGCGACGGTTTCGATGGTCCAGGAATTTGTTTATGCTACTCTTCCTCGGGCAAGGGGTGGCACTTACCTTCCTTAATTACATTTTACACAGGGTATGCAACTAAATCCTAGTGAAACGGGTCTGTGATTTTACAAAATGTTGAAGAGTTTACCACACTATGTACGTACATATACCTACGCCAACATTATGACATACACAATCTAAGAGGATTATGAGTAAAATATAAATTATACAACTTCCCAGATACTAAGATATATCTTAAACAGTCTATAGACTGTTTCCTTTTTCCATCCTGGGCGCGTGTTTTTTGAGATACATTTAGAAATATTACATAACCCAGTTCAACATTTGTAGGACTTTCGGTTCCTATCCTATTTTATTCTAAGAAAATATCCAGTTTCTACATTGCAATTAGTAGTCACATTGACACCATAGTGCTCGAGGATGTTACTTTCATTGACTTTTTCGTCTAATAAAGAAATTTACCGTGGTTTAAATAGTTTAATTTATACGGATTGGTAAAATTAAACTATTTAAACCATTATTTCGGGTCATATCTAGCGGTATAAGTTATATATACGTATATTGAAATAATAACTTTAATCAATGTCACATCCGAATGCTACTGATTGTATTTCTTTATCATGTCATTAGAATAAAGTTTCAAGGGTCCTTTGAGTTTAACCGTAAGAAATTACCTTCCCCCATAGAGATCAAACGTTATTATCAACTCTAAGATTTTTCCTGCACACCAGGTGGTCCATTGAAATAAAATTGCGTTCCCAATATTAATGTTCATTATTAAATTCGAGTCAAAATTGATTCCGGTGGTTTGAATAACTGAACTGAACTTATACAATATGAAAGCTAATTTCTATAATGGATTTAGAAACTAATTTAAGAGGAGAGTCTGTCTACCTACTCTTTCTACATACAAACATAGTCGACTGTTTCTTCCCTCGATAACTGCGATGATGTGGTATGAATAGACAGGTAAATAATTACTATATACCATAGGTACTCGTAGTAGGTACCCCCTTCTAAGAGTGTGGTATGTGGTTATTTAGAGTCGCTTGAATCTCGTTAGAACTCAATCAAATACTTTCCACGAACATAGTTCCAGTGCTGGGTTTAGGTAAGTAATAGGTTATTTTCAAAAATTGTACCCAGCACCTTCGGTGTGGCTCTCTTTTCTTCATCTATTACTAGTTTCACTTCGCACCCCATCTGTAGGCGTGTCGGGCGGTAGGTAGGCAAGTAGGTATTTTATTGAAAACTTAATCGGTTTAGATTGATTTATGGAAACTTCTGTTTATTAATTAATTTGGAATTAAAGCGAAATTGGCTTTTTGATGTAATAAAATTATATTTAGGTACAAACTAATTTTAGTTGAGATATTGATAGATCTTTTGTATGGTATATTCAAATTACAAATACATAGAAATAATGTGGGAGTAGGTACCTAATTGATTTGTGTATAAAATAAAATTCTTTAATTATAGAGCGGTATCAGAAGGTAAATCATCACGCAAGCCCTAATTTAAAGTCTATTTTTGGAGTGAGCTCAGTTTTTCGTATGAGTTTTTGCCGAATAGGAGATTTGATAGTAGTGTTTGGTAAGGTACTATTCATTGCATTACTAGTTGGAATAGAGGGTTACTGTATTCCAATAAAAAACCGTGCAGGGGGGTAATTTTTAAAATTAAAACGATCAATTTCTGTATTTCGTAGTGGTTTTGATTTTGATCGACATTTTGATTTAAAATTGAAAACTTAAATTTGACTTGAAAATTAGCTGTTACTTAGTGTTAGAGAAAATTGGCCTTAAGTTGGCCATTTATTTATTTTCAACTACCTACTATAACTTTACTTTCAAAAATAGCATTTTTTCAGTCAAAAATAACCTCAAAACCTTCCATAAGAACCTTCAAATTTCCAACTTTAATTCGACTTCGAACTTTAATTTTAAAAACTATCCCCTTTGATTGGAATCAATTAACCCTGTAGGCTTATTTAAAACAGTTACCTTGGTATACTTTCATATTTTTTCTGTATCAAAACATTTCCGAAAGCAGTATTCAATTAGGTATTAGGTAACTAACAAGATTCCATATACCAACGCAATTGTATTAAACCTAACTTCTGTTTAGAACATTTAATTAAATTAGATTTCAATCAATCCAAGTGCTAATCAAGCTAATCACAATTAGCTATATATACTCTATTTAATAATCAGGAATTGTCAATCCCATTAACCACATTTGATTACTGCTTAAGCCTCTATAATCGATACACCTTGCTTGAGCTGAGTAAAGTCTTGTAATGATTGAGGTCATCGAACCCATATCCCCGTCGCAGTCCAATAAACATAAACCACATCGAACTGCTAATGGACATAGCCACCTTAATGAAGAAATCCTTCACACCCAATGGACTATGATATAACTTGTAACGAGACACTTACGACGCACGACACGGTATAATTATACCCAGTGTAATTAACATTTAATTATAGCTAATTAATGAGCGTCATTATGCAAACACATAAACATTTAATGCTGTATTTAAAATGTTATCTGACCTGACATTCGTGTATTTTGATATCAAGACTCGAATTAAAATGCTTAACATCGTTATAATGTCGGTTGTTCAGCCCCGCCGATATTATTATAATCTTTCTCGGCGGAAATTCTGATGTGAAATGTGTTTTAAAAGCACCGATTTAACATATTATTATCACTAACATTAAACAATTTTCCATGTAGGTATACTGACTGATAAATATAAATTAACTCAGTGCACATCACACAGCGCCATCTAGCGCCATGGTAAGCTACTACGCTTATTTTATGGTAACTAGACCACGGATATAATACTTATATTTAATTTTCTTTTATAAATACATATATATTATACACTAGCTGCGTCCTTAAGTCCCGATCCCGTGATAATATCGGGACCTATGTTACTCAGGTCTCGAAACACAACAACTAAATCTAGTAATCAATTACTAATTCCTATTTTCTTAAAAAAAATGCACTAGTTTTAAAAACCAACAATACCAAAATATCATAGAGAACAAGTGGAAAAAGCTTTGGGAGACATAGGTCAGGGTTTGCCCGTTCGGCCAGCTGCCAAAAAGTCAGGTATTCGCAGAACTATAATACATTGTAAGTTAAACCATCCAGAACTCAAAAGCAGATACGAAGATATTAATATTAAATCGTTCATAAAAATCGTTTATACGCGAAGCGAGTTAGAGGAAAATGAAAGTCCAGAAGAAAAAGAGAAAGAAGGAAATTTCTAGTTTTCTTATTGCACAAAAAAATGTAATTACCTCATAGACAACTAGGCTGAAGCGTTTTCCTTCATTTAATAGTTAAAAAAAATTAAAACGATTTCATATTTTTTCATTGCAAAAAGAAAACGTATAGACTTAGTTTATTGTGAGTAATTTACACAAAAAAAAGTGTTTAAGGGGTGGAAAAAGAGGTTCTTCTTTTTGTATGGATTGAGTATCACGAAGCCAATAATGTAGTGCATTGGAAATAAATAATTTCATAAAAAGGAGTAAATAATAATTAAAAAAAGTTTTAAAATAAATATTGCACGACATTACAGCACAATCTAGTCCCAAACTCAGCACTAGGCTTGTACTGTGGGTACTAGATAAACGCGCGAATATACTACATATATATATATTTTTGTAAATACATTATTAGGCCAAGCTTCAGGGAAATCACATTACAAAAGGTGGTGTAACAAATTTTATGATTTTATGTTATTTAGCTAAGTTAGCTTGATATAAATTCAACTTCTTGACCTTGGGGCACGACGGGGTATATCCGATATTTTGAGTTTAATATGCTTTTTGCACATGGTGTCTCGATAATAAGTCGTATGACAAAAGTGTCTAAGAACAGTATGTAGAAGTCAAAAACTTTTACATTCTGTCCATACATGTCAATTCTGTAAGTCTTACAGGTAAAAAGTTACAATCAAAAGAAGAAAAATGTTAAATGCGCCATATAGGACACCGTGTCGTACTACTAGCGCCATCTTGTAGGCGGCCACCACAAATAATTTGTTGTTGCTTATTATGGAAACGATTAAAAAATAATTGTCGTAGAAATCTATACTGATTTTATATAATGTTGTTTTTTCTTTTTTTGATTGTAACTTTTTACCTGTAAGGCTTACAGAATTGACATGTATGGACAGAATGTAAGAGTTTTTGACTTCTACATACTGTTCTTAGACACTTTTGTCATACCACTTACTATCGAGGCACCATGTGCAAAAAACGAAATATTAGCAAAATATCGGACATACCCTGTCGTGCCCCAAGGTCAAGAAATTGAATTTATGTCAAGCTAACTTAGCTAAATAACATAAAATCATAAAATTTATTACACCACCTTTTGCAAGGCTACGTAAGAGGTGATTTCCCTGCAGCTTGGCCTATATAGAAAACACCCAGAACCAGACACAAACATTTATGGTGAGCATAAATATTTGTCCCCTACGGGAATCGAACCCGCATCCTTCTGCGTTGCAGTTAGGGTTTCGCCCGACGCGCCCCCGAGGCCGTCAAAATAATATGGAATTACGTAAATATTATAGCACAATTAACGTAATAGTTTGGTATGCCTCGCGACTAATCCTACTAATATTATAAACGCGAAAGTTGGTATGTATGTGACTTTGTTACTCTTTCACGCAAAAACTTTTGAACCGATTGCGATGAAACTTGGAATATACATAGATGGAGACGTAGAATAACACATAGGCTACTTTTCATCCCGATATTCCCGCGGGATCGGGACTTACGCGGGTGAAACCGCAGGGTGCCCCGTACATAAATGAGTAGGTACCTATATACAAGGTGACGGGGCGTCTCGTAATTGATATTCCTTTCAGAAATAGGTAGGAATATATTGGTAACGTAATACTTACCATTACCACCCATTTATCTTGTCAGTTTTTCTTATACTTACCTACAAGTGCCTACCTGCTTACTTACGTAAAGCAATTATAAATATATGTCGCATTTTATATACATTTTTATACAAATATGTATCTTGGAAGTAGATAAATAATTATATATTCTATCATATAATCTATATCTATAAAATTCTTTGTACTGACTGACTGACTGATTTTCTATCAACACACAGCCTAAACCCCAGATTGTAGAGATCTGAAATTTGTTGAGTGTGTTATGCATCCATTGTTGAGTGTTGTAGGCCTCCAATAAGATTTTTGAAAATTCCCACGAGATCGGGACTTATGCGGGTGAAAACGCGGGATACAACCAGTATTAACATAAACTTATTATAACTAGCTATGTCCTACGGTCTGAGCATTATTTCCGATCCCGAGGGAATTATCAAAAAACCCTTTCTTGTAGGATGCCTACATCACATAAAGAACACACTCCAAATTTCAGCCCGCTACTATCAGCGGTTTAGGCTGGGCGTTGATCATACAGTCAGTCACGACAAAGCATTTTATAGATACTTATATTATCCCCCTTTATTATAAACGATGACTAAGTTTATGTAACGTTTGTCTCTTACCGGTTCATGAAGTTTCAAAGTTAACAGATAGTGACAAACGTCACATAAACTTAGTCATCGTTTATAAGTAAAGGGGTATACTACGAGATCAAAGCGAGGCGAAACAGACCAAACGCGTGATGTTGCGCTGCATGGCGTGACGTATACATCACACGCGCGTAAACCCTGTCACCTCGACAAACTGAACGGCACAGCTATAGGTTTCTATATTTTATTTGTATTACGGAAAACGAACGATACCTCGTACGACAATAATACAGGGTGTAACGAACCATACGTATCTTGTAACCGAGTTATGTATTAGAACTATGATTGTTAATATCTATATGTCTGACGTTGTATTTATACATTCTTCATGTTAACTAGAAGTAAGAACAAAAAGCTGCGATGGGCCATAACCAGTGACAGAGTGACAGGATATTGGAGTAAACGGCCATGCCATGGCTTCTAATATTATAAACCTGAGAGTTAGTTTGTAAGGAAACGAGTAGGTATGTTTGTAACACCTTCGCGCAAAAAACTACTGAATCCATGAAACTTGGGATGCAGATAGCTAAAGATCTGGATTAACACCATGTGCGCAAAGGAGCACATGGTGTTAATCCAGATCTTAAGATAAAAAGTTATCTTGATATTCCTACGCTACGGGATCGGAAACCACATGGCGCAGCTAGTAGCCCTATAAAATAAATAATCCTAAATTATGTTAGAAGGATTATAGGTGGATAGATATTTTCTGATTTTGGTCCGCTTCATTAATGATGTTTACTGTATATCAACAATAATAATTAATAACTATTAAGCTCAGAACTTATAAACTAGACAAATTAACACTAAATATCAAAAAACTTATAAATTCGAAAAGACGTACAATCACATAGAGGCACATTTTGTGTTTGAGCGTACGTGAGTGCACCAAAATGTTTGACATGATCTGATCGAGAATCTAAGAAGATCTAAGATTTGTTGACCCCGGAATGGCATATCTGGCTTAGTATATATTGATTCAACAGTACAGTGGATAGTCAAGCTAATCCGCTGGGACAATTCAAGCAGCTCTGGTATCATAAGATGCCTCATCGACAAGGCCGCACAGACAATAACTCCCCCGAAACAAAAAAATAAGCTCAGAACTAATATTTGGCATCGTAAAATTCAGAAACCTGGAGATATAGAGACAATATAAATACTCAGACTAAAACTACGCGCACTATTCGTAATCTAGGAGCGACACCAATGTCACACCATTTGCATTTTATTGCCAAAGTTTCTGGCCGCGCAACGCCTATTTTTATGGTAAACTTATTCAAATGCACGGTTTAGGTTAAGTCATAAATTGAAGAAAGGGGTGTCGAGGCACGGCAGGCGGCGAAGAACTTTACTAGGTACATCCCCTTATACCTTCATGATCCTAACAATACAAGTGTCTCTGATTATTAATAAAAACAAAGTTTGTAAAAGAATGCCTTTACGGGTTGGCATTTTATGCGAACCCGAAAGAACGTATAAAAGTACTGAACGTATAAAAAAAACTTAACATTCGTTGATACGATGAGTTCAACCACAAAATGCAAAGAGTAACCTACAGAAGTAAAGCGACATATAATTCGCGTTAAAGCAATGCACTCATAGACATACTCGGACACGATATCTTAAACCATTTGAAACAATATTCTATTTTTATTTTAAGGGCCCTATTCTGAAAAACTGAAAATCCATGTCGGGCGCATCGAAAATTGTTGATTATTTCATGACGGAATGTCGTAGAACTTTTTTTTGTGTACAGATTGTAGGCGACATTGTTTCCGATATTTTAGTGCAGTTTCCATACAAATATGTCGAAACGTATTGAAGCCTATCGACATTTTAGCCAAATCAGACATTTTTTGTCTAAAATTTGGATAGGCTTTGCACCAATAGGAGGTTCTTGTCTTAAAACTACACCAAAATGTAGGAAACAATGTCACCTACAATCTGTGCACAAAAAAAAAGTTCTACGACATTCCGTCATGAAATAATCAACAATTTTCGATGAGCCCGACAGGGATTTTCAGTTTCAAGGTCGTTGGCGTATATACTCCTCTTAAGTGCTTAAACCTGCACTGGGTGTTAGACCATACGTTGTGTTATTATAGATGTAGGTTTTTTTCTTTTAAAATATTTCATTTGAAACCAGTTTGAGCGTGAGTGCCACCCGCTTCAAATACGCGCCTTGTCACCTTGTGATAGGTTTTTTCGTGTAAAGACAGCAACAAAAAATAGTTATTATAACTGTTGATAGATGCTTAAATTCCACTCAAAACTGTCATTTTCGACAAATTTGTAAAATACTCAACGTGGGTTACGTTGAGTATTTTAGATACATAAAATTATTGGCTTATCAATACAACAACTAAGTAGTGCCATTGTTTAATTTTTTTTATTTTCATGTTCAAGGAATATTAAATTATGAAATTATGCAGTTGACCCTATTTAAAGTAATTTCGGTTTTGATAAGGATAAGAATATTTTTTGTGATGTAATACCATCGACATACTCAATACTCATGTTATAAGCAAATAAATGATTCGTATTCGTGCACAAGCTAGAGTTGAAAACCCTAGCGCGACCACCGAGCGTAGAGGTATGAAAATTGAGGTACATACATGAGCTTGCCTTCTGTTACTCTCTGTATTTTGTGATTCAAAAAAACATTTAAGGACCATTCAACAACGTGATTTTGACATAAAAACGCAACGATACCGCGATGTTTTTTTACCACTAGCATTTTTACCATCTAGTGATGAATTGAGACTGGCGCCAGTAGTAAAATAAATTTTAACGTACGCGTTGCGTTCACGGATTGGTTGCCGGTCCAGTATTCATTTCAGGGTTCTGTACCCGATTGTGATAGTGGTACGGAAACCTTCGTACGCGACGCGAGTCCGACTCGCTTTTGACCGGTTTTTTTTCTCGTAGTCATGGTATAAAGTATAGTATGCAACTCTTGAATAAAGTACGGATTTACATTGAGGGCCATGAACCACTGGCGTCGCTCAGGATTCTAACACTTGAATCCCTCGCTACGCTCGTGATTCAATCATCATGAATCACTCCCTACGGTCGTGATTCAGTCGTTAGAATCCTTCACTTGCTCGTGATTCATCTATGGCCCTCGCTTTAAATCCGTCTTTTATTCACCAGTTGCATAATATACTATTATTTACTCTTTGCATGACTGTCTAGCAATAACAGATAGGTGCTACCTATAGGTCTGTACCTATAAAACAATCAAGCTTTTTTGATGGCGATACAAGGTGACGCCGAGTTACCTAGTAAAATAAATGAAAAAGGGAAAGTTAAGTATCCCCAAAATATGTGGGCGGAATTAAAGAATTTCTTTATCAATCAAGCCAGTTGATATAAGACTGTTACAGTTCAAACTTGGTCTACCTTACGTAATAAAAGGAAAATCTGGCGTGAAAATCAATTCGCTACTGTTAGGAAAATTCATTTATCGACCACCTGCGCTTCGGTGCTCGATCAATCGGATACCAATACAATAGCCCTGCAAAGTTCTAATCTTTAAGGAGTCGCCTTAAAAACGAATCGTCAGAGATCCCCTCCCCCCTATGTATACCTATGAAAAAGGGAATCTGCCTATACATCGTGGAAAACTTTTATGTTAACGAAAATACACGGCCAAATCTTTTGATAAAACTCGGACCTCCGTCAATGTTAAAGTCTGGCGACCAAACCCGCGTGGCACGAAACCGCTTTTGTAAATTAAAGGATGACAAACCCGTTTTGGTCACCGACCGTTTTTGAAGAAAAGGTTCTTTACATTACCGCTATTTTATTTTCATGCTGACCAAACATATTTCGGCTGATTATGGCCGTTTTTCTCATTTCCTACTAAAATGCGACTACTGAGACCTATTTGGTTATACTAACTGCAATAATTTAGATAATTGGCTGATTTCTTTTCAAATGTGGAGCTGAATAATAGGGCCATGTTACCTGTTACAAAAAAAGGCGTAACTCAAAACAAACTGTTACAAATAAAAAAAGTATTTCATAAAGAGAGCGTAGACAAAACGCTATAAACACTTTAAAGAGCAATTAAATGAAAAACTCGCCTATTATTTTTTTTCCAAACTAACTTCAAAAACTTTCTCACTTCATGAGCTATCTACCCTATCATTTTTATTGGTCTATCATTAGAGGATCATAGCAAAAATTTTATTTAAAAATTCTTTGGCCGAAAATTCTCTCACTCATCCCTATTACTAAGACTTCGCTGTCTGACCATCTGGCACCGGGCTGTATCTCATAAACCGTGATAGCTAGACAGTTGAAATTTTTACAGAGGATGTATTACTGTAGCCGCAAATATTTAAGAGAACTCCCATACAACTAACGTGATTTTTGACATAAAAACGCAACGATACCACGATGTATTTTACCACTAGCGCCATCTAGTGACGGTTTTTGTCTTCCGCAAAAAACCTTCCACACAAATCTTAATTAAGATTTGTACAAATAAATGTACTAAATAAAATAAGAACAAATATGTTTTCTATGTTATTAGATTAGTAATAGATTAGATTATAGGCCGGGAGTTTCCCTTCAGGTTTAAGTAAGATGAGTGAGAGAATTTTCGACCAAGGAATTTTAAAATAAAATTTTTGATATGATCCTGTAATGATAGACCAATAAAAATTAGGTAGATAGCTAATGAAGTGAGGAAGTTTTTGACGTTAGTTTGGAAAAAAAAATATTATGCGAGTTTTTCTTTTAATTGCTCTTTAAAGTGTTTATAGCGTTTTGTCTACGCTCTCTGTATGAAATACTTTTTTTATTTGTAACAGTTTGTTATGAGTTACGCCTTTTTTTGTAACAGGTAACATGGCCCTATTATTCAGCTCCACATTTGAAAAGAAATCAGCCAATTATCTAAATTATTGCAGTTAGTATAACCAAATAGGTCTCAGTGGTCGCATTTTAGTAGAAAATGAGAAAAAAGGCCATAACTCCTAAACTACAAAAAATCGCAGAACATACATGGGGTATTTTCAAATACCCCCAGGTGTGAGGTATTTAAAAATGTTTATTGACGTCACTAGTTGGACCACCCTGTATATAAGGTATGGTACGCTCAAAAGGTTTTAAAAAAGTATTATTTTTTAGCAGAAAGATAAATAATCACTAACCCCCTTACAATAAACGATGACTAAGTAAAAGACAAACGTTTGTCATAAAGTTTGTCATCTATACCAATATTATCGTTTATAAAGGGGTATGTCATTAAGGGTTTAGATCTTTACATACCAACCCTACCCTAGAGGAAGAGGTCTGTAAAGTACTCGAAACGTTGGGCATTGATAAGATACTTAAGTAATATAATAAAAGCAATGCAAAACCGGGAAATGAGAAAATTTCAATGAAGCTTTTACTATAACTTTTTTTTATAAATAAAATAAAATTTTGTCAATTCAATCGACCTTTGGAAAATGTTGTTTGTGAAACGAAAATTCGCGACTTGAGTGTCGGTAAAATGACAGAATTTAATTTTATATAAATTTTCATATTATCGGCATGTAAGTATACATAATGATAAAAAAATCGTCTCTAAAGCCATACAAACGGCGTTTTTTTATTTTTCTCGTGACTTAGGGGGTATGGTTTTTCAACTCACCAGGGTAGTTTTTGGGCACATTATACAATGTGAAAATTTTGGCACCCTTTCAACAATACGGCTCGTTCAATTGAAGTATATTGGACAGCTGTAAATCGTTTTCCTCCAGGGTGATCCTAAATAACTTCACACAAGTCTTATTGACAGACAATGTATTGCGAGTGGACTTTAAGTGTCAAACTTTCGGAGAGCTCACGTTGGCAAACTAAACGCGAATGTTAGAAGTAGGAACCTAGTTCCTCGTAACTATCAAAGTTATTAAGATTGCCAGTTGTTCGTTTACGAAACGTTTAATTGTAAATAGGGTCGAAACTAGTTTTGACTGAAAAAATCAGTTACCACGCTTGTTCAAAACTCAAAACTGATTTTCATTTTCAAATTATTTTTAGTTAAAACTAGTTTTCTCTCGGTCACAATTTTTTGCCAACCAATATTTTTCACAAAAAAAAAATGCGCTAGCGAAACGAGCGCATGGATTTCTTTTATTTTTTATGATTTTCCGGATTAGTTTTGACTGTTAGTTTAGTTTTTTTTGTTCAGTAAAATTTTGTTTAAAGTTTTGACCGCTTTTGAGTTTTGACAAGGGTTGCCAACCGTACTATAATATATAGTATTGTACTATATTTCAGCCCAGCGCACTATATACTTTTGAAAAAAGTATTTTTGCGTACTATATGTTTTTGAAAAAACATACAGTAGGTACCTACGCAAAAATACTATATTTCTGGCATACCTACAGATTTCTTGACGAGACCTGAGATTATAGGAGAGACGTAGGTATAGGTATATTTTTAAAAAAAATATTTATTTGATCGAATTCAAATTACATTAAAATGAAGACATTAAATCACTAAAACTAAACTTATAAATAAAATACATCATACATATTTTATAATACATATTTTTTTTAAATAGTTCGTTTTAAGACGAGAATAGATGATAATCAACTTTCCTTTTTCAGTTGCATTGGAGTGAGTGGGATAGAATTGTATGAAAAAAAACGATGATTTCTCGTAAAATGTATATGTTACCGGAAATGTATGTAATCCGGCATTATATAGAATTCCTAGGAAATGTGTACATTGCCTAAAATCCACAGGAAAAGTGTAAAATAATTTATATGATACACATTTTCTAGGAATTCTATACATTTCCTAAGCAGCAATCGGAAATGTGTTAAATTCAGAATGTTGGTCGGTAGCAGGGGGTTTCGGGGGGTACGTATTCGAATAGGTATCTAATATTAAAATATTTACAGTTAAAATCCCGATGCTATCTAACTATCTAAAACACGGAAAAACTAAACGGAGCACCCCGACTTGGTTAGGTTAGGTTAACGTTAGAACATGATTACACGCAGCGCTTTGGCGAGCGAGCGAAGCGAGCGTGCCGCGGCAGCGGTCGCCAAAGCGCCTTATTCTGTAAATAAAAAAGGCGTGATGTATAAAAATCGCACTGTATATGAAATAAATGTTAATAATGTTTTTATTTATAGTATTAGGCTAAATAAGTAATTATTTACACTAATCTAACTACAGTGAACTACTACCTACTAGCATATTGTGTGGTTATTATTATTCAATACTCGCGCAAATGAACGTTTGCGCAATTGCATTCGCGGTCGGTCGCGCAGTAAACCCCTATTAAATACCTAATATTTCACATGAAAAGTTAACGAGCAACCACATTTCCTGGGTTGACGCAACCTTACACCGAAACTCCATTTGGCTCTAGGTGAGTTGAATTTCATAAAGAATTCAGAACTGCCCTTTGACCCGCACAGTATTAACTAAATCCGATAGCATTAGTGCGTTGACAGATGTGACACCTTTTTATATGGCACTCTGTAGCCGAGGTTCAATTCCATTGTGCAAGTCATGCTACTTTCGCGGAAATTAGTCATACGTGACGTCATATTTTAAAAAAACCCGGCCAAGTGTGAGTTGGACTCGCGCCCGATGGGTTCCGTACCACTGTCACAATTGGGCACGGAACCCTAAAATGAACACTGAATCAACCAATCAATGAACGCAACACGAACGTTTAAATTTATTATACCACTGGCGCCAGTCAATCACTACATCAGAAGATGGCGCAAGTGGTACAAATACATCGCGGTATCGTTGCGTTTTTATGTAAATCAAGTTGGTTGTAATGGCCATGGCTCTTTTTAAATAATTGTTTTATTTTGTTTTTAATATTTATTGTTATAGCGGCTACAGAAATACATCATCTGTAAAAGTTTCAACTGTCTAGCTATCACGGTTCACGGTATCATGGTGATAGACAGACAGACGGACAGACAGCGCAGCGGAGTCACAGTAATAGGGTCTAGTTTTTTTACCTTCGGGTACGGAACCCTAAAAATGTAAGTACTTATCGGTATACATTTGTTGGTGCCATGAGGTGATTCATACCAGGAACGAATATTGTCATACTTCCTTGCGCAGTGGCCATGCTAATCTACGCTATCTGAGTACTGGACTGCTACGAAACTGTACCGGCAGTAATATTAATAATAAGCAATCGAAGTAATACAGTACCACTACTATGAGTTTATACGTAAATACGTGCACTGTAACTTTTTTAAGGGCCCATATAACCACAATTGCGTGACAGGGATAGCGCTAACAAATTTCAAATTTCATATTGTGTTAATGAAGGATGTAAGATGCCAGTAGTAGGTACGCAACATTTTATAGCGTAAAATCAAACAATTGGTAATTACAAGATAATAAAAATTAACAAGATAATAATTTTGAATTTCAAATCAAAGAAGCCCTGCATTAAACTAAGTTCAGTTCATCTACAAAGTTTTATTAGTATAAGTAAAATATTGACTGACTAATTCTATTTATTTGTATAGTTCAGAAGGAAGTTCGTGGTTTTATTCTATGGAGAAAATCGCCCTGTGCACAGGGCACCGTTCTATATGTCAGTGGCACAGGGTCAAACTGTAAACGGTACAGTGCACGTATTTACGTAGTAACTCATGGTAGGGGTACAGAAGTACAGAGATCTACTGCAGTCAGCACTAGATAACCTAATTAAAACTTTGAATAAACAGTTGCACTCATTTAGTATTTCGAAATTCAACGAGATAACTTTTAATAATAGACTTAATAAATATCGCACAGTCAGAGCTACCTTCTCAGATCATACAGGAGAATTTGGCTTTTTAACTTAGATTTTTCTTCTGTTTTCGGGATGTTGGATTGAAATTAAGAGGATAGTCTCCATTCTCTTTCTCCATACAAACGTAGTTTAAATTTTCCTCCCTGGATAAAGACATTGGAGCAAATATGTTTATGCCATAAAACTTATATCTGTCATGACATGACTATGCATCTACCTTTTTATTTGCTCTAATGTCTTTATCCAGGGAGGAAAATTTAAACTACGTTTGTATGGAGAAAGAGAATGGAGACTATAAACATTTTTTTCGGTTTAAATAACTTGGTGTTTATTACATGTCTCATCTTCAGAATAGATGAAAGACTTTAAAGTTGTCGTTAAACCTGTATATCTGCCGTCTCGACTCGTAGCGGCATTGTTATAATTGTATAATGTAATGTATACTTTTACCCGGTTATTTTAAACTAGCATCGCCCCGCAGCTTCACCCGCGTAAATCCCGATCCCGCTGAATTTTCGGGATCAAAACTATCCCTATGCAAATTTTCGTCCAAATCGGTCGAAACGTATGACCGTGAAGAGGGAACAAATATACAAACAAACTTTCAGATTTATAATATTAAGTTCTAAAATTCTAGGCACCATAAGTGTAAACTCGTGTTATTAAAGGAAAGAGTCCACGAAATGTCTTAACTACGCCGCCGAGAACACTTTAGGGACTGATTATTAGAATACCGTCAAAGTTTCACATGATACAAAGAGTAAGTTAGCTACATAGTGTAGATAAGTATCAATATGTACATATTTAAGTCCATGCCTACAACTGTAAGCACCCACTTAAACTTTTACAACCCATTTTGGTATTCAAAGACAAAGAACGTTTCGTTTTACTTTTTACATCTTCTCATAAAAGAGAAAAGGTATCTACTGCTTTTTCACTTATAAATTGTTTGATCGAAACTATAAAAGGTGTATTTATCCAGAGCATGTTTTCGAAATAAACAACAATACAATCGAAAACGTTATAAAAATCAGTATTAAGAATAAAAGATGTACTCGTTTTACCTTAATTTACATGCATTGAAAGGATTGTCAAAAAGGGACAATATTATTGCACCTACTGATGACATATTTAAATTTAAAACTTCCGAAGTCCTACTATCCCACTACACAAAATATTTTTACACTTTCATACATGCTGTATAACAATACGCCGTTTTGTTTAGTGACTTGAATATCTAAAATACATTTCAAAAACAAGATTCTTTAACCCTTGGCTAAAGACTTAGTTAATTAAATATTATAAATGTGAGGCCCCCCATGACAATAAACGAAGTAACGAATTCCTCTTTAATGATGGTATTTGTTGTTACAGGCAGAATGCGGCGCCTAGCGCCACTGGTGCTACGGCTGACTGCCGTGTCACTAGTGGCGCTCGTCTTAGCCGAGCCCGGCTCCGGCCGAGGGGCGGTCACGACGGTGGCGTCGGCACAGCGGTCGCTGGTACCGTGGACGGCCGCGCCTACCACGCCGCCACGTCGCCCGGAGCGCCGTCAACGGAACCGCAAGCGCACCACCACAACTACAACCATAGAACCGTACGAGGACGAAGACGAGTTCACTACCCCACACACAACAACCACCGTCGATCCACGGTTCTTCGATCATAGTAAGTAACTTTACGTGTAACAAAGTGTTAAGTATATATAAGTCTGCCAGAATCTCGTGGCAACAGAAAAAGAATTCGTGATTTTTATATGACAATATATACATGATCATGTCATTAGTACCTACTAATGACATGATCATGTATTTATTGCCATATAAAAATCACGAATTCTTTTTGTGTTAAGAGTAGGTACTCTTAACTAGTTTTCATGCGTTTTTCATATACTGTTTACATAAATTAAAGTATCGAGATGGTATAATCCGATTAACCAAGGGTTGCTGTATATAATTTTCTTTTACCCTATTTGCCATCAGATTCTGGTACACTTATAGCAGATCAGACATCAACGTAATTCTATAAAATTAAGTATGCGCTACTTTCGTTTTAGCACAGTTTAATCATCAATACCTATACATATTTTTCAAGTGCTAACTTTAGAAGTCTTAGTATTTATGAAAAACTGAAAAAGACATTTTAATAGTGTACCTACTAAGTAACTCTTGAATAAAGTACGGATTTAAAATATATTAGTTACGAGTATATATGGGCAAAACGTTAGATAGGTGATGTTGCAAGTATGTTATCTACGAGGTAAAACGGGCATATAGCTACCCCTTTTAAGACGAAGGGTCCCAAGGAATTGCTCCTGTCGTTGGACGTGAAAACATTTAAACTGTTTGCCTCTATCCGACCGTCGGACTTAATTTAAAATGGTTACAGCTGCCATCGATGAAATGTACAGCTTTCGGATATTTTGCAATGCAGTTTCAACGTTGTTTAACGTGTTTAGGCAATGGAAGTGACGTATAAAAAGGGGAGGAGATAATCTTTTATGCATCATGACACTACAGTAGATTAGGAACTTGCCAAAACAAACAACTGTCTCTAGGCCTCCTTCAAATTGGCCGTATGTTTCCTACAGACCTACAGTTTATCACTTCGCCTCAAAACGTTTCGATGCATGCTATTGTCACAAACTGTGCCGAGAATTTCGTTGTAATTGCTGAGCTTCTCGACGAAAATGACAATGATAATAGTCTATCGACTTCAGGTATGACGTCATCGATGAGGCTACCACCACTCAATACCTCAGAATTATTATCAGGAGGAAGCTATGTAAATAGAGGATTCAGTGACACATTGAATATCACACTAGCAGCGCAATTGCAAAGTATTCAAAATCTTCTAACTTCTAATAATTTTCAGTCGGCAAAGTAGGTATTTCTGATAAAATAAGATAATGCCGTTAATTTTCCAAGTTAGAAAATAAACGGTTAAATACAAATAATTTAATAATATTATTTTTCCAAAAAAATAAAATAAACATTCTAACATTTTCTCAGGGGGTCGTAAAATCGTAAAAGAATTGCAAAATACTGGTCACTCATATAATATCCGAGTTATTGGCATGCAGCCACGCCAGCTCTTGCCAAACCCTGTTTCGAAAGAAATTAAAATGTCGGTCAGGTTGGTTAGCTAGTCGAAAAAGAAATACTGATGCTGCACAGATTTAGAGCTACGATTAAAATACACCCAATAAAAGTTTCCACTTTATCAGTTCTTTATGCAGAGTGGGGTGTTAAGAAAGTCCTTCCAATTTAGCTAGACCTGCGAATTTTTTTTATCAACGATAAACGTGATTTCTTAAGAAGTAAAATAAAAACAAGGTAGGTCAAGCTGAACTGGTGATTGTGTCAGTAGCGCGGCTCGGCGGGACGGCAGGCGGCCCGTCATTTCACGCCTCTTGAGCGCGTATTGAACCAATATTAGGTTTATTAGATAGATGGACCATCGTGAAAGACGATTTTTCATTTTTTATTGTATTAATTTTTATTACTTAAGAGGTTGTCAAACGAATCTGTGTCAAATCTGTTGTAATCACGTTGCTTTTATTATTTTAAGCATTTTTTAATGCGCTATGTTTCGAGATCTTTAGACATATCTTCATCAGGGGTAGAGCATTCATAAAATGCTAAAAATAAAAATTTAAACCGGAAAAATTAGTTAAATTTCACCATTAGAAAAACATAACCTATTCCTTGCAACCGGGTATAAAAGAGAATCGGAGTGATAGCTAAGTTCAGTACAATAGTATCGAAAACTGCAATACTATCGATAGTTTTACCCTATCGATAGCGTAAAACAATCGATACTATAGATTGTATCTATCTATACTATTGATTTGCCATAACCTATATATCTATCGATAGGCTATCGATAGTGAACTATCGAACGGCAACACTAGTTACATTTTAAGCTGGAAAGATATCGATGATGTTTTGGTCAAGATCACTCGAGCGTTAAATAATATTTTGCAGTAGCTCGCCCATACGAGTTGAGTGTAAAATAAATAAAGAATACGCACATGGCGTGGTTACAGTGAGAGTACTATTCTCTTGCTGGAACAATTTGTCACTGTCTCCGCCAATTTCCCCTTGTAACTAGTTTTTTCTTTGCGTCACGTAAATTTAATTTCAGCACTTTGTTGAATCGGTTTGAAGTAGCGTAGTCGACTAGGTATATTTTTTGAGTTCTTAGGATTGCATTACAAATGGCTAGTTAGTAGATACATCTACACTTTTTACTGGCGCACTCATTTTCATGGTGGGAAGCTTCGGCCAAGGCGTGTCACTCACTCACCAGTCTACATCAGACTTGTCCGTGTGCTGACACGTAGGCATGTGCAGCCACTTACAGAGAATGGTCGGGACAAACGGGTATAGTCGGCTCTACTCCAGTCTTTCTATCTAGCACTTACAATCATTTTAAATTGCAATGTGTGGGTCAAACGGCAATTTAATAATTTTGTTTTACTGTTGTCATGTCACACCTTCAGGAACATTATAAAACATAACGAATTTCCGTCCCTTCATGTGGGCCTAATCTACTAAATTGAGTAACTTACTACAAAGATAGTACATTTTGAAGACGCTTATCATAAATAATAGATTTTATTTGGCAAACTCAACACTTACCCGAAATTATAACATTATATAATATACTAGAGTGGCAATAAATTCCCTATGTTCTGAGGCCATAACTTTGGAATGGGCATACCAAATGTAGATATAGATATCACTTATTCAACCTACCTAACGTACATAACTATTTGTCAGAATATGGCAGCAAGCCAATATAAAAAAATAACGGTTACCTTAACAGTCCACCATATATCCAATTTGCTAGGATAAATATGCGAATAACTAAGTAGAACTAGACACATATATAATATTAAAATTGATCTACAAAACGAAAAATAATAATTGTTAAAAAAATACGATAGAATAAAAACATTTCAAATATGTTTTAGTAAATATCTTATATACATCTTATATATTAGGTAAGGGCGTGCCTTATCGCGCAGTGTAGTGTATCGTAGTTTTTTTATAAAATAACAGGGATTGCAATTCGGAATGTCGTAACGACTAACACTTTAACACTACCTAGTATGTAGTATTCAACGGAATTTGTTCGAAACCTTACTTTTTATTTCTTTCAATTACTCGTAAGTAAATTTAAACTTGATTATTTTCCTTTAAACTTTATTATACAGGGTGTCCCAGAAACGAGTGTCAAGCGAACGTCCAGAGGTAGAGGACCTTAAGGGGTACCCGAATCACCCATACTAATTGCAATAACTAAGATAATTGGCTGATTTCTTTTCAAATGTGGAGCTGAATAATAGGGTCATGTTACCTGTTACAAAAAAAGGCGTAACACTAAACGGTGGGTTCCCAACGAGTCACCCCAAACGTGTAACCCCGTTGCAACGAGTCACCCTGTTACTGGTTGGGAAGTTTTTATCCCAACGAATAACGTTTGGGGTGACTTGTTGGGAACCCACCCCTTTTATCATGGCATGCACATTGGCTTATTTATCAGCCGTTCATATTAAATGTCAATAGCCCATTGCCACTACAAACATATCGCCTCCATTCTGCATCGGTGTAATAGGGAATAAGAGTTAAGAAGAAAAACTTTTTATAATAATCAAGTAGGTATGTACGTATATTTAACAATCATCTATAATTAAAATTATCTATCAAAAAGCAAACCTAACTATTACAAAACAATCTACAAAGCGTTCATGCGGATATGTCACCTTTTAACTTTTTGACATATTGCAACATCACAAAAGTTTTGTAATCTATGGCGCAGCTGCCAGCTGTTTTTTTTTCAATAATTATTACAATGATGTTCCTAACAGAAGTAGAAGACCAATTTATTCAAAGTCCCAATAGATTTTATTCAAGTTTTTGTTACTTTTCAGATAATAATTAAATAATTGAGCATATTTTAATTTAATACAAATTAAATTAAAAATTGGCAAAATGTACTTATTGGTGTGTAAAAAACTATTTTTATTTTATTTAATTCTCAGGGTGGGTTCCCAACGTGTAACCCCGTTACTCGTTGGTAATATTTTTTCCCATCGAGTAACCCTTTACACCAAGGGTGACACGTTGTGAACTTCTTTTGTAAAAAAAGTTGCAATGAGTCACCCTGTTACTGGTTGGGAAGTTTTTATCCCAACGAGTAACGGGGTTACACATTTGGGGTGACTCGTTGGGAACCCACCCACTAAACAAACTGTTACAAATTAAAAAAGAATTTCATAAAGTGAGCGTAGACAAAACGCTATAAACACTTTAAAGAGCAATTAAAAGAAAAACTCGCCTCGTATTTTTTTCCAAACAAACTTCAAAAACTTCCTTACTTCATTAGCTATCTACCCTATTAATTTTATTGGTCTATCATTAGAGGATCATATCAAACATTTTATTTAAAAATTCTTTGGTCGAAAATTCTCTCACTCATCTTGCTTACTAAAGCTAATAAACCTGAAGGGAAACTCCCGTCCTAATCTAATAACATTATAAAAAACGAAATTTGTTCTTATTTAATTTAATACATACCTACAAACACTATTTATTTGTACAAATCTTAAGTAAGAGTTGTGAGAAAGTTTTTTTGCGGAAGACAAAAACCATCACTAGATGGCGCTAGTGGTAAAAATACATCGTGGTATCGTTGGGTTTTTATGTCAAAAATCACGTTTGTTGTATGGGAACCTCCTTTACCTAAATATTTCTTTTATCTTGTTTTTAGTTTTTTTTGTTTGTTATAGCGGCTACAGAAATACATCCTCTGTAAAAATTTCAACTGTCTAGCTATCACGGTTTATGAGATACAGCCTGGTGACAGACGGTCAGACAGCGAAGTCTTAGTAATAGGGTCCCGTTTTAATCATTCGGGTACGGAACCCTAAAAAGAACTTCCGGCACAAATTTCAGTTAAAATTTGTACAAATAAATAGTGTTTGTAGGTATGTATTAAATAAAATAAGAACAAATATCTTTTTTTATAATATTATTAGATTAGACCGGGAGTTTCCCTTCAGGTTTATAGCTTTAGTAAGCAAGATGAGTGAGAGAATTTTCGACCAAAGAATTTTTAAATAAAATTTTTGATATGATCCTCTAATGATAGACCAATAAAATTAATAGGGTAGATAGCTAATAAAGTAAGGAAGTTTTTGAAGTTTGTTTAGAAAAAAAATAAGAGGCGAGTTTTTCTTTTAATTGCTCTTTAAAGTGTTTATAGCGTTTTGTCTACGCTCACTTTATGAAATACTTTTTGAATTTGTAACAGTTTGCTTAGTGTTACGCCTTTTTTTTGTAACAGGTAACATGACCCCATTATACAGCTCCATATTTGAAAAGAAATCAGCCAATGTTGAGGAACACTAACTTTTTATCCCGGCAGAGGGCGTTAGTCGAATTATCTTAGGTTTGAATTAAGAACTGTCAAACAGGTGTTTTTTACAACTCTCGCCAACTCAACGCCAAATTGGCCATATCAGTCTCAGACCGAAAGAAAAAAAACTCGGCGTTTTCATTCGTGGGGGACCATCAACAAAAAAAAAGATCATCCGATGCCAGCGCCATCTGCTCACAGCTTTGCGTGTGCCACCCCATTATCTCAATTATTGCAGTTAGTATGACCAAATAGGTCTCAGTGGTCGCATTTTAGTAGAAAATGAGAAAAAATACCCATACGAAAAATCGCGGAACATACATGGGGGTGATTCGGGTACCCCTTAAGATCCTCTACCTCTGGACTTTCACTTGACACTCGTTTCTGGGACACCCTGTATGTAGGTACTTAGCGTTACATTACGCGAGAACTTCAAGCCAACAACAGCAATGGCGGTAAAAGATTCTTGTTTCAGAGGCTATGATCCACTTCGTGTATTTCGAATGTATGGAATCCATCCGCACCCTGTTGTAACAAGAAGTGCAATGGCAAATATGGGTGCTAAAGCTCAGAAATAACTCAGTTCTATAGTCGGCGTACGCCTCGTCACAATGTTACAGTTTCATCTACGTCAATCATCTCGGCAAAACTCGGAAGGTGAAGATCCTCTTGTAGACAGCGATGAAAAATATCAAACTACAAATGGACCACTGAAAATGAAAGCCGATGACCAAGATATCGTATACTGTCCACGTTGAGTTCAGAAGTGCTTGGCTACTTAAAGGTTAGCCAAAAAGTTGGCCACCACACCGACGACTAATACACTGAAATCAAATAAGGCTCAAGGGGAATATTTTGAGAAACAATGATAACTTCAGCGGTTAATAAAACATTTTTTCTGTGGAATATCGGCAAATAAAAGTCATGAATAAAAAAGCGTTGAACGCAATGCAGTAGGTAAATGCGTAACAGTTATTCAGCCATAGACGGCGGATGCGGTGCTATTATTTCATTTTCACTGCACTTTTTTCCCGCTGCAATATGCGAGAATATCGTAGACAAATTTACACTGCTATAAATCTGTTAGTAAATTTTCGATATGAAAAACAGGTTAGTACTTCTCCGTCTAGTAGTACTGAGGATATAACCGACTGTTGTTTGGCTGTCAATACGTCATTTTAGATTTACGACATGTCTGAGCAAGGCTTCTAGCTCTGCGGAATAATTTATAAGTTAGGTACTATGCGCGCCCAGCTATCACCCGAATACATCTCGATCTAATGTGAGATTTTAAAGATTAAAAATAAGTACTCACCAAAAAGGCGTCATAGTCGCCTTACTAAAATATTATGTAAGTTCATGTTTATGTTGACGGAAATGTATGTAATTCGTCATTGTATAAAATAACATTAGAAAAAATATTTTATACATTGCCTAAATAGACTCTGAATTGTAGATATACATTGCCTTTAATACATTTCCTGTAACGCGCGACAAAATCAGCAATGCAACGATGCAATACAACGGGCGACGTTGCAGCTGGCGCGGCTTGTTGTTGATTTTCGTACAACAATACAACATGCAGCTGTACATCAAAATATATAATCAAGCGGAGACGCGACAGGCAAATCATACGTGGGACACTGAACACATTTTATTTAATTTGTAACACTGACACAACAGAGGAACTCTCTGGTAACGTTGCCTGGCGTCATCTTTTTCGACAAACAAATATTAGCTTTGGTGTGCACATTGACGTGCGACATATTGCATAACTGTTGTGCAACATATCTTGCGTCAAATGTTGCCTATAGTGCGTTTCATCTTTAAATTCTTATGCCGTTATGTTGGTAGCAAAACAAATAAGTGTTGCCTTAATACCTTGAATTCAGGGAGATTCATCTATTCATTCTTTATAATGCCATCTCCCTAAATTCAAGGTATTAAGGCGGCACTTATTTGTTTTGCTACAAACATAACGACATAGGAATTAAAAAATGAAACGCACTATAGTGGCTTCACAATAAAAAAAACGTCGTTACTCATTACAAGGACAAAATATTCATATTCGAATATCGAAAATTAAAATCATCATCATCCGAGCGTTGTTCCCGGTTGCATCTCTCTCGAGAGCCCGGGGTCCGCTTTCCTACTTTTACGTCTCCACTTCGCACGATCTTCGGCATCCCGTGTAGTGAGGCCATTAGCACGCATATCCGATCTTACAACGTCAAGCCAGCACTTCTTGGGTCTTCCCAATCTGCCGCGGCCGGGCGGAGGCGCCATAGCAAGACATTTGTTTCCCACGTAACTAGCCGGTTTCCGTAGAACGTCGCCGTACCACCGTAAGCGGCATTCTTGCAGTTTGTCTGCAATGTCTCGGACATGAAGGCTGCCCCTGATGCGGGAGTTTCTGACGCGGTCTTTTCGCGTCACTCCACACATCCAGCGCAGCATCTTCATCTCCGTGACACGCAGCTCCTGCTTATGTCGCTCAAGCAATGGCCACGCCTCACTACCATACAAAAGGACAGGGCTAATGATCGTTTTATAGACCTGTCCCTTCAGTTTAACCGGCATTTTCGGGTCACAGATGACACCAGTTACCTCTCGCCACTTGGCCCAAGCTGCCGAAATGCGGGACTTGACGTCACAATCGATGTCGCCGGACTCGTGAAGCACAGATCCCAAGTACTTAAACTGGTCTGTCCGCTCGACCATGTGACCGTCTACGCAGACAGGTGTGGGATCTGTGGTATTGCTAGCCAAGTATTCGGTCTTCGCTACGTTGAGTTGCAAACCGCCGTTCTCAAGTGACTCTTTCCACGCATTTACACGCCTTCCAAGCCGCCCCTTATCCGAGTCCGCTAGCGCAATATCATCAGCATACATGAGCATCCACGGGGGCTGCTCGTGTGCGTCTCGGATGATTACGGACAGTGCGTCCAGTATTACGCTAAACAGAAACGGACTTAGGACGGATCCTTGGTGGACTCCGACTGTAATGGGGAAAGATTTAGTGTCACCAACAGCAGTTCGCACCACTGAATCGGAATTTCGGTACATGTCCCTGATGGTTTCAATATAAGTTTCAGGCACCCCTTTGGACCGCAGCGCCCACCAGATCATCACGCGAGGAACACAGTCGAAGGCCTTCTGCAAGTCCAGGAACAGAAAATGCAGAGGCGTATTCTTCGGTCTGTATTTCTCCATAACGATCCTTAGGGCGAAAACAGGGTCCATGATACCATGACCGGGGCGGAAACCATACTGCCCCTCCGAGACAGTGCACTCCTGCCGGATCCGAGAGTCAACTATACGCTCGTAGAGCTTCATGGTGTGGGACATGACCTTTATACCACGATAACTTCCACACTCCTGCACAGATCCCTTGCCCTTGAACACTGGAGTGATAACACTCAGTCTCCATTGGGCGGGGATTCTGCCGGTCTCGAGTATACGGTTAAAAAGGTTGGTTAAGATGCCCACACCACGAGAACCCATAGCCTTCCATACTTCGATGGGGACTCCATCGGCGCCGACAGCTTTCCGATTCTTCATGCAACGAAGAGCCTTGCGCACCTCATCAGGCGTTATCAGTGGCACAAGTCCTAGATTCGGAGGGAGTTCCGGTGGCTGCACCTCTTTATACTGCTTATTGAGCAGCTCGTGGAAATAAGAGCGCCACCTCTCCTTCACCGCGAGGTCCTCGCATAGCAGGTTACCATTAGGATCTTTTACACAGCGGCACTTGGATATGTCCTGTGCCGCTTTGATCCTAGAACGTGCCAACTTATAAATAAGCTTCTGCCCCTCAGACGTTTCCAACTTATCGTACAATGGCTGTAAGTGGTCCCGTCTGGCTCTGGCTACTGCTCTCTTTGTGGCACGTTTGGCAGACCTGTACGCGTCGCGATCTTCAGGAGAGTTGGACGCTTGCCACTTTTTAAAGAGGGCTTTCTTTACCCTAGTCTCCCTCTGGACTGTGTCGTTCCACCACCAAGTTTCCTTGTCACACTTGCGTCCTCCCTTAGACATACCGAGGACCGACCGCGCCGAATCAGCGATAGACACCTGAATCCGGTCCCAGTGTTCCTGTACCGATTCGCCTTCAGCATTGGCACATTTGTCGCCGATTGCTGAGGCGAGCATCTGGGACTTGACTTCATCAAGCATCCACCATCTGATTCGGCGCTGACATGGTTCCGGTCGTTTGTCTTTGGTCTTTACACAGAGATCCATGACAAGGATACGGTGTTGGGCAGTGAGACTCTCACCGGGTATGACTTTGCAGTTGGCCACGTTGCCGATATGATGGCTCCTAGTGATTAGAAAATCGATTTGGGTAGCGCGCCCCCCGCTCCTGTAGGTGATCAAGTGGTCGGGCTTCTTTTTGAAATATGTGTTCACGAGTGCCAGGTCGGCAGTGGCACACGTACGCAGAATTTCTTCTCCTTCCGCATTCCGACTGCCATACCCGTAGCCTCCATGAACACGTTCAAATTCCGCCCCCATCTCACCCACATGACCGTTCAGATCACCACCCAAAACGATTCCCTGTGACAACGGGATAGCCCCAAGGACCTCGCCGAGTTTATCCCAAAACGACCTCTTATCAGCGTCGCTACAACCGACCTGTGGCGCGTAAGCACTTACTAAGTGGGTAGGAACCCCCCCAATAAGCACCTTCACGCACATAAGTCGGTCGCTAAAGCGATTCACCTCCAAGATATCGTCATGCAACCTCTCGGCGAGTACCACAGCCACCCCGTTCTCTCCACCAGGTGCACCCGTATAGATCAGCTTGTAGCCATTCCCAATAAGCCGGGATCTGCTGCCTTTCCATCGAGTCTCCTGCAGGAACGCCACGGCCACCTTCCGCCTAGAAAGTACGTCGGCTAGCTCCCTCGCGCGTCCGGTTAGCGTGCCAATGTTCCACGTTGCGAAGCGGAGTTTCACATCGTGTTTACCACAGTCGAAGTCGTGTTTACCTCGTCCACTTACCACAGGAGTCAGGCGAAGCTCCTGCGCGACGTTATGCGGCGGCGCCCTATCCCTGTGGCCATATCTTTCTCGACTTTCCATACTAGATTTGGCGAATTTCGACTTTTACGGGAGCGACTGCCGTCTGACCTCCCAACCCCGAAGGGAAAGTCTGCGCCAGAGCCTCGTCCGTTTATCAGCAGGTGCACCAAGCTAGCAGGTGAGGTTGGCTTGGGCCCAACGATCTTAGTGGGCCCCATACACACCCTTACAATATCGAAAATTAAAATATCAACAGTTAAAATTCCGACGGTTACAACCACTAAAATCACAATATCGAACGGTTGGTTGGTTGCTCTAATTTCAAAACAATAAAAGTTTTAAAATATCGAATGGACATTTTATCGAAGTACATTTAAATTAAATTTACAATACCAACACATGTTTTATCTAAAATCTAAATACCTAACTGTCTAAACCACGAAAAAAACTATACGGAGCACCCCGACTTCGTTAGGTTAGGTTAATGTTAGAACATGATTACACGCAGCGCTTTGGCGAGCGAGCGAAGCAAGCGTGCCGCGGCACCGGTCGCCAAAGCGCCTTATTCTGTAAATAAAAAAGGCGTGATGTTTAAAAATCACACTGTATAAAATGAAATAAACATTATGCTAAATAATGTTTTTATTTATAGTATTTAGGCGCTTCGGCGATCGCTGCCGCGGCACGCTCGCTTCGCTCGCTCGCCAAAGCGCGTGTAATCATGTTCTAACATTAACCTAACCTTTCCTAGTCGGGGTGCTCCGTATTTGAGTTTTTATAAAGCCTTAAAAAAAGGGTAGGGCTACGCGGGCATGCTCTGCGCTGCGCTCCGTCGGGTCTGCGCCGGCCCTTAGGGGTTTTATACTTCGATGTTACATCATTAGTGTATTTAAAACATTTGATATTGTGATTTTAGGGGTTTTGACCGTCGGGATTTTTACTGTTGATATTTTAATTTTCGATATTCGAATACGTACCCATATTCATAGCTGCACGCACAATAATAACCAACAACTAATAAGCATATCATTAACTTATAAGTGTAACGGTTTAGTGTTGGCAGGTTTAAATAAGACAATTGTTTCACACTAAAAAGTTAACATTAATTTAATTAAAAATAAATACAGGGGTGGTTCTTAGCCCTAACCCGTGGTTCCACTTTCACTGGCTCGTAAGTTAGGTACTATCCTGGAAAGTCCGGGGAATGTCCGATGGCCTAGGTGGTGTAGGTGGTTGCCGGGTCAGTGAACTGCTTTACGTTTCGGTAGGTGAGTAAACTTGAATGAAGATCTTGAAGCGTATTCCTGAGCGGTAATCTGGAACCCTGGAATATCGTCCAGTGTTAGAATAATATTCACACAGTGACCACAACCGCAGTCTGCCACGCCCATGACGAGATGATGATGATGAGGATGAGGAAGCACCTAACTTTACCTAGTAGGCAATGACTGTGGCTGATGGTTTACGAGAACAGAGATTCTGATAAAAGTTAAAATGAATATTTAAATACGGGAATGAAAAATTAATTGAATTAACGACTTTGTTAAAAAACATGTGGGTAGTAATTTTGTACATAACGGAACACATCCATACAATTTAGCGTGAATACATACAATCAAATATAATATCTACCACTATTCCCCACAATATAAAACAATAAAAAGTGTATTATAAATTACAATGAAGCATTTACCTAAAACAAAACCAAAAAATAATAATTCCTATGCTGTTAGTACGAAATGTTCGCCACTTACCGAATTTCGGGTTTTAAAATCACTTATTGATGTTACTAGGTATAATTTCTATTTGTACCACTGCAACTGGATTATTCTATTCGCTAATATAGGGACGTATATTATATGGACCCGCGCTGAGAAGAGCTGCGTGTGTCCTTGATGCGAATCAAATTACGAATGGGCGAGGTTCAAGAATCTACGTCACGGCTCCCGTTGTCGCCGCGCTCGAAACAATAGCCAGCCGATTGGAATGTCGCAGTACAACCGCGCAACTAGATATGATGCTTGAGTTGACCAACTCCAGTGATGTTTTATGAACATAATGTTTATTAATAACTGCAGGATATAGTTTTAATTATGTAGGTTAAATATAGTTTAGGTTAAATATAGTTTAGGTTAAGGTATTTTCAGTTTAAGTTTTAGGTTTTTAATATTAGTTTTTAAGGTAATTGTTTAAAGTTTTAAGTTATTTAGTTTAATTATTTTAGTTTTATTATATTTTCTTTTTATTAATTATTTAAATTAAATGTTTTAAATTGTTTATTTTTATATATTTTAGCCTATTTAATATATAATTCGACTATTGTACGTGTACAACGTTACATAAGCGCTTACCAGCGCTTGACAGAGCTGGTTCGTTCTACACAAAGGAAGCAGAAATTGACTATTTAGGTATAAGTATGGTTTTCTTATTTTATTGCATTTTAGTTTGATTATGTAGGGATTTGTAAAATTTGTACTTTTTCTTTTCTCCTTTGTCTCTGTACACTTTATTACCTTCCTTTATTGTTATTTCCTTTCACCTGAGGTCTATCGGCAGAGAACTCTGTATATAGGGTTAGATTTACCTAAGTATTAATTTATATTAGGTATGTCTTTTATTATTGTGTTTCTTGTGTACTGAATTATTAAATAAATAAATAAATAAAGCAGGTTGAGTCAGACCAAGCAAAATGTCGGACTAATCAGACGATGATTTGACGTCAGCAGCCCAGCGCTGACCAGCGCGTGTTGAAGCTTGTCGGAACTTGTCGGCACCGATCAGTGCTTATCGGCGCGGGTTCATACATTATCCTGCGCGGGTCACCAGCGCTGTCAAGCGCTGGTAAGCGCTTATAAGTTTCCAGCTTTCTTTCTGAATACGGCCTAACTATTAAAGTTTTAAAGATTACGATATAAAATATAATCTCGAGTAATTGCAACAATCGGTACGTTAAAGTCGTCGTAGCCGTCGCCGTCGGATGCACTTTCTATTATTTCGATGTAACTACTTTTTAATTTCTCGCGACTGCTTGCGTTATATTGTGTCCGTCAGGATGAAAAGTCACAATTTTTTTATCAGCGTATTTTACGTTTATTTTTTCCTTATGAATTGCTTCCCAATTGCTTCTATTTACTTCCTATTCTCAAAAAATTGCTTCCATCGTATTCTAGGAGTAACAAAATATTTTAAGGTGACCGTTCATTCTGATGTCTCGACGGCAGGTCACTTAGGCGTAGTGTCCTTGATAATGAAAATAATTGAAATTCATGGTGGCTATTAATTGCTTCCCAATTGCTTCTATTTACTTCCTATTCACAGAATATTGCTGCCATGGTATTTTAGAAGAAACAAAACATTTTTAAGGTGACCGTTTATTCTGATATCTCTACGGCCGGTCACCTAGGCGTAGTGTCCTTGATAATGAAAACATTTGAAATATATGGTGGCCGTTAATTGCTTCCCAATTGCTTTTATTTACTTCCTATTCTCAGAATATTGCTTCCATCATATTTTAAAAGAAAGAAAACATTAAAGGTGACCGTTCATTCTGATATCACGCGGACCTAGGCGTAGTGTTCTTGATAATGAAAATAACTGAAATGTATGGTGGCCATTAATTGCTTCCCAATTGCTTCTATTTACTTCCTATTCTCAGAATATTGCTTCCTAGGTCCTTCCTTTCCTTGCCTAGGTCGGCGTGATATCAGAATGAACGGTCACCTTTAAATGTTTTGTTTCTTTTAGAATAGTTCCACTTTTCTTCAATAATATTATATATGCGACAATGTAAATCACATGATTACTGCAAAAAAAAAATATACAAAAAAAACCCCATGAGTTTTTTGTGTCTTCTTCTCATGTCATGGAGGTCGCGATCCGAAGACATAGTAGAGTAGATTAAATAAATAAAAAAATGACATGTCAAAGAGATATCTTGCTAATATCCGAATGAATAAACGTACTTTGATTTTTGATTGATTTTATATGATGGAAGCAATATTCTGAGAATAGGAAGCAAATAGAAGCAATTGGGAAGCAATTAATGGCCACCATACATTTCAAATGTTTTAATTATCAAGGACACTACGCCTAGGTGACCGGCCGTAGAGACATCAGAATGAACGGTCACCTTAAAAATGTTTTGTTTCTTCTAAAATACGATGGCAGCAATATTCTGAGAATAGGAAGTAAATAGAAGCAATTGGGAAGCAATTAATGGCCACCATGAATCTCAATTATTTTCATTATCAAGGACACTACGCCTAGGTGACCTGCCGTCGAGACATCAGAATGAACGGTCACCTTAAAATGTTTTGTTACTCCTAGAATACGATGGAAGCAATATTCTGAGAATAGGAAGTAAATAGAAGCAATTGGGAAGCAATTCATGAGCATAAATTCAACGTAAAATACGCCGATAAAAAAATAGTGACTTTTTAATCCTGACGGACACGTTATATTCCTTCTTGTTTGTTTTCCTCTCTCTCTAAAGCGCTGCGTGATTATAGCTTTTAGGTTTACATTATTCACTTAGTCCAATCCCATTTAAAAGGTACGGTGTCCTACTAATATTATAAAATTATCAATTTGTGTATGTGTGCGTGTTTGTTGCTCGTTTCACAACTTTTTTGATCCCAATTAGGTATAACCTGCTAAACACCCGATTACAACCTATGAAATTTGAGTTCTGAATTAACAATACTCTATTCTGACTATTTTATACAGACTAGTTAAGTTAGTCTATAGCTAGAAGGTAATAGAAGCGAACAATAACCATTAAAGTTTAATTTCGCAACAGAACAATGCCGATGAGGGACTGTAAACAAAACAATTACAATTTTCACTGAAAGGGTAGTCACTAGCAACCATTCCCCTTCACAAGTTTCCGTCTTTGGGCTTCAAGTAATATTGTAACATTAACAATAAATTACTGTTAAGTTTTAACGTGGAGAATGCAATATCTAAAACTATAGCTGATTTCACGAATAGAAATAAAGTTTAACTGTACCTACACCTTATTAACTAAATATTTTATGTATATCACTATTATGTTGAACGTAACACTAACACCTATAGATTATTAAAGCTATTAGCTACATTTGTAAGTCTCATTTAGTATTCTGTGGAACTTGATAACTCTTGGCGTTCATATTAATTACAATCCCAACACCACCCTTTCCTTCGTAACTTGGAATCGCCTTAAAAATTCATTGCCTCCGAACGCCCCAACTGGCGGCAATGGCGCGGTAGCCTGCAGATATGACTTAGGTAGGTATAATTACACTTTCATAAATAACGATGACGTTCCTAGCTCGTATCGAGATTTCACCGTATGTGTTACTATAATTAACCAGATAATATAAATACACATATAATAACTCGGTAGTTGCCAATAGAAAATAATATGTAGAAACTAGCCTGCTGCTGTAGAAGCAAGCTAGTTTCTACGTATTTCAGCCCGTCGCGACCCCGTAGTGTCATTTGCACCATTGACCAGCACCATTGATGGTGCAAATGATACTATGATGTACCGTTTGCACCATTGCTCCATTGCTACCATTATTGATGGGGCAAACATATCCAATGGTGCAATTGGCAATTGGCACTTATATTTATTTTAATAACAGAGTCAAGTTTTCAACTACTTTAGAGAGTTAAAAGCACTTGAACAATATAAGTATATTAATATATCCTCCCTCCTTTCTTGAAGTGTTAGAAATTATTTGAAAATTCATTCTAATGACTGATATTCATTGCATTTGTTTCTTGTGTCGTTCATATGATTTGATTGTCATAAAAAGCAGAAAAATGTGCGAATCCGATTTAATTTTTCTGAAACAGAGCCGGGGCCGACTTTTATTACACAATGGGTATCAATACCATTTTCACACAAAGTATAAAAATTTAAACAGTGTATGGAGGTGCCGCTATTACAAGAAAACAAAATGTAAGGGGACGATTACTATATCACAGGTATGTGTAACTGTCTTTTTGCCCGCAGTGCCACTAGCATCAAATTCTTATTTATTTTTCCATTTATTTAGCTGTATATTGTGTATAAGTATATATATAGTATAAATATTTTTAAAGTTCGTATCTTATGTTTTGTTTCTTTTTTAGGAGGAATCAAAGGTGGTTAAAAAAATTAAGCATTCTGATAACTGCAAGCCAGATGAAAATAAAAACACGGTTTGTGAAATAATAGGGTCCTTCATAGAAAAGGCTACTACTTCAGAAGAAACAGTTCCAGCCGTTTATAAAAAGACTGTAGCCTCAATCAAAAATAAAGGACTTGACATTGTTCAAAAAATACCATCTTATGAAAAATTCAAATCTGTGGCATACAGAAGAATAAGAAAAATTAATGCTGTTAAAAAAATGGCCTATAAAGATGTTACAGAACTTGAAATTCCTCTTGACCATAAGGATTTTTGTTTAGCTGATTATAGTCATGAAGACGAAAGAATTTTAGTCTTTGCATCGGAAGAAGCAAGAGAACTGCTGAAAATTGGTAAAATCTTTTTTTGCGACGGCACTTTCAAGAAATGTCCGAAGCCATTTACTCAGCTCTACGTATTTTTCTGTGACTTAGGAAGCACTGATGACAAAAACTTTGTTGTCCCTGTTGTATATGTGCTTTTGACCAATAAAAAAAAAGAAACATATATTCTCATGATGAATCTCATCAAATCTCAAATCCCAGAATGGGGTCCTTCGAAAATTATATCTGATTTTGAACAATCTTTCATTAGTGCAGCCAAAGTAGTGTTTCCTATGGTTGAAAATCACGGTTGTTTTTACCATTTTCAAAACCAATTGCGGAGAAAAGCTAAAAGTCTCAATTTAAAAAAGACTAACGCTACAAAAATTGTTTCTCTTTGCACCATCTTACCTCTTCTGCCAGAATCAAAAATTGAAGATGGATTCAGATACATCATAGCAGAGAGTGATGCTAACGGAAGTAACAAAAATTTGCAGCAATTTATTAATTATGTGGCTAGATTTTGGATGCCGAAAAAAAAAATCTGGTGTTGTTTTGGTGAGAGACATAGAACAAATAATGTATGCGAAGGATGGAATGGACATATTAATAACTGCTTTAAAAGAAGACCCGCGACAGTGAGTCACTGCTTAAAAGTGCTTAAGGAGGACGCTGCATTTCATGCAGTGAATGCTCTTACACAAGACCCGTACAAAAAGCGATCAAAGGAGGTTAGGGATCGGAATAATTATATACACTACGTACAGATGCAATTAATTAATAGTGAAATAGATATTCCACTATTCTTGGAAAAATTAAGATACAATAATTAAGCATTATTTGTCATTGATTAGCTGTCATTGATTCTTTGTTATTAATAAGTAATAAAAATACTTTATATTAATAATAAGCGATTCATTCTTCCATTATCATTAGTAAAGTTTTAGGGGATACAGTATTTGTTCATGGGGAGAAAAATTCTGTTAAAAAAAAAAAAAAAAAAAAAAATATCTCTTCCCTGAGGGTCTCGGGGCGGGGCGGATGGCCATTAAACAGAGCGATAGCTCGAGGAAAGCCTTGAGGCAAAATAAATATATTTTTAATAGTGTCATTTGCACCATTTGCCCCATCGATGGTGTAAACGGTACATGACAGTGTCGTTTGCCCAATTAATGGTGCTGGTCAATGGTGCAAATGACACTACGGGGTCGCGACGGGCTAAAACCGGTTAGCCCAGACTAAATTAGTAAACGTCAATCAACCTAAAATATTACTTTCTACGTACAAAACAAAGAAACTATGAATTTTAATAATGAAATAGTTAAAAGGGTTTTTATAATTACATTTTTTGTATCAAAGATGAGCAAGATAGGGAAAAAATACCTTTTTCCACTATTCCACACCACATTTTATTGTTTATCAAGACAAAGACTACTTACCATACGCAATTGGTACAATACTTTAATATTGGTACATTATCTCAATTCGCACAAATTATTATCAATACATGCATGATAGTTAAAAACGATATTCAATCTATTCTGTGACTTACTTGGTATTTGTACTAAAAAAGAAGCAAAGAGAAATGTATTTAAAATTGATAGAGTCATGTTAAACGTGGAGCGAAAAAAAAGAAGGAGAGTGGAATATATAAAAGAGAAAAGGATAAAAATATATGTAGTTAACGTCTATTTTACGAAGACCATAGATATTATTGATGTCTTATTATTGAATTGTCTCTCTGACGAGTAATTCCTTTTGATGTGGAGGAAGATGTAGTCAATAACGAACCAGGTGCAAGTACTGGTTCTGGTAGTAACCTAACCAGGATGTTGAAGAACTACCAAAACGCGTTAAATGATAACTAGTAACAGTGAGTCTTCGTAGCAAATTTTAATAAGTCACCTGGAGTGTTTTGAGTAAACAATGCAAGAGTGCGAAAATTACAGAATACGGCCGACGTGTTACATGTTTTCCTTAACCTTCCGTAAAAAACATTATTTTTTTTAAGTTGTAGAACAAAAACTGTTCACTTAGACTAGTAGAATAAACCCATTTCAACTTGTATTGCCCTTGCTGGTATCACGTCGTATACAAACAAAAAAACTTTCAGAATTTTAATGTATTAATTTGGATTTAGACAGACATTTCTGTAACGGAGTTCTTAAGCTACATAGTTCGATGAAGTGATACATCGGCTAAATAATGTATCGGTCATTTGTATGATCGTTTCAATGAAGTTCAGTGATTTATCTTATTGGTCAATCGTTACATCGGGAAAATAAGGCTTCGTAGAAATAATTCATCGTTCTATTGAATAATAGATCAATAGTTTTCGATGAAATGAAAGTCAGTTGTTTGACTTTCGGGATTACGTAGGGAACCCAAAAACAAATAAGTAGCCAATAACTAATCCAAACATGAAATCGCAACTTCGCAATGCTACAATAGTTAAAATAGCTATTAGTAACTATTATAGTTATAGAATGCTGACGTTTCTCATTAGGATCCCAAAGCTGTGTACTAGCTTGTTACTGAACATACCTACAGAGAATATCTACGTCTGAGATAACAAGACAGTGCCTTTGTTTGTTTCACATGTTAGACGCCTAACCGCTGCGGTTTCCAACACATTGTTCAATGTTCATGTTTGCCTATGACGATGAACACCGAGTTCCCCACATCACCTCTCAGAAATGAAACCTCATTTTTAAGAGAGAGGAATTACTTAGCACCAAGTTGGAGACAATCACACTAAGTAGGTATATTGTTTAACAACTGGTAAAAATCTCGAGAAAAAACTTTTGGCTCATATTATGTCATACAAAAGGGAGCACGGTTTTTCCACCGACATACCTTACGTATAATGGCAACACCAAACAGACTAAACAATAAACAAGAGTAAGGCTATGTGCTTAAACTGTTTAGGTAAAAACGAGTTCACTACAATTAAATATTATCCTATCTATTGATTCGAAACATTATTATTTGAGTGAGTACAACAAGAGTAAGGTTGTGTGCTTTAACTGTTTAGGTAAAAACGAGTTCACTACAATTAAATATTATCCTCCCCTCTATACCATCATTCACACACGACATAAACACACGACATTCACACACACACACACACACACACACAATCTAACACACAGTTCACTATACTCAATGCGTACCAATATATTAATCATCTTTTAATTTTTTCCTTCTTTTTTTACTGTTGGATTCTTGTAGTGTACTAAATATTTTTTTTTTGGTCAATATTTGTCAATAATCTATGTATAATTGTTACGAAATCAGTAATTCCACTTAATGGGAAGGAACTGTCACTTGTTATACAGCTTGCGCTCGTTCAAGTGGCAGGGCTATCAAAGTTTTGTAAACAACCACAAAATATTGCAATAAACGATTTTTATTATTATTATTTTTTTATCCTATCTGTTGATTCGAAAGATTATTATTTGAGTGAGTACCTACTCTCACCTACTTGCTTTAGGTACCCAATAATAGCCTGGGCCCTGCCTCGTTGCTGACGGGCTTCTAGGTTTAAGTTTTTATAGTCATTTACTGTTTTTGTACAAAGTTTATACATGGTTTATATGACCTAAAGATTTAATTTTATATAAGTTTATTACTCAGATAGAATTTTGTTTGTAGGTTTTGTAGTAATGTATATATTTTGTATTTAGTTTATTTTTAGATTTAAGAAAGAAAATAAATGAGTGATATAGTAATAGTACCTAACATCTAAACTAAATAGTATGACACCATTTTCCATGCTAAATATGGAATCTACTTAAATGGTTCAAAAATAACCATAACATTATGTATTCAGTCAGAAACATGCGTTATCCCTCTTAGAACAGGTGAGTACCTACCTACATACCTACTTATGAAGTAGGATGTGCCTGTCCATATAATTTGTCTTCGTAATGACTGCATCCGTTTTGAGTTTGTAAAGCAGGGTGTGGTTTAAAATACTCACGGTGCCGGTGGTAGCATGATCACTTTGAAAAAGGAAAAAAAAACCTTATCAATATTTCAAGATAAAATATGTTATAATACAGTAGGTCCCTATTTAGGTCCTTAAAACAATCTCTACTATTTGTATGATATTACAATTTATTCAATATAGAACTAACTACTAACTATTAGTGGTTTATACATCACCACTAATAGTTAAATTTAATGGTAATCCAAACTATACTACAACAGTTTAAAATAATAAACGAAATATTTCTCGAGCATAGTATATTCACATTGGTAAATATTTACCGTTAAATTATAGTAGCAGTAAAATGATATTCAAATTAATATGAATTGTTCATAAAGCAGGTAAGAGATATTTAATATGATGTGAAGTTTACGTCAGGTATATTTTACATAATCTGTGTTTATGTAGGCATCCATTATTGTTATGGTAGAAAGGTACATGTGTGTTCGTTAAACTTGGTAGAAACCGCATGGTTACCAAGCTTTTATAAACCCAGGACATTTTGTGCCCAGGCTTGGTACAACTTCACTGTTTTATGGTATATTACTAAAAGTTTAAGTATTCATAGGTATTTATTACTGGATAAAACTTACTTTAGGAAATACGTAGGTAAAACAACGAAAAAATATTATTTAGGAAAAATACATCTTCAAAATTCGGCTAGCGACAAGGATCAACAGTGCTAAAATGTACTTGAATGTGATGTGACACATGCAACTTTTTTACTGTGGGTACTAATATACTTATCAAGAAAACAATAAATCGATATATGCCTGACTGAACTAGGTTAATCCTGTATTACAAGCGAGAAAGGACAATAAAAAAAGGAATAAGGAATAAAAATATCTTTAAAGAACATAGCCCCATCTAATCACGACAGAATTCGACAGAGCGCTAGGTTTCCTTAAGACGACACTAGATAGCGTGGAGCAGTGCGCCAAATGTTTCAACATGGATTACACGCCACATTTTTATTTGGCAGCGCAACACGTACGAGGTACGGACGTCGTTACAGCTACTGCGGTTCCGATGCGGTACCGACGGGAAATTTATGTACCACTGAGCGTGCAAGTCTAGTCCTTTTACCAAGTCACCCGATGTAAAACATTGCCCGCAAGGTATTTTACTGAAATACGCGCTATACTGCGGAGCGAACTCCCCAAAACTCGACACCGCCCTAATATACGCAGCGTTGTAGAGAGAACCGCTGCGAATAAACAACAGCCGCGATATGTTTTCGAGAGGTACCGAGTCCGGCGGGACCCGCCCCGCTCAAATATTAAATTTCCTAAGAATTTTAAATTAAGAGCATTAGGCGCGGCGTCTCGGTAGAATTAAATATTAATAATGCTATCCAAACGAAGTTGGCGGAAAGCTGAAAACAATGAATTTTTAATAGTTATTCTCCTTTGCGACGAGCAATTAATGTAATGAGGTAGCAAGTTTAGCTCACCCTCGAGGCGAGGCAATAAAGTGGAGTTAATTCTTCGCTAGATTTCCTTGCTATTCTTGCTCAAATTTTCTAATTATTGTCAAATTCAGGCAATCATGGTTAATCCAGTACTTTTTGCTCTTTTCTATATGTAATTAGCTTAATAATTGTTTACCAAATTAACTCATCAAACAAGGCTATTCAACTGCTCAGTAAAACTACACTATTTGCGATGCAATGTTGCTTCGTTTTGGGATGCCTCGTGGATATTATTCGAAGCTGGTTTATTGTAAATAACTTCCAAAGGACTCCCATTTATCTGTAACTAGAGATTTAGCTTACATTTTTGGTGAGGCAAAGCTACAGTAAAACCGTACGACCTCCTCGCTTTATGACTTTAGAACTACGTGTCACAACTCTCGCGCGATTACGCAGAACCTCTTAGTGACAAGCCGAACGCAACGCAAAACGCACTCATTCCTGTAAGCGTAAGGCTGAAAGTTGCTCATCACCACTTAATTTACTGCATGATAACTGCGTCATTTAAAGATAAAATACCTGTTGTAAAACAACTTCAAGGGCGTAAGACTTTTCTTATTAAAAAGGTCCCAGTAATTTGTGTAACACGAGCACAATTTCAACCTACTTAGCTTGTTTACTGCGACAACTAAGTCAGGTGATATTTAACATAAATCTGGTATTGCGCAAAATATAAATTTACCCTTGTATTCCTTTTAAAGGAGTGGGTGGACCGTGGACCCTCAAAGATTGACTAATTCTGGTCCAGTCCATGAGCGTAATTTGATTATGGTATTTTTTGTTGTATTATAAATAAATTATATAGTTTGATAAAATGGGACCGACATCGTCAGTACATGACAAAGGTCCCTATTTTTTTTAAATTGATAATAAAAAAAATGGTCAGTTTAAAAAATGACTTGTCGAACTATATTCTCGAAAGGACGACACATCTTGAGATAGTGGGGTAATCCAGTATTTTTTTTTACATGAGAAAAAAAAAATGGCTCGCATTTGAACTCGTTTCACCTAATGGAAAGCAACGGTGAAGTCGATGCTTTCCTAGAAGAAACCTATTTACTCTAGACTTGAAGACTTTAAGGTTGTGGTTAAGTGAAAATATCGATACAGGCAATTCGTAGCGGAATACGTACGTAAGGTGAATGCAATATTAGTTCTTTCCTAGTATAGATAGTATAGTATAGATACTTAGAGAATAAATATGGATAGACTCTTTGCAGATTCCCGGCTTGCATTTTTCTATTTACAAAGAAAAAAATACAATGTTGAATATTCGTACTTTCTACAAAACTGCAGATTACCTTGCAAAATGATTAATCTAACGCGTTTGACGTTTACGACATACAAAACAAAACGCTCTGCTTAATAAATAATAAAATGAGACAACTTGTTTCAAATTAATTAGACCAACTCGTAACCAAAACAGCGCTCGCTTCTCATTTGTCTTTGTTATAAATTGTTTGTTTTTCTTACGTAATTTGTTCGCGTGTAATTTATCACATGTCCCAGTGATGGTGGATTAGGTTACCATCACTCACTGGAATAGTTGTCAGATTAAAGCTCATGGTAGAGCCCGTGACTCCCTTGTCGCACTTCATTACTCCGCGCTACATATGTTTACTCGAATTACTCCCCTATTATTATCCGAGTGCAAGGGAAAAGTTATGTTTTTTGCGCCTATCATTGTAATAATTCTTTACGACCTTATATTTTGTCTCAACAGGATCTTTAAATAGGTGTCGTTAAGTTAATTAGGTGTACTTTACCTATGTACACCTAATGTATACTTGAATGTATACTACATTCAAACTTCAACCCTTAGATAAGATCGCATATTCGAAATCAATCATATACTAAATAGACTAAAAGCAAAGCCAAAAGTCACCCCAACTCCGCGTCTAGAAGTCCAAGCAGCAGTATTAGGTGCATATCCCAAATAATATCGTTTTGTTCCCCAAAAGAGCATTGCAGCAGTGTACGATGCTAGTAGGCAGACAAGAAAATAATAGAACAGAACTTGAAGGCGGTTGTCTCGATGGACATAAAGGGCGCTTTTGATGAAGCTTGTCCGTATAACCTTCGATGTCTATTATTTGCGGATTTGCTGTAGGTGTGGTCAATGACTTACCTAATGTGCCGACCCCAAATAATTTGTGGTTTAAGCGGAACCCGATCTCCCGAGATGGGTGCAAGGGAACATCGCTCAAATGAGAAGAAGATAATTTATATAAATGATAATAAAAAGTAAGGCTTCAGGAATTAGATCAGCTAATTCAAGCGAATGAACATAAAAACATTACTTAACTGTCTTATCGGAATCTGTGAGACCAACACGACCCTAATTGGCCGTCTTAGAAAATACAGAACAGACACTAAAATAATTACTGAATCAAAGCAGACAACACGACCTGCAGAATAATAACAAATTGTGTCTGATAAACTAAGAGTCAAGTTTTACAGTGCTGTGTGGAAGCAGTATGGAATACTTGCACAGCTAAACGTTAATTTTGAGGTGATGGAGACCTTAAAATTCATTTTATAATAACAAGGCAAAACGCAGGCAGTATCTGGTTTGGAATAGTCCTCGCGTTCCACTCCGACATCAAGGCGTGCTAGAAACCATTGGAGTTTAGTGGGTAAACCTCTGGCCATACACTACCTTTAGACCAGTACCCTACGCATCACCGCCGCTCCCCCCGGGGTGGTGAGCTGCATTTCTCCACCTTGAAAAAAGTATTGAGTTTGGTACCGATAAGGCCGCACACTTTTGCCTTTTACATTCACAGGCAGCGTACGGGCGGCCTGCCTGTGAATTACCTTGCCTGCCCGAAATTATAGATTTAATTGAATAGGTACCTTGTTTTATAAGTTATCCAAATATATTGTTTTAGCAATATTATTTTGTTACACGTCGGTTTCCTAATGTAGCAGATAGGTTAGTAGTTTCGGGTTCAGTTAAAACTTTTCTTATTGTTTGGTTGAATAATTGAATCCAATTCCAAAGTTTACTGCTCGACGTTGAGTGTTTCACAAAGATAACCTACTCTTTGTTACACAAAGATCATTTAAAACTCGTTTATGTCAATCGTATAAATATCGTATATAACAAGGTTAGTAATAGTCATATTATTTAGACATACCTAATTATTTCATATTTACTGCAGTTTAGGCTCCTCAACATAGTAATTACTGCATCCGTCTGTCTGCCATGCAACTAAGAGTAGAATTTATTGAGTTCCTCATTGAAACCGCTTACCTATCGTTTTTTATATTGTTACATTTGAATTCGATTTAAAGGTAGGCTGCCCGGCTGCGCGCTAGAAGATTAATATTTGTCAACGAAGTCAATGCAATTAAAATACTATTTATTATAGACGTGTTTAAATATAAACTACCAAATCAGATTTCAATGGCATTAAATCGCGTCTGTCGCGCAACTTGAGCTGTATTAAAAATCGTGTCCGTCAGGATGAAAAGTCACTATTTTTTTATCGGCGTATTTTACGTTGCATTTATGCTCATGAATTGCTTCCCAATTGCTTCTATTTACTTCCTATTCTCAGAATATTGCTTCCATCGTATTTTAGAAGAAATAAAACATTTTAAGGTGACCGTTCATTCTGATGTCTGTACGGCCGGTCACCTAGGCGTAGTGCCCTTGATAATTAAAATAATTGAAATTAGTGGTGGCCATTAATTGCTTCCCAATTGCTTCTATTTACTTCCTATTCTCAGAATATTGCTTCCATCGTATTTTAGAAGAAACAAAACATTTTTAAGGTGACCGTTCATTCTGATGTCTCCACGGCCGGTCACCTAGGCGTAGTGTCCTTGATAATTAAAATAATTGAAATTCGTGGTGGCCATTAATTGCTTCCAATTGCTTCTATTTACTTCCTATTCTCAGAATATTGCTTCCATCGTATTTTAGAAGAAACAAAACATTTTTAAGGTGACCGTTCATTCTGATGTCTCCACGGCCGGTCACCTAGGCGTAGTGTCCTTGATAATTAAAATAATTGAAATTCGTGGTGGCCATTAATTGCTTCCAATTGCTTCTATTTACTTCCTATTCTCAGAATATTGCTTCCATCGTATTTAAGAAGAAACAAAACATTTTTAAGGTGACCGTTCATTCTAATGTCTTCACGGCCGGTCACCTAGGTGTAGTGTCCGATATGGCCAATTTAAAACAGCCAGGGTCAAGTTTTAGAATATTTCAAGTTTCTTCTTGGACTTTCGGCGGGAAATCGGAGACAACATGTCGTGCTCCAATTTTATTTTCGTTAAACTATGTTGTAAACTCGGTTAAATTGTGTAATTTTGGTGGAATCTTATTCAATTTAGTTCCGTAAATGTGCACAAGTGTAGTGAAAACAAAATTGAGTGTTAAACATGGACTTTCCGTCGTTCGCGCCGAAGGTCCTTGAAGGTTTTAGTAAAGTGCCACCGCTTTACCATAGCCCCTGACTTGAAACTATAGGCCCGATCGGGCTAATTTCATGCAAAATACTTGATACTGGCAAGATGTACAAGATGTACGACGCCAAAACTATAATAAGAAGAAACTTGAAATATTCTAAAACTTGACCCTGGCTGTTCCAAATTGGCTATATCGGTCTCAGACCGAAATAAATAATAAAAAAAAAGTTTATTTATTTTTAAACCCCGCGGTTTCACCCTCGTAAGTTTTAATTTCGCCGAATCGGATATAGGGATCAAAAGTAGTCTTTCTTCAAAGTCCTATCTATCTGTATACTAAAATTTATCAAAATCGGTACAGTGATTTAGGCGCTTGAGCCGTATTTTTGAACTACTGGAATTAAATTCATATGCGAAAGTTCCTATTCCGCATGCTTGCTCTCGCTCGTTGTATATGTGCGTGTGCGAGACCGCGCATCTATTCATTAGCTTTTCGCCTACGTAAAAGTTTTCTGACGGTTAAAAACTCCAGAGACAAGGTTTCATACAACGGTGCTAAGAGTGGCAAAAAAACAAGAAAAAACTATCGAAAAAAAAACAAGACGATCATGTTTAGACTGGTAGGCCGCTCGCAGCGCTGTTGTATGAAAGCTTTGTCTGTATTCCTATTCTTTACTCATGTGGATTAGGCGTGTAAGCGTAACAGACAAACAGACAGAGTTACTTTTGCATTCATAATATTAGTAAGGAAGTAAGGCTTAGCACGCACTGCAGTAAAACACCTGCGTTTTATCGTAGATCTGAAACCGCAATAAAATGCAACCAAAAAAGCTTACTGCAACCGCACGCATTAGTGATTTGTTTCAGTGACTGATTTTAAAAACGTAGGAAATTGCGTTTTTAAAATCAATCACTAAAAAAACATTAATGCCTACGCTTACATACAAAGCTAAATTATGTTGCATTTTTGCGGTTTCAAACCTACGGTAAAACGCAGGCGTTTTATCGCAGTGTGTACTAAGCCTTAGGGATAAATGTGATGTGACACTATGTTTTTTTTTTTGCAAAATAATCTGTTCTGGCACTGTTGTGCCAAAGAGGTTAAAATCACTCTGTGAACAAAATGCACGACCAACCATAGAGTTTTTATTCATTCATCAAACAGAAGTTTCGTTAACCGAAGCATATTTTATACCAGTTAATTTGTGTTTTAGCGAGAAAAGGTTATCTTAAATCCATGTATGGGCCTTTGCATAGTCCATTCATCTTGATTTTTTTCGATCTCTTGTCGCACAATGAAACATAAATATTTGGATAGAAGAGACATAAACAAACAGAAAAAAAACGTGTGTTAAAAATAATCGCTAATTTTTATTAAGCTAAAAAAAATTTAGCTAATTAATTAATTAAATTAATTAGCCGCTAAGCTCGGCCAATTATTATTTACTGAGCTTACGCTCGGCCGATTGTTATTTTTTTAAAAAATCGCATACGTTTTTTTTTTCTTTTTTGGCCCCGGACTCTCGAGATGCCATTTCGCATACAATTATGTAGCTCGGCTTATTTGTATTTTTTTTTTTAAATATTCGACCGAGCTAACGCTCAGCGCTCGGGCGATTATTATTTTTAAAAATTACGACTACCAAGTAGCTCGGCTTATTTCTAAACAATTTTTTTTAAATAATCGACCGAGCAAACACTCAGCCGATTATTATTTTAAAAAATTCCTCTTAAAAAAAAGAGGATTTTATTTCAATAAAAATTATTATAATTTTAAAAATATCCGCCTACGATGTAGCTCAGCTTATTTCTAAAGATTAGGTAGGATTATACTAGATTTACTAGGATTATACTAGATTAGGTATAATATAAAATAGTACTTACTTATGCAATTATATATTTTTTTGTACCACGTTGCCATGGTTACCGTGTAGCTCGAGCTACATGGCAACATGGTAGGTGTTAGATTTTTTTCGTTACGAAATTTGTTCAATGAAAGCCCAAGGCCCGCGAAAAAAGCTATGCAATAGCTTAAAAATATTCCATCATATGATTAAAGTTACGGTTACAATTTTGATGATTTTTAGTTACACTTTTTGTAGCTCTATGTATGGAGAGCAAAACTAAAAGCTTTTACTAAATATTATTCTACTGTAAATAATATTGAAGATTCTACAGAAAATTTCCAGGGTTTATTAATGTCTTATCACGTTTGATGAACCAGTTTCCTTTATGGTCCAATATGATAAAAAAAATCTCAAATGTGGAATCTTATTTCAAAAACCTAAAAAAAACTACTGTTTCAAATCGGAACTAAGTCACAAAGATTACGTGTACCTAGACGAATTTATTATCAAACATTTTCAGTTTTTGACTGGTAGGTATATTAAAAATCGCAAATAGTAACTAAAATATTATAAACAATAAAATTATAAATAAAAAAGAAACTAAAGAATCAATAACTGTAGCTGAACAAAAGGAAAAAGTTAACAAAAAGGTGTAGGAGTATACAGATGATTTAATTTTCTCAGATCATCCAAGTTTGGTAGAGAATTGGAGAGGTCTGGGTACCTATGTCGAGTCGTAAATGAAAAAAGCAGACTAGAAAATCAAAATAGAAGGTGTTTCTGCTCTTGAATGAAACAATGTGTGACACCAACAGCTGTAAAGAGGCATATAAAATTCGATCGTCTATTGCTAAAACATATTTCAAAAACTTTTAAAGAGGAGATGTGACTGAAGTAGATTGTGAATGCAATATTCTATTTATTTTTGATAAAAATCTGATTTAATGTTGTCTTTACAATGCGGATAAAAAGGATACTATAAATATATTTTTTACATAATACATAACACTATTTTAAACAACAAAATGTATATGAATAATTATGACCAGGCAGTTCTTAGCACATAATCCACCATGCGTCGTGACATCAGAATGAACGGTCAACTTAAAATGTTTTGTTTCTCCTAGAATACGATGGCAGCAATATTCTGAGAATAGGAAGTAAATAGAAGCAATTGGGAAGCAATTAATGGCCACCACGAATTGCAATTATTTTAATTATCAAGGACACTACGCCTAGGTGACCGGCCGTGGAGACATCAGAATGAACGGTCACCTTAAAATGTTTTATTTCTTCTAAAATACCATGGCAGCAATATTCTTATAATAGGAAGTAAATAGAAGCAATTGGGAAGCAATTAATGGCCACCACGAATTTCAATTATTTTAATTATCAAGGACACTACGCCTAGGTGACCGGCCGTGGAGACATCAGAATGAACGGTAACCTTAAAAATGTTTTGTTTCTTCTAAAATACGATGGAAGCAATATTCTGAGAATAGGAAGTAAATAGAAGCAATTGGGAAGCAATTAATGGCCACCGCGAATTTCAATTATTTTAATTATCAAGGACACTACGCCTAGGTGACCGGCCGTGGAGACATCAGAATGAACGGTCACCTTAAAAATGTTTTGTTTCTTCTAAAATACGATGGAAGCAATATTCTGAGAATAGGAAGTAAATAGAAGCAATTGGGAAGCAATTAATGGCCACCACGAATTTCAATTATTTTAATTATCAAGGACACTACGCCTAGGTGACCGGCCGTACAGACATCAGAATGAACGGTCACCTTAAAATGTTTTATTTCTTCTAAGATACGATGGAAGCAATATTCTGAGAATAGGAAGTAAATAGAAGCAATTAGGAAGCAATTCATGAGCATAAATGCAACGTAAAATACGCCGATAAAAAAATAGTGACTTTTCATCCTGACGGACACTAAAAATCGAGCACTACTCAGGTGCGAGTCCTTTTATAAGCAGCTCGCGTCATTTCAGTTTTTTAGTCCTTTAGTATAACGACTGAGTCTTATTACTAAAGACTGGAAATTCGATCGAGTCTTCTTTCCAGACTTAAGTAGTCCAAAATGAAGTAGAGTATTTTTTGAAGGACTCTTCAAAAAATAGTCTCTTGCATCACTTATGAGAACACGAATTTCTTTAGTTAGATGTGTGCTGTAGGTGCTGTTACAGCAGTAACGACTGCTTAACCTTAACTTAACATAGGTTAGGTTGATGTCGTGTCGGTTTTCGTATAGTTAAAAAAAATGTTTTAACTAGGTATAAGTGTCAGTCAAAACTTTGACTAAAAATAAGATTTGAGCTTCGACTGTAGCATTGAAAACACGTTTAACTTTACAGAAATTGTATAATTGATAAAATAAAAATAAAATACTATACTAAAATACTGGCTGCGTCCCGCGGTTTCACCCTATATGTGAAAACATGTAACTGGTTTTTAGTTTTTAAGCTGTTATGTATAAATGTTTGTTTTCCTATTAAATAAAAATAAACAAATAAACTAAGTTCCGATCCCGTGAGAATATCGGAATAAAAAGAAGCCTATATGTTACTCCTCGATAATGTAGCCGATAGAAATCGGTCCAGTAGTTTTTGACTTTATTCATTAAAAACATACGACACCCATACACAAAAATACAAATCTTTTTTCTTTATAATATACTAGTGTAGATGACCACCAGCTTACGAAAAATATCTCTTTGGTTTTTCTTAGGCAACATTTTTAATTCCAAGTAACAGAAAATGTTTACTCAAAATTATCTTGCTCGTGTTGCAGTTCAAGGAGATTCAATGAAGAAAAATAAACGACTTCTCTCTTTAATTAAAGGCAAAGGGAACATTTTTAAGCAAATTTTGATAATGTTTTTTAAAATTTAAAATTTTGTCGGTAAATGTATACACCTAGTAATTATCTTAATCCTTGATATAAGTAGGTAACAAACATTAGTTTATTAATACTAAAATTATTTTTTCTATATTTTTTTTTATAATTTTATATATTTAACTAAAATGGAGAAGGAAACAAACGTATATGAGACAATGGCGAGGAAAAAAGAACTATATAGTCAGAAGTTTTTAGAGGTTTATGGAAAACAGGGACCACATTGGTTTAAAGAGAGTTGGAGAAAGAGAGAGTTATCTTTGAGACATGACATGACATGACATGTGCATTACTCTGTAATCTTGAAGTCAACAGCTTGTTCTTTTCAACCAATCAAGAAGGACCCTCAACCTCACAATCAACTCAACAGGTGGCCATAGGCTTTGTTGAAGAGTTGTCAGATAATGAGGATATGATTTCACTATCAAGTGAAGAGGAGGAACATTTTCTCATAGAACAAGAAGGAATCCAAACTGAAATGCCTGAGTCATATAGATTTATAATGATTGAAGGAGTTCCAAATCAAGCTGAGCTCCAAAACAAATGGGCAGGAAAATGGGGCATAACTGTAAGCAGTAACTGGGACATAAAAGATGTAGAAAACAAATTATTCATACAGGTGAAAGTGACAACACTGAGTGATAATGCTATAAATGAATTTAGAAATAAATCAATGGGATGCATTCGCTATTGGCTATTGTCAACCCAACAACAAGTAAAATGAAGTACTCTCCACGTCCTTTCAAAGCACAAGGTGAAGATAAGGTGGCATCCTTTATATTGTTTAGATGTCAGATAATGAGAGAATTAGGAATTTCAGACCATCAGATTCATGAAGAGGAAAACCTAATTTTTTTTTTCAATAATGATTTCATGGTTGGATTCAATCAATGGATGGAGTTTTTCATGTCGCTCAAAGATTTACCACCCCCTCCAAATATGGAAGTTCCATCTGCAAAATCTGAATCAGAGTTAAAACCTTAACTGATTACCTAATTAATAGTGCCAATAACAATAATTACTGTAGACCTCCTGTACCATTCTACACTAATATTGTTATAGATTAGGAGCCTGTAGTTGGTCATCTTACCTCATCGAGTACCAAGTGGAGACTTATATGGTGGAAAGAGTAGTAAAAGTTATGCCTAAAAAACTCGATCAGCCGCGATTCAGCCTGGGCCCGTCTGAACTCAGCCCGTTTTTAGGGGAGCAATCGGGGGTGGAACCTTACCTCATCGAGTACCAAGTTGGGACTAATATGGTAGAAAGTAGACTAAAAGTTATGCTTAAAAAACTCGGTCAGCCTCGAGTCAGCCTGGTCCCGTCCCTACTCAGCCCTGTTTTATGTTGGTATACTAAAACTTAGACGCTTAGTTCTGAGAAACTGTAACTTCGCATACATATACGTTATGCAATCAAATCAAAGTAAGATGGAGATTTTTTTTTAATTCGCGTCTACCCCATCGTGTGTATTTTTGTGCGTGTGTTTGTATGTTTGTAATGAATGAACTCAAAAACTACTGGACCGATTTCAAAAATTCTTTCACCAAAAGAAAGCTACATTATCAAGGAGTAACAAAGGCTTACTTTTGTTCCCGATATTCCTACGGGATCAGGTTTGTTGGTTACGCGGGTGAAACCGTGGGACGCAGCTAGTAATTAATAAAGTTCAGTGCAGGAAAATTACTGCATCTCGCGTAAAACGAATTTTATAAAATGTCACAGACTATACCTATGCTGATTTCCGACCCACTCTTCGGGATTTAGAGGCACTCTACTAAATCCCGAAGTGACGCGTGTGCAAACATGCACGACAAAAAGGCCGTAATAGTTCGTATAGTAATTGGTATACATTTCAACTTGCTAAGTCCAATAAAACTGAAAAAAAATGTAGTTACACATGACATACAGACAGACGGGCAAAAAAGTGATCTACTGTAATTCAATTGTTTCCAAAATATGTAATCGTCTGTATTCTCTTGAATTTTTGACCCAACAACACTAAATTCATTATTGGCATCTGAAATTACTGTAATACCTGCTATTATCTAATTTGAAAGTATTCCTTTTTTTGTAATGATTTATCTATGTATACTCGTATAGGTAGGAACATATTTTTATCAGTAGGTTTTGGTATACCCATTTTTGTACAAACCCACATTTAAAATTTAATATCTCGAAATAGCCACGAGATTGGAACTTACGCTAAGAAAATCTTGGGCCGCTGTTACGTTTTAATAAAAACTGGATAAGCGATGAAATTCTAAATTAAATGTCTCTTTTCACAGCTGACCTGGGAAAGTGCGACGTCCCACTTGGAATGGAAAGCGGTCTGATCTCCAATGAATCACTATCATCCAGTTCAAACTACGACCAAAGCGTCTCACCGCTTAGCTCTAGGTAAGAAAACGCAGTATATTTATTCTCATTAACTCTTTTTTCTACTAGGTCTTAGACGCAAAAAAACACAAGAACTATGACCAGATGATACTGACGACTAATGACAGACGAAACTATCATCAGTGATTTGATTACTTTAATTACGCACCATCATTGCCAAATTTGAGTGATTTTGTGATAGTAAGTGTGTTCAGTGACAAAGAGTTATTTTACAATTAAACAAAATTGCAGACGTACAACTAAGTAGGTACATACCTATACCTAGCCAAGTAATAGGCGTGAGGAAAGATTTTTAAATCTTCTTCGGTAATGTAGGTACACATTTACTGTTTATGATAAAACATTTATTACACATTTACTATGTATAATCAACTTAAGTTTAACGAATTTCAAAGTTATTTTTTTATAATCTACTCGTAAATGGGGCGCGAAAACAGCTCGCAAGTCATGGTAAACTTGCTTAGGTAAACTTGTCATTGTGTCTCTATGCTTAGACCACTGATCGGAAACTGTACAAGTACGCTGGAATTGCTATACCATACAAAATGACATTAGATCTTAGTGCCGATTTGAAGCGCCGCTTCCCTCTTGACCGTCCGGTGAACTAAATTAGTGAGTTCCGTCATTCTTATCGATAATAGGTACTATCGATAAAGGGTTACGTGTGCTCCGTGCAAATTAAGATTGTCTTGTCTAATGGAGAAACTTTACAGGCCGTGGCGACGCATCGTCACGCTATATGACGGCATAAAGGTAGTATTCGTAGCGAGTCGATGTTTCACATCTGCCAGGCGTCCCGTGACGGCTCACATTTTGATGTGAAACATCTTTAGGCGAGGGTAAACTTGATTGTTGGCGTGACGATACAGACCTCGGCGACGCATCTTCACGCTATATGATGGAATATAGGTAGTATACTTTGCGAGTCGATATTTCACATCTACTAGGCGTCCCGTGACGGCTCATATTTTTGATGTGAATCATCTATAGGCGAGGGTAAACCTCAGTTAGCGTGGCGATACAGGCCGTGGCGACGCCTCGCCACGCTGTATAGGTATTATATATACTAAACGTAGCGAGTCGATGTTTCATTTTCAATAGCTTTTTCCGAGAAATGAAATGAAATGAGGTTGGCGCACAGACATAGTCTAAGTATTTAATGCATTTTATTAGAATAAAACTAAATCCATGTTTTAAATTTTTTAATATTAAATATATCCCCTAAAAGCATTCAATCGATCATTTTATAATACTGTCGACATGCCTTTTATACACAGTACTATCCGTAATAAACGAGACGTAGGTATACGACATGAATTCCTTTTTACCCTCTGTTCAAAAACGCTATTTTTTAAATGGAAACTTAAATTGAAAGTGATGCTAAAGGTCTCTTTAATGCGAAACACATTCGCCGGCACTTTTACGTTCCATTAACGGGCTTCATGTGAATTCATGACCAAAATCCGAGAACGATCAATCGCTCTCCGAATAAATTCTGTATTCTCACACGACTGTTTTAGGAGCGCCTACCCACCATATACGGAAATTATTAAAAGAGTAAAATAATTTGAATAACAATTCCTTCGCTCATAATTTGGTATCTGAAGGAGCATATCTTTCGGCATATCCAAGCTACTAATCCATCTTTACTGAATAACCGCTTATTTTTGAGTGGCAATATGGCAGGAAGATTGACTAATGTGTTCGAATTCGGCATCTTAACTCCCTTAAACACAAAAAAATATAAGTTAGATTAACGACGCCGAGGACATTGAAAAAGATGGTTATATTAAAGGAAGCAAAATAAGCAATAGTTATATCAATTGAAAGTGCAACGGTGGCCTGTCAGACAAAGTCTGTGCTGTGATTACCTATACGTGATATTTTTTTACGTTCATGTTAACATTAGCTTCGCCCACTTAAGAGGACAGTCTCCATTATCTTTCTCCATACAAACGTAGTCGACTGTTTCCTCCCTGGATAAAGACATTAGAGCAAATATGTTTATGCCATAAAACCTATATCTGTCATGACTATGCATCTACCTTTTGATTTTTTTTCATTTTCTAATTAGAATAATAATAAAAAATAAAAAAAATCAAAACGTGGATGCATTGTCATGACAGATATAAGTTTTATGGCATAAACATATTTACTCTAATGTTTTTATCCAGGGAGGAAAATGTAAACTACGTTTGTATGGAGAAAGAGAATGGAGACATTTAGAATTTATTTTTTATCCTCTTAAGGCCAGATCCCGCTGGAATATTGGAATCAAAAATAGCTTATTTCGTTCTCAAAAATAATAAAATGTATCAAAATAGTTTCAGCGGTTCAGTCGTGATAACGTATAATCGGAGCTTATTCGTAACAAACAAAGGACACAAAAAAACAAACCTCTCTTTTTACGGGACTATAGGTACATATATGATTTGAATATATATCATTCATTGGTAGGTAATAATATATCATATCATAAAATTACACAAGTAATTTATTAATTAAAAAAATACATTAAAAAACAATAAAAGTAGTACATGAAGATATCTCGTAAACGAAATGTCCGATTTAAATAAATCAAAAAGGAATTTAGTCCTGTACTTACTTACATATATTTTTGATGATAAACATTTAATGGTTCGAAATTAACCAACTTTCGTTCCTAGCGGCGAAATAATTTAATTTTAAGACACTGTTATTGTGACTTAATTATGACTGTTGGATATATCGTATTCCGGTCTTTTTAGTAAATATCACTGAACCCTATAAATCAGTAGAATTTCAATAGTTTTCGCAGCGCACGCAATGTAATATTTTTTTATACCCTGGTTCCGTTTAGGTGCACAATGTCCAAGTTGCATAATGTCATGCGGGTGCAAAATGTCATGATCGCAGAATATCAAGGTTGCAGAATGTCATGGTCTCAAGATATCCAAAAAACACTTTATAAAATCTCGTCATAAAAATACTGAATTTTGAAGTTAAAAAGTTAATAGAGGAGATGGGTGAAACACATAAGACAATCGAAATAAATACATGAATTGCATTGAGGTTGCAGAATGTAATGGTCTCAAAATGTCCAAAAAAACATTTAAAAAATCTCATTACAAATATATATAAAAAAAATTGCAAATTGACTTGTTAAATTTATTTTTGAAGTTAAATAGTTAATAGAGATGATGGGTGAAAAAATCAAAAGACGATCAAAATGAAAACAAAAGACGATCGGAGTAGAGACAAAAGATAATCTAAAAGAAAACAAAAGACGATCGAAACGAAAACAAAAGACGATCGAAACGAAAACAAAAGACGATCGAAACTAAAACAAAAGACGATCGAAACAATAACAAAAGACGATCGAAGGAGAACAAAAGACGATCAAAACGAAAACAATAGACGATCGGAGTAGAAATAAAAGATGATCGAAGTAATAAATAGTCTAGGATCAATAATTTCCTAGATATTGACGTTTTTAAGTTTGACAGCTGTCATCCGATATGAAGATCTCGTAGAGCTCTATCACTTATGCTGAGAAAGTAGTGGTCTAGTGTCAATGGTTTCAGAGTTATCATCGGTTAGTTTGAGAGGCTGTCTATCTGTCTGTCATACTTTGTACATATTTTCGTCTTTTATTTCTACTCCGATAGTCTTTTGTTTTCGTTTCGATCCCCTTTTGTTTTCTTTTAGATTATCTTTTGTCTCTACTCCGATCGTCTTTTGTTTTAATTTTGATCGTCTTTTGATTTTTTCACCCATCATCTCTATTAACTTTTTAACTTCAAAAATAAATTTAACAAGTCAATTTGCAATTTTCTTTATATTATATTTGTAATGAGATTTTTTAAATGTTTTTTTGGACATTTTGAGACCATTACATTCTGCAACCTTGACAATCTGCGATCATGACATTTTGCACCCGCATGACATTATGCAACTTGGACATTGTGCACCTAAACGCCTGGTTCACATATTGCATTAATCTTACGGATGTCTATTTTTTTGAAATCAGTCTCGTAGTTTCAGAGCCTCTTCGAACAAACAAACAAATAAATATTTCCTCGTTATAATGTTAGTGTAAATTTATAATATGAGCTCGAACAAAAACCCTAATTTATTACTACACGAAATATCACAGAACTCAAACATAAAATTTCATGACGATAATAAGCCGCATTACCGGGAAATGACAACAAACGCCGTTCAATAAAGTTAAGGATATAAAATTGTGCGGTGGTCGCACAAGCCGGCCACGGCATGGCTTAAATAAATACACTGTTACTGAACCAGAATACCTACTATCAAAATATAAAAGAAGATCAGTTTACCCACAATAGCAAAACTAACAACGGGAAGCCTGTGAGAATACGTAATATAGAATATTTTATCAATTAGTCGTTTTTTTTTTAATTAAAGCGGGTTTAGCAACGCTTGGCACGCTCATTACTTGGATGGGTGACCGATAATTTGTGCAGCAAAAATCATGTTCTCGAGCTTCTCCGTGCTTTGGAAGGCACATAAAGCAGTTGGTCCCGGTCCCGGTGCACCGGAATCAACTGCTTAATGTGCGCGGTGGTTGTCGGTGATAGCAGTCGTTAGGTTAAGTTAAGAGACCTTAAAGCGACTCGAAAACTCTAACACCAGGTGAGTCACACCACTATACGAAAGGAAGAAGACTCCCATATACTTTTTCTTAGCCGTACAATCAATTGTCGGATTTGGCGTCATAATAGGTAAAGAATGAGAAAGTGTTCGGCAGAAGGGGACCTTACAACAACTGCTGCTGATCTGAACATACAGACATGTTCAGATCGGCGGCAACTTGCTCCTAATCCTCTAATAGAATTGTCCTAAATGTCATTTTAATATCATTATAATTGCAAGTAATCACTCATTATGAAACGCTAAGTTGAATGGATTGCAATCAGAACGTCAGAACTATATTGTCAGAGTCAGAACTATAGTCAGAGTCAGAACTATATTGACTCAAAAATTATATGAAAAACGGTATTCTCCTTGTATGCATGTTACAGCTCTGTGTATTCTCTAAAGAAATTGTTATCGTAAAATGTCACATGTTAATTGTTTGATAGTCGTCAAATTTGATATTAAAGATTGACTGCAATGCTATTAAAATGATGTTTTGGATATTTTCATTACGCGAATCTGAGCTTTTCGGTATTCTGTACCACATACGGTAGTACAGAATTACCGCATGTGGTTCATAAAGTAGATCCATGATTTAGTACGAAGCAGATACATTACTTCAGGCCGGGATACGGACCGATATGTGGCCAGAGCTAAAATACATTATAAATAACAATTTAAATAACGTTTACATTTCAGCACCTTCATCGAAACAAATTCAATGCTAATAGAAGGTAAATCGATAACTGTATTTAGGTATCCATTGTTGTACAACAATGAGGACCTATGATACGGCCAAGTTGTTCCTAACCATTATTGTGAATCCTTCGACCGCAAAACGCTCATACTTAGCTCAAACAATTAACAGAAGGTTTCACATTCGAGCTTCGAGCCCGTATTAGTCCGATGCGAGACAATAGCGCGAAAACTTCACTCCCGTTTGAGGAATTCACTTACAGAAAATTAAATTTTCATATGAATTCTAAGCGAGAGTGATCCTACAAAAGCCTTTCGGGCCCGAGCCCCGAAGATAACAAGATGTAAGTACCGCCGGATGTGCCGAAGCCTTATCAACTGAGCCACTTTACATTGGGTCAGAGGCGATTTAGCAAATACTCCGTTAATTCGGCGTTTAACGCGCTTTGTTCCAACTCTATCTACTGATGAGATCGCACTGTAGATATTCAAATGGAATGGCCGCCAGACGGAGTCCCCACCTCTGTTGACAGACGAAACACAGAAACGTTTTAGTGTATTTGCTAAGACTATTACGTTAATTTTATTTGCTTATGCGCAAACATACTTAAAGCGGGTATTTATAAATGCCGAGTAGCTACGCCGCCGCCCCTGCCAGTTAAAGTTTCAGTCTTCGTTTAACTAACAAACGGCACTCTTATCTACTTAAAAAATGAACATCGTAGCTCTGACTGAAGTTAAACGGCGTTTTCGTAACACTTCTTTTCACTTGAATTAAATTTAAAATGATCAACACAGACACTAGGTATCTTTTAAGGTTTCTTTTTTCAAGGTTTATTGATTTTCGTAGCAATGCAATGAACAATTCTGCGCATTCATGATGATACAGGCACAAATCACAGTTTACCTAGTTGGTAGTTTACCTAGCGTCTCGAACAAGCCGCGCTCTCCCATATGTGATATCATGGTATGTTATGTTTATATCACAGATTTATAACTCTTTTATCTCATACACCTGAAATATATTGATCCTTATATTGCCAAAATAGGGGTATTTAGAGAAGAAACAGCACCTTCACGAAATTTGGGATATAGGGACTTCGAGGTAATAGTTTTTTTTGTCGTGGGAGATTTTTGACAAAAAAAACTATTACCTCGAAGTCCCTATATCCCAAATTTCGTGAAGGTGCTGTTTCTTCTCTAAATACCCCTATTTTGGCAATATAAGGATCAATATAAGGTCGATTGAGTAGTGTTAGTATGTACTAAGAACGCATGCTTACTTGCTAGCCTGCTGCTCAGTCCCCACTGATCAAAAATCTCCCACGACAAAAAAAAACTATTACCTCGAAGTCCCTATATCCCAAATTTCGTGAAGGTGCTGTTTCTTCTCTACAGGTTGTATTTCTCATACGACCAGTATAGAGTGAGATCCTAGAAGTGGCAGACATCACGCATTGGCCATTATCCCTGCGAGAGTGAACTCGCCGTCATACGTGACGTCATAGTATTTTTTTTATGTATCTTGATGACCTGATATCTCAGAATTGGCCGTCGCAGCAGGCTAGCAAGTAGGCATGCGTTCTTAGTACATACTAACACTACTCAATCGACCACATTTCGTTCGTCAGAAAATACGTGATGTCTGCATATAACATACAGACAGACAAAAAATTGCCAGACTTGAAGCAGAGACGCTTCGCTCGCTCAGTCGATAATAAGCATGAAGATACTAAGATATATTATTTTTTCCGCCAGGATTCGCACTGAAATCCGAGGCGGTGCTTGGTGCCCTAACGGACTAATATCGCCAAAAAGTCGGCAGTTCCTGGAGATCAACTTGGAGCATGAGTACCTAATTACCGGCACAGAATCACAGGGGCGGTTCGCCAACGCCGTCGGAGTTGAATTCGTCGAGAGCTATTCGGTCGAATTTTGGAGAGAAGCGCTTGGTCGCTGGGTCAAATACAAAGACTTAAACGGAAGTAGAGTAAGTAAAAACAAACAATTATTAAGGCTGAATTCACGTACCTACGTCGTCCACCGACTTAGTGTTGGAACTTACACAGGTGAAACTGCGGGACGCAAGTAGTATTAAAATATAGGTAGGTAAATAGTGCATGCACAACGCAGTTACATTAAGTATAAAGTATTTTAACCCAAACCAAAATTTTATTTTTTGTATTTTGATGGTTCAAACATATAAATGCAAAATTTATTGCAGCTCATACCAGGAAATGTCAATACATACACACCAAGGAAATCAACACTAGAAGCACCATTTATAGCATCTAGAGTGCGTTTTTTTCCATACGCCGCTCATCCGCGAACTGCGTGCATGCGGGTCGAGCTATATGGATGCCGCTGGAAACGTATGTACCTTCATACAGGAATAAGGTTTTGCTTGTGGACTCCCGGGGGCAATGCTCTGCGAATTTGCTTGTTTGCGATTGTTTGTTGGCACTAGCGATTGATGTCCGTCGACCGACGGGTTTATATTTTATTGAAATATTTTTCCGCAGAGGCTATAGTCGCGTACTCGGCGCCTAAGGGCGGCGACATGCAGGCAATGACCGGAGGTGCTCGTTTCGAGGACCTCACGTATGACGGCGAGTTCACTCTCGCAGGGATAATGGCCAATGGTCTCGGACAGATAACCGACTCATTGACCGGCCCAAACGATTTCGAATTACCCGATGCTCTAGATACAAGTGGTAGGTGCTACAATAGCCCTATTGAATAATAGATTACATCCTCTTATGAGGCTTATTCACTTTTCTTTTCATTTGGTAGAGAAATCAACTAGACAAAATGTATTTTATTATGTCGATATTGTATAACTCTATTAATAATCTTCAAAGGGCGCGCGCATCTTCTAACAAACGTGATCCCCTGTTTTCCTATAAATATTGCCTTTTGCGCATTTTTTTTAGAAAATATTTGCAGTTTACATGACGGATCATTTTTTATTTTCATTTTCAAAATTTTGGAATTTAATCGTTTTTTCTCCTACAACAAACAGTTTTGATTTTTGTTGAATGACATTAGAGTGATGTTTTAAGGGGTATATGTCCTCAACTTAAAATCCCTGTCGGGTTCTTTGAAAATTGTTGATTATTTCATGTTGAATTTTTTTTATTCTTACATTTGGGTGTAGTTTCATGACAAAAACTTCTTATTGTTGCAAAGACCATCCCCATTTTCTACATAAAAATGACTGTTTCAGCTAAAATGTGGATAGGCTTCCACATACCCCAACATTTTTCTCTGGAAACTGCACTAAAATATAGGAAATAATGTCACCTACAATCCATACATTAATAAAAATCATAAACATTCCGTCATGAAATAATTGTAAATTTTTGATGAACCCGACATGGATTTTGAGTTCAGCTCATATATACTCTTAACACGTTCACAGCCCCCTATACTAATAGTTTATATCACCCGTATGTTCAAGAAGGTTTTCGATGAATTACTACAGAATTTTGCCTAGATATGTGAAATACAATATAAATGATCTATATATTAGTATATCAAAATCCATAACGCGACTTTGTCCGTGTAGACAATGCAGTACACGTACAAAGTCGCGGGCTGGATCTTGATATACCTACTAACAGATCGATCATTTATATTGTGTTTATTTATTTTTATTTATATTCATATATCAATGACTAGTCTTGTTGATTTTTTGGAAATGTTATCCGTAAATTACACGTACAAATTTACTTGCCATATATATAATAAAAGTATATCAGTGTACAATATAGAGTACACGGACTTGCCGAAACCCATCCGCGTGTACAGGATAGAGTATACTGGACTGTGAACGTGTTAAGGTTGCTTAAGTAATTAGTTAAATTATTCACACGAGATATGTTTCAGGAAGCCGTTGGTTAGGTTGGAACCGGACGATGCTGCCAGAAGATGGAGTGCAGCTTACATTTAATTTTACCGATACAAGAGGATTTCAATATGTTGACATTCATACGAACAATATGTTCACAAAGGACGTACAAGTAAGTCTTCCTTTCAAATAACAGTAAATAAATTATTTACTCGCTTTGATTCTTATTGAGAATATCGTATTTCAGTTATTTAAAGAGGTCGAGGTGTTTTTTTCCCTCGAAGGCGAGCGTTGGCAAGAAGATTGCATTTCGTACGAGCCAAAGCAAGACCGCGTCTCTGAACACGCTCGCGTCGTCCACGTCGACTTACAAAATCGTACTGCCAAACATGTAATGATCAAACTATACTTCCAACATGAATGGATTCTCATCAGCGAAGTCACATTTAAATCCAGTGAGTATCTTGTTTAAGGTACAATACACGGAACTTTAACGACATTAAATATAACAGGGATGAACGTGCATTGCACTGAGAAATGGAGAAATGATTGTTGATATTTTTTATTTATCGTTAAATTTAATTTGAGGGTCGATTGCGGGGGAAAAAGTTGTTGATTTTTTTTTAAATAGCACAATAAAGCTGTTTTTTTACATTTTATCAGGCGTATCATCAATTCCTCATTAACACTTTAATTATGAATATCAATTTTGGAACTTAGATAATTACCTAAGTACCTACAAGAAAAAAAAAACAATTATAGACTAAACACACGCACGACATTAATAAAAATATACTTAAACTAATTCGATTACTATAGTAGGTACGCTATAATAAATAAATATTGCAGGAGATATATACATAGTAATTAAGTACGTTTTTACTTACAATAATAAAGAAAGTACAATATCGATTGCAAATAAACACGCACTTTCAACAGCTGTGAAAACAAAACTACTCGACAAATCCGACTGAAATTGTGACTAAAATCGTTAAAGAGATGGCGCTACATGATTTAATTAATTAATATTCTCATTTCCCATAAAAATTAAACCCGATAAATTTATTCGTTTTGCCGATCACGATAAAAGTCCACAGTTATCTAGAGAGCTACCGTCGATTGGAAGCGATTGGAATTACAATCACGTACACGAGGACACTTAATCCCAATCGAGTATTTAATGTACCTACTTAAAATATAAATAAATTTGCACGAACGGCAGAGATAATTTATTTGAAATTCATTTCGAGTTTCGTGAATCAAGAGTCCGAATCAACGTCCAATTCTCGGGTCAAACATCTCTCGTTCTTGTACTATGAAACAGTTTATCCAATCAAATGTTCTGTACAAACAAATTATTTGTTCGATTCACTCAGAGAAAAAAATGAATGGTAGAAAGATTTATGAGCACGATTGAGTGATTTTTGGTCCGAATAAAAAGCGGGTCTCCCTGCGGGCACAGACCGGCCCAGGCACGCTAATAGATCCATTACTCCTCATCGGGTCTCCCTTATCTGTTCCGAGCACTCGCAACCCTGCGGCTATTTCACAAATTTTATCTTTCTCTAATTAATCCACAGCTCTTTTGAGGAAATCGCCTCTTAGTGATAAATCGGCTCGCGCTAAATGAAGAACTTGTAAATAAAGCAAATCTTTGATCTGGATTATTTCGCTTCCCGATTGTATTTAAAGAGTGGAGGACGCATTCATTGCCAGCAGTTGCCGCGATATTATCCACAAAGTGAAAATGGATTTGAGTAAAATTGCTGAATTATAATTCATAAGACGTAAACTGCGTCGAATCTTCACAGAGACTGTCAAAACTTATCCGACATTAAGCAATCGAAAGGGTTATAACTTTGCTAGAGTTCGTTTTTAGAAGCAAATATTTTACAAATAAAAACCGATACGGACACATCGGAAATTTGCCGTTCTAACTTCTATAATGATGTACTTAATAAATAAATAAATTCTAACTTCGGTCGAAATAATATACATCCACAAGACATCAAATCCAAATTTCCTTGTGTTTTCCACATCTCCATGGGAAAATTAAGGATTAATATTGTATGTCATTGGCTAATGGGGTGGCACACGCAAAGCTGTAAGCAGATGGCGCTGGCATCGGATGATCTTTTTTTTTTGTTGATGGTCCCCCACGAATGAAAACGCCGAGTTTTCTTTTTTTTCTTTCGGTCGGAGACTGACACGGCCAATTTGGCGCCGAGAGTTGTAAAAAACACCTATTTGACAGTTCTTAATTCAAACCATCTTAGGTTTGACATTCGACTAACGCCTTCTGCCGGGATAAAAAGTTAGTGTTCCTCCTCATTACATTTCGATTGCACTACCACTGCTGGATATTAAGTATTGTCTGTATGTAAGTATGTATTCTAAAGAAAAACAACATCTAATTAAGTCGCCGGTAGACTTTGTATATAGATATAGGTAGGTACCTAATAATTAATCGTAATCCGCTCCAATTAGGAAACTGTATATTGTACAAGCATCGTGATTGGTTTAAATGAGGTTTCTTAGTGTTGGTAACGGAAGTAAAAATACAATGACTCGAATAAGAAAAGCTTTTGATTTATTTTGCTGTTTTTTTTTTTGCTTTTATTTTTCTCTATGGTAGTTTCTCCATTATTATCAAATAGTTAACGAAACTATGCTAATTAGTGTTGCCGTTCGATAGTTCACTATCGATAGTTGTAGCAAATCAATCGTATCGATAGACCTATTGATATTATAGATGAATTTCGAGGTCAGCTATCGATAGTTCGGCAACGCTGGGGCTAATAATTAAACTTTAAAGTTATTAAATTTTAATTATTTATAAAGTAGAAAACTTAGCTTAATTAATAAAAGACAGACAACAAAGTACTTTGTCGAGTAATCAAATACCACCTTACATAGTCTAATATTGCACTGATCATTGGCATACACACATCAACATCGTCTAGGGATATTTTATATAAAGTTCTTAAACTTAAAAAATACTGGCCGATTTAAAAATATTTTTCATCCCATCTATTCGAAAAGTGTCGCTTTGGTCCTCTATAAGTGCGACCAAAGTAGCTCTTTTCTGTTAAGAGATAAACAGGCGGGAGCAAAGTAAAACAGCCGGGAGCAAAATAAAATAGGCGGGAGCAAAATAAAATAGGCGGGAGCAAAGTAAATTTGAATTTGGAACATTATGTATCATTCATAGAAATCAAACGTAAATTATATGAATTACTGGCTGATATGTGTTGAGTCACCGTAACACAAGCTTAGTCGCTTACCACGGGGCTAGATGGCGCTGTGTGTTGTTCACAGAATTTATTTATTTTATTAGTTTCATTAGTGTCATTAGTTACATTTGTTTTATTAGTTTCATTAGGTTCATTAGTTTCATTAGGTTCATTAGTTTCATTAGTTTCATTAGTTTCATTAGATTCATTAGTTTCATTAGTTTCATGAGTTTCATTAGTTTCGTTAGTTTCGTTAGTTTCGTTAGTTTCGTTTGTTTCGTTTGTTTCGTTTGTTTCGTTTGTTTCGTTTGTTTCGTTTGTTTCGTTTGTTTCGTTTGTTTCGTTAGTTTCGTTAGTATCATTAGTTTCATTAGTTTCATTTGTTTCAAGAGTTTCATTAGTTTCATTAGTTTCATAAGTTTCATAAGTTTCATTAGTTTCATTAGTTTCATTAGGATCATTAGTTTCATTAGTTTCATTAGTTTCATGAGTTTCATTTGTTTCATTAGTTTCATTAGTTTCATTTGTTTCATTAGTTTCATTAGTTTCATTAGTTTCATAAGTTTCATTAGTTTCATTAGTTTCATGAGTTTCATTAGTTCATTAGTTCATTAGTTTCTTTAGTTTCGTTAGTTTCGTTAGTTTCATTAGTTTCGTTAGTTTCGTTAATTTCATTAGTTTCATTTGTTTTATTTATTTTGCTTATTTTTTTAGTATTTATATGAAATTTTCACAGATGTATTTCTGTAGCCGCTATAACAACCAACAAATATTTATAGAGGGCTTCTGTATAATAAACGTGATATTAAAATTTTATACCCAACATTTTTGTTTAAGTAAATAGGTATATTCACGAATTACGTAACACCATATCTTATTTATTTTCTCATAGAAAGGGGATGAAAAGTAGAGTATATGACTCGAGAGCAAATTATTTTTGCCTCGGGCGATGTATACTTTGAATCCCTCGCTGCGCTCAGAATTCTACGTTAGAATCCCTCGCTACGCTCGGGATTCTATTCTAGAATTCCTCGCTTTGCTCGTGATTCAAAGTAACGCCCTCGCCGTAAAAATACTATTTTGCTCCCTTGTTATACAATCTACTATTAATGGAACCTTATTGTGTAGGCCTTATTGTATGATTCCAAATTTGAATTTTAAAAAAATAATTAAAAACATAAGATTAGCGCGGCAATTATTGTAGCGAGTTCGAAGGTTTAAATTTACTTAACGCAGTTTTAAGCATTTTGTTTAAACAAATTGAAGTTTTAATAATTTTTTTTGATTAATTACAATTTAATACAACTGTATGCATCATGCAGCGGCGTCATTTAACAAGAAACGAAATGTTAAGGGCAGTAGGAATGCTCCAAGCTGGGGCTACTCAACGGAGTATTGCCGAGAAGATTGGAACAAGACAAAACGTGATATCAAGATTGTGGTCACGTTATCGTGCTACTGGTGAAGTGGCTGAAAGGCATCCAGGCGGAAAGCGGATAACTACCCAAAGACAAGACCGATTTTCGCAAGTGGCCGCGAGAAGACAACCAAATGTTACGGCCATGCAGTTGGTTCAAACGCTCCAGTCAGACCACCAGGTGCTTGTCAGTGACCAAACTGTGAGGAGCAGACTGCACGAGGCTAACCTTCATTCTCGCAGGCCGCTTCGTACTCTAGCACTACGCAGAGGAAATCGTGGACGAAGATTACAGTGGGCTAGAGAACATTTGCCTTGGGAAGATATCGAGTGGTCGGTAGTGTTGTTTACCGATGAGTCCCGATTCGGATTTCATCCTGATTCACGTAGAGTACGCGTATGGCGAGCTTCTGGTCGTGACAACCGTCTGCAACACCCTCAGGAGGTCCATTCATACCATGGCGGAACAATTATGGTTTGGGCGGGAATTCGTATTGGTGGAAGAACAGACCTCGTTTGGATCAGAAACACTATGACTGCGAAAAATACCGTAATCAGGTGCTAGCACCAATAATCTATCCCCATCGACTGCAAATGGGCCAAGTTTTCACGCTCATGCACGACAACGCCCGTCCGCACACTGCGCGAGTGGTGACCAGCTGGCTAGAGGAGCACGACGTGTCGGTCTTAGACTGGCCCGCGCAGTCACCAGACCTAAACCCCATAGAGCACGCGTGGGATATGCTTCAAAGAAGGGCTTTGAGGAATTTGCCTCCAAATGTTGCGACTGAAGAGCAACTTTTTTTGCACCTTAGCAGGACCTGGGACAATATTCAGCAGCAAGATATTGACAACCTGATTCAAAGCATGAAAAACCGTTGCAGGGCCGTGATTAACGTCATGGGTGGTTTTACTGACTAATAATTTTAACTTCAAATAAAAAAACCTAATCATTTCGTTTTACTTTATTTTTTTCCTTAGACAGACATTTTATCTTAAATTTAACATTATTTCACTTTTAGCGTTTTTTAAAATAAAAAAATATTTAAGCATAAAACAATATTTTGTTGTATTCTAAATCATAGTCTGATAAGTAGGCTTTACAAAAATATATACATGTTGTTTGTTAGTAAACACATTTTTTGAGTAAATTGAGAAATTCTGAATATCCCTAGACGGTGTTAATTAGTCGTATCGCCCGCGCATAAGTATTGCGAAATTACCTACTTCATAATACCTAAATATTATTAGTCGTTTCTCCCGCAGCCTCATAGTCAGTATAAATATTAATAACTAGCAGCGTCCAGCGGTTTCACCCGCGTAAGTCCCGATCCCTTGGGAATATCGGGATTAAAAGTAGCCTATAGCCTATATAGCCTTCCTCAATAAATGGACTATCCAACACTGAAATATTTTTTCAAATCGGACCAGCGGTTCCAGAGATTAGCGCGTTCAAACAAACAAACTCTTCCGCTTTATAATAGTCATAGATAAACAAAAACGATTAACGATCGAAATAATTCTTGACAAAACTAAAGAAAATCGTTACCATTCATGACAATAACAAATAAGGTCCCGTTTTTACGCTTTGGGTACGGAACCCTAAAAACGATGGAACACAAACAAACTGCGATCGAAAATCTTTTTCAGTAACAATTTAGTCTAGTCAAGTCTGCTTGTTTTTTCGCAGAAGTGTTGGATCTCGTCTAGATCCAGCTGATCCAGTTTTGCTAGACAGTTGCAATTTTTACAGATGTCTGTAGCTAATAAACCAATCATAAAAATGCAACGATATAGCGATTTATTTTTACTACTGCCGCTATCTAGTGATGGAGTGATAGACTGGTGCCAGTGTTAAAATAAATTTTAACGTTCGCGTTGCGTTGACGGAATGTTTGGTCCAGTGTTCGTTTTATGGTTCCATACCAGACTGTGATAGTGGTATACGGAACCCTTCGTGCGCGAGTCCGACCCGCACTTGACCTGTTTTTATTATTATTCCATGGACTATCAACCTGATAGAAACAGAGCCCAGTTTGTGGGCTCAGTACACTTAATTACCGGTTGGTATAATTTAAAATGTGTACGTACAGAATTAACTAGGTTTTGGCGCTTAAATACTATTGCACTGGCACTCAGCCATTCTTACTTACCTCTGTTTAACTTTAGACCTAATTTTGAGATTAACCTGACCTATATGTATTGTATAATAGACCAAATTCTTTGCATATGATCGCAATCTTCGAGAATTTTCTTTTTCTGTCAGATTGGTTTAGTTAAATGGAGTTTGCAAATTTGTTTTTGGGGACGGTCAAAGGATACATTGAACTTAGATTAAAACAAAAAACTAAAGATACAGTACCTAGTCACGCCAAATGAGACGATAAAACTGCGTCTACCTGACGCACTAGCTTCAGTTGTATGTCGAACCGTTGCCGCGTGAGCACGTGCTGTCTCACTGCGATTATCTTTTTGAAATCCATCAGAATGTCTTGCTCATTTTACAAATGCCTGAATCATTCAATGAAACAAAAAACATTTCACGCGTAATTCAAACAATAAAATTAATTACATTAAAATAATAAAAATACCTTTATTAAAATCAATTTTTAAAGACAAATGTTTTTAAATACTATAATTTTATGAAATGCATGTAGGTGTTTCTAGCTCATTTTTCGAATACGCAATGTTAGAATATACCGTATCTACTCTTGTTTGTTTTCATCTAAGACATTGAACGGCAACGTGTCCCCAGGTACGACAGGCTAGGTGCAATTTTACCCTTCTTACTTATAAACGATGATTAACAGCTGCATAACCAATATAATTTTTGTTTTTTTACTGTGACATGAAGTTTCAAAGTCGAGAGACAGAAACAAACGATTCATAACTTAGTCATCTGTTAATCATCAATTATAAGTAAAAAGGGCAATGTTTAAAATCGGTTTTAGGTACAATTCAATGTTTAAAACCGACACACGAAGAAACTTGAGGACTGCGCTCCTCAAGTTTCTGCGGGTAGACGCTTTGCCTTGAATGATAACTTGTAAAATATAATAAATTCAGATTCGGATTTGAGCAATGAAGTTTTACTTAAGACCGAATAAATACGGTTTTAATCATGCACCTAATATGCTATACAACAAGATACGTTGCTGTGAAGGCGAAGCGTCTCAACTCAATGTATCCTTTGCCCGAAAACAAATGTATGAAGTTGTGCCTTATAAGCTATTGGGTGGTGTATCAATAAATAAATCAATTTAGTAACACGTCCGTTTAATATCAGATCGTACAAGCACTGTCTAACTCTGTACACAATAATGTGGTAGGTACATAACATCCCCTTTTGTTTTTTTTTTTTTTTTTTATATATGCAAAACACATGAGTATATTATCCAAATTTAAATAAAGTAAAAATACGATTTCATACACGGTTACATTGTTACATAGACTAATACAAATCCTAACATTATAGTAACTATAATCACGAGTACAGATTTATAAACATTATTATCTAAGAGATATAGGGTTACACAGTTACACACTATTGTTTCGGTCCGGTTTTACTCGCACTGGTCATCGTTTATTTTAATTATTTTCACTTTTACGCTCACTTTTTTTATATTACTAGGTTATCACTTGCTTCGGTTGAAAGTGGTGGCTAGGCGATCCTTGCTCAACAATAGGCAAGGCCCTTTGAAGCTGAAGTTCTCTACGCAGGTATCGCGCGTACCGGACTTTGCACTTTTTCCAGCCCATGTAGACTACTACTATGAAAGTGATGGTTACTATAAATAGTAGGTAGTACTCGTATCTTAGCAGGATAGACACGTTGTTGTCTGTCTCCCGAGCAGTACCAGAAGCACTGTTACCGGCTCCATTCTGCGCTATGATGATTTTTTCTTCGGTGATTTTACTTTGTGTTTTCCCCATTTTACTGAGCGAAACGTACGACAGGTTTGATAATTCGTCCGAATCTAGACATCTTTGGTGGCTCAGTTGGGCTGTTGTTTATGTTAGCTGGTTCCTTATTAGGTATGTGATTGCATTCCTGAGTCTTGAGTGTAAAGGCTGGCTTCAATCTATCTATACTAACAATTTTCTCCGAGTCCGCCTGCAATATTTTAAAATATTTATTGGTTCTGTCTATTACTTTAAAAGGTCCCAAATATGGTTGAGTTAATGGTTTTGTGACCTTATCGCATCGTACAAAGACATATTGGCATTCTTGTAAGTCTGGGTGAACAAATATTTTGCCTTGATGATTCTCTTTCCTGGGTACCGATGCTAGTTTGGATATCTTTTTACGCAATTCTTGTAAATATTCCTCATAGCTGGAGGTCTCCTCTGGCTTTTGCGGCTGGAAGAAGTCTCCGGGAAGTCTAAGAGGTTCCCCATACACTAACTCGGCGGCACTGATTTGCGTATCGTCTCTCAAACTAGCTCGTAGTCCTAGTAATACTGTTGGTAACTCTGTAACCCAGTGGTCAGTATTTCCTCTACACATCAGGGCTGCTTTTAGCGATCGGTGCCATCTTTCTACTAACCCGTTTGATTGAGGATGATAGGCAGTGGTTCGTATTTTATTTATACCCATCTTCTTTGCTAAGTGCTGAAACAGTTGGGACTCGAATTGTCGGCCTTGATCCGTCGTCAGCCTCGTTGGACATCCAAATCTTGTTATCCATCCCGCATAAATGATATCCGCAATAGTTTCTGCAGTAATATCTTTCACTGGTTGGGCCTCTGGCCAGCCGGTCTTTCTATCTATCATGGTCACAATATACCTAAAACCCTGGCAGTATTGCAAGGGACCGACGATGTCCATATGTAGGTGTTCGAATCGGTCGCTGTGTACAAAAGTTCCGTGCGGTGATGTGGTGTGTCGATCAACCTTGGATTTTTGACAACCCAAACAGGACTTTACCCACGTAGTAACATCTTTGTTCATAGATGTCCAAAAGTACCTATTTTGCATCATCTTTTTTGTAGTGCGCGTCCCCGGATGGCTTGCCTCATGTATAGCGTTGAAACAACAGTAATAACAGTAATAATGAAACGTCAAGGCAAGGCATACAAGAAGGCCCAGGAGCTTGATAGCAGGGGAGTAGGAGAAAAAATTATAAAGGACTTCAGAGAGTCAACACAGGAAGACCAAGAAGGGTCTTCTGGAATGGGACCAGTATTAGAAAAACTGTCAGGTAACATCCACCAGAGCATGGAATGGGTAAAGGCAAATACAGACAATGCTGCTGCTGAATCAGGACAATATGAGTATGAAGTTACTCATGAAGATTCTAACTCAGAAGATCAGAGGACAGAGGTAGAGACAGAGGATGAGATCAAACAAGATCCTCTTGTGATTAAAGATGACGATGATTTTAAAAATAAAATTGCCAATATAAATAAGGTCTTTGGACATAATGATGGATGCTTTGAACTAAATTTCAAATTACCTCTAGACAACAACTTAAATGAATTCCTTAGGTGGGTCTCCAAACAAACAGGTGTGGAATTCACCGGTCAATATATGGAGGGAACAGCAATTGTCACAAGGAAGCGACATGATACACAATCCATTGCTAAATCAGAAGTAACTGAATATACTATGACAGAGTTAAATGCACAAGAGACATTTACAAGTCAAACATCAGAATCAGATTATACAGTAAACAGAACTCCCAAACCAGGTGAAATCCAACTAAGCTCATCAAGTGCATCCATTTTGAAGCAATTGACAACAGGCGTGATGATAAATGCATACAACCCTTCTAAGCCACCTAAGAAGGTGACTTTGAAATCTCTAGGAATTCCTCAAAGGGATGTTTTAGAAATAATTAGGGGAAATCCAGAAATCACTATAAAAGATCTATTAAAACTTGTATTCACCAGACGCGGAACATGGAAGACAATTAGGAGGATGTATGATTTAAACAAAATAATTACACATGATGAAAAATAAACAAAAATCAATCTATGAAAAAAAAAAGAAAAAAAAAAAAAAAAAAAAAAAAAAAGTGCCTTATAAGCTATTGGGTGGTGTATCAATAAATAAATCAATTTAGTAACACGTCCGTTTAATATCAGATCGTACAAGCACTGTCTAACTCTGTACACAATAATGTGGTAGGTACAAAGGCCACTAATAAGTCCAATCCTAACCGAAAAACAAACAAGTAGAATAAAATCTTGTAAAAATACATTATTTGTGAAAATGTCAACTGTCCCGCTATCACGGTTCATGAGAGACAGTCTGGTGACGGACAGACAGACGGACAGCGGAGTCTTAGTAATAGGGCAAGGCATACAAGAAGGCCCAGGAGCTTGATAGCAGGGGAGTAGGAGAAAAAATTATAAAGGACTTCAGAGAGTCAACACAGGAAGACCAAGAAGGGTCTTCTGGAATGGGACCAGTATTAGAAAAACTGTCAGGTAACATCCACCAGAGCATGGAATGGGTAAAGGCAAATACAGACAATGCTGCTGCTGAATCAGGACAATATGAGTATGAAGTTACTCATGAAGATTCTAACTCAGAAGATCAGAGGACAGAGGTAGAGACAGAGGATGAGATCAAACAAGATCCTCTTGTGATTAAAGATGACGATGATTTTAAAAATAAAATTGCCAATATAAATAAGGTCTTTGGACATAATGATGGATGCTTTGAACTAAACTTCAAATTACCTCTAGACAACAACTTAAATGAATTCCTTAGGTGGGTCTCCAAACAAACAGGTGTGGAATTCACCGGTCAATATATGGAGGGAACAGCAATTGTCACAAGGAAGCGACATGATACACAATCCATTGCTAAATCAGAAGTAACTGAATATACTATGACAGAGTTAAATGCACAAGAGACATTTACAAGTCAAACATCAGAATCAGATTATACAGTAAACAGAACTCCCAAACCAGGTGAAATCCAACTAAGCTCATCAAGTGCATCCATTTTGAAGCAATTGACAACAGGCGTGATGATAAATGCATACAACCCTTCTAAGCCACCTAAGAAGGTGACTTTGAAATCTCTAGGAATTCCTCAAAGGGATGTTTTAGAAATAATTAGGGGAAATCCAGAAATCACTATAAAAGATCTATTAAAACTTGTATTCACCAGACGCGGAACATGGAAGACAATTAGGAGGATGTATGATTTAAACAAAATAATTACACATGATGAAAAATAAACAAAAATCAATCTATGAAAAAAAAAAAAAAAAAAAAAAAAAAAAAAAACTGTGCCTTATAAGCTATTGGGTGGTGTATCATTAAATAAATCAATTTAGTAACACGTCCGTTTAATATCAGATCGTACAAGCACTGTCTAACTCTGTACACAATAATGTGGTAGGTACAAAGGCCACTAATAAGTCCAATCCTAACCGAAAAACAAACAAGTAGAATAAAATCTTGTAAAAATACATTATTTGTGAAAATGTCAACTGTCCCGCTATCACGGTTCATGAGAGACAGTCTGGTGACGGACAGACAGACGGACAGCGGAGTCTTAGTAATAGGGCAAGGCATACAAGAAGGCCCAGGAGCTTGATAGCAGGGGAGTAGGAGAAAAAATTATAAAGGACTTCAGAGAGTCAACACAGGAAGACCAAGAAGGGTCTTCTGGAATGGGACCAGTATTAGAAAAACTGTCAGGTAACATCCACCAGAGCATGGAATGGGTAAAGGCAAATACAGACAATGCTGCTGCTGAATCAGGACAATATGAGTATGAAGTTACTCATGACGATTCTAACTCAGAAGATCAGAGGACAGAGGTAGAGACAGAGGATGAGATCAAACAAGATCCTCTTGTGATTAAAGATGACGATGATTTTAAAAATAAAATTGCCAATATAAATAAGGTCTTTGGACATAATGATGGATGCTTTGAACTAAATTTCAAATTACCTCTAGACAACAACTTAAATGAATTCCATAGGTGGGTCTCCAAACAAACAGGTGTGGAATTCACCGGTCAATATATGGAGGGAACAGCAATTGTCACAAGGAAGCGACATGATACACAATCCATTGCTAAATCAGAAGTAACTGAATATACTATGACAGAGTTAAATGCACAAGAGACATTTACAAGTCAAACATCAGAATCAGATTATACAGTAAACAGAACTCCCAAACCAGGTGAAATCCAACTAAGCTCATCAAGTGCATGCATTTTGAAGCAATTGACAACAGGCGTGATGATAAATGCATACAACCCTTCTAAGCCACCTAAGAAGGTGACTTTGAAATCTCTAGGAATTCCTCAAAGGGATGTTTTAGAAATAATTAGGGGAAATCCAGAAATCACTATAAAAGATCTATTAAAACTTGTATTCACCAGACGCGGAACATGGAAGACAATTAGGAGGATGTATGATTTAAACAAAATAATTACACATGATGAAAAATAAACAAAAATCAATCTATGAAAAAAAAAAGAAAAAAAAAAAAAAAAAAAAAAAAAAAAGTGCCTTATAAGCTATTGGGTGGTGTATCAATAAATAAATCAATTTAGTAACACGTCCGTTTAATATCAGATCGTACAAGCACTGTCTAACTCTGTACACAATAATGTGGTAGGTACAAAGGCCACTAATAAGTCCAATCCTAACCGAAAAACAAACAAGTAGAATAAAATCTTGTAAAAATACATTATTTGTGAAAATGTCAACTGTCCCGCTATCACGGTTCATGAGAGACAGTCTGGTGACGGACAGACAGACGGACAGCGGAGTCTTAGTAATAGGGCAAGGCATACAAGAAGGCCCAGGAGCTTGATAGCAGGGGAGTAGGAGAAAAAATTATAAAGGACTTCAGAGAGTCAACACAGGAAGACCAAGAAGGGTCTTCTGGAATGGGACCAGTATTAGAAAAACTGTCAGGTAACATCCACCAGAGCATGGAATGGGTAAAGGCAAATACAGACAATGCTGCTGCTGAATCAGGACAATATGAGTATGAAGTTACTCATGAAGATTCTAACTCAGAAGATCAGAGGACAGAGGTAGAGACAGAGGATGAGATCAAACAAGATCCTCTTGTGATTAAAGATGACGATGATTTTAAAAATAAAATTGCCAATATAAATAAGGTCTTTGGACATAATGATGGATGCTTTGAACTAAACTTCAAATTACCTCTAGACAACAACTTAAATGAATTCCTTAGGTGGGTCTCCAAACAAACAGGTGTGGAATTCACCGGTCAATATATGGAGGGAACAGCAATTGTCACAAGGAAGCGACATGATACACAATCCATTGCTAAATCAGAAGTAACTGAATATACTATGACAGAGTTAAATGCACAAGAGACATTTACAAGTCAAACATCAGAATCAGATTATACAGTAAACAGAACTCCCAAACCAGGTGAAATCCAACTAAGCTCATCAAGTGCATCCATTTTGAAGCAATTGACAACAGGCGTGATGATAAATGCATACAACCCTTCTAAGCCACCTAAGAAGGTGACTTTGAAATCTCTAGGAATTCCTCAAAGGGATGTTTTAGAAATAATTAGGGGAAATCCAGAAATCACTATAAAAGATCTATTAAAACTTGTATTCACCAGACGCGGAACATGGAAGACAATTAGGAGGATGTATGATTTAAACAAAATAATTACACATGATGAAAAATAAACAAAAATCAATCTATGAAAAAAAAAAAAAAAAAAAAAAAAAAAAAAAAAAACTGTGCCTTATAAGCTATTGGGTGGTGTATCATTAAATAAATCAATTTAGTAACACGTCCGTTTAATATCAGATCGTACAAGCACTGTCTAACTCTGTACACAATAATGTGGTAGGTACAAAGGCCACTAATAAGTCCAATCCTAACCGAAAAACAAACAAGTAGAATAAAATCTTGTAAAAATACATTATTTGTGAAAATGTCAACTGTCCCGCTATCACGGTTCATGAGAGACAGTCTGGTGACGGACAGACAGACGGACAGCGGAGTCTTAGTAATAGGGCAAGGCATACAAGAAGGCCCAGGAGCTTGATAGCAGGGGAGTAGGAGAAAAAATTATAAAGGACTTCAGAGAGTCAACACAGGAAGACCAAGAAGGGTCTTCTGGAATGGGACCAGTATTAGAAAAACTGTCAGGTAACATCCACCAGAGCATGGAATGGGTAAAGGCAAATACAGACAATGCTGCTGCTGAATCAGGACAATATGAGTATGAAGTTACTCATGACGATTCTAACTCAGAAGATCAGAGGACAGAGGTAGAGACAGAGGATGAGATCAAACAAGATCCTCTTGTGATTAAAGATGACGATGATTTTAAAAATAAAATTGCCAATATAAATAAGGTCTTTGGACATAATGATGGATGCTTTGAACTAAATTTCAAATTACCTCTAGACAACAACTTAAATGAATTCCATAGGTGGGTCTCCAAACAAACAGGTGTGGAATTCACCGGTCAATATATGGAGGGAACAGCAATTGTCACAAGGAAGCGACATGATACACAATCCATTGCTAAATCAGAAGTAACTGAATATACTATGACAGAGTTAAATGCACAAGAGACATTTACAAGTCAAACATCAGAATCAGATTATACAGTAAACAGAACTCCCAAACCAGGTGAAATCCAACTAAGCTCATCAAGTGCATCCATTTTGAAGCAATTGACAACAGGCGTGATGATAAATGCATACAACCCTTCTAAGCCACCTAAGAAGGTGACTTTGAAATCTCTAGGAATTCCTCAAAGGGATGTTTTAGAAATAATTAGGGGAAATCCAGAAATCACTATAAAAGATCTATTAAAACTTGTATTCACCAGACGCGGAACATGGAAGACAATTAGGAGGATGTATGATTTAAACAAAATAATTACACATGATGAAAAATAAACAAAAATCAATCTATGAAAAAAAAAAGAAAAAAAAAAAAAAAAAAAAAAAAAAAAAGTGCCTTATAAGCTATTGGGTGGTGTATCAATAAATAAATCAATTTAGTAACACGTCCGTTTAATATCAGATCGTACAAGCACTGTCTAACTCTGTACACAATAATGTGGTAGGTACAAAGGCCACTAATAAGTCCAATCCTAACCGAAAAACAAACAAGTAGAATAAAATCTTGTAAAAATACATTATTTGTGAAAATGTCAACTGTCCCGCTATCACGGTTCATGAGAGACAGTCTGGTGACGGACAGACAGACGGACAGCGGAGTCTTAGTAATAGGGCAAGGCATACAAGAAGGCCCAGGAGCTTGATAGCAGGGGAGTAGGAGAAAAAATTATAAAGGACTTCAGAGAGTCAACACAGGAAGACCAAGAAGGGTCTTCTGGAATGGGACCAGTATTAGAAAAACTGTCAGGTAACATCCACCAGAGCATGGAATGGGTAAAGGCAAATACAGACAATGCTGCTGCTGAATCAGGACAATATGAGTATGAAGTTACTCATGAAGATTCTAACTCAGAAGATCAGAGGACAGAGGTAGAGACAGAGGATGAGATCAAACAAGATCCTCTTGTGATTAAAGATGACGATGATTTTAAAAATAAAATTGCCAATATAAATAAGGTCTTTGGACATAATGATGGATGCTTTGAACTAAACTTCAAATTACCTCTAGACAACAACTTAAATGAATTCCTTAGGTGGGTCTCCAAACAAACAGGTGTGGAATTCACCGGTCAATATATGGAGGGAACAGCAATTGTCACAAGGAAGCGACATGATACACAATCCATTGCTAAATCAGAAGTAACTGAATATACTATGACAGAGTTAAATGCACAAGAGACATTTACAAGTCAAACATCAGAATCAGATTATACAGTAAACAGAACTCCCAAACCAGGTGAAATCCAACTAAGCTCATCAAGTGCATCCATTTTGAAGCAATTGACAACAGGCGTGATGATAAATGCATACAACCCTTCTAAGCCACCTAAGAAGGTGACTTTGAAATCTCTAGGAATTCCTCAAAGGGATGTTTTAGAAATAATTAGGGGAAATCCAGAAATCACTATAAAAGATCTATTAAAACTTGTATTCACCAGACGCGGAACATGGAAGACAATTAGGAGGATGTATGATTTAAACAAAATAATTACACATGATGAAAAATAAACAAAAATCAATCTATGAAAAAAAAAAAAAAAAAAAAAAAAAAAAAAAAAAACTGTGCCTTATAAGCTATTGGGTGGTGTATCATTAAATAAATCAATTTAGTAACACGTCCGTTTAATATCAGATCGTACAAGCACTGTCTAACTCTGTACACAATAATGTGGTAGGTACAAAGGCCACTAATAAGTCCAATCCTAACCGAAAAACAAACAAGTAGAATAAAATCTTGTAAAAATACATTATTTGTGAAAATGTCAACTGTCCCGCTATCACGGTTCATGAGAGACAGTCTGGTGACGGACAGACAGACGGACAGCGGAGTCTTAGTAATAGGGCAAGGCATACAAGAAGGCCCAGGAGCTTGATAGCAGGGGAGTAGGAGAAAAAATTATAAAGGACTTCAGAGAGTCAACACAGGAAGACCAAGAAGGGTCTTCTGGAATGGGACCAGTATTAGAAAAACTGTCAGGTAACATCCACCAGAGCATGGAATGGGTAAAGGCAAATACAGACAATGCTGCTGCTGAATCAGGACAATATGAGTATGAAGTTACTCATGACGATTCTAACTCAGAAGATCAGAGGACAGAGGTAGAGACAGAGGATGAGATCAAACAAGATCCTCTTGTGATTAAAGATGACGATGATTTTAAAAATAAAATTGCCAATATAAATAAGGTCTTTGGACATAATGATGGATGCTTTGAACTAAATTTCAAATTACCTCTAGACAACAACTTAAATGAATTCCATAGGTGGGTCTCCAAACAAACAGGTGTGGAATTCACCGGTCAATATATGGAGGGAACAGCAATTGTCACAAGGAAGCGACATGATACACAATCCATTGCTAAATCAGAAGTAACTGAATATACTATGACAGAGTTAAATGCACAAGAGACATTTACAAGTCAAACATCAGAATCAGATTATACAGTAAACAGAACTCCCAAACCAGGTGAAATCCAACTAAGCTCATCAAGTGCATCCATTTTGAAGCAATTGACAACAGGCGTGATGATAAATGCATACAACCCTTCTAAGCCACCTAAGAAGGTGACTTTGAAATCTCTAGGAATTCCTCAAAGGGATGTTTTAGAAATAATTAGGGGAAATCCAGAAATCACTATAAAAGATCTATTAAAACTTGTATTCACCAGACGCGGAACATGGAAGACAATTAGGAGGATGTATGATTTAAACAAAATAATTACACATGATGAAAAATAAACAAAAATCAATCTATGAAAAAAAAAAAAAAAAAAAAAAAAAAAAAAAAAAAAAAGTGCCTTATAAGCTATTGGGTGGTGTATCAATAAATAAATCAATTTAGTAACACGTCCGTTTAATATCAGATCGTACAAGCACTGTCTAACTCTGTACACAATAATGTGGTAGGTACAAAGGCCACTAATAAGTCCAATCCTAACCGAAAAACAAACAAGTAGAATAAAATCTTGTAAAAATACATTATTTGTGAAAATGTCAACTGTCCCGCTATCACGGTTCATGAGAGACAGTCTGGTGACGGACAGACAGACGGACAGCGGAGTCTTAGTAATAGGGTTTTAAAGTTGGGTACGGAACAGCAAAAATATAGAGGAATGCGCGATTGCCGATTATTTTGTTCTAACAAACAACCGAAGTACAAAATATAATTAAATTTTTAATTTGCCACGGTTTTACATTTTTTATAAATAGATATAAACAAAGTATAATTAGTTTTTAAAAATACGAGTATTCACATTAAGTAACTTGTTTTACTGTTCAAATGATTATACAACTTACATATAAGAACCAAAATAACATATTAAGTAATGACAAACACATTTATTGAAAGAGTAATGTGAATGCTAGAATAATGTACCTACTATGAGGAAAGAATAAATAATGAATATACATGACTAATTGATGAAAAGGCGATGAACTAGTTTGTGCCAGTACATAGCTTAGAGTGTGAAACTAGCGTCAACAATTGTGAGTTATCATAAAACACCACTAGGTTGTCTGAAAGCGAGCGGGAGCTCGTCGTGGCTCAACTTCCTTTGTGACTCACAATTAGTTCTGTTCTCGACACCTATTCATTTCCCGCTATTGTCTCGATCTGTCCGCTTTCCTCATCACTTTCGAAATAATTTAATCTGCGTGTGGAATGCCTATTTAAAAAATATTTATTAATAGTTCCTCAAACGGTACAAAAGTGTAAATTTAAGTAGATAATTCCACCGCGCCGGTCGCCACAAATTCGTGAATATTGAACGATTTCGTATTCTCGTTAGTCTTATCACTAACAACATTTTTCGTCTGTGAAATAATGCGTCAAAGACTGTTTTTTCTTTTCTTTTAAGGGCATAGTTAGACGTATGATACTGCTTAACCTCACAACTCCTTAGGAACCCCTGTGCGCACGTTCGCCCCGCAATGTTGGCTGTATGTTGTTCAACAACAGTCAGTCATGGACACTTGAGTTTCATTACTAATAAATCAAATAATAATATATGTAGTTTAGTTATCGTTTAGGAACATTTTCGTTGTTATTTTAATACCCAATTTGTTTGTTTTACCAGCGCCGACCATTGTAAATGGTTCTACGGAGTTTTTAGACGAGTACTACCGTACTGATACACCGCCATCGTCGCGTAAGAAGCGCAATTCCTCGATGCGGGTATCTGTGGGGTTAGCATGCGGTGCACTCGTCGGCGGCGGTGCTTTCGTCGCCTTCACTGCTGTTCTCCTCACTAAAAAGACCAGAAGGAGGATCCCCAACATGCTAAAGAAGCCATTCTGTCCATCTTTGAGGAACAATTCGAACGCTCGAAACAATCGTCGAGCACCAAGACTCGCATTAGCCCTGGCTAATTGCCCACCAATTCATATGCTACGGTAAGTAAAGTTTTAATGCTAATGGAAAAATAGGTATTTTAAGTTTGATTAGTCAATTATAAATTACTTAGCACCAAAAAAGTTCACAAGTTTTATTGAGAGTTTGTAACTTTTAAAACGTGTCAACTGTTTTAGTTATAAAAGTTTCTTAGAGCCAAATTCTGTTAGTTAAGTTAGGTTAAAGTACTATTAGCTACAGGAGAAAAATAACAACCAATTTTTAAAAGCTTCCATTTAACGATACATACGATATATACGAGCTAAACTTAAAATCCATGTTGGGTTCATCGAAAATTGTTAACGTTAACGGAAACAATGTCATCTATATCCATACACAATTTTATTTAACAACATTCCGTCATGAAATTATCAACAATTTTTGATGAACCCAACATGGATTCCATGTTTAGCTCGTATCTACCCCTTAACTTGTTATGTACTGTATTGTTGGCAAAATAAAACAGACAACATGAAAACACTCTTTCGAACCCAAGAGTTTGGTATACCTGCAATGTCTTTTCTTACATAAAAGTTAAATATCAAAAATTAAACTGTCAAAAAATAACATAATAAGAATTACATAATGTGTTCAGATTTTGTCGTAGTTTTCAAGTCCTTTACAACAACGCATTTCAAAGGATATTAGTTTCCTTCTTATTTATAAATACAAAACTCACAAGCACTTTCGACATAAAAGGCTCACTCGTATTGCTTATGAATTGTTTATCAGCAAACGGATCGAGTAAGTAACTGGGCCTTGGAAAAAAAATGTAATTGAATTTTCGCGGTTTGAAGAAACCTTTTTTAAATATGAATGTACGTATGAGCGATCGATATGAGAGGGAGCACTTCGACGGTAAACATAGCTTTCATTGTTTTGTATTTTTCGTACGCATCTTTACTTACAGACAGTATAATGTACATAAGTTCATAAATTATGTACTTAATATAGCTTTCTAAAAATGAGAAACTTAGCACCTATAGGGCAATTTATCTGAGAATACTTACTGTACAATTTGGTCACAGGTAGGTAGGTATTACTCAAAAGGCAAACGAGAATGTTTTCGAAACGTTATGTGTACTACTTATGAAGAATTAAAAACTATAACAGTTTCTTATAAACACAGATAGATAATCGATTGTAATACTTTGGAAGTTTATTTATATTTATTTATTTGTACATTTTAAGGAAACCAACAGTTATCAATACATACATACATACATACATACATGTTATATTTAAGAACTTAAACATGTTTGATAATTTATATTCACATCACAATTTAAGAGGAGTATCAACGCCAACGACCTTGAAACTGAAAATCCCTGTTGGGCTCATCGAAAATTGTTGATTATTTCATGACGGAATGTCGTAGAACTTTTTTTGTGCACAGATTGTAGGTGAAATTGTTTCCTACATTTTGGTGTAGTTTTAAGACAAGAACCTCCTATTCGTGCAGAGCCTATCCAAATTTTAGACAAAAAATGTCTGATTTGGCTAAAATGTCGATTGGCTTCAATACGTTTCGACATATTTGTATGGAAACTGCACTAAAATATGGGAAACAATGTCGCCTACAATCTGTACACAAAAAAAAGTTCTACGACATTCCGTCATGAAATAATCAACAATTTTCGATGCGCCCGACATGGATTTTCAGTTTTTCAGAATAGGGCCCTTAATGATAAAAAGCTCAGATATTTCGGCCAATACGCTGCGACATAATAATATAATAAAGTCTTAGTGTGTATTCAGATAGAAAGCTAGTTACCAGCGCTCGTCTATACAACGCACTTGCGTGTTTTTAAGATTGCTTGTAAGCGCTGTTGTTTACGCCATGCAGGTGCATTTGTAGACCAACCCTGGTAACCAGCTTTCCATGCTCTTAGACAGGTATGTTAACGATTACGTATATATTTTTATATAGACCGGCTGTAGTTGACGAAGACTACAGGGAGCCCTACAACATCTGGAGGGAGACTTTGGGCCGCCGAGACAAACGAGAGGCCCATGACCAGAATGAATACAATGGTAAGCATACTGTCCAAATAACTCTTCCATTGAAATAAGTAGGCGATCAATTACACAAATTAATAAGTCGAAAGACCACTGTGTCTTGTGCTGTTAATACCCACAAGAAATATAAAAAGAGGAGTGATTGCCGACAAGTAATTGCATTGCAGAACAGCCGTTGGATAATATGTTTTTATATTATTACTAAACTTACAATACAATTAAATTGTTGAACGACATCTTAGGAACAAAAACACCATTTTAGGATTATTGTGTAAGTTGATAACGTGTAACTGCCACTTTCTATCTGTAAAACTGTGTATGTTTTTGCAAACGTAACCTTTGCATGGATTGCACCAATAGCACTGCTTTTTATGAAAGAGTTAAAACCAAACTCAAATACGCGTACAGTTCGAGAGATCACCCAACAGCAAACAGAGAGTTTAATAACATCGTTAAGCCTCGGCCAATGATAAATAACAGCAACAATGAATAAACTACTTTAGGCTGTTTTTTGCCAACAAGGGAGCGTCCCTAATGCGGTTGGCGACGTACAATTTACACCGGTTTAGACGATCCAAAGGGAGTTTTTAGTATTTGTACAAATATAATAATAGGTACCTCAAAATAAAAAGGGGCACGAAGTTTTTTGCTGTTTCCCAAAAACAGACAAATGTTCATAATGTATATTTCAAATTTTATTTTCAATTAAGTGCATTTGCATATAACTAAGCCAGTGACGAAATAAGTTTCGTGTTGAACGTGTTCAATTTACTATTCATATATCAAAAAAAAATACAAATTTTTAAGTAACCGCGGTTTAGACTTCATTTTTTCGCAGATCTCGTAAAATATTAAAAAAACCGCCCAAGTACGAGTCTGACACGCGCACAAAGGGTTCCGTTATTACAAAAACACGCGTTTTTGTGTGTGGGAGCCCCAATTCAATATTTATTTTATTTTGTTTTAGTATTTGTTGACATTATTTAAACATTTTTGAAAATGACTACTGACTACCTATCACGGTTAATGAGATAAATCTGGTGACAGACCGACGGACAGACAGACAACGGAGACTCAGTAATAGGGTTCTTTTTTTACCCTTTGGGTACGGAACCCTAAAAGTTAGTTCAGTACCGACCTAATTTTTACTAGGATTCATTTAACTAAGTTACTGTTGCTTTTTATTCTTCTTTATTATAAATATAAGTTCAGTTCAGTAGTTTGTGGTTTTTGTCATTCAGTGACAATAAAGGTAGTTGTGTAAAAATAGAATATCTGTTTCAAAGGAAAAAAATAATGTAATTTCCTATAATGGATTTCCGATTCCCAAACAAAGAAGTTGTTTGACTAGACGCGTAGAACAATTCTATTCGATTGGTGATTTCAATCACACCAAGTTCTTTAACTAGCTGTGTCTCGCGGTTTTACCCGCATATGTCCAGATTCCGTAAAATCTAAAATTATTTCTTATCGGATGCCTTCAGTACATAAAGAACACACTCTCCAAATTTCTGCCCTCTACTATCAGCGGTTTAGGCTGTGCGATGATAAGTCAGTCAGTCATGACAGGACAAAGCCTTTTAAAGATATAGATTTAGAAAACAAGAAATTGTTGTTACAAAAACGAAAAACAGCCGGGGCACATAAAAGCTAATTACGCTTTATAACATTACGCCGTTTCACCCTCACGTGCACTCCATTTCCCCTGTTTTCGTTTCTTTCACAATATTTTATTACACAAGATAAAGGTACCCTCTATTAAAACTTAGGGTTTCCCCATTATAAGGGTAGTTGTAGTTACGAAAGTCATAAACACATTACTTTTAACAGCGACCCTTAACAATCATTTTACACTTAAAAGTGCGTATTAAAATTTGGCTAGTTATAATATAGGTAGGTAGAAGATAACCACTAGGTCAGTAGAAACACAATTTTTAATAAAATCTTTATTGTTAATCTTAAGGTTGGGCATTTTTAGGGTTCCGTACCCAAGGGTGAAAAATGGGATCCTATTAATGAGACTTCGCTGTCTGTCTGTCACCAGGCCGTATCTCATGAACCGTGATAGCTAGACAGTTGACATTTTCACAGATCATGTATTTCTGTAGCCGCTATAACAACAAAAACTAAGTAAAACAAATATTGAATATTATCGCATACAATAAGCGTGATTTTTACATTTCAAACAAAACGAAATTGCGATTTATTTTACCACTGACGCCATCTAGTGGCGACAACCGTAAAAATAAATGCTTAAATTTCGTTACTTTGTCAAGTATATTGTATAGATAATGGTAGAGAAACCCTTTGTGCGCGAGTCCCACTCACACTAGGCCGGTTGTACCTACTCGTAGTAACAAATGATTACCATGATCAATTGACCATAAATAGAGTTTACATAAGAGTAACGGTAGTGGTTCATTAAACATTGGTGCACGCTCGGCTTTGCTAGTTCCCATCAACTCACAAAGGAGATGTGAACCTTTGTTATGCAATTTTATTCTGCAGAGTAAGTGAAATGTGGAGGTTACTCAATTCCTACCTACAATCGCATTATTTAATATTTTAGAATACTTTATGTGCGCGTTTTTTTTTACTAAAAATCCAATGAAATTCTAGGGATATCTTGGGATAGTACCCGCCCAAAAACCTATATTTTTCACTGATAGACTTACAAATAAACTAAATAAGCTCCATAGTTCTAAGCACGTACAACAACGATACAGATTGTAAGATATTACGTGCAGAATATACATCCTACTAAATATACTTTTAACTAAATATTCGGGTCTACGACTACGAAGCAGAACGCGACCGAAAAATGTGTATGAAATTCGGTCTACAACTAATTCCTTCTTCGCTTTTTACTTGCGAACAGTTATTCTAGTTAGCTAGTCTGCCGAGCTGAAGTAGACCACTCGACTGCACTCGTTAGCATCCAAAGTGCACTCGCCCTAGGACTGTTACTTTCCCCGTTCCAGCTGCTTTAGCTCGCCTCTAACGAATACTTGGAAACGATACCGCCTAATGATTTCCTTAACTACCTCTCCGGAATTAAATATTTCCCGAGCCGCATTCCAACAGAAAATATAATGACCTAAGGGTGCCGCTTTTATTTCGAGACTCGTTTTCGTAATTCTGAGGTTTACACCGATAAGAACGTTCTAAAATTGTGAGTCGTTAATATTTAAAACTAATATTCGCTCCGAGGTGGACTACGTTAAAAAAAGAATTGAGATAGTAAGCGTGCTCGTTACGGCGTCCGGACGTCCGGTCGGAAAGGCGGCTATTGTTCAGGGCCATATTGAAGAGATGATGCCTCCAAGCGCAGGATAATGGGCCCCTTAGGCCGATGTGAAGGCGCTAAAGAATATAGTGAACAGGTTTTTGGGCGAGAGTACGCCTTCTTTATAACAGTATCCTGTTACTTTATATATCTTACATGAATGGAGTTATTACACGCTAATAATTTTGCATGTCTCTATTGTTTGAAGTTTGTAGGTAACTAGCTAACAATTTGGTTTGGAAAATAATATTCTAGGGTTTATGATATTTACAATTTTAATTAAACTCGTGCCTACGGAGCTATGTAATTAAGACCATATTCGTTTTTATTGTGCTTTCGCGTCTTTAATTAAAGAAAAATACTTAAATAAGGGTTTCTTTTCTTATATTCTTTCGAGATGCGGCACCCTATAACGACTGTCAACATAGACTATAATTTATCTTTTCGGTATGACCGAAACCACAAGTTTTTTTTAAATGATTGAGTTATCTGCATTATAATCCATTGCAATACTCAATATAGGGTATAAATGTATATTATTATCATTGTGCGGGCTATTTAAGATTCCGCATCGACCAGTTACGGTCTATTGTGTCAGCCATTTTCATTACTAATTCCCTTTGAGTCCAGAAACTTTCAGATTCTTTGGGCTGTAATGATGTGTACCTTATCTCATTAGTTAGGCAGAAAGTCACCACGGGAGCCTACTTCAAATTCAAACAAAAAAAAAACAAAATGTCCTATGCCATCAAACCGTGGTGAGTCCTAGGACATGTCGGTTTCCTCACGATGTTTTCTTTTACCGTAAGAGCGATGCTCATAGCGATTAAGTATATTTTTTCTTAAAGAAACATACATCGGTGCAAAAGACCACCACCGTTATTTTTTGCTAAATTTATACGTTTTTATACAAGTATTAATCCAATCAAAATCCTTGTTACCAGAAATTTGCGAGGATCCTGAATTCCCTCGCCCATACATGATGAAGCGTACAGACCCCCACGAGAGTTTCTACGCAGCCACCGATATCATCCACCACGTAAGTACCTATATTGTAATAGGCCTGCAATATAACCAGATAGTTACGATACAGTCGGCTAAACCCAATCAAATTCTACGTACCCACGTGTGAATTTAGACCGAGCCTTAATGGCTTCATACATAGCAATATTGTAATATATTTATCTACACCGACGTTTTTTTAACAGACATAATGGACATGTTTATAAACTGCTTATTATCATAAGTTGCATAAGAAATTTGGAGCAAGGATATTAATTTAAGATAACTAATTCAAACTTCTGCTTACCTACATATCTTCTTAATCTAGTACTTCTTCTTTATCTTTTCGTGTAGCGGTGTGACTCACCTAGTGTTAGAGTAGGTAGCCCTAATGCCTCTAACTTGAACTTACGATTGGCAAACTGCTTCACGTACAGGTAATATCGGCAGGTGCAGCTAGACCAATTAACTCCTTATTTAAGACTACGAACTTACATAGAATATTATAGTTCTTCTGACGAATAAAATCCCCTTTCAAAAAATTCGTACCATAAAACACTTACTACTACCCACTCTACTACCCTACCCTACCCTACGACTTCTACCCTACCCTAATACTACCCTACCTTACTACTACCCTATCCTACTACCACTCTTTAAAAAAGTATCATTCTCCTAGTTCTAAGCTACCTCCCCAACCATTTTCAGCAAAATCGGTTCAGCCGTTCTTCAGTTATAAATAGTGTAACAAACACGACTTCCTTATATATTTATAAGATTTGTGCTGAAAAGCTATTACTGACAAACAAGATTGTATGTAGGTTCAAAAAGAAGGCCGAAGTTTTGAATCAAAGTTGTAAATAATGCATTCAAACTCGTCTCGGTCGCGAAGTTTGTACAATCGAGGGGTAACGTATTGGTTTCGTTCATAGTTGGCCGGTTTTCGGTCCTAGTTAGCAGAAGTTGCAGGTTTGGAGGACACAGCTTATATTACAATGTGACCTCTAGCGACCAAGGACGTCCGAGCTGTGTCATTAGGTACCGACATGCGACAAAGACCGCAACGCACGTAATAGACAGGTCGGCCCACACTATCACCCCTATTGTAAGGTACGCTTTTGTTTGTCGAGCTCCAGGGAATTTAAACGGGAGTTTGCTTTTGAAGCCTTTGAGATTAAGTACGGGCTTTGCTTTAACACAATTGGAGTCTATCTCACTTGATGACACCTGATATCATCTAATTTTCAGCTCACCATGCGGATGTTAAAATTTACTTAATTTTGATATGCGATAAACCGTTTAAACCTTATGATGCTGAAGTTGAAATCGCAAGTAACACGTGTACGTTTTAAGCGGTCAAAGAGTTAAAAAAGTAACTTGCATAATTGGAAATTTAAATTTCGTTCTAGGACTTCAGGTTCATCCAAAGGTTGGAAGAGATCGCTTAAAGCGATAAGGCCATCTAGCTTTAAGTTGTGTATGTTTTTCTTTGTAATGTATTTTAAATATAGTGTGTACCTACTGTACAATAAAGAATTTATTCATTCATTCATTCATTAAAATCTTTCGACATTGAAATGTTCACTAACTGTTGCGGTGATATTGCTTAGCTGAGGTCAAGGTAATATGCATATCAAAATGGTTGCTTTAAGATTAAACAATTCACAAAGCTGACATTATTGTATAATGAATGCACTTTAAATAGAATCACAAATTACTGCTAGGATACGGCACACGTGCAAATCTCATTGCAAACGTAGTGTAACGACGTGCCTACAGCTGTCACTAAGTCTAGACGGGATCAAAAGATTTAAAAGGAATTCACGTAAGGCAAAACAAACATTTTGTAAAGCTGTATTAGAATCTGTTCTACCGAATCGAAGTGTACATTAATGTAGATCAACAAAGAACAATATTATAATAATTACTTAACAGAAAAATAATCACTAAGAATAAGTAAGTCACGTTTCGTTGTAAATTGAAAATCTCCGTTTTTAACAAGATTCAGTAAAACTAAGTATAGAAGTATTGAATTGTAGAATGCCTTCTACTACAAATATTTACAAGGAAAAATTTATAATCTAAATCTTCGCGTGTCGGGGTTCGAACCCGTGCCCCTCGCTTACTGGCCGTGTGCGTTAACCATTACTCTACACAACCAAAAGTCAAATTCATTTTTGTTTCTATTATAGAAGTAAACGAATCGTGTAAAAAGTGTATTGATAAAAAAAACCTAATTACAACAAGGTTAAGACAGACAACAAGACAGAATCCAACGGTTCGAATTTAGTCGCGGGAGGATTTTAGTTACTGCATAGTGCATACAACATATTTCTACATAATAATATTACTATAGGATCCATTTTATACCGTTATCATTCTTTAATTCGACAAACAAAACGAATATTAATCATTAATTAATACCTAATAAAAAGTAGAGAGAACTCAACTTTGTTTATTTATTGACTATATATTAAAATTATTCAACGTAGAGCGATAAGTGTGTTTTATTAATTCACGGCGTACCAAGTTCTCGGCCGTTGATTTCCCAGAGGGTCTGCGCAACGATCACTATCCTACGCCAGAGTGCGTAAAACATACCAATTGCAAGTTAATTCTTAATGAGCGTCATTGTTCGTGCCGTTAATATTAATTGGATTTTTTTCACAATGGCTCCTATTGACAGTTAATCTGCTTGCCTAATACAATATACTTCGTATCAAATCAATAAAACATTGTAACAGGTGGATCCACTTAGAAATTAAACTCATTTTTCGGTTTTAATCCCATGGCGTTTATTACTTGTAGAATTGTTTCAATGCTCAACGTTTTGAGACTTTTACAGGTCTCTTCTTCAGGATTGATTATTCAGGTTCGTCAATCCTGAAAAGGAGACCTGTTAAGGTCTCAAAACGTTAAGCATTAAAACAATGCTAGAAGTAATAAACACTACGCGATTAAGAGGACAGTCTACCTACTCTTTCTTCATACAAACGTATTCGACTGTTTCCTCCCTGGATAAAGATATTAGAGCAAAATATATGTTTATTTTCTATTTTAAGTGCTTAAGCCTGCACTAGGCTTTCATACAAATATTTTAAAGAAACAATACTTCTGCAAAAACACAACGCACGACGCCGGTAGACTAATTGTTTCAAGTCGTGCTCTCGGTTTAAGTAAGATGCGGGTTCAAATCCAGCCCTGCGTCTATCGTGCGTTGTGTTTTTGCAGAAGTATTGTTTGTTTAAAATATGTTGATGATATAAAACCTATACCTATATGTCATGACCATGCCCCTACGTTTTAATATTTTCATTTTCTAATTATAATAGACATAAAATTCTGAAAAACTAGAAATTGAAAATTACGAAATGAAAATAATTAAAACGGAGAGGCATGGTCATGGCTGATATAACACTATGGCATTTACCTTTTTTTTGTATCTTTTAATATCTTCATCCAGGGAGGAAACAGTTGTAAAGTTGTATGGAGAAAAGAGTAGGTAGACTGCCCCCTTAAAACCGAAAAATAAGTTCAATTTATGTTTAATTTTTTAATCAAAACTAAACTTGTTTTAAATTCCTGATTAATATCGTCTTCTTTTCATTTTTTAATCTGCATTTGGCTAAAGAAATGTTTATTTCTATATTATTTGTTGTCACTTTATCTGTAGTCATCGCGAATAGTATTCATATGTTTACGTATAATACAAAGTCGCATGAAAAAGTGGGCACACCAAAAAAAGGCAAACGAAATCTGAGGTTAATCGTAAGTGCACGTACACACTAAAATCACTGAACGAAATCCTCACAACATCAACGATTTCGGCGAAAACGCAAACGTTTCAATGTTTATACCGTTAACCTGTACATTGTACAATCAATTTGCGTTGACGCATTGGACCGCACTTAAGTCCACAACAGACTACCTACAAACGACAGACAAACCGCGGTACAAACACGGGGATATACAAATGATTCCGAGTTGCATGCCACACTTGACGCGATCAATCGATCAGACTGACAAATGCATTAAATTGAAAACTCTTGCTACGCGATCAAGTTATTTTTCTGTTAGAAAACTAAATTCCATATGTGAAATGTCGACATTTGATATGACTTTACACACGGAAACAAGCCACAAATCACCTGTTTATTTATATACAGGATGTGGCAACGTGAGCGGGTGGATAATCCTGCACGTGCGTGTGCGGCGGGCGGCGAGAAAGGGTTCAACCCCTTGAATTGAATTTCAATTTATTTAGTTTTCAGTTTTCTATTCCAAGCCGTTCGAGCTCTAGGTTCGAGGTCTTCCTACTCTGTCCCACATCTATATCGGGTGATATAAACGGGTAAATATGAACGGGTATCACGTTCACAGTTTATTTAAGTCATAGCATCGATTTTTTACTTTTATATGATGGACATAAAATGAAATACGTACTTATATAAGCAGCTGCTCAATAAACTCCAACTCCCTGTATATAGACTAAGAGAGTGGTTGGTACCTATGCAGTATGGGTGCCGGGAAAACCTACTCCTCTTATTAATGTCCCGGGACCTACAGCACAATAAATAGCATGGATTCATTTGCTTTATCATCATCATCATACGAGTGATGTCCACTTTCCTACTTTTACGATATCACTTCGCATGCTTTTCAGCATCCCGTGTGATAAGGCCATATGCACGCACGCATGTCAGCCCTTACGACGATGTCAAGCCAGCTTTTCTTGGGGTTTCCCAATCTGCTGCGGCCGAGCGTAGGCAAGACATTTGTTCCCCACGTAACTAGCCGGTTTTCGAAAGACGTGACCGTATTATGTCGCTCAAGCACTGGCCTCGTCTCGCTGCCATACAAAAGGACAGCGCAATAGATAACATGGATTTATGTATTTGCTTGCGCTGTATAAATTATCTAAAATAAGCCCCTTAACTTATAAACGACGACTAAGTTTTTATTACATTTTTATTAGGTAACGTTTGTCACTATTTGTTAACTTTGAAACCTTATGTCATAGTAAAAGACAAACATTACATAAAGTTAGTCATCGTTTGTAAGTAAGGGGGAAGATGCTTCATGTAATTCAATCTCGCTCAGATCAATGCAATAGGAGATAGACCTATATTTTAGCATCCATCTAGCATCTGTCGCCGTCCTTCAAAATCAAATGTCACTATGTATGCATCCATATTTGAATGGTGTGTTTGTATCCTATCCACGTAGACCAGGAAAGCTACCGCGGTTCTTCCGTCGGGATCGGGATCGGATTCATTTGACAGTTGACAGCCGAATTTCGAAAAGCGAAAATTTCAAATCGGCGCGTCGATTACTCATATCGATGCCGAAGCCAAATTGAATGAATGCAACACAGACAAAATTGAACTGAATTGAAGATTTTGAAAGAAAATCTTCAAATCGACGGCTGACGGCCATGGATGCGCGGTTTTTAAATTGAAAACTCCGCTGTCAGAGATGTCAAACTACTGCGTCGGGATCGAGTTGCTGTCAACGGAAGAAACGCGGTAGCTTTCCAGGGAAAGCTACCGCGGTTCTTCCGTCGGAATCGGGATCGGATTCATTTGACAGTTGACAGCCGAATTTCGAAAAGCCAAAATTTCAAATCGGCGCGTCGATTACTCATATCGATGCCGATGCCGAAGCCAAATTGAATGAATGTAACATAGACAAAATTGAATTGAATTGAAGATTTTGAAAGAAAATCTTCAAATCGACGGCTGACGGCCATGGATGCGCGGTTTTAAAATTGAAAACTCCGCTGTCAGAGATGTCAAACTACTGCGTCGGGATCGAGTTGCTGTCAACGGAAGAACCGCGGTAGCTTTCCAGGTATGTGAGCATTGAGAGAACGTACCCCACATCAATTTGGTACGGTAGTTTTAGTAACATTCCAAATAATTTACGAGACCAATATAATTACAGCTACAAAATAAGCGGAATTAGACTCGTTAAAATAGTAGTTAATTTAAAGTGTGCCCGTCACATACATGTCAACCGTAACAGTAGATATGACGTTACTAAACATTTGTTAAGAAACATACGATCACAATGTGAAAACACTCAAATGATTGTGGTTAACTATTAACTGCTTTAGGAGTTGTATAATAAAACGTAGCGTTTATAAATGAATTTTACCATTTTCTGTGATCAAATTTTAACAAACTAAATCCGTAGCTTTATTTTAATGTTTCCACATACACAATTTATCCATTAACGTAATTACCAAATAACGTAACTAAAAGCATTGTTAGATAATTCAGATATGCCTCCTATAGCATAAATATATGTAGGGAATAAATATGTGGCGAAAAGTTTATAATGCTGGTATAACTATAAAAATTTTGCAAAAAAAATTAGCTGCTATACAGTTTTAAAAAACCATTTAAAAAATTTACTCTCTGCGAAAATTTAGTATCCGGCGGGAAAAGAACCCGCGACTACTGGAAATCCGAACCAGTGCGATTTCCGCTACGTCACTGGTAAGCCTCCTCTCAAGCCGAAATTAAGAAAGCACCTTCTTGTGTTCTTGCGAGTAAGGTCTCGTAGCGACACGAAATCTTTTGAAAATATAATTCTTTCTTTTACTACTGTGATTGATTACGCACTAGTATGCAGAACTACATTTTAATAATTCAACTGTAGTGTGTGGTGATCGAAGCTATGAAAACGACGACTAAGGAGGTGATGAATGTAGCAATTCGTAGCTCCGTAGCTACGAACACAAGGAACTTGTATTTAACGATGGTAATATTTTGATAATTCCGACATCTTACGTAGATGCCTTACCTACGGAAATGAATTTTACAAGTAAAATATAACTAGATGATGACAAATTCAAACAAAAATAACAATGTTATTTAGAGCTAGATAATGACACACAATTATTCCAAATTATTCGATTATAATAGATACTATAATTATTTGATATGGGTCCTTAAGCAGTACAACACAAAAATAGAAGAAACAATAGACATTTGAACTTGCAATTGAATTGGCATTTGCACCATAATTAGTGAACGAACCCTGCAGGAAAGCACCCGCGACAATGATTCGGGCAGCAGACAGTTAACGGGAAAGTCTACCTATTCTTTTCTTCATACAAACTTTCAAACGTAGTCGACTGTTTTCTCCTTTGATAAAAAACAGAGAAAATATGTTGACCAAAACGTTTTTTTTTCTTAGGAGATTAGGTTTTATGGCATAAGCATATTTTGTTCTAATATCTTTATCTAGACTTTCCTCCTAAAGTATCGTGTACTCCATTATTCGTAACCAAAACGCCATTATCGATTGGTAAAATGGAAAACTTCAATATTCCCAGTTCTAAATTGGGGAAAATATAAATAAGTTTTGCCCACAAGTGCTTGTTATTGAAGTCGTTATCTAGGTCGCGCTCAGCGAGTCGCGCTTTAGTTCTAGTCTGATGCAATGGTTTCTGTACACAATGTAGATGCCATGTTATGCGGGCTTGCAGAATTTTAGATTCTGAAACATAAAGCGATATGTACGTACGACATGGATATCTATAGAAAGCTCCTTTTTAGGTCTTCCTTATCTTCGTACAGAGGTGTGGCTCACCTAGTGTTAGACTTTTCAGGTCCCTCTAAGGCATCCTACTTGACTTAACTACTGCTGTTAGAGATAACAACCGAAACCAATTGCTTAATGTGCCTTCCGAAGCACGGATCGTCAAATACAAAGAAAGTTCCAATTGGTCAAGCGTGATTTGACCTCACATTTGAATTGGTGATCAATGTAAAAGTACTAATTAGTCAGGACAGGTTAACAAGAAACCGTTATGTCATGACGAAAATATAAAGTTAAGTAATGTAAGTTTAATAATATTTGTAGTGAAAATATAAAGGTTTCTTATTAACTAGGAAACCCTAAACATGACCAGCAACGTATGTGTTTACAATAAACTTGACAACCCTGTAATTTCACCCAGTTAGGGTAGTTACGTCAACTGCATAGGTAGGCATGTAGTATATGGCCCTTGATTTGCCCGTTCCTCGAAGCTGATTGCCAATCAATTCATAAATTCCTACGATTCGTTCCAGATAGCTAACTATTGGGAGCCATTAATTTTTGCTCTGATCGAACGTTTAGCTTTTCCAGAAAATTGATGTCCCGGGAATATTTCTTTGTTCACTTTGACACACCAGCTGCTGTGCCGAAAATCTGTATATGCTTTTTACCAATTCTCCCAACTTAGGTAGGTACGTTCAAGTTCTGTAGATGCATTTATAAATAAAAATATTTTGAGAATGCTGGCTTAGGCAATTACAATAAATAGGTCTCTAAATATCGCTCTTACTTATAAACAATGATTAGCATCTGCATTAACTATGTATCGTTTGTATTTTACTGTAACGTGAAGTTTCAAAGTTGACAGACAGGAACAAACGTAGTCATCTATTAAACTGTGTAAATCATTAGAACAATAAGTAAATCATCCCCATAATTCACGTTGTGTTCCAAATTTATACAAATGTAATTTTCTCCATAGCTGCTGATACCTGATACTAACTTTTAAATAAAATTATATAAAAAGTCGTTTATCGTTACTGGTAGTTTACTAATGTTTGTTAAATACATATTTTATCTCATCACAACAAATATTGCTCTACGTATGAGATGGCTTATATAAGTGGAGGATTAGTAGGTACCTTCCCACCAAGATCTACCATTGTATCAAGATCTTAATGTAGGTAACATTTAGATCTTGATACAAACATAATTGTTGTTAGAGTTGTGTTAAGTTTCCTAATTAATTTATCTATGTAAGTAGGTATACCTACCTACGAAAAAATATAATAAATAGGTACAATATTATCTTCTTAAAAGAATCCAAATTAATTTTCTACCTAGAGATAAACTGAAATTATAAAATAACACAAGAAAATTAATCCGGCCATCGCAAAGCAATTTGAATAAACTGTTTAAATTAATCTGTTGGAGCGAAGGAACATTGTTACATTTTTCATTTAACATTAATTAACTCCTCAACCGTTCGAGCATGTATCAAGTCGAAGAGATACTGGAAAACGCAGTAACTTAAAAATAACGATAGATTGGAACACACCATAAAAATAGTATCAATAAACAATCACCGTTTTAAGCATTTATTATATTTAGAAATTCATATTTATAGGTATTATGTATTTAATATTGGGTGTACAAGTAATACGGTCATTTTATGTTTTTTAGACAAACAAATTTATAAAGTTTTGAAACTTTTCTGACATATACCTTTGGATGTGGTCTTGAAGATCCACCACTCTCCCCCCCTCTTCACCCGCCACAACACCCCCCCTAACCGTCAAGTTTGTCCAAGGTAACAGTTTTTCACTTTTTTGGGAAAACTATAATAGATATGAAAGAAGTGTCAAAAGATAAAATGATCCTCATTAAATCCTGAACAATTATGTTCTTTGTCTTGTCTTGATAGGTTTGATGGTTTTCGAGCTGTGGCCTGTTTGATTTTGGAAAACTTGACAATCTATGCATGTAATAAAATTGTGACTGAGCGATGTCTAGTGTAGAATATATTAAAATAAATGAATTTTATGGGTACCTATTGAAGCAATAGAGCTTATTTTCATGTTTTTCTACTTGTCCGTTTGTTTGTTTGTCTGTTTATCTGTTTTTAGTTTGTCTATAGGTCTGTGGCTCTGTGTATCATGAATGAATAAATGAATTGAATTGAATGTCTACGTAAATCTGAAAAACGACTCATCCGAATGCAACCAAATTTAGTTTTTAGATAGCTTTAGACTTCGATTAACATATATGCTACTTTTTATCCGGACAACAAGGCTGGTTATCCGCGGCTTGGAAGGCGTGTAAATGCGTGGAAAGAGTCACTTGAGAACGGCGGTTTGCAACTCAACGTAGCGAAGACCGAATACTTGGCTAGCAATACCACAGATCCCACACCTGTCTGCGAGACGGTCACATGGTCGAGCGGACAGACCAGTTCAAGAACTTGGGATCTGTGCTTCACGAGTCCGGCGGCATCGATTGTGACGTCAAGTCCCGCATTTCGGCAGCTTGGGCCAAGTGGCGAGAGGTAACTGGTGTCATCTGTGACTGTGACCCGAAAATGCCGGTTAAACTGAAGGGACAGGTCTATAAAACGATCATTAGACCTGTCCTTTTGTATGGTAGTGAGGCGTAGCCATTGCTTGAGCGACATAAGCAGGAGCTGCGTGTCACGGAGATGAAGATGCTGCGCTGGATGTGTGGAGTGACGCGAAAAGACCGCGTCAGAAACTTCCGCATCAGGGGCAGCCTTCATGTCCGAGACATTGCAGACAAACTGCAAGAATGCCGCTTACGGTGGTACGGCCACGTTCTACGAAAACCGGCTAGTTACGTGGGAAACAAATGTCTTGCCATGGCGCCTCCGCCCGGCCGCGGCAGATTGGGAAGAGCCAAGAAGTGCTGGCTTGACGTTGTAAGATCGGATATGCGTGCAAATGGCCTCACTACACGGGATGCCGAAGATCGTGCGAAGTGGAGACGTAAAAGTAGGAAAGCGGACCCCGGGCTCTCGAGAGAGATGCAACCGGGAACCACGCTTGGATGATAAGATTTCAAGGGGGGGTTAGTTTAAAGTTAAATAATACTTTGTGGGGTTGTGGCTCTTGTCCCACGGCCGCCATCTTGGGAAAAGACGTTTAAATAGTTTTTATGGTTTATTTGACGAACTATAGGTCTCACAAAAAAATTAACATTTTGTATTGCAAATAAGATTATCTACAACTTTTGTTCAGTAACTTTTAGTCGTAGAGCTAAAAATAAAAAGTTATAAGCCAAAATCCATGGAAATTTGAGAAACAAATTCTATTGGTCATTTATGAACCGATTTTGATGATTATTTTTTTATTCGGAAGGTAGAAGTCCCAAGGTGGATCCATAGGAAAATTATATAGATCAGACGAGGATCTTCGGAGTGATGTGCAGAATAGTTCCTCAGAAAGTAGTAAAATTACTTACTTTTGGACTTTTACTAGTAGAATCAGATCTTGTGCCACTGGTTAGGGATTGATAAAGCACCTGGAACCACCTTATCATCAGAGATAAAAACCATTTGAACCCCTTTTTCCAAGATGGCGGCCGTGGGACAAGAGCCACAACCCCACAAACTATTATTTAACTTTAAACTAACCACCCCTTGATATCCAAAAAATAAAATTGCGTCCTCTGACAAATGCAAGCTGAGCCAAAAAAGATGTAAGATTTCAATGGACTAGTGATTCTTTGATAATTTAGACTGTTGACATTTTGTACCGTTAACAATGATATGTAGATTCTTTAAAATATTAATTTGGTTACATGGTGTTGATATTTTTATTTTTCACTTGTTGACATTAAATACTCCACCCGAAGAGCAAATAATTACATTTAGCTTCAAAAACCGCTTGATTCGAAATATAACACACGTCCAGATATTGAATAACGATGTCAAAGCAACGGTCATCGAAACATATTACTTACTCGATTTTCCAGCTTTGATTAAAAAGTGTAATAAAAACTGTAAAAACTGCTATAAGCTGGTGTTTGTCATAATTCGATGAAATTATGGTGTAAAAAAATCAAAGAAAATTGTTTTACAGCAAATAATTTCGAAAAAGTATTGAGAAATTACTTATCGTTGTATAACACCTTCAACAAATATTGTACTTAATTGAAAGGTAATTTCGGGACTAACGCCACGGGGCGCAGCCAGTAAATAATATAACGTAGAATTTCTAGTGTCTCTTACCCATAGTACACAAAACATACGATACATTTTTACAAAATGTATAAGAGTTGTTGCACCCATTTCAATGGTCGAGGCTGTAAGTAGCTGTAAATAGGTAAGGTTATTTTGTCCCTACCTCCTTCTTTACGCAGAGGCTGTTATGCAGTATAATTCAAGCATAGCTATTAAATTTAGCTGCAAATACTTCAACACGTGCTCAACTTCAGGCTTCTGCGAATTGAAAGTTGTTATGGTTTCTTTAGACAACTTTTCGTTTCACGTGTATATGTTATAGGCAATGTGTATAATGCAGGCATTCTATACATTTCCTAGGTATTGTATAGAATGCCGGGGTCATCCAGGCAATGTGTGAAATGATATTGAATGTTCAAACTATTTTATACTTTACCTAGGAAATGTATGAAATACCTAGGCATTGTATAGAATGCCGGTTGACCCATAGGTAATGTATGTAACGTGCTTTTTTGCGTAGACAGCGTTTCTCACATAGCAGTTCCCTTCGGATAAACATTTACATTTACAACGTACAGTCAAGTGCACGTAGAGCTTTACATTTTGACATTTCCACCTCTCTTATCTTCTGCGATGTAAATAAAAAAGGCGTGATGTATAAAAATTGCACTGTAATGAAATAAATGTTAATAATGTTTTTATTTATAGTATTAAGCGCTTCGGCGACCGCTGCCGTCGTTCATTATACACATTGCCTGATGCGCTTCGGGCATTTTATACAATACCTAGGCAATGTATGAAATGAATGGAATTATACACATTGCCTGAACGTTTTAGGCAATGTATACAATGCCTAGTCATTCTATACAATGCCGGATTATACACATTGCCTATAACATATAGATTATGGCGTAGGATAGGTACTTTTTGTTACTATGAACATAAATACATATAATATAGCGATGGTTAATTCTCGATATATTATGTTTAACTAGTAGTCCCCTTGACATACAGGCAATGACGTACGTATTTTTAGAGAAAATTTAAAAAGTAACAGTTTTACTTCTACCTATCCTCACTCCTGCCGCTCTTACCTCATTCCTTTTTCGTACGTGGCAGTGACAAGACGTTACAACGTTGTCTTGTAAAAAATGAAAAAAGAAGAAGAAAAATGTGAGTAATTTATAACATTTAATATCAATAAAAGTTAAACGTTCACTATTGCAAAGTAACGCTCTTTTGAAATTTTTGTTCGTTGGTAGTTGCATTTTAAAATCGTTCCACAAATATTCATATTTGTGGTCTGAAATTTATTTTTGAAAATTTCCGTATGCAATCCGTTTCCGTAAGCCCTTCAAAAATCTCATCATCTAGATATCAATTTATCGAATCCAACAACCAATTCTCTGGAATCAATTTACATTATGCAACTACCCTCAAAAATACTTAATTCAAATTTAACGTTTAAACACAACTCGTACGAGCGTTATGTGTTATCTAAGAGGTAATTCTACCTACTCAATATGCAATTACCAACATTGTTTAAATGAAATACCTATGTGCCTGTTATGTTCGAGTGCAAGGCACTCATACGAAACTTAACCACGAGTTAACTTTCACATAATTTTACCTATTCACTAGGTCCTTATCAACCTTGTAAAAAACCAAATACATAACACAACAGGCATGTAGCCGGTATGTCTGGCAACAAGTCATTTATCCAGAAGAAAATGCGACTTACCTTCCAGGCCATCTGACAATGTCCCTGTTTATTACTAGCTGTTGCTCGAAACCCGTCGGGTTTCGGCTAGTTCCTATTCCATCCGGGAGCGTGGCGAACTAAATTCAATTATTTTAAATAGTAATATGTAAAACTGTTTTTTCAATATCGCTTTTAATGTTTGGCTGCTAGTCACGCTTACAGAAGTTAACTGCGAGTTATCTTATAGGTATTTTATACCTACACACATGGTACCTTTCGCCACCGAATAAGGAATTTATTCCTAATTGTACATGTACATCATCGGTATGTTTCACTGCGGGTCACTCATACGGAAGTTAACTGCGGGTTATCTTCCAGGTGTTTTACACCCACAAACGGTACCTTTCGGCACCGAATAAGGAATTTATTCCTAATTGTACATGTACATCATCGGTATGTTTGACAGCGGGTCACTCATACGGAAGTTAACTGCGGGTTATCTTCCAGGTGTTTTACACCCACAAACGGTACCTTTCGGCACCGAATAAGGAATTTATTCCTAATTGTACATGTACATCATCGTTATGTTTGACTGCGGGTCACTCATACGGAAGTTAACTGCGGGTTATCTTCCAGGTGTTTTACACCCACAAACGGTACCTTTCGGCACCGAATAAGGAATTTATTCCTAATTGTACATGTACATCATCGGTATGTTTGACTGCGGGTCACTCATACGGAAGTTAACTGCGGGTTATCTTCCAGGTGTCTTACACCCACAAACGGTACCTTTCGGCACCGAATAAGGAACTTATTCCTAATTGTACATGTACATCATCGGTATGTTTGACTGCGGGTCACTCATACGGAAGTTAACTGCGGGTTATCTTCCAGGTGTTTTACACCCACAAACGGTACCTTTCGGCACCGAATAAGGAATTTATTCCTAATTGTACATGTACATCATCGGTATGTTTGACTGCGGGTCACTCATACGGAAGTTAACTGCGGGTTATCTTCCAGGTGTTTTACACCCACAAACGGTACCTTTCGGCACCGAATAAGGAATTTATTCCTAATTGTACATGTACATCATCGGTATGTTTGACTGCAAGTCACTCATACGGAAGTTAACTGCGAGTTATCTTCCTGGTGTTTTACACCTACACACGGTACCTTTCGGCACCTAATAAGTGATTTATTCCTAAATATTTGTTATGTTTGACTGCGAGCCACCCATACAGATGTTAACTGCGAGTTAACTTTTGGGTATTCATACCTACACGCGTGGTACCTTGAGGTACCTAATAAAATTTATTCCTAAATATTTTTTTATATTTGTTACGCTTGAATAGGAGTCATTCATAAATAGAAGCAAACAGCTAGTTACTTTCTAGGTAATTTTACCTAGATACACAATAATATCACAAATATCCTCGGAATGGCAAACTAGTACATTATTATGACAGCCAGATCGGAAAAAATATTGTACATGGTAAAAAACAATGACATCCAACACGCTTGCTATAGGCGAAGCAACGCCCGAAACCAACTCCGATGTTGACTTAGTTCCTGGTGGTGAAGAGGTGGCTCCTACGCCACATTGGTTTTTGAGTATATGTACATGTATATGTACCTGTAAATATTGTTATGTACCTATGACTGCGAGTCACACATACGTGAGGTAACTCTTCTTTCCTAAGTAATGTTATTTCTACCTAAATACAATTACCCTTACAATAGTTTACCATAAAACACTTATATACAAGTAAACTGTAAGTTATCTCAAAAGTATTTTTTTACGTGTTTTGACATGAATAACTGATCCAACACTTAAATACTTTATTCCAGTAGAATGTTTTCACAAGTATACCAACTTATTGGTAAATTGGGACGCGTTTGTTTTGTTGAACAAACCCTACACAAAATATATAAATATATATATATGGCTTTTATTTGTTTATTGTAACCACGCCCACAATAAAATTATTACAATGTTTACATACAGTAAACAGAGTGTTGCTTATGGTGTTTCAGGTAGGTTACATGATTATATAATCCAAAAAACAAACTCGATAATTTTTAAATGCCAATAACGGAACCTTACGCAGACCCGACTCGGCTGCTATAAGGAAGAACTAGCCTAGCCAGTTGCATCTGCAGAATGAAAACTAACTTTAATCTGACTTTAGAATCGAAAGTTATGAGTAACTTAGTTGTTGTTTATTAACCGAACTACGCCAATACATCATGTGCCCTGGTGAGGTCGATCAAATTGAAAGGGGCTTCTGCTTTGTTCTACATGCTTAGACGAACAATTGCTGTGATTGACTTTGGTGTACTTGAAGGCTGAGGACATCCTCACTCGACACCGAAAAGGACGAAATAGTTTTCGGTAACATATAATACTAGAGTTCCGCCATAGACGAAAAATGTCATAAGACAAAGAAAAATCTTTTTATCTTAAAAACAAAATACATTTAGGTAATTATAGATAACTATAACTAACAAAAATAAAATAACTAAATACTAAACAAAACACAATTATAGTTTTAAATCAAGGTCGTTCCCACGCGGCATCCTCTATAAGAGACTGGAGACATCTCTGGATGGCCAACCTTACCCAGTATTTAGTTAAAGTAAAACTTAGGATATTATGACGGGCACTCAATCTGCAAGCTGCAACCACAGAAAAACATTTACGCGCCCGTCAAAACAAGGGGGGGAGCGGGAAGTACAGGGAAAATACTTCGTCTCCTGACGACCCTACCGTTTGACTTGGCAATTGTTCCGCAACATGGCATGCCCGCAATTTTTTATAAATAAAATATATATCTGTACATAATTACACCGTTTCAATATAGGTAAAAATCAGTTACGTCATACTGCCTATGACAGTAGCTGACTTAGTCTGCGAATCACAGATTATATAATAATTATATGAATATAATAAAGTGGTGCGGCAGCTTTAGCTGAATACCGATCATACCTTTGGTAATTAGAAAACCTTTAACAACTCATTGTTGAATATGACCTCATTTCGAACAAGCCCTTAAATATTCCAAATATAACTATTTGAACCATATTGTAACAAAATAATATCTTTTAATAGCTGAAACGAAATTTCAACTCCATTTTGTACAATAAGATTGTGACAAAGTTAATATTTCCTGAAAATTGTTATACGCTCAATTTATTCGCACTGGATATTTATTATTAGGTAAAAATTCAAATACGAGAATTAGGCACAGAACGCTAACGAAATTCTTAACCAGTGGAAATGCTTAAGATTAGACGGAAAATTAGAAATTAGTGCTTTAAGATTCAATTGCAACAATCTCAATTTCAATTGCCCTCACAAGATTGTACCTAGTATCCTAAGTGCCACCGGCGCCTTTCAGTGCTAGCCCTGAATCGTAGACAATTTTCTGCAATAGAAGGAAAAAACATTTACATATATTATATACCGTGCTAGTAAACCCTGGGAGTAAAATAATCATCGAATCCCGGTGCAAACACATCTCATATAGAAACAGTAAATTAAATTTATCTTTACCAATCCGATCTGATTCAAGCTTAGCTATCATCGACAAATCGCCTCAAATATGGCGTTGTACATTACACGAACAATTCAATTGGTTTCCTCCGTATACTCCCACCAAGCCACCCTACACTCAGGCATGGCTTTATACCACAACAGGTAAACATACTCAAGTGGTTCCATTCATTTATGTTTTATTAAGGAATTTCACCGTTTTATTACCTGTAGCTTTTGGCTATTTTTACTATACAGTTAAAAATATCTTGCCAAAGTTATAAATAACGTTAACATTTGGTTCAATATAAAAACCACGGTACAGTATAACATACGTAAATAGAATTAGTGGTAAACAATTCACACGTGCCACTTAAATAGGCGCATTAGGCAACGGTGCAGGACCAACACTATTAGCCGGGTAATCGATTTTTATATCAAGAATAAAAACAATTTGTCGAAATACTGAATCAAATAAAATTAACCCTGATACAGAATGTTTAACTATCTGGCGATACTTCACAAATACTAACTAATCAAGTAGAAATCAACACATTTGGAAAACCGAAAAAGACCTATACTTGAGTCACGAACTGCTCCATACATAATGCGACATCTTTGTACCATGATGTAAGGCACGCACGTCACAATAACGATGTGAATACACAACTATAAATTGTTCATAATTCAAAATTACCTTTGGAACAAAATTGAATAAAATTAACCTATCAAACAGTCATCTAGCCCAGTGCACTGCTAAGTAAAAACTTTAATTTTTCTTTTTAAGATAAGTATTGTGCACATTTCACCATAATTAACGAAATAATCAAAACGCCAATCCCGGAACGCGGGACTGCTAATACCGGCTCTGCGCCGACGTGACGTCTAAAGAGTAGATTAACATTATTTTGTTAACATTAATGATTCTTGATTATTATTTTAGAGATTCATTTCCTTAAATCTTAAACTCACGGTATTTACCTTCAAATTCTTACTCACCAATGGTCAAGTAAGGGCTAGTATATTAAACGACTAGAGACGGGAAATAAATATCTATGTTCGATACTCAACTTAGAATATATTATTTCAAATGTCTAAGACCTACATGGAAAGCAAAACTTATTACCACTCTGAATATCTACTAGTTAAACATAATATATCGAGAATTAACCATCGCTATATTATAGGTGATCAAACGAACTTACCAAGTGAAGTTCGATCATTATAATATGAGTTGGTTAATTCGAAGATATATAACCACCCGCCTCACCCTTATAACGGTTGTTAATTATACAAAAACCCAGTTAATATCTTCTTAAAGTTTTGCTTCAAACTCTAAACAGAATGAGGTAAGAGCGGCAGGAGTGAGGATAGGTAGAAGTAAAACTGTTACTTTTTAAATTTTCTCTAAAAATACGTACGTCATTGCCTGTATGTCAAGGGGACTACTAGTTAAACATAATATATCTTCGAATTAACCAACTCATATTATAATGATCGAACTTCACTTGGTAAGTTCGTTTGATCACCTATTATATGTGGAGTCGAAAGCATAAAGAGAACAGTTTGGCTCTGAAAGAGTTTTATTATTTATAGTATTTAAATTGAAAAAATAAATTATATTTAAACTACCAGAGTACCGCGGTTTCAGTCGTGAAGTTCCGATCCCGAGAGATTTTCTAAAAACCCTTTCTTGGTGGATACTTATATATCAAAGAAAACACACTTTCCAAATTTCATGTCTCTAGGACCAGCGGTTTGGGCCCTGCGTTGATATATAGTTTAGTCAGTCAGTCAATTAATCGGTCAGGAGTCCTGATCTACATATAAAATTCAATTTCAATTTTATATGTAGGTATAGATAAACATTAAATCAATCCGAATTCACGATTTTTGTCTGAAGCAATACCTACATACTTAATAATTTGCTTCGACGCTTAACATAAAAAATATTTATTATTCAACTGCGAGCAAAAGGAAAATAATAGATTTATTGTTTCCTGGTCACGTGCCGATGGTAATTCCGCACGCACCAGGTTTCATTCGCTTTAAAGCATTCTATAACTCAAGTGACTTCGCAAAGTACCAACAAAAAGACGAAATGGATAGGTATGTAGCGAGTGGGAGCGGCGAGGCGATGCGGGAACCAGGTGTTCTTACTCCCGCCCTCCATTTCTCAAAGTGAATCCACACAGCGCGCCGTATTTTATAATGACACACCGGGAGTTTACCCAAACGACGTATGCTCGCTGCCCACTCAAGGATTACCTTTAGGTTGCGCGCCTTTTGTTGTTGAAATCTTTTTTGTGATGAAAGCGATAAAATAGTGCCGCTATTCCAAGGCTCATGTATTAGCCGACTCGCGACGTGACGTAAATTGCCTTTTGTTATTAAACTTTCTACGAAAACATTCTCTAGGTTTTATCAATTTTGAGAGAAAAAGATGTGATCGTGTCAGTTTCTTTAGATTATAGCAACTTAAATACATTTCATTTAAAAAAAACATTATTGAATTTAAATCTTCCACACACGAGACACTTGCGCGTCACATAATCTCCAATGGTTCAGTTGTACGAACCGAGCTTACCTAACGTAATTTTGTTTTTAATGTGTTTTGACTAACTTTGGTAGAAGTGTTCATTTGTAAATGTGGTTACACAATAGAGTTGGTTCTCAAATGAAGAAAAGCTGGGACGCACAACCCACAATATGAGGTAACTAAGCCAATTAGGACTGCACTGCATGCCTTGTTTAAGGTTTTCCTCTATACTCCTAATTAATGCATTTTCCTAAAGAGCACCATCTCCGAGTAGGCTCAGTTTTGCATCCATATTGCACTTACGTGCAAAACTGAGTATTTTTTTCCTATGGAGCTACTTATTTTTTTAATTAGCAAGGAACATTAAATATGTAGGTTGATACGGGTTTTTTAAATGTATTGCTAAATTACCAGTTAACTAAAGTTCTTACTGTACTCACTTGTTATTAGTTAGGTACCTTGTTATTAGTAAATTACCTATGTCATTTGTTGCAATACACAAAATTGACTTAACTACATTTATGCATTTATCATCACGCATCACAGTAATAAAATAATTTGACTTTTAACATTTTAGAGATTCTTTGCAACAGACAGTCAATTGGAACTTTAGTGATTTGTCAAAGTAGTGTTTTGTCGTTTGCACACCTAGTTGCTCCGTAGCGTATTATCTACAATTTATTAATTCAGTTTTGTATTACTTACTATACCTACTATACCCTATTTGTGTATTGATGTTTCACGCATAGTCTGCTAATAAAATATGTCTGTTAACGACCGCGTCCAACACTCAATCGTATATCAACCTAAAACGTAGTGGTTGTAATCTCTTTAATAATATCAAGTATTAAAGTATCAATTATTATTTCTGATTTCCAAAAAATGACATTGTGATATCGAATGGCAAAAATGTGAATAAAAATATATTGTTATCGTATAAAATTCAGAGTGAAACTTAGATATATCCGTCTGAAACATTTACTGAGGTAGGTATTGTTTGTTCTACGAACGATAAAAATGTGATACATTTTAAGAATTTAATTGTTTTACACTTAACAGTTAGGAACTTCCATGTCTAGGTCTTATTTGTTAATAATGCTGGAAGTTTAGAAAAGCTAGCAAATAATCTATGTTCATAGCGAAATCAGTTGCCTCTGCTTTGTTATTTTATAAATATTCAGTCGTAAAAGAAACTAAGCTTGACTTTATTTATTAATTAAATAATATTTATTATTTTTATTACCACGTTCACTAGTCGATAAATGACTCGAACAACACTATTGTGGACGACTACCAATATCAATTTCACTAGGCTTGGCCTCTGGGAACAGTTTCGTTAAAAAACTGGCGAGCAAAATGTTAAATCACTAACAAGTTAAATAATCGGATTTTCCCGTTGTAGTCGTTAAAACTGGGCGAGGTCAAGTGTGATCTCAGCCTTGCTAAAGGAAGAACTTTATCCAACTTTATTCGTCTCGATTTAGCGCATCGAGAATAATAATAAGAAAAATATGCGGCACACAGAAAAATAAAATCTACAGCGGACAAAATGGTAATAACTTAGAGCCATCTCATTCACTTGCCGTGTTATAAAATATTCAGGACCAAGTACAGGCGGACTTATTATTATGAACTATTTCATGGCAACTTCCCTTGCTTCCCCGCGGACGCTTATTATGATGCTCCTACACTCCTCTCTTGTATAACTTATGTCTCGGTTTAAGAACGGCATCGCGTTTGTTCACCAACTTCGTACCGTACTACGTAGGTACCATACCCTTATTATAGTACCTCGAAAAGTTTGTAACTCATCTAGGAATACGAGCCAACGAATATAATTGAATACGTATTGTTTTCAGCCTAGACTTCGTATTTAATAATTAAATGTAATTTTCTCGTAGCTTTGTTATGGTTTTGATTCTGAGTAAGAATCGCACAAAAACAAGTCTAATACCTACTTCGTTAAACGTTATTAATCAAAGATAGACGAACTAAGTCAAATATAAGTAAATGTCATCGGATAATATAAAGTATGACTTCGGTTATTTATTTTCAGTAAACAGGTAGCCCGGAAAAATTCTTCAAAACTTCGAATTTTTTCAAAACCTGTATTCCCTAAGTGTGCTAGGTAAACAATTAAAAAAACAATGTTTAGGGGTTACTTTAAGTATTTAGCATCTTCAATAGCAACACTTTCGGTACTTGCAATAATTATTGTTTTATTACAGTGTGACAATGACAACGTGATTTGGGCGATTTCAAAAAATGCATACCTGTTTGAAATTAAAAACATTTTTCGGTTTTATTCGCGTGGAGTTTATTACTTTTAGCATTGTTACAACGCTCAACGACCTTTGCAGGACCCTTCTTAAGGATTGATTCAATACGAGTACAACATCGCGAAAACAGAAGAAAAATCTATGTATTTGTCAAAATTTTCCTTTGTTCCAACTATATGTGACCGTGAATGTTTTTGTATAGTAATCCGGTCACAAATCTGAATATTCCATAGAATTGAGGAAGGGACAGCGTAAAAACACATATTATTCGATATTATAAAACGTTTTATCTAAGTAATTAAAAGAAAAATGTTAAAAACTACATATTTGAAACATATGTTAAAAAAACTTTATGTTTTAAACTGCAAATATAATATTTATTGGATCACTCTACGTTTACAAAACTAAATCATCAGATACCACTTCATGGATTTTTTAGTTTAAACTTGAGGGACTATTGAAAACTAGAAATTAGCCATTTTTTTGGAAATTAGTTATTTACAGTTCGATATCCACACACGATGTACTCCGACCGGATCTAAAGTCCCTACAATATATAATTAGCTAAATTATAGGTTAGGTCATGTCCCGAACCATTGCTTGTAAAATCTGTCGCTTGTGTATTTATGTTTATTTCTTTAATTCGGACCGAAAAATGGCCGAAAAACACCTATTAAAACTGACACTCATGCCTTTGACTACGTCGATGAGTATACTTATTTGGGGAGAAACATCTCATTCACAGAGCAAACATGCCAGGAAATCCAGAAAAGAATCAAAAAAGCTTCGAAGAAATTTTGGTCATTAAAAGAAGTATTCAAGTCAAAAATACCGATCCTCTAAAGAAAAAAGCAATGGATACTATTATCATGACAGCGAGTAGGGCTGGCATGATAATAGTATCCATTTCTTTTTGGATGCCAAACCTGGACACAAAAAAAATTGTGCAGCAAATCAATGTATTCCAGAGAGCTACTGAGAAAAGTATGCTAGGTATAAGACTCAAATACAGAAAAAGAAATAAAGACATCAGAAACCAAACAAAAGTCATAGATGCAGTCGAACTAGCATGCAAACTGAAATGGCGATGGGCGGGCCATGTAGCCAGATTACAAGACGATCGTTGCAGCGAAAGACTTCTACACTGGCATCCCCGTGAAACAAAACGCTCAGCCGGCCGCCCGCGACGACGCTGGAGCGATGATATCAAACAAACAGAGGGAAATACTTGGACACGCCTAGCACAAGAACTGGAAAAGTTTGGAGGAGGCCTACACCCACAAATGGGTTCCCACTTGAAGAACCATAAAATTAAATATATAAATAAATAAAATATAAAACGGTTAAATTTTATTTTATAAAAATGATATGGGAAATAAACGGCTTTTATTTATTATTATAATTATAGAGGATAGGTCGTCCCGTAAAACAATAGTGTGACAAGGATATCGTTAGCGAATTTCAGATGTGTATAAAAGAAGAACGTACGATGCGGCTATGCGATATTTTAGGGCAAAAAATGAATTATTTCTAATGGGGTTATAAACTAAAAGGTCGAGGCAGGTGGCGCTAGTGTGGCATGACCAGATGTCACCAAACTTCAACTGTGATTGCATGTGTATTTAGGAATTTTGTGAATTAAAATGTATTCAACGTGGAGTATAATCCAATTAAAAGGGGAGCTGAGAGAAAGGAATGCGTCTACTAGCGGAAAAAAAGCTGCTTTGATTGAAAGGTTAGTAAAAAAGTGCATTTTAGTGTTGGTTTGTTATTTTTTACAAAAAGGCTTTGTACTGATTTATATGTTGGAAATATGTAAAAACCCTTTTGTAAAAAGTACCTACATGTTGAGATAAGTATACGTGCTTATTTTCGGGGTCGTACGACTTGTAATTTTTATGATTTTATTAAAAATAAGTCTTTGTTTACAAATGGTTGACAAGGGTATTTTTTCATGAATTTTCTATGTTTTTGTTTTAGGCTAGAGGCGTACGATAGAAACAGTATTATTGGAGTCGAAGAGGAACTCGATGACGAAATTCCTGAGTTTCCTGATATAAGTCACTTTAGAGATGTTAACGTTAGCACCAATTTACCACCGCTGTCCCAAACACCACATCCAAGAGTTTGCGGAGAGGTTTTAAGTACCTACCACCCAAAAGTCGTCTGTTATTATGAAAGCAGAAGTTTGGTTACTCTTCGTGTTGCCTTTGAAGGAAACTATGCCTACTTTCATGTGCAATGCAAAGGACAAATGAAGAAACTACTTTACATAGTTTTATTGAAAATAGATTGAAATGGCACTATAGAAGTCAGTCATTGTGAATGTGCCGCTGGAAGTGGTTTGGAGGCACATTGTAAGCACATCTGGTTGTGTAAAGTTCGGTGTAAATCTGTTGCCCGGTCCGGCCTAGCTGACGGACACGCTTTATGCATAGTTAATAATAAATATTAGTCTAACTTTGCTATCTAGCTAGAGTCTGTGTACACAGGAACGTTTTGATACCTTTTTTAATTTTAGATTTTGATAAGACAGTAGTTTCACAGTAACTTTTTAACACATTAGAATGACAAATCACAAAAACATCTCAGTCAATCCTTCTCAAATGTCTCAAAACGTTGAGCGTTGAAACAATGCCTAAAGTAATAAAATAAACACCATGTGATTATAACCGAAAAATGTCTTTAATTTATAAGTAAAATTTCCTTCATTTCATAATATTTTCTCTAAAGTTGCAGCATTTATTATTTTCGGTTTGTATTCTGCTAGGTCCAGGTGCTGTATCTAAGCACTGTCTCCTTCTGCTTCTTGCTAGACGTCTGTTTAACCGTTGTTGGTTTCCTGGCTTTATTTCGGTAATTACTTTGGTAAAAGAAAATATAGAAGGAACTGCTGTTTTCCTCAATACTTTTTATTTATTTTTATCACCTGAATGAATGAGAAAATGTGGATAAAGTAAGATAAGGACCCTAATTTACACAAAGCTTGGCATGAGAGAAACGTCTGTGATGATCACTGATCGATGATCATTGATGATAGGTGGAAAATACTGTAAAAACTAAGGAATGGTCTATTCCTAGAATAGGTATACATTCTCATACAGACTATCGTTACAATAGTACACTATTATAACCTTAGATCAATAGGTAGGTACCTACACTAGTAGTTTTAAGAAAGGAAACGTCTTACCTGTGTAGGAATTTCTCTCAAAAAAACCATTAGGTTTAAAATGGACAGCACATAACCTTAAATAGTTACCTACTAGGTCGATTTTTTCTCCTCATAGCTTTTATCCACTGTTTTTTTCTTTTAGCATCTTTGGGGAATAAATGATTTGCTATGTTTTTGCAATCCACAGCTGAACAAAGCGTTATTTTGTAAAATTATCTCAAAATAACCATGTTTGTTTACGAAAAAACTATGAAGGTGTCAAATAAAGTCAGACGTGCTACAGTAGCGCCGTCTGAAGTGAGCAAATGGCAGTTTTTAACCCAATTACAAGTCAACAGTAGACAGTTTTGTTTAAAATTAAAAATTGTGTTAGACATATTCGTGTAAACTTTGATCGTGATTTTTTTCAATCATCTTTTCACGTTAAGTCATCTCCTTAACTATATAAATATTCTATTTCTCGATTTTCCTAATTTGTATTACGTGTGTACATTATGAATAGCGAGTTATTCGCAAATTTATCGGGGCCAAATTGACTATGGTGGACTGTTAACCAATTTACGAGAGAAACAGTCGAAAGATTTTATACCTCAAACTAGATCTGACGTTATTCGTATATTTTGTGCATCATTTAAGCGCAATATTTTTCCAAAAACATTTTCTGCGAGCACTCCATTACTGTAACACGCTGTAACAGCACTACAGTGTAAGTATCTTGCGCGAGAATATGTCACATGTCCTGACTCGCCCGACTCCCCCAAGCAGGGGTGTCGCACCGAGCTGAATTAAATAATGGATTGCTTTGCATAGCTTCCAGCTTTCTGTTTACCTATAAATGTAATGTACGGTTTCGGGTGAAAACCAACGGTGAACACAGAAAATTGAATTATTTATACCTGAAATTCACCTAAACATCAATAACTTACTAGATTTTAAAAGGATATATATTTTTATTTTGAAGTTCATTCAATGTTACAAGAAGGTGCTTAGTTGTGAACAAAAATAATGAAAAATAATTTTATGATTGATGATTCTTCCACATTATCATATATTTAACACCCGCTTCACGTTACTTCTTTGTGCTCAGAACATTCCTAAGCTATATTTTAGTTAAGAAATGCATTTTCACGGGTTATTTGGGACTTTCTTTAAAATGTTACCGTTAAAGGTCAGTAAGAAATAAACATACTAAAACAATACCTATGGTACCTACTAGCGTATAGCAGTTCTGCGACAGCTCTATAGTTCAAGTGTATGTTGTTCAGGAGTTTCATCTTACTATTCTACCAATATTTTAAATGCGAAAGTTTTGATGTTTGTTTGGGTGTGTGTGTGCGTGTGTAAGTTACGCAAAAAACGGCTTAACGGATTCTGCTGAAATTTGACACAATGTAGTTTTAACTCGTATTAATACATTTTTCTCTGTATTGTCAAAGGAATGGGAAATATTAGCATAACCCACGCCAGTCAAGCTCCTAAAACAATATAGGTAGGTATCTAAAATATACAACCAGGCACATATTATTTTTAAAGATAAATATACATTAAATAAAGACGTAATTAGAAAGGAGAGTACTAGTGAGAGACTTAGTATTTGTTACGTTGGACAACCTTACCAAAGCTTCGACATCTTACGAGTTCCCTGAGGCAATAAAGTGGAAGGCCAGCTGGGAATTAGTAAGCATCTCCTAATCTCTAGTTATGTCCCACATTTTCCTTATCTATATCTATAAAATGCTTTGTCCTGGCTGACTGACTGATCAACGTACATCCCAAACCGCTGATAGGAGAGAGCTGAAATTCAGAGAGTAGGTTCTTTATATGAGGAAGGCATTCAATAAGAAAGAAACTAGCAACCACGGTTTCATCGGCGTAAGTCCCGATCCCGCAGAATTTTCCAAAAATACTTTCTTAGTGGATGGCCACACATCACAAATAACACAGTTCCAAATTTAATGTCTCAGGACCAACGCTTTGGGTTTTTCCTGGATTTTAATTTTAATCCCGATATTCTCACGGGATTGGAACTTACGCGGGTGAAACCGCGAGACGCAGCTATTTTTATATATATAACCTAGCTGTCTCCCGCGGTTTCACCCGCATAAGTTCCGATTCTGTGGGAGTTTTGAAAAGTCCACTACTATCAGCGGTTTAGGCTGTGTGTTGATCAGTCAGTCAGTCAGGACAAAGCATTTTATAGATAATATATAACAGCATGCTTTTTGTAAACCGATATCTGTCTAATGGCCCTGTGCCAGAAAACTTATTCTTTTTATTTAAAAATGATTTGTTACTCAAGCGGCTCATTAGTTACACCGGCCAGTGTAGTGTATAAATTATTGTAATAACAAAAGCTTGAACTAAACACCTACATAATACGCGTCTATAAAGGGGAGACCGGGGTTTGTAATATTAATGGTATTGCCCAAGGTATGCTTGGATTTTACTCATTAGGGGTATTATGCGACCGTTTGCGAAATGATAAATGAGTGTACCACGATTATTATGAACGAGCAGACTCGATGGTGTTTTGTTAATGTTTTACTGTGGCTTTACCGGGATCACTGCGTGAAATTCAATTCTAAAGCCCACACATACCTACCGACTAATAAATGAAAGCAAAGAAAAATACGCGTTATAATTACGTTGATATCAATGTGCGAGGCACATTATGAATACGGTCGTTATTATAGCAGTATACGCGTATCACTACATTTATACGGGAACAATAATTCATCGCACAGTATAATTTATACGTGCTGGCGTAGTCTAGGAAAGGGGAATAGCAATTAAGTCTTGAACCAGGCCTTAACGACACACAATATACTTACCAGCATTAAATTACAGGTTATTTTAAGACTGACAATAATTTCAAAAAAACATAAATAAGTAAGCTATCAATAACATTTTGTACGGTTTACCATACATCGAACGCCAAGTGTTGCAATTGCTATATTTGCTGTATTGCAGTACTTAGACGTCAGCGCGGCCTAGTTAACTTCAGTTCGCAAAATACCATCAATTCATTGACTCGCGTTCTCATTTAATTAATAATAGTCTGCTTAAGTTAATTTATTAATATATTATTTTTACACTCATACAAACTCCTTTTATTCAGTCTCCACCAAGAGTGTACTAAAAACTCGTACATCTTTTTTTTTGGTCCTTCGACGCTACGTAGCGGGGACTGTATTATCGCGCGAAAGGTAGTGACAGAGACGTGTTTCGTGTACCTACGTGTTAGCGTGGCAGTTTCTCGTTCGGCGACCTTTGGAACCTATAAGTTCCGAAGAAACTAATCTCGAGATCACTGAGGATCTCACTCCGAGTCATCAAGGACTCATCCCGTGCCACCAAGCTACCACGAGCCCCAAAGGACGCACTCCGGGTCACCAAGGACCCAATCCTGCGGCACCGAGGCTCAAGTAGAAGCATCTGCAAGTAAGATTGTTCTTGTTTTACCTAATTCTTTACTGTCTGTGGTGAAAAATGGAGGACCTTCTTGCAAGACAGAGGCAAATTATCGACGCGCTTGAGCAGGTTTACACCAATTTCAAAAAAGATGGACCTGCTAGAAAGACGGCAGAGAACATCAAGCGTCGGCTGGATGGCCTAACTCAATTATGGCAAGAATTCCAGACTAATAATGTGATTTTGGGTGGTTCAGGGGAAAAGTTTGGCGAATATTTCACCAAAAATATTTACGAGCAGACCAGGGAGAGGTATGAGCGTATTAGAACCGTTATTAGTAATTATAAGGTTCAAACTTCCGATCAAGAAGGAGCTTCGGGTGCGGAGACCCCGCAGCGCCCCGATCAGGAAGGAAAGCTAACACCAAGCCATGTACAAGGTACGTCCAAAGGTAGTTTCAATTTCGCAAATTTAGGTGAAAACAACGGCAAGGACTGCAAGGACTATGACTCCGAACGCAGGCCCAGCCCGGCACCCGCGATGAGAGACGAGGTCCAGTTCGGGTTCAAATCTCGAGGACTACCAAGTAAGACAGAGGATATGTTGCGGAAACAAGCCAGTCAATTCAGGGCACTCGAAAGAACGATCATCAATATGAATCTGGAGGAGCTCAAAGACACATGGGATTTTCAAGACGCACAGGAATCTCTGAGGTCACGGTGGGTAGCGATTGACTCTTTACACCTTGAGATCGATAGCGAACTCGAGGGTAAAAATGAAGAGTACGAGATAGCTTTCAGCCATTATGAAAAACAATACAACTTGGCGAAAAGAGCTATCAACAGGAAAAGAGGAGAAGTGTCTTTCAGGGAGAAGAGGACACCCCAAATGGAGATACCCTATTTTCACGGTAACTATAATAGCTGGCCATCATTTAAGGCGCTCTTCATTGGAACGATCCATAAAAATGCCTCCCTGTCAAAGGAAGAGAAGATGCAGTTCCTCAGGAGTAAGGTGAGGGGAGAAGCAGAGAAGCTTATTCATCACCTGGATATAAGCTCCGAGAACTACGATGCATGTTGGGATATTTTAACAAAAAGGTACGAAAATAAGAAACTTATATTCGACTCGCACCTTAGAAATTTTACTAGTATTCCATGCGCTAATTTTCCGACGGTAGCGCACCTCAAAAGAATACATGATACCGCAATGGAGACGGTGAACGGGATTAAAGGTCTAGGCGAAGACATTTCATCGTGGGGATCTCTTTTGGTATATCTGATGTGTCAAAAGCTCGACGCCGACACACACAACAAGTTTAACGCTACGTTGAAGCAACCGAAAGAAATACCACGTCTAGAAGAGTTTTTAGCGTTCCTGCAGAACGAGTTTAATAGTCTGGAATCTTCACGTAAGAAGCCCGAAGCTTCAACCAGTAAGTTCACGTCGTTTATTTCGAGTAATAGACCGAAACCTGTTGCTAAGGAAGGCAAGCTTAATTATTTCAAATCTGCAAATAATCTAATTACATCGAGTAGAATGTCGCAATCGAAAAGTGACAACTCGGGCAGTAGGTCAACGAACAAGCCTTGCCTACTCTGCAAAAGTGAGGAACATAAACTTAAATTCTGTCCGCAATTCGTAGAAATGATTCCACACACAAAATATGACACATTGCAAAAATTAAAAGCATGTGATCGATGCTTTAATAGCCACGGTAACTTCAAATGTAAATATGTAATAAAATGCAAAGAATGCCAAGGCTCGCACCGCACGGATATGCACGAGGTGTACGCACAGGATAGCAATTTAGTCCAAACCAACGTGTCCCTTCAGAATGGAATGCCGGAGATACTGTTAGCCACGGCAATTGTCAAAATAGAGGACAAAAACGGAGTAGCTCACAAATTTAGGGCGCTAATCGACCAAGGATCTCAGGCATCGCTCATCACGGAAAAAGCCGCCCAGACTTTGGGATTACCACGCAGACAATGTCACGGAGGGGTATCAGGCATCGGAGAAAAAGAATCCAACTGCAAGGGGGTCATCACTATCCAATGCTCGTCGGTGCGAAAGGACTATACGTTCGAAACAGATGTAATTATTATGAACACCTTGATAAAACATCTACCAGGACAGACGTTCCCTAAACCTATATGGCCGAGTCTAGAAAATATTCAGCTAGCGGACACGGAATTTTACATTAGTCGCCCGGTCGATTTGCTATTCGGAGCCGATATCTACAGCGAAATAATACTAGACGGAATTCGCAGAGCAGGGACAAATCTACCTATCGCACAACAAACACGCTTAGGTTGGATATTAAGTGGAAACGCAACGAGGTCAATGCAGTGTAATGTAGTCATGAACAACATCCAAGAAATACAGAGATTTTGGCAAATCGAGGACATAAGCGTCGATGACGTCATGACTACACAAGATCAAAAAGTAATGGATTATTACACAGAGACCACCGTGCGTCGCCCCGATGGGAAATACGAGTACGACTACCACTAAAACCGACGACGGAAGAAAGCATGGGAGAAACCAAAGGCAAGGCGATCGCTCAATTTAAACAACTAGAGAGGAAATTCCAGAGGCAAAAGCATATAGAAAATGAATATAAACTATTCATTCACGAATACCTATCGTTAGGTCATATGAAAAAGGCCGCCGGTAACATGACGACCGCGCCGGAGTTCTACCTACCACATCATTGCGTAATTCGAGCGGAGTCATTAACGACGAAGTTACGCGTCGTTTTTAATGCGTCCGCAAAATCATCGTCTGGCTATAGTCTGAACGATTTAATGGAAAGAGGTCCGAACCTACAATTGGACCTACAAAATTTAATTATTAAATGGCGACAATATAAATATGCCTTCACAGCGGACATTGAGAAGATGTTTAGGCAAGTATGGGTTCACCAAGATGACCAAAAATATCAAAAAATAATATGGAGAGATGAACCGTCGGCGAAATTGGATACGTACCAGCTTACAACTGTTACCTATGGCACCAAGGCCGCGCCGTTTCTCGCCATGATGACTCTTCGTCAGTTAGCAAAGGACGAGAGGAAGAATTTCAAAGACAGTCTAGCTCCTGAAGTCGTCGGATCTTCGTTCTACATGGACGACCTAGTTCACGGGAGCCACTCCTTCGAGGAAGCCGAACAACTCCTCCTAGACATCACTGAATTGATGAAATCGGGAGGCCTCAACTTAAGAAAATGGAAGTCGAACGATCCTAACTTGCTGAACGTCATAAATCAAAGGCCCGGAGAGGACAATTATGACTTCAAGATGGTTGAGTCCTCCAAAACCCTAGGTTTGAGCTGGAATACAAGGCAAGACACCTTTGAGTTCAGTGAAAAAATAGATTGGTCAAGCAAACCTCTCACAAAAAGAATCCTGCTATCCGATATCTCCAAGATATTTGATCCCCTTGGTTGGCTCTCTCCCATCACAACAAAATTAAAGATTCTGTTCCAACAAGTATGGCTGAAAAATACTCAGTGGGATGAGTCACTACCCGAAGACATAATTAATAAATGGAACAATATAAAAACTGACTTGCGAGAAATCAACTTGTTTAAAGTACCGCGCTGGCTGGGAATCAAGAAAGGAAACACCATAGATCTGCATGGTTTCTCAGATGCCTCGATAAAATGCTATGGTTGCGTCATTTATTGCACCACAACTATAAATAACCAACCAGAAACAGTCATAATAGCAGGAAAAACTAGATTGGTACCTCTAAACAAAACGGTAACACTACCGAAACTAGAGCTATGTGGAGCGGCGTTACTAGCGAGTCTGATGGAAAAAGTTGTAAAATGTTTTAAAGACTACGAAATTAGCATCAATGGATGGGTCGATTCCATGGTGGTATTAGGATGGTTGAATGGGGAGCCAGAAAGATGGAAACCCTTCGTTGCCAATAGAGTTAAACAAATAACTCAAATCATACCACCGAAAAACTGGAGGTATGTCAAGTCGGAGGAAAACCCGGCGGATTGTGCTAGTCGAGGTTTAAAAGCGGCGCAACTAAAAGAGTACGAATTATGGTGGAAAGGCCCACGCTGGCTACCTACCTACAAACAAGACAACGTGCAACCGACATCAGTATTTGAGACAGACGAAGAGCGTAGGAAAGTAAAGATAACTATTGCTACAGTTCAAAAACTAGAGGACAGCATCATCAAAGAACTTATAATGTACCACAGCTCCCTCGCCCAAGTCACAAAAATTGTAGCGTGGTTATATCGCTTTATAGAAAATAGCCGCAAGGTCAATCAAGAAAAGAGAGCCTACCTAACACTACATGAGTTAAACCGCGCAAAGAAAAAAATCATCGGAGAGACGCAGCAAGAAGAGTTTGCTCAAGAAATTACCGATCTTCGTAAGATGAACCAAGTATCGCTAAAGGGAAAACTAGCTTCGTTAAATCCTTTTCTAGACAAGGACGGATTATTGCGGGTAGGAGGTCGACTGAAAAATGCCAATATAAACCCTGATATGATACACCCTATAATAATACCCAACAACACCCGGTTATCAGAGTTAATAATCGATCAGTGCCACGAGTTAACTTACCATGGCGGAGCTCGTCTCACTCTATCTACTATGAGACAAAGGTATTGGTTAATAGGAGGCATCAGAGCAACCAAAAAACGAGTGAGTCGATGCATCAAATGCAGGAGGCAAAACCCAATTCAGCAACACCAACTAATGGGAGATCTACCGCCGGCGAGAGTAAACCCTAGTCGGCCCTTCGACCACACAGGCGTGGACTATACCGGGCACGTCTATGTTAAATTGAATAAAGGTCGAGGGGTTAAAACGACAAAAGGATACGTAGCGGTATTCATCTGCATGACAACCAAGGCCGTGCACCTCGAGCTAGTCTCCGATTTAACGACCTCGTCATTCCTAGCGGCACTCAAACGGATGTCAGCAAGACGAGGCGTCCCGACAGATATGTATAGTGACCAAGGAACTACGTTCATAGGAGCTAACAAGATTCTTCAACAGGAATACGAAGAAACAAGGAAAACCTTCGATGACCCATTTATTAAAGAGCTCACCGATATGGGGATACGCTGGCACTTCAATGCACCCTCCTGGCCTTCGGGGGGTGGAATCTGGGAAGCAGCAGTCAAAAGCCTCAAATTACACCTAAAACGGGTGATCGGAGAGCAACGACTAACCTATGAAGAATATAGTACGTTACTCGCGCAGCTAGAGTCGTGCCTCAACCAAAGACCGCTCTGTCCACTAACCGAAGATATAGATAACTTAGACTGCCTTACACCCGCTCATTTCTTGACAAATGGCCCAAATCTATCACTTTATCAAACGGAAAAGGACCTTAGAACAAGGTGGCATCTAACACAAAGGCTGTTTGAAGATATCTGGAAACGGTGGCGCGCAGAATATCTCACCCAATTATCGGTGCGAAGTAAGTGGAGACAGAGCAAAAACAACCTAAACCTCAACGACATCGTAGTTATTCGCGACGCTAATCTGCCAGCAGGAAAATGGGCTCTCGGCCGCGTGATCGAACTGCACCCAGGCAGTGATGGATTCGTTAGAGTTGTATCACTCAAAACTAAAAACGGTATCATGAAACGACCAATAGTTAAACTTTCAATTTTGCCAGTGCACGAAGAGAATAATAAAGAGATCCATATAGGTAAACCTCAAACGAATTTCACTATAAAGAAAGAAAAGAAAGTACCTAAATATAGCTTCTCCAAAATGACCTTCGCAGTACTAATGTTTCTATTAACTATCACAACAACGGCTCAAGGTGCCTACAACGTGACCAAGTTTAATCCCAACCAAAGTCTCTACTTCGATAAAATTAATAATATGTTTATGATTCGAGGCGAATGGCGCCTAGTCGTCTACTACAACATGACACCGTACTGGGAAGGAACTCGAGCGATAAACAAGTACATCCACTATTTAAAAACGACCTGTACACGAATACAAGACCTGACACCATGCGACGCGATCATATTACAACTACAACACGAATACGAGGAGCTACAATACTACGACTACGTATTGATGAACAAACAGAATGAGCGCACGAGCCGTCGCCGGCGTCGCGGCCTCATCAATGGAGTAGGGTACGTCGCAAATAGTTTATTCGGAGTCCTGGATAACTCATTCGCTGAAAAATATGAAAAGGACATCTCTCTAATTAAAAGGAATCAACAACATTTGGCTTTACTATGGAAAAATCAAACTTCTGTAGTGGAAGCAGAGTTCAACCTTTTAAAAAGAACAGAGAGCCTCATGACCAGCCAACACAAACAAATTAACGATAGACTGCGGGAGCTAGAAATAGCGATAAAAAACGTTAAAACTGGCGCAACGATGAACATTTCGATAATTTCAGATTTTACCATGTCGGCTATAATCGCAAATAATATCATGTCACAACTTAAAAAAATGCAAGATATTTTACTGGACACTCTTACAAATATTTACAACGGGCAACTGAGTCTCCATCTATTGACACCTGATCAATTACGTCACGAGATTGGCGTCATAGCCAGTCAGATTTCTAAAGATCTCGCTATACCCATCGACACCGTAGACCTACCAAAAATCTACCACTTGTTGAAAATCCGTGCTAGAATGTCAGCCAACAACTTGATCTTCGAGACCAGGATACCACTCACTGACAGAGATGCCTATGAAGTGCATCACGTGATACCCATCCCTCGATTAGTAACCACAACGGAGGCAGTCCATATAATACCGACATCTGAATATCTAGCAGTTAATTTGAAGAAAAATGCCCTTTTGACTCTGACTGAGAGCAAGTTAAGAGAATGTGTCCACCAGGACACCACTACTATTCTATGCTCATTCAAGACACCAGTTCACCATATCCAAGAAGATGACATAATGTGTAAAAAGAATTTAAACACAAAACAGTGCAAGGTTATCAGGGAATCGTGTGAACCACAATGGATCGAGTTACAGCAATTAAATAACTATTTTTATTTTTGCTGTGACGACTGCTCACTCAAACTTTTATGCGAAGATCAAGTTTCGTCGCTAATGTTGTCGCGTGCCGGTATCGTAACAATTAGTCATAGCTGTGTCATCAAATTCCGGGACTACACGATGTATACACATGAACAAGGAAGGAACGACCTTATGATAAATTCTGACACCTTATTGATACCGGAAATAACGCCTATCAACCACCTGATAAACATTACCATACCTCTCCATCACATTGTTTCTGAGGAACCTGACCTGAATACTCACCATAGACAGATAGCTGAACTCGAACAAAAGCTGTCGGAAATGAAGAGTACTATTCCACTGTACAGCGACGCACCGACGCAGGAGGTACACCATTACGTGGTAATATACATCTTACTTGCCATAATAATAGTGACGATAATTATCATCGTCATTGTGCTTCGTTGGAAAAATAAATCCAGACGAAATCAAGTAGCAGCGTTGGCGCTAGCGGCAGTAGCAACGGATAGCAGCGGCGGGGGAGGGGCAACAGGTCCGGAGGCGACCGCTGCGGGCCGGGGCCCGCAGCCCGCCTCCCACGCCAGGGCTTCGACCGGTCAGTGTAGTGGTAGTGTTAGTGAAAGTGAGTGTCAAAAGCGCAGTGATGACCACAAGTGCAGTGCTACACAAGATAAAGAGACATCTCCTCAAAAACGAACAGTTCAGTTCTATAAAAATGAGGCTTTTAGTAACTCTTTAGATGAAATAAATAATGTAATATCATCCCACTAACCATTGATTAAGCTACATATATATGGTCTCACTTATAGCACCTCCATCACCGCGCGGACTAACTAAAGTCATCACATCAGACACCCCTTTCATCTCATCTCGGGCCCCGCAGCATGTACGGTTTACCATACATCGAACGCCAAGTGTTGCAATTGCTATATTTGCTGTATTGCAGTACTTAGACGTCAGCGCGGCCTAGTTAACTTCAGTTCGCAAAATACCATCAATTCATTGACTCGCGTTCTCATTTAATTAATAATAGTCTGCTTAAGTTAATTTATTAATATATTATTTTTACACTCATACAAACTCCTTTTATTCAGTCTCCACCAAGAGTGTACTAAAAACTCGTACACATTTACTATAGCTTTATACAAGGTGGATAGGATAATACAACATTTTTTTTAACTGGACATACCTACACACGTTCCAAGTCCACCTACTAAATTTCAACAGAATCGGTTGAGTAGTTCAGCCACAGGACACTATTTTCCATTTTTCAAATTTGCTACACGATGTATCTATAAACAAAACTGTCACCAGCGCCAGGCGGCCGCGGCACCGAGTATTAATCCTACAGAGAAACAGCTTCATACAAGCCCGCAGCGTAGGTACTTCACTACATGCGCAGTTATGTGTGCGTGACCTCTCTCACCGACAGTGTGCCGACGGGTTCACGTACGTGAGCCGAGTAGGCTCTTCTGGCGGCCTCGGCAAACCCGAGCGGAAAGCAATGAGTGACTTCTCACAGCTTTGCCCACACATAGCTGTTCATGTAGTGGAGTATTTACCACCGCAGGCTTGTATGAAGCGTTGCTCTGTAGGATTAATACTCGGTGGCCGCGGCACGTACTTACACTGTGCACATTGGTACAGGGTGTTCGTATTGGTTTTAATTTTTTAGGATATTTAGTTTGTTTGAAAATTTTACTTTTTTAATATCAGTTCTCTGATTAATTATACAATTCCAAACTATTCCAACACATTTTAACAACCCAGGGTTTTGTTTAATGTTGTATAGTCCTATCCACCTTGTATATAGCTAAACTATAGCTTTGTGTATATATTTCGAATATATGTATACACCTATCGTATTAATATTATATACGCGAGTGTTTGCAAGTACATATAGAATTATGTACGTGACTTCGTTACTTCCCGCAAAAACTACTATTCCCACGGGATGGGGACTTACGCAGTTAAAATCGTGAATTATATTATGAAGCGTCAAAAACGAAAATTTCAACTTGAACACAGTCACAGCGGCTTAACCAAGCCTTTAGCCGATTAGAATTATCAAAGTTATTTCGTCCATCGTACCAGGAAATTAAACGCCAATTCGATTGTTTATAAAGAAAGCTTAGCTTCTCGCTAATTGACTAATGGTACGGCTATAAATATTAAATGTTTCCTTGACATACTAATTTGTAACAACCCTCGTGGACCTTCTGTTGAATAAATCACAGTGAATTGTGAGCTTATGGCTTGGCTCATTTTAAACCTAAAGGAGATTAGTTATTGAAGAATGTCCAATACCTACGTGAACTCTTATACATTTACATAATACACTTACACCAATGCATTTCGTCGAGCCGTTGGTTAAAGTTGGTTTTTAAAATAAGGTTGTAACAAAACTAGTCTGCGTCCAGGTCTACCCTAGGATTTAAGACTTTTAAAATCAGAACTGATTTTTCCAGAAAACTACAAATAAGAGACGTTTGTTGTACGGCCCTACTTATTTAAGCTATACTTATTACCCTACTTAGCCTTACTTATTTAAGCAATACCCAGACATTTAAAAAAATAATTCACCGATGATGTAAATATATCACGGAATAGGTATACCACACCCATAGCTATCACGATTCATGAGATACAGCCTGGTGATAGAAAACCAGACGACCAGTGGAGAATCAATGTCACATAGTCTACCTACGTTATGATTCGTATATTTCCCATTCAAACTACCTAACGTTTTTTTGTATAACTATAGGCAATGAATAGGCAAATGTGTATAGACATTAGACAAGGAAGTTTATTCAGTTCTGTGCGCACCGTTCCTATACCTAGGAAATAATCAATAACGAAGTTAACCAGGTAAAATGTTTCCAGACATACTCGGAAGAGCGAGGCAACAGACGCGAGCGCCCAGCGCCCGGTCTCTTTACCTCAATCAAACTACCGGAGGCTGAGCCCCCAAACGGCGTGGCGCCCCTGCTGGATTTCCCGCGGGGGCGCATGAAACCAGTTACTTTTCTAGGCGAGGGCCCACATGGGAATGTAAGTATACATTAACTAATTTTTATTAATCGACTTCTGAGAAGAAACCAAATTCTTTCATTCGATTCTTCCTTTATAATTCGATCAATTGTTCTTCATAATTCGAAGCACGTCGAAAGATAAGAAGTTCTTCGTAAAACCTCTAGTTATTAAAGTTCTGGGTAACGCGACCTAATGGGTTTTTGTTGGAAAAGTGATGTACCTAACCTACGTATTTTTGAACTACCGCAAATGGAACTCATAATTACATATTTTCTCGGGTCATAATCGTGATTTTTACTTTTCAATTTTTTTTACCTCGACGTTTCAATGGCCTTGGTCGCGAGAGGACCCCTCACGCTTGGTCCCCTCGAGACCGTTTTGGTTTCGAGGCAATTGTAACATGGTAAGTCCATTATAAGTCCGCTGCCCTCACCACGCCTATTGCAAAATACCAGCTCACCGACATACGGCAATGAGCGATTAAAACTCGGAAATATTATTTTAAAATCACCTTTTCCTTATCCACACGTTATAATAAACACTTTACCGTTAAAATTGTTTATTTTTTCAAAACGAATTACTTGCTAATCACTTCGGATTTTTAGGATTTTTTTACTGAAAAAAATTACTTAATCGAGGAAGCTCACGTCATCTTTCATAAAATGAGCTTCTTTTTCTTCGTTTAGTCGTTCGTCAGCGTTAGTTTTTGAAAATATGTTAAAGGTCCTGGATGATGACTGGTTTTCTAAGGCTTGTTGCTTCGATTGCTCGGTGATATCGTTCAGCTTCTGCGCAAGCTCGTCTACATCCACAAGATTGTTAGTGTCTACCTTTTCCAGGGTCTTCCTGACGTCTTCTTCTTTTATAGTGTTATTATCAATTACTTTGGCTGAAATCAAAGTCGGTGCAGTTAGAAAAACTGTACACGGGGTGGTTATACCGAAGCCCTTTTATTTAACAGGATAGTCTCCATTCTCTTTCTCCATACAAACGTAGTTTACATTTTCCTCCCTGGATAAAGACATTAGAGCAAATATGTTTATGCCATAAAACCTATATCTGTCATGACAATGCATCTACCTTTTTATTTTATTTTTATTTTCTAATTAAAATAATAATAAAAATTAAATAAAATGACTTAAAATCCAGGGAGGTCTCTCCATCCTTCAGCCTCTCACGTCCCTGTTGCTCCCTTGCTGTAATTTGCTCAGCTGATTAGGGGGCCCAGTTTGTGAGTTGGCGATTTTTACGTGTTTGTTGGACATTGTTACGGCAGGCGCCATAGTCACCATAGTTCCCCCAGTAGCTAATCCACTACCATCACATCACTATAGCCCATGTTGTTTTCATCCGTAGATTTCTCAATAGTTCTATCCGGTCCGGTGGTTGTCCTTGGCTGCATTTTATAGTGCAGACAGGGATAATCGCCGACTTGGTGTCCACTTCATTGTTTGCGAGTAAAATTGTTATTGAAAAGGGCCTATACGTGTTGGCTTCGGCTCCACGCACGCCTTCCAAAAGTCAGGAGCTCCATAGCCCCGTGATACTGGACGTATAACAGACAAAAAAAAAGAAAAAAAAAAAGGAAGGCATAGTCATGACAGATATAAGTTTTATGGCATAAACATATTTGCTCTAAAGTAAACTTTATCCAGGGAGGAAAATATAAACTACGTTTGTATGGAGAAAGAGAATGGAGACTTTCCTTCAAGGAAAGCTGTTGTGAATCTGGAGACAGTAGTTATTCAAGGTAGATTTACAAGATTTCAGTATTTTAATAATTAGGGGTGACAAAATATGGGAATAAGGTTATTAGTAAGTGTGTACAGCGAAGTATTTGCAACGTTCGAAGTCGAGGATTATGAAATCCTACGACGACGGTAAATACACGAGCATTTTTAAAGTATACCTACTACAAAAATATTTAGGTATTCAATAACTGCTTCGACCAAACGACAAAAGTAACTAATAAGTGAACTGAAGTAGGTAACCTTCTTTCATCATTTCTACAAGATTGTCCACGGAAAGCTTGCTTTTTATATTCTTTATCAGATCATCCATTTTTAAGATAAAATTTAACGGTAAATATTTTATGATTTTCCAAAAAGCTTTTTTTACAAATGTTTTTACGTCTAAATTGACATCTATTATGTCGTGTTTGACAGTTTACTTTTTCGTCACGAGAATAAAGGTTTTCGTCAAGTAGGATTACTTTTTTTAGACTCAATTAATTTTATTTAGGAGGTGAAAAGTTCGTGTGGTGCATGTGTGGTGCAAGTAAATGAGCATGTACCTACTTCTTCGTGCAAAAACGACTGAACCGATTGTAATAAAACTTGGTAGGTATGAAGATAGCTGCACAACTAGAATAACAGCACCTACTTACCGACTCCTGCCGCGCGTCCGCTCTCTACCTCCGACTACGAGGAGGTAGGTACTTTGTACTTTTCTATCATATCATAAGTCTTTTAGGGTTCCTCAAAAGTAGCTCAAAGGAACCCTTACAGGATCATCATACAGGATTTGTTGTTTACCCACAGAGTGGGATTTTTTTTAAATTTACCTGGCAACATACGTCGCCATAACGACATTTTCTTGATGCAAGAAACTTGGATAAAGTTTCTTGTCTTGATATTGCACATATTTTAACGTCAACAGTTATTATTAGTACCCTACACTACAACAAAGGGTCCTCGCCCACGGCGACTTTTTGTAGCGATGCAGTCGCGCGTTTAGCATACGCGCGACTAACGCGTGGTAGTCGCATTTGTAACGCGCTGCAGTAGCGATGCTAACGCACTACCAACGCGCTACTGCATCGCGACTAAATCGAAGCAAACGCATCGATTCAGGGAAAAAACGGAGGGAGGGGACTGAATTGCGCTTGCATCGCGACTGAATCGCGATAGTATTGCGTTTGCATCGCTACTATCTGAGCGCCCCGTGGGCGAGGGCACACAGCTAGCGATTACATCGCGATGCGAACGCGCGACAGCATCGCTACAAAAAGTCGCCGTGGGCGAGGGACCAAATTGTTTTTATATTTTTTAAAGTAAGGGACTTGAGTGGCTCGGATGTCATGCATCGACATCGACGCGTCAAGGATGTATTTACTAATGAAGAGTACCTATTACTTTTATGGCTGGTCGATAACAAAAGCATAGTTAGTCGCTTAGCATGAGGCTAGATGGGGCTGTGTGATGCACACCAAAATACTTTATATTTATTTCTTGAATAAAGCCTCAGTTTAAAGTTAACGCGAGAGTGTGTATACTCGTACAGAGGTATAGTTTTATAACATCGTACTCGCAGTTTCTATCTTAGCACCTTCTTCTTCTTTTTTCATGGTGGTGTGGGTCACCCGGTGTTAAAAGTTTATAAAACCATTTTAAAAATAAATAGGGAAATAAAAAACATTTATTTATTTATAACCAACTGCATAAGGTGCCTTCCGAAGCACAGAGTATCTCAAGAAAAAAAATCTTCGTTCAAGATCGTTAATCATAACATAGCACCACCTCTGTGGCGCGTCGTCCGAAAGCGCGACTGCAATGCAGAAGGGTTCGATTCCCGCCGGGTGCAAGTATTTATTCTTAAAAAATAAATATTTGTGTCTGGTCTGGGTGTCCTATGTATAATATGTATGTATTTACAAAAGAAAAATAATTCTATGTATTATATCTGTTGTATAGTCACCGTAACACAAGCTTAGTCGCTTACCACGGGGCTAGATGGCGCTGTGTGTTGTTCACAGAATTTATTTATTTATAGCACCAGCCACCATCCAGCATTGTTTGCAACATATTCCTGTTTTTTTTTTCAATTCTATTGTAGATAAATGGACAGAGGATGGGAGGGTCGTTAAATAGCTTCGAGTCTACCATCAGTTCGCTACCTTAGCAAACAAAAACACCACAATCATAAAATATACACAAAAGGAACATAGCTCACTTCTTTTCTAAAAAGTACCAAGAAACACAATACAATCAGAAACTATTCGGAGTACACAACGCTGACGTTGAAACGAAGGTTCAACGGTAGTTTTCTAATTAGAAAAACCGAGCACTAACAGAGATTACGTGAAATAGGGGTCGATTCGAAGTAGAGGCTAACAGTGGGTTGTAATACAGGTGGCCGTGGTTCACTAATTCACTCTGTTTGTACTCTCTTAATGAAAATACAACAGAAGCGCCCTATTGTTTGCTCAGCATTCCTGCTCCGGGCGCGTTGTGTAAAGTGGCGGCTCACTACCTATGGATAATTTCCAGATTAGATGTACTTATAATTTTTGAACAAAGCCACTTGTACAGGCCATTGTGACTCCCCTTTTTGCGTCGAAAATAGAAAAAACGTAAAAAATGTTAACTGTAACAACGCAACGAAGATATTCGTAAGAATAAATAATACAAAGCATCCCATTATCAGCTTCATTCTCATTTCGTATTTACATTTTTCGCCATAACAATATTTTCCCGAAAGTTATGATAAGCAAAGATTTATTACGTTATTAGCAATAACAGTGATGGGGAATGTCCTAATGAAAAATAAAGCGATGGTCACATCAGTGCGAGCGAACCCTCTGAGTAATTACAGGCAGGTCTTCAACCACCAAAATATTGACGTTATTGTTCAGTGTATCCCCTTGCTCATAATTGATTTTTCCATTTTCTCGTTTAAAACATAAATAAACAGTTGACACGCATAATCGTTTTTAGGGTTCCGTACCCAAAGGGTTAGAACGGGTCCCTATTACTGAGACTTCGCTGTCTGTCTGTCCGTCTGTTTGTCACCAGGCTGTATCTCATGAACCGTAATAGCTAGACGGTTGAAATTTTCACAGAAGATGTGTTTCGGTAGCCGCTACAACAACAAATACTAAAAACAAAATAAAACAAATATTTAAGAGGGGCTCCCATACAACAAACGTGTTTCAAAAATAACAAGGAGTTTAGTACAATGTGAGTTCGCTTCTGATTGGTCAGGACAAATCGAGTTGGTCATGGAATTCAAAATGGCTGCCCTATCTGTCAAATATACCAGTCTGCCTTACTTACCAAAGAGTTTCTTATAAGTTTCAGATTTTCTTTATGCCAAGGTTTTTTTTTTTTTGAGTGATTCGGTCGTTTGATGGGAGTAAGAATCGAAGATAAATATTACATATTTTCCTATAAAATTTAAAAATTGGTTGTTGTAAACCATTTTAGGGTTCCGTATCCAATTGTGATAGTGGTACGGAACCCTTTGTGCGCGAGTGTCGCACTTGCCCGGTTTTTTTTAACTATTATTTTTAGAAACTACGCAGGTATAGATCATGAAGGCTTATATGTAGTTGAATAACCCTGCTTGACCTTTCACACTTTCACACTGGAAGTACGTGATGGTCATCTTTTAGAAATACCAACATAGCTGATCAATAAAGTAAATCAATATTAAAGGACATTGCACACATAACCATTTAGACCCAAACTAAGCAATTCGTTTTTAACAAAAGCAATATTTCCGGTGAAAAACTTGAACCCTTCTGCGTCGCAGCCTGGTGATCGCCTAACTAACGCATCACAGAGGCCGGTAATAACCTTTACAACCCATTAGTCGACCTCTGTCATTCATTAGCGCTTGTACTACACTAATGGTTCTTTTATGCAGTGCGAGTTAGCTAGCGTACCGACACTGCACTGCAGTAACTTCCACTGTTTGGACGTAACGTAACTCCAGTGCAAGTGTTATGTTTTGTGTAGACAGCTAACAGTCTTCAATCGTTATATCTCAGAAAGGTTTTGATGCATTTTTATAGACAATTTTATGATCTACGACTTTGTCTGAGGTAATTTGATGATAAAACTTACAGTTTACTGAAAATCGCAAATACCAATATTTTTGAACTTTGAGTAAATTTTTTCCAAGTATCGAAACGAAAAAGAGTTTTGATATGTTATTTATAATTGTGTTTTGAACAATTTTACTAAATTTCTGCTTGTTGTATCTTTGAATGTATAAGACGAGCCGAGCCACTGCCGTTCGAGTAGCTGTCTACAGACTAAGCAGCAGCTCGCACGCTAGCTTGCACGTGAAATCAAGCTATAAGTTCTCCTTCTATATTAGAAATAAATTTATCTACCTACATTGTGTACCTACTGGGCCTCCAACAATATTGAACATTACGAACATTCTTCTGTCGTTGTGATTGACATTTCATTGTCTCGAGGCGTCATGTTGTTAGAGTCTCGTAACAAATAGCTGTACATTTAATTAATTAATTTCGACAATTATAGCCGCAACATTAGCATATCGATGATATCCCATCTATTTGGAGATTAACAGTCCGATGTAATTAATATGAAATTACAATCGAATTCGTACCCAATGAGCAGTTGTATGTACATTGTACAGTTTACAATACCTACCTACACCCCGTGATTGTTTTTTCATATACGATTTACTATAATTATGTCTAAATTAATGTAGGTATAGACATAATGTATAATGTTTTTCCTGGTCTCATTTTTATGCCCACGTAGTAGGACTAGAGATAGTTTTATTATGTATACCATCTATTTGTACCTTAATCCACAAACAAAAATACATTTCATTTTTGTTGAATTTTTATTTAATTTAATTTCAGGATGACATTAAATATTTAAAATATAAATGGGACGTAAATGTAAGACCTACTAGTGAATTACTCGTATTGAAATTTGTAGCTTTATTTTTTAATCGCTTGCCTCACGACGAACGCTTTAAATTGGACGATTTCGAGTAATAATTATAATAGTCACGAAAGAACAATGGCGGCAAATTATTTATACTAAAAGGCTTTTACATAAATCAAAATACTGTAAAATGCCATTACTAACTTTGGTGTTAAGAGATTTTAATTTATTGCAGTACAATTATAAAAGTTTCCACCATTTCTTTTTTTTTACTTGACATCAACAAACACGTAATGCCACTGAAATTATCTCGTTGTTGTTATTTCAGTTTCGTAAGTGTTTTTCTTTTCTATACCTTGACGACATTGTAGTTTTGTCTGACTGGATCTCTAAATGCTTTTATACGTTCCGTCATAATGGGAGACTACGAGTGAATTTTAGTGGCATATCGTGTTTATATAAATGGTGAATGGGAACATTCAAAATTACTAGAAAAATTGTTTATTTTTATTTTTATTTTAAATGTTTTCTATAATGTGTTTAGGAGTTCATAATGAACATATTTTTGCATGAATCAACTACAGTCCATAATAAGATGTATAGGGATCTGGTAAAAAAATGTGTGTGTTTGTTGCTTCTTTACGCACAAACCGCTAAACCAATTGCGATGAAATTTGGTAGGTAGATAGCTGGGAAACTTAAATAACACAAACGCTAGTAAGTATCGCGAAATTCCTGCGTGATCGGGTCTTATGCAGGTCATAAAGGGGGGCGCAGCTAGTTAGTAATGATCAGCATATCTAGATTATCTAGTGTGATTAGCCTGAATATGTGACGTCCACCTCTATGACACGAGCTGAGCTCTAATTTATTTTACCTTAAAATACTGTTTATGCTATGACTTTGACACACTAAACATTACGGTTTGTATCGAGCCCCTTCACAATTAACTTTGGTCGTTTATCGCAATCAACAAACAAACCGCTAACAGTTAAAAGACGGTTATTATTCTGAATCGATTAAAATGTTTAAAGCTCGTAGCTATCTACGAGCTCTATTTAGTATCCAGTATTTCAGTAAGTTGTTTAGGATTCCGTAAGACGGTATCACAATAAGCTTAAAGCAAAAAGCGATCGAAGTACCAACGAAAGATGAACAAGTACAAACAACGTTGAAACAAAACAAAATTATAGAACTGGACTGGTATTTATTAGAGACAAAAAGAAGAAAGGTCGGCTGATAGTGATCCATTTAAAACTCGTCTCTGACGGACTAGCTTCAACAGTTCCAAAGTCAAACTGTTCGGGAAAATTTTCACACAGCTTTAAAAAAAAGATGTATCCAAATTCGTACGTCATTGTTAGCCATACCAACCATTTAGGTAATCTAAAAAAAAATGTTAAAACACTTATATGTTTACATGCGGATAGGATTCATACTCTGATTCTCTTATAGCCTTATTAATAAAAGTGGAATAACGTTGGAGGAGGTTTACTACGTTTTGTCTCTGTCTGTCAACTTTGAAAGCTCTTGTCACGGAAAAAGACAAAGCATGTAATTCCTTCTCCGACCCTACTCCACGTTTATTAATAAACACATTAAAGTTTACAAACGGATAAGATTACAATTCGATCCTAGGTCACACTTTCGTCGCATGTCAATAGCCAAAAATCTGTACATCCAAAATCGTAAAGTAAAACAACATATTGTAATCGTCCTTTAATAAGATAGTCAAAAACTTAGGGCTAGTAAGTTAGAACAGTAAAGATATCCAAGATAACAATCTATGATTCCATACTCGATATTTAATTAACAGACGCGTCAGTAGTTTCCTTCATAAATTGGATGTGTACGGGCGGGCCGTTTGATTCATTTAATTTTGAAATCATTTCCTTGCCTTAAACGTATAGGGACTGTCGGTGTTAAGAACATATTTAAATCTGAAACATTTTCTCCCTGTTTACTGTGTTCGGACGATCCATCACATCCTAATTTTGTAAGAAGTGTTAGGTATTTCTTCCCAAATCGTCGCTAGCTCCTTTTCAATTTTTGTTTGGAATATTCTTGTAGTGGTGTGATCTAACACAGGCGTAGGCGTAGAATTTTCTCACGTCGTCGTTTTCGGAAGAATGGCAATCTTTTTTGGCATCAATTGTTTAACATCTAACGGTGATAATGCCGTCTTTGATGCAGTATTGGATTATATAGTTACTACTGACACAATACCCGTACACACCCGTAGGCATAGTGTTGGTCAATGGATGACGTGGACAATGAGCCAGAAGAAGGTGCTGGTGTTATCCGCGGACAGGCTGCTGATGACCAGGCTGCTAGAATAGCTCAATCACTAATGATAATCTCATCAATATGACTCGTGACGACAAAGTTGAATTTCTAATTTCTATTGATTCAACTAAACTGGTGACCCGTGCAGCACACTAATTGTACCTATGAACATGGCGTATCACGAATCTAAGGATGCTGAGGATTGTACCGGAGGTAGTGATGGGGCGATGTCATCGGATATTCGCAAGATAAGAAACCTTGTCATTGAAATAGGCGAGCTACGTAAAGAAATGCAACGCTTCCAGTCATCTACGACTAGAAATAGCAGTGCACGTTCCCGTTCCTGCAACCGCTACACCCGGAGGGAGCGTTCCAAGTTCAATTACAGGAAGTACCCCTTCTGCTGGTACCACAGCAAGTATGGCGACAAGGCCAGCGCGTGCGTTAAATCCTGCGACTATAAGGCGTCGGAAAACAGCAAGGGCAGTCGCTAATGGTGGCCGACGATTGCCCACCACCAACTACTGGTCGCCTGTTCGTGACAGACAGATCCACGAACACGCAATTCTTGGTCGACACTGGAAGCGACCTCTGCGTTTTCCCCAAGTTTCTTCTGCGTGAACGTCGTCCTCCGACTAGTTATAAGCGCTGTGGTGCGAACGGTTCTGATATTTTTACTCATGGTTATTAATTAAGCTTAGATTTTGGCTTGCGCCGAACATTTATTTCTGGTGTTATATATTTCCACGTAATAATAGGTTTACCTACCCTTCTGATTCACACAACAGTATCACTAAACTGGTGACTACTAAAGTTTTATATTGGTACCTATAGTCGAAAAATACATCAAATCAAATTGTTTTCGTGTCATTTTAAGGACTTCATATTGGTGTTTTGAAAGTGATGCATTTATCAAACGGACGAACGGACAACTAAGTGATCTATTAGATCTCTTTGTTCTCCGTTCGTCCGTTTGTTACCTTTTTTACCATTAGAAGTACGGAACCCTAAAAACACATAACTATATGGTTAAGTCGTTTCCACGGAAGAGAACTGTACACTGTACCTACCTACTGAGCGTTGGTCTACAAAAATACCCATAAAAATTGATTACTGGCCGTAGCAAGAAAATGCAATCTGCTCACACCCCGTCGCGAGGAGTGGAAACCCAGCCCAACCTCCCTCAACTTCGTCGACGCACCTAATAGCCTGGGGCGTTTATTTTTCATGTTTTTATAATATTTAACGACCGACCTAGCCAAAACGTGTGTGTAAGGGGCAGTTATTTGATTAAATTTAAAATTGCTTAACCCCGACTTTTTCAACATGGTCGACATTTTCGATTAGATATTTGTTTCGAGGTTTGACCGGGTATGAATAAAATACCATTAAATCATCTTTAATAACAATTGCTAATGGAACCAAAAAAAAATAAAAGGGGGAGATAGAAAACTTTTATGCTAATGGTTCGCTGTTAAAAATAATTTTTGTGTGCAAAGCGTGGCGGGGGGAGCTAGAATAGAAAAAAAATATTAGTATAGATAAGGTTTTACACAGAGATGCGATCGTCGGCAACCCTAACTCATCTGGTACCGAATAGAAAAGGTTAGAAAGTAGACTAAAAGTTATGCTTAAAAAACTCGGTCAGCCGCTACTCAGCCTGGGCCTTAGTTAGCCTATTTTTATGGTTTCCTTGAGTCACAGCCAGTATTTAGAATCGTATTCAAGGGGTCAACCTTATCTCATCCGAGTTTTTTGACATAACTTTAAGTCTACTTTCTCGCCACAATAGTCTCAACTTGGTACTCGATGACATAGGGTTGCCTCACAGGGTTGACTTCTCAAAACGAAACATAGAAACGGGCTGACTAAAGACGAGCCCAGGCTAAGTCTCAGCTGACCGGTTTTTTAAGCATAACTTTCTCACCACAATAGTCTTAACTTGATACTCGATGACATAGAGTTCCCACAGGGTTGACCGCTTAAATGGGACCAAAAAAATAGGCGAGTCTAAGTTGACCAAGTTTTTGTAACCATAACTTTATTCTACTTTCTTACCATACTAGTTTCTACTTGGTACCAGATGAGATAGGGTTACCGCCACATCCCAGTCTATTTATAAATATGTGTTACAGTGGCTAGATGGGTGGTTCCTGTGATACATTATGGCAACATAAAACCCAAATACCCGATGTGACAATAATAATATCTATTAGATTACAAAGGAACAAGTCATATAAAATGTTTGCCTTTTATTCGCGTACCGTTGAAAAATCCTTTTGTCCTCAGCCACACATTCACCTCATTTACAGGAAATGTGTTATCATTTTGCGTCAGCTTTTTTTCTTTTGAAAAATAAACAGATTAACTCCATTATGTTGTGAATAACTACTCGATATGCTCCGCGGCTTCGTTCACAAATTGAGTTTACTATGACCTACCTCTGTAGTCAGTAAACAATCTCTAGGTTAAAAACTCGTTATCTTTATTTAAGCAGTTTCAGCTTCTAGAGTGGTATTATAGTCCTCGCAATAAGTCGTAATTTTTTACAAATGATTAGGGTCGTCATTTATTTTGTTGACATATCTTGCAACATTATAGTTCGACCATTCGTGTTCAGAACATTTTGACTAACAGATTTTCAAATTTTTTGCATAATGCCCCGCGGCTTTACCTGGGCAGTTTCCATTCCTATGGAAATACCGGAATAAAAAGTACCTACCTATCCTGTGTTAATCAATGATACTAGCTAGCTAGCTGTGTGCCGTTTTCGCGTGATTAACGGACTAAAACTTTTACATATTTTAGAGAGATACCAACAAACCAGGACTCTCTCCAAGAATAAGGACTTACCACTACTCACGGATTGACTGTGAAACCACGAATGTCTAAGATACGTGCGCAATACTCGACTCCTAAAATACCGTATGATGAAAAACTTCAAACACCAGTTTATCTACAAGCCGTTATGAAAATAAAACACTATCGGTAGCCTCTGTAGACAAACACAAAAAAAAACAAAATTGGTTCGATAAAAATCTGAAATAGCTTCGGTATTTGACGAACCAGAAGAATCACGTATTAAAATACGCATAGAAAATAATTACATTATTATGTGTGAATTTCTTCCCAGGATTATGGTATTACTTACCGAAAATAGTCCTCTTTAAAAATCAATTTAATTTGCAGTTTGTTTAAGACGAGTTGTTACAGTGTAATGAAAAGATAACATTGGCTTCGACGGTATGATCAATCTTAAAAAAATATACACTTCAACCTATGCCTTCAACACAATCGAAAGTAAATATCTCTTTGTGATCTACCTACTGCAATCATTTAACTTAAAGGCATCTCCGTGCTTTTATCAGGATCGGCCATGGTGTGGGAATTTATTAACGTCGAAATAAAGGTCCAAACTTATTAACAATCACTTATTTAATCAAAAGGAATCAAAATTAACCAGTTCAATCAAATGATCGGTGAGATAGTTTACGATTGAGAATTAAACTTAAAATAAACCTCCACAATTATAAAGAATCACTAGCCTAATCGTAAAATAACACTTATGTACAGTTTAAAGAAAGGATCTCTAAGATAATTCAGGATTATTAATTATAAAAATGCAGGACGTCGGCGATTCGTAGGTAACGTGCACGCGCGCCCATGTCACTCCAAAAAGTGAGCGATCAAGATGGCCGCCCGTCCACGTGACGCTCCGCCAGAGACGAGCTCTCATCCTGTCATTTAGAATTCCTCTTAGCAACTAGATGGCGTTGGTATTTTGGTGTGTCTTCAAACTTAAATGCAAATGTTTTTTTACGTCCATATGTAATCAAACATTTTTATCTAACTAGCATAACAACACGTAAAAATTTTATCTAACTTTGTCATATAATTCACGATTAAACGAACTTACCCAGTACGTGAAGTTCTATCAAAATAACATACGAAGTTACATCCGAAAATCATCAGAAAATGTTAATGTACAAAATTTAGAATGTAATTAACTCACTATATTATGATATTTGGAGATATCCAGCATTTCCTGCTATCGATTTTTTAACTAATCTGATTGGCTATCCTACACGTACCTACCAACAAAACCACTACAAAAGACTATGATTTGATGGAGATACTCAGGGTCCAAAAAAATCCCTTATTATCATCATTTGAAGCGCGTGAATGCCAATGTTTAGAAGCGTAACTGAAAATGAAATAAAAATAAGATAGGTACACTTATTTGTCGGTAAACAACTAGAAACCAATTTTCTCTACTTTTCATCCTTATTCGTTTAAACGATCGGAAAGTTTCCATGGATGGTAAACATTTACTTTGTTTACGGATAATTTGTCCTCGGATACGGTGCGCGGTATTATTATTATTACACATGTTCAGAATAAGATTTTTAAACGTTCGTGCTGCATCGCCGCTTCTCGCTTTGGTGGGGCTCGAGTGGAATTTTACTCGAGTGACTCGAGTTGGTTTTGTTTAATTCGTACTCGTGTGAAACAAACCTTGACTAGATTTGTGAGTAGGTAACTGTAGTCGACTCCATAAATGATAAAAACATTAGTCGAAACATGTTGTAGGTGTTGTACCTACTGCTTTCAAAACTTTAGCACCCGGCTGAATTCGAACCCGCGACTTATTAATAATCCGAACCGGCGACTATTGGTAATCCGGACCAATGCGTTTGACCGCTTCGCCACGATAACCCCCACGCGGGAGGGCTATCCGTAACTGTTTAACTTGAACTGTTTTTTTGAAAACCTTTTGTTTTTATTCGTGAGTAGTCTGAGTATGCAAAGTGTTATTAAAATGAGTGGTTAAAGTAGTAAAAAATCTTATGTGGACAGTTTAGTGACAAAAGTGACTGTTAGCTGCAAGATTTGTATTTTAGAAGCGAGTGACTCAAGTCGAAAAAAGTTACTCGATTCTCATCAGTTAGATTAGAAATACAGAGATTGTTGTCGACTCGGCGTCCTATTACTCAGTCATTACATTCAACGTCCGGTTAAATGTTGTATTATCATGTAATTGTATCCGCAACCCTAGGGGACATTGTTGTCTAGCTGCTTAATCCTTATTTGGTCTTCGAATGCATCTTAAACTTAAATGCAGCTGTAAAATTTCAATATTGCCCAGTTATTTCGTAGACAACAGCAGAATTCAAATCTATAAGATAGTTTTAACCTTTAAGTACATAGGGTCTGACAGGCCCGAGACAGTTTACGTTGACGTAAAATAAGGTACTTCCCCGTGCTTCTTGCAAGTCAGCAGCTCAGTAGCTTCAAGTTTGGTCACCAAACGCCCAAAAAGAAAGAAAATTGCATCGTGCGGTGAAGAACACGTCAGTTACATGTATTAAAAGTTTTGAAAGGGCCTGTGAGATCCTATGTCCCTAATTCTCAAAGAAACAATTTTGTATGAACATTCGTTTTTTGTTATAGGTGATTTTTTTTAAATGGCTGTTTTTTTTTTAATGTATGTTCCCCGATTACTCGAAGATGCCTGGACCGATTTGGATAATTCTTTTTTTGTTTGAAAGGAGATACATCACAGTTGGTCCCATAAAATTTTGGTGAAGATCGAATGAGGATCTTCGGAGTGATGGACAGGATTGCACCTCGAGAGTGCAGCTAAGTGCTCAGTTTTTGATTTTCACCAGTAGAATAAGGCCATAAAGAATAGATACCGATGAATAAGAATATGGTTTCGGAATCTCCACATCTGAAACCACCTTCTCATCACAGAACTCCTCAATGATAAAAGTTATGGATACAATTGTAATGATTTTAGTGGTAGTTGAAAGTACACTAAAAAGGATGAAATAAAAAATAATCCGACTTCAAAAAAAAAAGCATAAAAAAACCGACTTAAAAAAAACATAAAATAACTTCGCCTACATACAGTGCCACCGACTTATCTGTTATGTAATCTGAAGTCGGGCAGATTTACTGGGTTGGTTGAGTAGGATTGTAAGTAGTTTGGCTGCCCGACTTCAGATTACATAACAGATAAGTCGGTGGCACTGTATGTAGGCGAAGTTATTTTATGTTTTTTTTTAAGTCGGTTTTTTTATGCTTTTTTCTCATTTAATTTGTAATAATTAATCTTTCTTTAAAAAATATTTTAAAAATATAATCATTATTTATTCCTTACAAACCAAGTGACCAGTTTAACCTATTTTTATTATATTTCTGTTGTTATTTCATATAAAATTACTTAAAACATTGCAGGGGGTCTGAGAGACTCCATGTCCGTTCTAGTGTTACAAAAAAAAGGTGTCCCTAGTTAAAGGTTAAAGACCAAGATCAAACTTATCGAGATTTTAAAACTGCTATTTACAACATCATTAACATTATCTTTCTTATTCAACATTACAACTATTAAATAAAAATATGCAAAGTATAAAGCTAAAATGCGACGCGACAACCGCAATTCTATACAGGGTATTTTTCAGGGTTTATAAATCCTCTAGGCGCGAAGCCATTCTCCACGCTTGGCAAACTTAGAAAACCAGGCCAAAGTAGGCTTTTGCCAAATACACGGGAAAATTTCTACGTCCCCACACTATATTACGTGCTTAAGAACTATTTCCTTGGAAGTACCCACGTGCCGCAGAATAAAAATGTAAATTCGTAACAATCCTTCTTATCTTTTAAATATTTATTAAGTTGGCTTTTACCGCTAACTGAATACCGCATCATATATGGTAGGTACTGATCTAAGCTATGATCTACTACTACAGTAGTAGTCTACTGATCTACTAGAAGTCTACTGAGGCCTGATTATGTACATAGTGAATTTAACTATTGTGAGTGGTTTACACTTGATTTAGCAACTTTGAAACGTCAAACACCTACTTTCGTATTACCTAAGCTATGAACTTCACTGGGCTAAACTCATAGTCACTATGACGTCACTTTCATAACTTTTGACATTTGTTTTTGTATCGATACTCTCAAATCGCGATTCCCTATTGAGTGAATTTGAGGGTCAATGACTTTTGAAAATCATTATAAACGATAGAACAACACTACAGCCAGTTTGAACTGTCAAAATTTCCAAATTAACTTTTGAAAAACGCTATGAATTGTAGTTACGTAATCGCGTTTTTACAAAAGTCACTGAGGAGAGTGAATTTCACTGAAGTGAATGAAACCACTCACAACAGTTAAATTCACTATGTACATAATAGGCCTACTGATCTACTGATTTGGCCTAGAAACAATTTATCGTTATAGTCTCACATAACCATGGCAAAAAAAAACAATGAATACTTTAAATAAGTTTTTTTAACTTCGAGAGTCCCATCTCATAAAGCCAACCCTTTGCAAAATTCCAACTTCTCACAATGACTACTTTTCAGTTGTTTTAGCGTGAAAGATTAACAAAGTCACATACATACATACAAACTTGCAAACTTTCGCGTTTATAAGATTAGTATGATATTATTGGGATAGTGGGAAGATAGTTAAATATTTTAATAAATAAAATTATAAAATTCGATTGTCGTAAGAAACAAATTTATTATCACAACTTTGGGGATTTTATTGACACCGTTAGATCGTACACTACTTATATAACTTTAAAACCCATAATAAAAAATAGTACTTAATAAATTATACCTATTAATTAATGACCGTCTAAAAACCTTAAAACTTGACTCTTTGTTTGAGTCACACCCTAGCAATTAGTTACTAAACATACACCCACAGCCGTTTTGGCACGAATTAAATATCTTTAAACTGACGACTGATTTTTCCTACTAAACATTAATTGTGTTTGGTAGTCTGCATTAACAAAAGCCACCTTAGTCGTCTAGAACAAACCCCATTCGCCTTATATTAACTTTCCCTGAAACATATTTTTTCACATTACATAGGAATTGTCATCCTGTGAAGTTGCCGTTTTAAGAAGTTGTTATTCTTAGAATTTGTCATTTTAAGAAGTTGTGATTTTGAGAAGTTGGCATTCTGAGCAGTTGGCATTTTGCGTGCGGTTGGTATTTTGAGAAACTCACTTTATAATAAGAGCGACTTAGATTAAGAAAACATTCAACGCAAGCTTTATGATTCAAACAACTGAGTATTCATATATTGGCCAAAACGACCTAGATAATCTTGTTTTGCTTAACCAAGTGTTTCTATAAGTTGATCATTAAGTAACAACTTATGAAACTTAACAGCTCCAGATATGCGAGACCGACGGTATCGAAGAGCTGAGCGACGAAGAGAGCCCGAGTGGAGGCCGCCGCCGCCTTGTTGTTGTGAAAACTCTATGGCGCGGGTGCCATAACGATATCAAGTAAGTAAATGTTTTTCAAGAATAACGGTAGAAGTTGTTAGCCGAGCAAATGTTGGAGTGACGCTACTGTTGCTTTACTTTGACTAATTTGAATTTGAGGCGATTTAAGCCCATTTTCTTTTGATGGCTACACCGACCCACGAAACGAAACACGGACAATTCCGCATGTCACTTCGGCAAACCCGTAAGTAGAAGCCGCAACCAAAGCCTCCAACCAGGTAGAATTTGCTTGTTTTGCATCATTCAAGGTTTAAATTCCAAGGTCACAAGCAACTTTATCCCCAAAATCGAAACCAAAGTTAAAATTTGAAAATCGTGAAAATATCTTTCTAATCTGTAGATAGGGTGATTGCTATAGTTATTAGACAGGCGACAGTTATTGACCATCCGAGGCAAAAATGAATGAAATAAGGTAATGGGAGATCGTACGTGAGTGAAAAAGACAACAAAACTTTCTTCAATTATCCTACTTTCGAATTAGTTCATGACATTTGACCTAGATGGCATCATTTTTCCTTGGAGAGGTCAGTTCAAATTCAGTATATCTGTTGGTAATTGAATTGTTATTAATTGAGTGCTATTTTAAAGTTTGTAAACTAATTCTAACCTTAAAAAAAATTGCCGGGTAATTACTGATTTTTTTTTGTTAGAGATTCAGTTATTGACCACCCCCGGTCAATAACTGATTTTCCTATATATGCGTTTTTAATGCATTTTCGGCTTTATTACGGTTAAATATAAAGTCTCTCAAAATCTCAGCTTTCTAACTGCATCGGTTCAGTTATTGACCGGGGGGTGGTCAATAACTGAACTTAAGGTGGTCAATTACTAAATTTTTCTTCTTTCAGACTGATTTAACATGCCTAAATTACCTCAATATACCAAAGAACAGTTGGAAAAGGCTCTAGAAGAAATTAATAATGGCTCTGCGGTTCGAGCAGCTGCTAAAAATATGGTGTACCTAAAGCAACACTACATTTTCGGATTCTAAACCCGAACTCCAAGAACGCTTTTGGACCATTACCTTTTCTAACTGCAGAAGAAGAAAAGGCCATAGAAGAATGGTTGTTTGATATGAGCAAAAGAGGATTTCCTAGAAAAGCAGATGATATTTTAGATTCTGTACAAAACTATTCAAACCGAAAAATGTCTTTAATTTCAATACAACATCGCGAAAACAGAAGAAGAATCTAAAACTATCTCAATCAACATCCTAGAGAGACTCCATTCCAAGAAAACAGGCCTGGAAAAGGATGGTTGAAAGGATTCCTGAAACGACATCCTAGGATAACTCAAAGAGCATCAGAGGCGGTTACTTATGCCAGTGCCTGTGTGTTAGAATCAGACATACGAAATTGGTTTAATCTGGTTATGACTGAGCTAATTAAATGTGATCTATTGGACATTCTCGAAGACCCATCCATCCAATTTTTAACGCTGATGAAAGTGGTTTTCGATCTTGTCCAAATACCGGCAAAGTTTTTTCTGAAAGAGGGGCTAAGAATGTCTACATAGTCGAGAAAGCAAACGCCAAAGAAAGTATGACGTTGCTCTTTACAATATCAGCTGATGGACAAATGGTACTGCCTACGATCGTGTACCCTTATCAACGTTTACCTGACAGAATTCGACAAACTGTTCCTAATGAGTGGGGTGTAGCTACGAGCAGCTCAGGATGGATGACGGCAGACACATTCAAATATATAATCCAGCATATTTTTCATCCATTTTTGGTAAAGAATAACGTCAAGTTTCCAGTTTTGTTATTTGTAGATGGTCATAGATCGCATTTAACCTACGAATTAAGCATGTTAGCTCGCTCCCTTCAAATAGAGATATTTGCTCTATACCCAAATTCTACAAGGATCCTGCAACCGGCAGATGTGTCTCTTTTTAGACCTGTAAAGCAGTTTTGGAAAGCAGCAGTTAAAGAATGGCAGCAAGATGAGGGTGAAATAGTGACAAAACAAAACTTTGCTTTGATTCTCAAAAAAGTAACAGACAAAATAAGTCCTGCCTGTATAATCAATGGCTTCCGAGCTTGCGGTCTATACCCATTTGATCCTAATGCTGTAGATTATTCTAAATGCATAGCTCCCCCAAAACCGGTTCCTTCTACAACAGAAAATACAGAGACTTCTAACAATGAACCTGATAGAACACTGCCATTTTCAAAATTTATGGAGATTGTTGGTCCAGAGATGATATCAAAGTTTAAAGATATCAAAAACATATTACAGGATGTGGAGAACAATGAATCATTTTTTATTCTCTACCAAATTTGGGAGTTTTATAATAGTAAACCTAACACCAACGAAGACGCAAATTTAAAAGCTATTGGAAGTAACGAAGGCGAAAACATTGATCCAATACCGACAACTTCTACAAACAATGTGCAAAGAGAAGAAATTGTCAATGTATTCCACTGAAAGCGATGAAAGAATAAACAGATTTATAGATGAGTTTCTAGAATGCGACAAAGAGCAAGATAATATTCTGCAGCGAGAAACTATGGATGAACAACACAATAATAATTGTGACTATCAGACCTGTGAAACCGAAGAACGAACCAACACATTTAACAATGATATAGAATACAGCTCCCAGGACCCTTCGATCCAAGAAGCAAACACAACTGCTGCAGCTACTCTACCTACTGAAGACCTTATCACTTTAGGAGACCTCGGAGTACCAAATACATGTGACAGCGAGAATAACTTGAATCAGCCATCATGTTCAACAGCTACTGACATAAAAGACTTTTTAGATTACCTTCAACACCGTCTAGGAAAGGAAAACGTAACGTCGAAAGGCTGCCTTATCATATTTCAGGGCTAGAATATCAAAGGATTCTGGAGAACAAGCTAAAAGAAAAACAAAGACTAGAGTTAGAAAAAATAGAGAAGAAATTGGAAAGAGAGCAAAAGAAGGAAGATAAAAAGAGGAAAATAGAAGAAATGAAGGCAAAAAAGTTGGAAAAGAAAAAGAAACTTGAATCTCCTTTGTCTTCCTGTGGGGCATGCAAAGCAGTGGTGAAAATTATAAAATTAAGATGTTGCGAATGTACAAAAGCTTTTCACAGGTCATGCATTCCGAAGTCTCATCATATACATATACCTCAAGAAGAAGGGGATAATTTTCTCTGCCACAAATGTTTTATTATGGAAAATGATGAAGACATTAATGATAATGAAAACAGTGATCAAGAAAATGAAGACTTTTTTAATATAATAAGAAAAGGAGAGGCAGAATTAGGTGTAAATTACTTAAAGTTCTAAAATATGACCAAAGAGTCTATAATTTTATTATATTTTAGACCTTGAATGTCGAAATAGGGTGTTATAAGTGTTACTGCTATTTGTTTTTTATGTCTGTGTACTTGTAGTCATATCTCAGTACCTAATTAACAGATTTTTATGTAATTGTTATTTCATGATAGTTACATGTTTAATTAGTAATATAGTTTTTGTTTCATAAAAATCGGTCTAGCCGTTTAGGATTTTTGAACATTTTTCATTTTTTATTTCTATGTGGTCAATAACTGTATCTCAGTATGACAATTACTGTGTTTTCATGGTCAATAACTGAATTTTCTGACTAATTTGATTTAATTACATTTTTGTGGTAATAAATATTTGATTTTGATATTATTTGTTTTATTGTCTATGACTCAGATATATTCCCTTTCGTTTAATGTATCGTAGGTGCAAGTATCTTAACTCAATCATTTTTTATAGCGTGTAGAAGTTTTTTTTTTCCTTAAGTGGTCAATAACTGTATCATTCACCCTAATTATAATTAAAATGTTGATGTTGTTTTTAGAGCGGCATTTGCCCGCGAAGCTACATGGGGCGCTGGTTTGAAACACCCACAATTGGCCAGGGTGCTTGGTTTAAGCCTTCTCGAACCCCCATGCGCAGCTCTGGATCGGGGAGAAGCCGCGTGTCTACCCGCCATTTTGAGGACAGACAAGAAATTGAAGTAAGTAACTAACATCCAATTTTACAACACTAATTCCTTTACTTTTTACATATTATTTGGAGTGACCTCGACTACGCTTTAGTAAATGGTAAAGGTTAAAAGCCTTGGAGTGAGAAAAGTCACAGTCCCAAAAGCTTTTATGCTAAAGAGTAACAAAATATTTTTCTTAATTTCAGTTATTCGAGTTTGATTCACATATGCTGTCAGATAGCAGCCGGCATGAAGTATCTGGAATCGTTCGAGTTAGTACACCGAGATCTAGCTGCACGGTAAATATCATAAGTATATCATAAGTACTCTCTCAGTGAAGCTTCATAGGTGTGGTGTTTCTGCTGTTGAGTGTTCTTGTACAGTCATTGTGAGAACAAGTTGCGTGAGATATCTTGGGGTTCTACTGGATGAACATCTTTCGTTTAGAGAGCATATATCTGCCGTTGCGGGTCGAGTGAGAAAACTGATCCATATCATGAAGCTTCTTCGTGATAGGGCTAACGGTGATATTCTTATGCTGGTCTATAAAGCGTTGTGTCAGTCAGTAATTGGGTACTGTATTACTGTTTGGGGTGGTGCTGCTAAGACTGTAATGATAGCTTTGGAACGTGCACAAAGATCCGTTCTAAAAGTCATGTTCCGTAAGCCCTTTAGGTACCCTACGACTTCCCTATACTCAGAAGCCCAGGTGTTGACAGTACGACAGCTCTATTTGCAAAGAGTCATCATGGCTTATCATGGCGTTTTTTCTTCCTCACAAGCCAGGGTTTCTGATGCGGTCCCGGCCCGTAGAATAATTGTTAAGCTTCCAGATGTGAAAACTGCGTTTGCACATAGATTTCGAGCCTTCGCTTTCCCTTTCATTTATCAACGACCACTTAAATATTGTAACCTCTCATGCTTGTTGCATGGAGTCAAGGGAAAAATAAGGAGATGGTTACTGACTTTGGAATACGACGAAGTAGAAGGCCTTCTTGTGATTTTAAGATAACCTAGTCAGATTCATTACCGGTTTTGTGAATTGTTATTTTTTATTTATTATTTATTACTCGCACTCCAGACACCCACATATTCACTCACAATACTTGTCTTATACAACTACTCACCTCTTCTTTTGGACATCCGCACTTATGCACAAACACATATACACAAACACATACACACATTACACCATGGTCAGAAGTAAGACCGCCGCGGCGTAGGTACTCAGAATGCTCAGAATTTATTTTGTAATAGTTATACTGAACAAATATTTAAATCAAAATTGTATTTCGGTCTCCCGCGATTCAGGATTTTCCTTGTGCGGGGACCAAAGCTAAGGTAAAGTCTGTAAAGTTTTTTAGTAAATAAACTTTTTTTTTTTTAATTTTTTTTATATATACCTACTTTGGCGATTAATTAATTCTACGACTATAATAAGCTTGGTACTGTACTTCACATAAACTTGCTGATGTTGGGCATCGATTTTTTGTGAAAACACGTGGAAAGTTTGCATGGTTTTAGGGATCCGTACTCAAATGATAAAAACGGGACCCTTTAACTATGATTTCACTTTCCGCTTGTCTGTCTGTCACCAGGCCGTATTTAATTTTGTTTAATATACGATAAGCTAAGGTGCCATATCTATAAACAAATAAATACCCATCATCTGATGGTGGGTATTCCAAAAATATGTTCAGCCTGGTTCCAATACATGATGATCTTAAATTGCATTAAGACACTTAGAAGATTACTATTTTAATGACTATTTCAGGAACGTGACAGTGAGTGAAGAGCTTAACGTGAAGGTATCAGACTACGCAATGTTTTGCGAGGAATTTGTCGAGGACTACCACATTATGCCAGACGGGTCCAGGATACCGTTGCGCTGGATGGCTTGGGAAAGCCTGCTTATGGTAAGTGTGAAAAATCATTGTTAATTTCATAAAAACAAAGACATTTTTCGGTTTGAATCGCGTGGTGTTTATTACTTTTAGCATTGTTACAACGCTCAACGTTTCGAGACCATTCCAGGTCTCTTCTTCAGGATAGACTATTCAGGATTCATGAGTCTATCCTGAAGAAGGGACCTGGAAAGGTCTCGAAACGTTGAGCGTTGTATGTAACAATGCTAAAAGTAATAAACACCACGCGATTCAAACCGAAAAATGTCTTTAATTTCAATACAACATCGCGAAAACAGAAGAAAAATCTTCATAAAAACATTTTTATGTTTTTAAAATGCTGAGTTTATCCTTTACTGAAAAACTGTTTTTTTTTTTGAAGAAAAAAAAAGGTACTTAGTTGATTAATGTTAAGATTGTTGTAGTCCAAACTAAATAAAAGGACAATTGAAGATCGATGATCTTTAACTCTTAGAAACAGTCGATCTAAAGTAAACTCCAAGCTCAAAATATTCGGAAACTACTTCGAATTTCCAAAAGGCTTAGTACGGTTGTTCGCCTAGACGTGTAGAACAACGTATATAAGCAATTGCTCGATAAACTCTGTATTTTGTTTAAAAAGTACCTAACTAAGTCTTAAGTAAATAATCTTTGTTGGTTTTATTTCATTCAGCCATTTTTCTGTTTTCTGCTTAAACCACAGTGCAATATTGATAGCCGTGTTGTGATTCATAGTAATAATGTTGTAATCTTTGTTTCAGGGAATGTATTCACCGGCTAGTGATGTTTGGTCATTCGGAGTGACCGTATGGGAAATACTGACTTACTGCTCTGCTAAACCATTTGATGAAATGACTGACGACGAGGTAGGAACTATGTGACTTTTATTTTAGTTAGGTATACTTCATGAGGAGAGTTAGCATCAACTTTGTTGTTTTTAATCAACTTGTATACATTTAAAATCATCCTGAGTTTAATAATAAATAAGTGACCACAACAAGGGGGTTCTTGATACACCTAGCTCATTATCAGGATACGCCAAATTATCTTGTTGAAAGGTATTTTAGCAACATCATATGCTGTTGCTAAAACTATATGTTGTTGCTAAAACCATATTTTAGTTCTACTATCGGCGGTTAAAGCTCTGCATTAGGCATGTCAAATAGTATGACATAGAAAAAATTCGCAAACAACATATGCTTAAAAAGCTGATTACGTAACTCTGTTGCTAACAAATATCGACTAAAAATTGAAATTATTCATTTTTGAGTTTAAAATTATACAATTTGACAGTTATAGTCTGTTTGTTAGTGACTGAATGACGTGAAAAATGACGTGTAAACAACAATTATTATTTCAACAGTTTCAATAAAAATTTGTCAGCAACATAGTTTCATAATCAGCGGCCTCGTGTATTTAATTGTTGTTTTATCAGTTGGTTGGTTGCAGGTGGTTGGTAACGCGGGCGAATGGCGTCGCGGAGGCCGAGGGGCTCGCGTCCCGGCCGCGCCGCCGCCGCGCTGCCGCCGCGAACTATATGACTTGATGCACGAGTGTTGGCGACGCGAACCGGCTCAGCGCCCGCGCTTCTACGACCTACATCGCTTCCTCGACCGCATGACTCACGGGTATAAACCTCCACCGCCACCCCCACTAGCATCCCATCATCTACACCGCTAAGAGACTAACGACTTTTCGCAGTATTATGAAACAGTATTTAAGTCATTTATAACTAGTTTTAAGGTAATGCGCGTTCTAGAAGGCGCGCTGCTTCGCATTATTGGCGTACGGACGGACGTTCTCCGCGCTCTATTTATATATTTTAGGAGACGTCGCGTCGTCGGTCGCCGCAAGCTACGTTTCGTCTCTAGCGACGGATCGGAAAATATCGATTATTCGACGACGTCGGTGTCGATGTTTTAACTCAATGAAATAGTTTTCTGATCGGTTGAGGAATGGACGATTGCCGATGCGAATGATATTTGGTAAGGCAGTAGCGTTAGCTGCGAATGCTTTTCAGAAATCTATTTCTTTAGGTAGTAATGTAATTATTGGCCAATGGCCGGATAAGTGTCATGCCTCTCCCTAGCGCCCTTCGCATAGCGCTCCCACGATCTTCCACTATCACCGCCTCTATGGCAACCCCCATTCGGGCACTAGTTTGATACGCGATAGAAACCACATTCTACCGCTCCATTGTCGTAGGTCGTCTGCCATGACTGGACGGTCATGTTTCTGATAGCATATTCAAGTAGTGTCCCCCGGACGTGGGCTGGTCGCATACATCCCTCGGCTTTCACCGAGATTGATAACATGATGGCATGCCGCCTGTCCTCGTCCTCTAGTATATCCAAAGTCTAACTCCTATTTTTTTAACCTGTTTTAAAATGTTAAGGTTGTATACTTCGGAGGTAAGAACCTCTAGGGCGATAGTCGCCCCCTGTGCTTCTTGTTTTCTTCGATCGAGCACTTAACGTAGTTTTAGCACCGCTTTCGGCAATATGGACAAATCGAAGTGTGTTGTATGAGAGAGATTTTTTGTAAGGTATGAGCGTCTCGATCGATGAGCGGTGCTTTGCAGGGTAGTGCATTTGATGATGTTTGGCTTCAAACGTGCCTATTTCCGAAAGTGTGTGCGCAGTCGTCACAAGGTCAGAACCACCCGAATTACTCTAGTCTCTAGCCTTGTGGCCAGTTAACTTATAGAAACATAGTTAATAATACACTATTGATATACATGGATGTTTAAATGTCAAATAATAAATTGATGTATGAAAAGTAATTGTGGTACATAATGTTATAAACGTTCTAGTCGTCACTCCCCCCCCCCCCCCCCCTCACACCTTAGCCCTGATTTGTCATTCAAGTCTTTATAGAAAAATAGATAACTACGCAGCACAGATAGATGACTATGTATGTAGATGCAACTGGTTTTATTCTTGGCGTCCAACATTGTTTTCTCCGACATGTAAAATTGTTTTCTATGAAATTCGTCTTAATCAACCACAAGGTTGGTAACAGTGTCCAATTAACAAAATGATAAATCAGGGCTCCGTAAACTCCTTTAAACAATAATTAAGGTTATATTCAGTAATAATAACATAAAATATGCTTTGTCTAGACATGTAATTTGAACGATACTGATAAACAATAAATTAAGTATAATAGGTTTTGTATTTAAACTCATAATTGGTGTTATGAACAAGGAAACTCACTGCTCCATACTTATTGATCTCTAAACCCAAAACAGCACATTAACGAGAACTTATCAAAATTTTAAAACATCAAAGGAAAATTATTTATCTCAAGCCTGTTTTCTTTTTATTGACTTTAACTATAAGAAAATATTTAGTTCAATGGATAATTTGCAAAAAACACACGATATAATTTCATTAACACAAACCAACTAAAATATTTTAATGCAAAAAAAAAAACGTAATTGAACACTGAAAGATATTACAAAATCGTAAACACTTGTATATTTAGCAACTCGTGTATGCAGGCATTCGGCTCTCAGTGGCTTTGCGCATATTATTTAGTGTAGGCAATTTTTAATCTAAGTACATAAATAAAAGATATAAAAAAATTACGAATTGACAAGTAAAATGCTTGAATTGTGTATAAATTAACTTCTGTATGGATAAACGTTAAAAATTAAACTTATTTTTAATGTGTCTCTTTCGCACTTCTGCAAATGACAAACGTCTTATTTATTTTTCTCTATATAAGGTTTATGGTACGTAATAGGTACCTATAGTGAAGGTAAGTAGGTTTAGTTGAATATTATTAAAATTACAACATATTATTCGTTAAATTGTAAATTTATATTTGGTATCTATAAAGGACCACCTAATCATCTTGAAACCTAAGTAAGAAGTAAGTGCACACTATATTTTAGTCTATTATGCTTTGAATAAGTTCTATGCCTAAATTTATTAAATTATAGCTCATAATGACCAATGCAATGAGATATTTAGACAATGTATGCGATGCGAATGCATTGGTATTACGCGATAGTTTGTAAATATAATAACCCTCCTCCTATGAAGACATTGAAGCAGGCCTGTTTTCGACTAGAAGTAATATATTTTTTACTTATCAAGCTAAAAATCAATGAAATAAGGCTTCAACAGGAAAATATAAATGGCATCCAATAAAAATTGAATTGTAAATGGAAATTTTGAGTTTCGGCCGAAACGAGACGACAACATGTCGGTGCTTCAATTTTATTTTTGTTTCGTAAAACTTTGTTGTAAACCGAGTTAAATTGTGTAATTTTGGTGGAATCTTATTCAATTTAGTTCAGAGAAAAGTGTAGAGACAACAAAATTGAGTATTAAACATGGACTTTACTCGTTGCCTCCAAATCACCTTCAAGGTTATGGTAAAGTTGCCACCGCTTTATAGAGTAAGATCCCAGAACCGGCAGACATCACGTATTTTCTGACGAACGAAATGTGGTCGATTGAGTAGTGTTAGTGTTACTAAGAACGCATCATGCCTACTTGCTAGCTTGCTGCGACGGCCAATTCTGAGATCAGGTAATCAAGGTACATAAAAAAATTACATAACTCACGTTAATTCTCCAAGCAGATTTTCAAGAATATTTTAGATAATGTACTTAAAAATAAGTCTCCAATACTCTCATACACTTTCCGTCGGTCGTATTGCTTTGCAGTCGCTTAAAAGCTCCCAAAATAAGTACTTAACTTCACGTAAATTTTGATGCTCCATTTTTATATATGTCCACCAGACAACTATTTTAAAACTTTTTACATGAAGACAGACCGATCCAAGTGGCCAATCATCCCCTTAACCCCCTAATGCCTTCGCGCTCGTAACCAAAGATGCATTAATTTTATTTTAACTCAATTTTAATGCCTCTTTGGTTAGGAGCGCGAAGGCATTAGGGGGTTTAGGGGATGATTGGCCCCTTGGATCGGTCGGTCTCCTAGTAAAAGGTTTTAAAATAGTTGTCTGGTGGACATATAGTATAAAAATGGAGCATCAGAATTTACGTGAAGTCGAGTAATTATTTTGGGAGCTTTAAAGCGACTGCAAAGCATACGGCCGACGGAAAGTGTATGGGTATTAGCAACTTATTTTTAAGTATATTACCTAAAATATACGTGAAAATCAGCTTGGAGAATTACCGCGAGGAAAGTAAATTTTTTTTATGTATCTTGATGACCTGGTATCTCAGAATTGGCCGTCGCAGCAGGCTAGCAAGTAGGCATGCGTTCTTAGTACATACTAACACCACTCAATCGACCACATTTCGTTCGTCAGAAAAAACGTGATTTCTGCCAGTTCTGGGATCTTGGACTATTACCATAGCTTCCGACTTGAGCCCGATCGGGCCAATTTCATGAAAATTATTATACTTGATACTGGCAAGATGTACGACGCCAAAAGAAGAAGATAGTACACATGACATTGGCAGATGAGCAAAGGAACAAGACTTCTCGGATCGACGCCATTAGGAGGAAAAATATTGGAAATTTGTTTAGATGTACATTTTGTAAATAAGGAATGTTAGTTAGTGATATATTTACGAGTGAAGCATAGAAAAATAACTTACTTTTGCTAAGCCAGCAATCTGAAGAGGATCTTGGCCTCTAACACCAAAAGTCGCCATTGCCCCCTATCTTCTATCACTCGTGGTATGCCGACTATTCGAAGGGTTCGCAGGTCCCATTGCACTAGTCAATACTGTTAGGTATCTAGGATGCCCAACCGGTGATCTCTTTTGAGGCCGCTCCATATATTGTTCCTTTTCCGCTGGATCCTCCTTCGTTCTTACAATGTGGCGTTGCTGCTAAGTCGTGCCTATTAGGTCTCGCCAATGATGTTGGACTCGTTCACAGAGTCTTTATCAGATTATTTCTCACTCTTCTCGTGCCATCTTCCATCTTGGCTTGTCACAGAATTTTCCTCTCCTCTGTCAAAAACCTTTTCTGCCCTCCCGTATGAGCTTGGACACTCAATTTTTTAAAGGGCGGTTTTTTTTTCGTCTTGTGGTGTGGCTCACCTGGTGTTACAGTTTTCAGGTCGCCTTAAGGCCTCTAACTTGACCTAACGTCTGCTAACAGAGATAACAACCGGGACCAACTACTTAACGTGCCTTCCGAAGCACAGAGGAGCTCGAGAAAATTATTATTTGACACACAGTTTTTTTTTACGTGGGCGAGGTTTCAGCTCGCACGCCGTTCGTTGGTCAGCGAGTTCATCGGACTTAGCAGACTAATGCAGCGATGGTGTACCCCTATGATGACTTACTCCTATCCGCCACCCAGTGGACAAATTAGGTTTACAAAATACAAAAAAATCTCACTCGTAAATATAGCATTGTAAATGTAGGTAAAGTATTTGGTAGTTTGGTTGGCATCAAATTAAAAAAAAATAGATTAGTAGATTGTTTCAATCATTCAAAAAATCTTTGTTTATTATTTTGTACAAAAAGTCTTAATTAAGCATCATGTGAATGGCTTCAAAAGATCAACTAAACTATCAGAAACTTAGTTAGAAAGTGCTAAAATCGAATCGCCCATTTTAACATAATATGTTATATAATTCATTAATATTAATTAAATTTTAGAATTTGTACAATCGGCGAAAGTATCTAGCAGCAATACAACCATAGTGTAGAAATGTAGTTAGATGTTTTAGTTAAGTTGTGTGTTAATTTATCGGATATAGGTAATAGCATTCTGGCACCCTATCCGGTGCCAATTATATACTCCTATCAATAAATCAATGAAAATGAAAAAAATTAATAAAAAAATAATAGGTTTACGATTCTAAACTAATACTAGTAGCAGTAAAGTGGAAGACAATCCATAACTATACTTAACACTTATAATCTTATTAGTAAACTTGGAGTAAGGGCGGAGTTGTGAGAACATGCTTTGTCTTTTTCGGTGACAAGAACTTTCATAAGTTGCCAGACAGAAACAAAAACCGGCCAAGCCCGAGTCGGACTCGCGCACAAAGGGTTCCGTACCATTATTTATACAACAGGTTTTGTATTTTTTATAATATTTCGTAATCACGTTTGTTGAATTTAAGTACTTGTAGTTCGTTGTAATTTTCGGTGGAAGTTTACATGAACATCATATATATATTTTTAGTTTTATCATTGTCTTATTTTAGAAGTTACAGGGGGACACTTTTACCACTTTGGAAGTGTCTCTTTCGCTAACAGTTTAGAAAAAATATATATTAGAAACCTCAATATCATTTTTGAAGACCTTTCCATAAATACCCCACACATTTTTTAAGTTTCAGTTCTAAGTATGGGGAACCCCAAAACATTATTGTTTTTTTTTTCTATTTTTGTGTGAAAATCTTAATGCGGTTCACAGAATACATCTACTTACCTAACAGTATAGCTCTTATAGTTTCGGAAAAAAGTGCCTGTGACATACGGACGGACGGACAGACGGACAGATAGACAGACATGACGAATCCATAAGGGTTCCGTTTATTGCAATTTGGCTACGGGACCCTAAAAAGTGACAAAATTATTCCGACTTTACTCCCCTATTATTAATAAGGCATAATTTAACACATTAACATTAATTTAATTCTAGAAATTGTACATTCAAATCGCGTATCCGTCAGCAATACAAACAATAGTGTAGAAATGTAGTTAGATGTTTTAGTTAAGGTGTATGTTAATTTATCGGATATAGGTTAATAGCATTCTGGCACCCATCTGGTGCCAATAATTTTACTCTTATCAATAAATCGATTACAAAATATAAAAAAATACAAAAAAATAGGTTTACGATATTAAACTAAAAGTAGTGAAAATAAAACGTTATACAATTCAAAAGTCTAGTTAGCATTTAGGTGTCATATACCTTATTATTCAGTACGCAACGAAACAGATTTTAAGATTAAAGATAAGAACATATTATTATACATATAGATCACAGTATATAATAAATACACATTTCAAACGTTACATGGGCCTGCTACGAATAACAATAGAAAAAGATGGGTGCAAAATGTTGACATTAGATCTTTATTCAAATCAAATCATTTATTCTCGAAACAGTACAATTTCATTTGTTAGTTGGTTTATCTTAGGTCTAGTTTTAGTATGAAGTTTTTGTATTGCTTATATTGCTTTTTATTGCTTATATATCTTTCATTTATTTAAGTTTTAATTTTTTTATTTTATATTATTTTGTTATTTAATATTTAGATTTTTAATTTTATCATGTACTTGTGTCTGTTTGTATTTAATTGTCTTATATATCTTTTGAAATATCTATAAACTAAACATTACCCTGCCCTGGCACAACTACCTACCTATTCAAAAACAAATGGTTTACATATTATATGTTTTCGAAAATGAGGGGGTTACGCCGTGCAAGAAAATCAGAGGGTGTGTCACATCTGACTACATAATAATCATTAATGGTACTCTACGTACCGAATGTAATCACATAACAATGTTTAAAGGTCGCACACTCTCAAATTGATGGTACAGTGTCATCTAGAACTTGTTAGGAATTCATTTGGTTTTGAAAGCAATTAAGTAAAAGGACCATTTTTTTTTAAAAGACTACTTCAAAGTTTTTTAATTTATTTAACTGATAACAATATCTATCTATAATCTATTGTCTGAAAGATTTTAATTTTTTCATTCTTTTATTTGTTTATTTGCTGTTGATTTGCTGGCATAATTGGCACTTTTGCAAGATTCTGATTTTTTTTTTAAGTTTAGATATAATGTTCAAAGGTCGTCTACCCTTAGTCGTCCTTCTTACAAAAGCGACTAATCCTTAATTAAATGTTTACGTAAAGTATAAAGTACTTTCTGACAAATTTTCGTTGTTTCTGATGCTTTTTTTTATGTTCACAGTATTTATAAACCAGAAAAAAAAAGATGAATAATCTCGCAAAAAAACTACTTTTTTTCTTCATTTTTAAATGTAAAAGCCCTATATATCAACGCAGAGCCCAAACCGCTGGTCTTAGGGACATGAAATTTGGAGAGGGTGTTCTTTGTCTTCCACTAAGAAAGGATTTTTTGAAATTCGTAAGCATTCCACCTAGTATATAAATTCAGTAAATATGTTTACCTAGATTAGAGACTAAAATTATTTAAGATATTGAATGTTTATGTAGTTGGAAACTTTGCATGTTTGATATTTTTTGTTTCGATACAGTGATCGGAAGTTTAGGGCCCCCGCGTACTGGTCAGCCTAACTGTAGATTTTTCTTCTGTCTTCGCGATGTTGCATAGAAATTAAACTCATTATTTGCTTTTAATCGCGTATGGTATTTATTACTTTTAGCATTGTTTCAACGCTCAACGCTTCGAGACCTTTACAGGATTGGTCCGAGTTGAAACAATGTTAAAGGTAATAAACACCAGACGCGATTAAAAGCGAATAATGAGTTTAACTTCTAAGGTAACTGTATCCATACAAAATGCATCAAGATGCATTGAATCTAACTACTTATATTAGTTATAGTGGCGACGCTTGGCATTGCGCGCCTATTTGTTATTTGTTTCTTTGACAGAAAACAAATCTACGTTTCAATAAGCAATAAAGCACTGTAGTTTAGTTATTAAGATAGGTTAATTTATTAAGATAGGTTAATTTACTAAGCTCTGACGCCAGTACAGCAATATATGTCGATTACTACGTATCAGGCACCCTTGAAGGCTGGTTGCTTTGTTAATTCTTCACCTACTAATAAGAGTAGAAGACCTTGATCTTCGTGAGATAGTAGTAGGTACACACTGCACCAGCGGCCCGTGGCTAAAGACCCACATAGCGCCCTAGTAGGCTGTTAAATGCGTATCGGCAACTACCGGAATTTGTAAATAAGGTTACCTGCTGGAAATGAAGCGGGGACATCGAAATAAATATATTGCTGTAACTCTTGTCATGCTTAATTTTGTACATACTAATTAAGAAAGATTCTATATTTTAACAATTACCTACCAGTTATATACCAATACCGGTCAGCTATTGTCTTGCAAATGTGGTTACCGCTACAGTGTTATATTGAACAGTTATATACCAATACCGGTCAGCTATTGTCTTGCAAATGTGGTTACCGCTACAGTGTTATATTGAAGATCATGATCTAAGAAAACAAGGTCTGCCATTCCGGCAACTGTCTAGTCCAGTTGTCCATTTGTCAACAACTGTCTAGTTGCCAGTTTTGTTCAAAAACAAAGCTCAATTTTCGTAAAACAAGAATTATTCGACTGTTTTCATCTTAGTTCGACACACTGATATGTACCACCTTGCGAACCAAACCCAGGTAATTTGTATATAGCCCTGTATGTACAGATATTTAAAAATAATACTAATATTAGCCATTTGTGCATATGTAGACGTTTAAATAACTTTTGTATTATATTCGTGTAAGTATGTGGCGCAGAGTCAAAGAATAATCATAATAATTAAGATTAGCAAAGTATACATACATAACTACCTAAATATAATTCTTTAATTAAGCTACACTAAGCAGAAAATAACCAATTACAATTTACGTTTGACCTATAAATAATATGCACTAACAACAACACAACTTATGTATTTGTTGTAATTATGTTTTTAAATGAGTTACATTATAACTTCACAATTCTCATTGAAAATAATCTTCATATTGTGTAACTAAGCTATTTTTAGAGTTTTCAAAATGGATCATAAATCCACAATCATAGTCCTAATTTACATAAAATTCTTAAATAGTTAAATTATGAAGTAACATACAACAGTCAGAAGAGACTACAATATTATAAAAGTGATGATACAAACTTGGAATTCACCGATTTTTTTAAGTGTAAACCTATACGTACCTACGTAAGTTAATTGCGTAGATTTTTTAAATTATACCAGAAAACTTTAACACTATTGTTTCTCAGTATCGTATAAAATTACATGTCGACTAAAGCTATAAAATTAGGAACATTGCTATATTAAGCTGGGGTCCCACAATCCGTTATATCACAGGTCAGGTCAGGCCGCGCCATGCCTTTTGGGGCCTGTGCGACTGATTGTGTCTCGTGCAACGACAGGCTTCATCGGGACGCTACGGTTCCCACGGCCTGTCCGTCTGGTCTGGCGCGATCTAGTCTGATAAAACCCGGGTCGTGGGACCCCGGCTTAAAACGTAAGTAATCTAAGCACACCTACTAGATAAAAGAAAACGAGCAAGCAAAGGAGATTGTAGGTTAATGTTTCGCAGATTGAATTCATTTTTAGAGAAGAATTTTGATAAAGTTAAGTGGGTGTGTCTTCATAATTATTTAACCTTATATTATAAAAATATAAATTATCATTCGTGTCCCATCTACAATAGGATATTCGGCTCTTTGGTAAACGTTTAAAATTAAGACGATTTTTTAAGACAATACTTTATTATATATGAAATTAATTTAATAATATGCATACGTAATATAACAGATAAACGGGATTAAGTATATAGAATACCTCCATTTCAGATACTAATTAGAACAAACCAAAAAAAGGTTTAGTACAATGGTACACTAGATTAATTTTGAAAATGTTTCCTGAATAGAAATTAGGTAAACAATAATTATCCAATTCACGTATCATAATGTACATAACATGTCGAATGACATTTTAAAATGGGTTGTGCACAACGAATGTTTGTATATTATTCATGTTAAAATAGTTTAGAAACTATTAATTCTTTACCTGTAATTTTCCTTGTTATTCTATTCATTTAAGGCGCTGTAATGTGGGAATATTTAGTGCCACTTGACATCCGCGAAGGCAATGACATCGCGCAAGTCTAAATTTTGACCAATTGATACATCGTGACTGAAAACTTCAATAACTGGCATACTCCAGTTCTGTTCATTTGCGGAGTTGAGTTTCGCGGTAACGTGTGTCGCAATGACATTATTCGCAGTATCGTATTACAGTCTCCTTGATCAGTACAGTCTACTTAGATTAGATATCTTCTCAAGATGAAAGTTTTGTGATGAATCGCTTACAATTTCTACGTTAAGTGTCTCAGATATTGAAAAGCTTGTCTTGTGGTATAAAACTGAGATATCCTGTACTAGAAACGTTGGATTAGTTAGGTCATTATAAATGATGGCTAACTTCCCATCCAAATCTTGTAACTTACTACAGCGCCTTAAAATGGGAAACGGGTATGCGCTTCACCATAAGAATGTATTCCTCTCTTTTCTTCCTGAATATTGCCTCTAGGGCAATTGTATTTTTTTTATAAATATCGAGTTTTGCTGTAAGTTGTTTGTTGTTGAAATAAGCAAAACGATCCGTCACGCATACAGCAAGACTTACTATAAAAAAAAATACTCTAGACAAAATATTCAGGAAGAAGGGATAAGTTTGTATGGAAAGGCAAGCGCGCGCCCGGCTGCCCTCTACGCAAACCAAGTAATTAAATAGTTAACTTCCTTTGCATTGTAATATTTGACATTTTGATGTGAGTAATAATTATAATCAATGTGTTAATGTGTTAATAAATGTTTAAAGCGCTTTTCTTACACAATAAAAATAAATGGTTTCATGAAGCTCGATAAGTGACGTTGTTAGCTAAGGAAATGTTACTTCATCATGCATGAGGTTACCTACCAGTACTCTTCACCTGTCAACAATTTCGCCATTTTGGGCCAGCTTTTCATAATTCTATGTTTGTATGCCGTAATTTATCGATCTTTTTGAAATCAGCCAAAAATATGATCATTATATTTGCCAATATTTTGACATTCTATTAGATTAATAGAAGTTACTGGTATGCTTATAATTGTACTAAGGTATATTTAAAATAAAAACCAAGTCTTCGAACGTACCCATTAGGCTTATTCATATCATAATTAGTTATAGGACACTTATCATGTGTCCCTATCCTAAATTCATATCATGATCCTACTATTATTGATTTAATATTTTAACGTCTGTGTGTCTATATTTTCATGTTAAATTAGTCTTAAAAGGGGTGTTGTAAGGGGTTTTCCGTAGGCAACACCATACTCAACAACTTTTAATCGTGATTGATTTGATATCTATCAAATCAGCACTATATGCATACAGGAAACCCGAAAGTTAAGCGTTGGGACCAAAATTCATAAGCACGAATTAAAAATGCCAGTGTCGACTAAATTAAACAAGGACTGAAAATTAATTACCTAGGTACCACATTCCTTTAGGTACCTACCTTCTGTCAAACTGTCAAAGACTCCAGACAACATTCAGTCGCTTAAACATTCGTGCAAGACAATATATCACGTAAAATATATATAGTTAACATAATTGATATCAGCCTATCTAGTAACATTTCCATTTATATTTTTTCAACTGTTTAAAGTAAAATAACAACATGTACACATACATTTCTGTACAGTTTTAAAATAGTTGAGATGAATACTTCAAACTTGTTTTTATTTCACCAATAGGTCATTTGGGGCCTAGGGCATTTGACTAAATTTAATTTTTAATAATTTACTTCATTAATTTAATAATAATATGTACTTTAGAGTCAAATTTTCTATATTGACCTGCGTACTTGAACAATATTTTGCAAAAACAAATTAAGTTTTTAGCATCAATTGTCTTCTTTAGGATTGTCTAAATTGTAATTTAAGAACCTATCTAATATATAAGCTAAATTTTAAACTGGACACATGTTTTAATAGTTTTACGATAACGTTATGATGTTATAAAAAGTATCGTATTTTAATGACACTGGCTACGCTTCAAAAGTTGGATTGACTAAACATATCGATATTATATTTTCAATGTGTATTATGCGGCAAGGTAGGCACACCTAGTTTTTGAACTTAAATAAGTTGTATTAATCCCTACTCTTATATTTCGAATATATTGGATTGTTTTATAAAACAATATCAATTAATTATGTCATTATATATTTTCATCGCCATTTTGGTACGTTACATAGGTACCTATATTCTATATTTTAAAACACACTTACATTGTCTATATCTTAAGACTATTTTCTTTAAAACGTTCGTCGATTGCTCTATAAATGAAATCACTCTGTATGTCTTAAATGTATTAATAAATAATAATCAAAGACTTTTAAGGCACAATGCCTTCTTTTTATGTCATATTTTGAAGAAAATGTTATAATAAATGAATGTTGAATAACATATCTAACAACGAGTTTTATTTATAATAATGTAATACCCAGTTTGATCAGATATCAAAGTGTGTGTCCCTCTCGTCAGTGTTTCAAACCTGTTCCTAATCCTATTCCACGAATTGAAAGCTGAACTCAAACTCACTCGTAGATACGGCATTATGGGCGGGAGCTCTAGAGTGGGCTACTATGATCTCCTTTGTCACATTTGACATGCTTTAACTGACGTCTGTTTAACGAGAAAGCGACAATTAACTCTACCACCGTCTCTGGCCTGTTAGCGGTCGGCGAAAATGTAATTTGGGTACGGAAAAAAAACAAAGCTATATAACGTCTTTGTTACTTTATTACGTAATTTGGGTTCGGAAAAAACAAGGCTACTAACCTCTTTGTTACTTTATTATGAATACTCTTAAGAGGATCGTCTCCTTTCTTTCTCCATACAAACGTAGTTTAAATTTTCCTCCCTGGATAAAGACATTAGAGCAAATATATTTATGCCATAAAACTTATATTCATGACTATGCATCTACCTTTTTTTTTATTTTTTTTTATTATTATTCAAATTATTTTAATTAGAAAATATAAAAAAAAACGGTAGATGCATTGTCATGACAGATATAGGTTTTATGGCATAAACATATTTGCTCTAATGTCTTTATCCAGGGAGGAAAATTTAAACTACGTTTGTATGGAGAAAGAATGGAGACTATCCTCTTAATGCGATTTCTGCACTTCGCAGATAATAGGCTGATAACAAATGCCCCGGCAATGAAAGAAAGTAGCCAAAATAAAATTTAAAGATGGCTACACCCCTCGCCGCGAAGTGTCGATCGACGAGAGTCGGCTAAAGTCTGCTTCTGTGGAAAGGGTATTTGTCATGGGTCCGTATCCGGGTAAAGGCAGCATGATTCGGTATAAAAAAGATATGAACTGTGCGAGGCAATAACGTGCTAAACATAATTATTTAAACTGGCAAGGGGACGACGGACACAGCCTATTAATGAGTTTACGAGCGCGACAGCCAAGGAAGTCCTGAAATTATTCCAGGACTGCGTCGGCAAAGGATATATTCTCATGATCTTCTATAACTCAGTGGCGCTTTGTCAATTTATAAAAAGCCGTTTAACAGCCGCACTCAGAGACGTTTAATGGTTATTTAAATCGTTACTTAGTATAGAATTCAAAGTGAACTATGTTCATGCTAAGGGCCCGCACTAACAGCGCAGCATTCGGCAACAGACGTCAACTCGGTATGTTTACTACGTAAAAAAAAATCCATCATTATATACCTATTCATTGCAGATTTTTATTTTTTAGTCGTTTGCACCTCTACAAAATGGAAGCGACCAACATCTTCCACTGAGCAATAGTGTCAATGTCAATATAATGGAAATAGAGCGACATGCGATTACTGACGCCAACTCGGTATGTTGGTTGTCAACATACCGAGTTGGCGTCATTAAAATATTAAAAATCTCTATTGGGGTTTAGGTGAAGCCTCCTAGTTTTCCTATTCTTGGGTTTCCTGCCTATGGTCGTCTATGGGTGCTTCAATGAGTACTTTTTATTCTGTTAGTTTTAATAAGTATTTTTTATTTGATACGTTTACAAATAAGATAAAGATAACAAAAGGTGCTTCTCATAGTGAGGTATAGATGCGAGTGCGAGGGACGCCGCGAGACGGACTGGTGCTCGGTCCTCCGGCTGCGGTGTGAGGTGCGGAGGGCTCGCGTTGGTCACGCGCTCCAGGCGTGCATCGTAGTAGGCTTGAACATAATTCCCCGCCTTGGAAGGTACTTCCAATGAAGCTTTAGGGCCGGAAACTGGAACTTGGTAGGTGCTCAGGAACGCTCCTCCATGTAGAATAACGGGCATATTTTAGGATAGCCTCGCCGAATGACTCCCGTCGCTGTTTGTATGTCAGCGACTCTGCTAACGCCATCTGTCCCGGTAACAGTGTTAATGACTCTTCCGAGACGCCATTTGAGAGGTGGAAGATTGTCTTCTTTAATAACGACGAGTGTGTCGGGAGTGAGATCATCTTTCTTAGTCTTCCACTTAGTTCGCACTTGTAGCTCGGATATATATTCCTTCACCCATCTACTCCAAAAATGCTGTCGTATTTGTTCGACGCGTGCGTATCTCGACAGCCGCAGGGGTGGGACGTCGTTGAGATCAGTAGCTGCAGCAGCGGTGAGAGGTCTGCCAATGAGGAAATGAGCGGGGGTGAGCGGGAGCGGGTCGGACGGATCTGAGGATAATGGGGATATTGGACGAGAGTTAAGGATAGACTCGATTAATGCTAACAATGTACTGAGCTCTTCAAAAGTGAGGTGTGCGTTCCCCATCACACGACGTAAATGATATTTACAGGACTTTATCCCTGATTCCCATAGACCACCAAAATGAGGCGTGTACGGCGGAATAAATGAAAATTTAATACTTTCATTAGCTGCATAATCAATGATAGATTGAGAACTGCTACTTAAAAAATGTTTAAATTCTTTATGTGCACCTACGAAATTTTTTCCGTTATCGGAAAATATCTGAGCGGGTTTACCGCGTCTAGATATAAATCTTTTTAAAGCGAGTAGGTACGAGTCGGTCGTCAGACTTGAAACCAGCTCTAAATGTATCGATTTAGTTGCGAAACAAATGAACAAGCATACATAGCATTTGCTTAACTTTGCGCCTCTTCCTGATCGGTTTAGCACAAGCAATGGTCCGGCGTAATCAACGCCACACCGATTAAAAGGAAAATTAGATTCTAATCTTTCTAAAGGTAAGTTTCCCATCTGAGTAACTATAGTTTTACCCTTAAAGCGAGTACAAATAATGCAACTACGAACTATTCTTTTTGATAAATTGCGACCACCTAGCGGCCACCAATTTTCTCTAATATTATATAAAAGTGATTGAGGGCCTGCATGTAACAAATGTTTATGTTCATATTCAAACAATAAACGAGTAAAATTATGCTTGCAGGACAACAATATAGGATGTTTTTTATTGTATGAAAATTGATCGGAATTGACTAACCTACCTCCTACTCTAATTAAACTATGTTCATCTATAAATAAATTAAGACTAAGTAAATTTTTACTAGATTTTTTATCATTTATTAAATTATCGTAATCCAGTGGGAAGGATTGTATTTGAGATATTTTCGTTAACATCATTAACGATTTGTTTAATTCATCTAAAGAAAGTGAACCATGGCATTTACTATTTTTATGTTTAATATTATAAATAAATCGTAGTACAGTCAGCATCAAAAGTCGATGACCACATTTAAAGTTTCAAAACCGCTATACATTATAATATACCAAAATTGATTAACATAACAAGCGCCATAATAGAATAAACATTTCTTAAGTTCAAAACTTTCTGAACACTACAAAGTCAAAAATCTCTGAACATCTCAATGTCAAAAATTACTTATCATTATAATTTGCAAAAGTATCTTAACATCAAGCTTTACAAAACTGACTGATCAATAGCAAATCTTTGTTCCGGCCGGATATCTAGTGTAATAATCATCATAATGTTCAAAAATAACTTAACATAATAAATGAACAAAAGTAACTGAACATTAATTTATTTCGGTTACAACTATTTTCAAATTCATCTAAATACCATAATTATGTAAATTATTATTATAAGTAAATCTTAAATAAACAAAAACAAAATTGACTGTGGATTAAACTAATATTGTGCAGGTATAAAAAAAATATTGTGGGTATTTGGAAAAAGATTTACCCACGAATGTTAAAAGAATATTTCCACTAAATTGTCAGTTATGTATATCGGATATCCATTGCGGTTGCGGGTTATTTAATCATCTATTATCTATACATATAATAAAATCGTAACTTAACGGTGTCTGTTTTTGGAAGATATAAAAAAAGATAAATTGTAGTGGTATCTATTAACGCAGTAGAACCTATTTTTCTGGTTGTCTGTTTGTCTGTTTATCTGTTTATCTGTTTATCTGTTTGTCTGTTTGTGTGTGCCTTTGTGCCCGCTAATCTCAGAAACGGCTTATCCGATTTTGACCAAATTTGGTATGCAGATAGATTTAGACCCCGATTAACATATAGGGTACTTTTTATCCGGATATTTTATCCGGTTATCCGGATAAAGTGTTTTTTCTGTTTTTACCTAATTAGTTTGAATGTTGTATTGAAGAAGTATGTTGTGTGGAATCAACACATGATTAACCGGATATCCGGTCGAAAATAAAAAAAACCGGATTTCCAGTTTTTTTGCAGGAAATTCCTAAAATACCGTATACCTATGTCTCTCCACATATCCGGATCCTTCGGACATACGGAATTTTTTTATAATGGCTGGTTTTAACCGACTTTAAAAAAAGAGGAGCTGCTCAATTCTACCCGCATATTGATGGCTTTTTGTATGTGAATTTTTTTTTTATTTTGTATGTGTATGAAAATTAAGATATTTATTGAACTCTTTACTAGGATCCAGAGTTTGCACCAGGATGATCACTTTATTATCGCTGGCGATTTTAACTTGCACTGTATTCGTTGGGATCTAGACAAGCCAACAATTTTGAAAAAAGGGTCCATCGAGTTGCAGACGGCAGCAGATGACTTGCTGGCCTCCTTGTCACTCTTAGGTCTCACTCAGTATAATACTCATAAAAATAAATGCGGAAATGTCTTGGACTTGGTATTCTCTAACTCTGCTTTAGTGGTTAATGTGTCACATCAATTCTTGGTTAAGGAGGACCTTTTTCATGTCACACTGGACATTGCTGCACCTGACATTACATTGAGACCTTTTAAACCTCGTAGTAGGGTAAAACAACAGTTTCATCGCGCTGACTACATGAACATAAATGCAGCATTGGAGCAGCAAGATTGGTCATTTATCCTTCATGATAATAATATTGATTGCTCTATTGATCATTTTTACTCCATATTGTATGCCTTAATTCGAAATTTTGTTCCCCGGGTTTGTTGTTCTGGATCATATACTTACCCCGTTTGGTACAGTAGAGCATTGATTAAGTTAATTAAAGAAAAGTCAAAAAAACATTCTGATTGGAAACGTTACAAGAACCCCTTGGACTATGCGGACTTTAGTGAATTGAGACATAGACAAAAACTGTTGCAAACTAGTTGTTATAATGAATATATTAAACTTAGCCAAGAAAAAATAAAATTAAACCCTAAGCTTTTTTGGTCCTATATTAAAAATATGAGGAGTCACACCACAGGTTATCCTCAGCAAATGTCACACGGTGATGTCATTTTGGATAACCAAGAAGATATTTGCTCGGCTTTTAATAATTTTTTCCTCGATAATTTCTCACAGCCAGCTCAGTGTTATAATAATGAAATTAACGATAACCTACACACAAACACTATACAATCCTTCCAAGTTGATAAAAATGAAATAATTAAGCTTATTAAAGGCATCGACATCACTAAAGGTCCCGGATGTGACACAATTCCACCAGTCTTTTGGGTTAACTGTGCTGTGTCTATATCTGTGCCTATTACACTGATATTCAATAAGTGTATTAAGGAGGGATATTTTCCAACAATGTGGAAAAAAGCCCACATTGTCCCAATTCACAAAAAAGGTACAAAACGTTCTGTAGAGAACTATCGTCCTGTATCAATTTTAAACGTGGTAAGTAAGCTTTTTGAGAGAGTAATCCATAATCGCATATACCCCGTGATATGTAAACTAATCCCTTCAGAACAACACGGTTTTATGAAGGGGCGTTCTACTGCGACAAACCTTGGCGTGTTCGTTGAGTATGTCTTGACAGGGATGGACGGAGGTTCTCAGGTGGACGTGGTCTATACCGATTTCGAAAAAGCATTCGACAGGGTGGATCACGTTATACTTTTGAGAAAACTGTACGAGTTGGGCATTCGCGGCAACCTACTCAGATGGATGGAGTCCTATCTGAAAAATAGATCACAAGCCGTCGTTGTGGGTGGGTTCTGCTCTAACTTTATAGAAATCCCATCTGGCGTTCCGCAAGGGTCTATATTGGGGCCATTGCTCTATGCCTCTTATTTATACGATGTAGGCTCCTGTTTCAAATACGCAAGATATTTATTATATGCTGACGACACAAAAATCTTTATGAAAATAAAAAACTTATCAGATAGTGTTAATTTTCAGGCTGATCTTGATCGTTTGAATTGTTACTATGCTGATAATAGAATAGGATTAAACGTAACCAAGTGTCACTACATCTCTTTCACAAGAAAAAGACGCCCCACTGACTTCAGCTATAACATCAACGGTTCTGCTATAAATAAAGTAAATTCAGTGAAAGATCTAGGGGTTGTAATGGACGCTAAGCTAACTTTTAGCGAACACATAGAGAAAATGAATAGGAAGGCTTATAAGTCGCTAGGTTTCATAATTAGAGCTAGTCGCCCATTTCATGATGTGGGATGCTTAAGGGTTTTATACTACGCGTACGTTAGAAGTATATTAGAATATTGCTCTATAATTTGGCATCCCCAGTACATTACGTATAAGCAATGTATTGAAAATATACAAAATAAGTTTATTAAACAGTTAAACTTCCGTTGCTATCGCTCTTTTGAGGAATATGAAAAAGCCTGTAAGTTTTACCGTCTATCCACCCTTGACAATCGTCGGACTTTGGCTGATATGGCTTACCTGCATGGAATATGTAATGGTTATATCGATTGCCCTGAGTTGCTATCTAGTGTGTTACGTTTGTCTTGTCCAAAAACTCGAACCAGACACGTCAGGTTGTTTGCTGTAGCTGGAACTCGTACCAACTATGCACATAACTCTTTGGTAGCCAGATTACAACGAACCTATAATAATTGTTTCAGTACAGTAGATGTCTTTAGGGAGAGTAAATTCTCTTTTGTTAATCAGATTCTGAGAGCCATCGACTCATAGATGGGTATAACGTTTAATAATACACGTCATCGGACCATATTCCTGCCTACCTCCGTATATAAATGTGCCCACATAATAATTTTATTAGCAGATGTACCTATTCTTACTTAAGTTATTCGTTGCGTTTTCTTCGACAGTTGGTTTACTTTAGGTCTATGTATGTAATGTAAATCCTTAATTTGGCTGTAAGTTTAGTATATAAGTATAGTCTGTTTAAGCCTCAAGAGCTGTGGATTTTGTTTAATAAATAAATAAATAAATAAATGTTCACACCGTACTCCGGCAAATAAAGTCCGGTTTCGAACATTCTTTTTTTATTATTTGGAAAGTGAGAGTCCGTCCCGAGTTGGTCCCATAAATTGTTGGTGAAGATCTGATGAGAACCTTCGGAATGATAAGCAGAATAGCATCCCATAATGCTGTAAATTACTAATTTTTGGACTTCCATCAATAGAATCGGCTTATAAAGAACTAAGTACAAATTGATGGACCCCCTGAAACCACCTTCTCAAAAGTCCCTCAGTGATTAAAGTTACGGTTACAATTTTGATAATTTTTAGTAGCAGTCGAAAATGCAATAAAAATGATTAAAAAATATAGCTGTAATCAGGCAGTTTTACTGGGTAGATGCAGATTGCATGTAGTTTACGTGGCACGATGGCAGTTGTGGATTCCGAGTCGAGGGTTCCGCGTTCGAATCACAGACCGCATTCCCTTTTTAAGGAACGGTGGCCTGCCGAGCCGAGTGATGGTTTCCGATTCGAGGGCTGCGCGTTCGAGTCCCTAGTCCCGGACACGACGTTACGTTTTACCCTCCAGATGGTCGCCCACCTTGCCGTTGTGAGGGGACTCAGTAGCTGCAAGCTAAGAGGCGCACGACGTGGGAAACCGGGCTTGCCTGGCCTGGCTCCGTAATCCCGCGTCAGCGGGCTCGGGGGTCCTTTCCGCAAGAAAGGGGCCGCGTGGAAGACAACCACAATAAAAAATCACTTCAGCCTCTGGTGGTGAACTCGGTGGGGGGCTTTATCACCGGCTTTGGGGACCTCGAGACGATGGCGTGATCGTGCCGAGGGAGGGGAGATGGAGAGGGATTGTCTATCGGGCAGAGGCAGAGATGAGGCTTGGAAAGGCCGCCGTTGTCGGGATGTAGTCCATGAGGAATTCTCACTGGCCTCGACCCTTGTGGAGCGAGGGAGACCATGGGGGTTTAGATTATAAACCTATGGTAGGGAGCCCAACGAGAGTGGCCTGACGGTGCATAAGGCGCATTACCCACGTAAAAAAAAAGATATCATGTAGTTAAGCTGCCCGACTTTAGCTTACATAACAGATAAGTCGGTTGCACTGTATGTAGGAGAGCTTATTTTTATTGTTTTGACCTTATTTTCGAAGTCGGGTTTTGATTTTTTTATATTTTCGATAAAGGCTACTTCTTATAATAAGTAATGTGAATAAGCATGCAACACGTTACCTACCGCTGCGCTGTGAAAAATCTACACTTAAATAGACTCTGCCATGATTCTCTTCTGCTCAGCAACAGACTTCCCTGATCGTCCGTTCAAGTGTAGACTTTTGCACAGCGATGGGTAGGTAGTCCGAAAAACGCAGAGTAAGTCGCGGGCACAGCTAGTCTAATAATAAAATCGTAACATAGCGATGTCTGTTTTCGGAAGTTATTAAAAATACGATGGGTTTCTAATCTATTAACACAAAATAACCAATTTTTCTGTTTTCAACACGGGTTTTCAACAACCAGAGAAGAATACTGAGGCTGACAGGTGCGGCAGCGCCTGACAGCATCAGCACTTCGACATGCCATCCATATGTCAGCATTCTAATGTGTCCGAACAACGCTGACGAAGTCGCGGGCATAGCTAGTTTTATCATATATTTGGCACATTGCTTTCCAAATACCCACATGATTTTAAACTGACATTTTAAAACACTTTATCTTATTTTATCCACAGCAAAAATAAAAAAAAGCAAAAAAGCAAAAAGTAATGACATTTATAAGATTAATTGGGTTATTGATCAAGTCCATAATAAACATAAAATCAAGGTGAATCCATTAATCAATACCTTATTATCTCTTCCAATTTCTGAACATGGATATGTTTGCCCCACTGAATGCATGGAAAAGATTAGACTTTGGTGTTGGAATAAGGAATTAACTGGAGTGACATATCCATGTATATCTGATCAAATTCAATTCCTAAGTATTGATCAGCATAGATCGGATTTTGGGTGCTGTTTTAGACGTTGTCACTAACATGGATATGACTTTCCGGAATTCTAAATTCCGTAATTCCGATATTTCTTTTTAAACTTTACAAAAATATTAATATTATAGTATGTATGTATGTAATGTAATGTATTGTAAATGTATCGTAGAAATTGTACTATTAATTAAAAAAAAACAGGATTTTTTTAATTGAATGCATAAAACTTACTGAGTCATTTTCGTACAGCAATTTCGCAATTTTAAGTTAACAATATCCATAAGTAGAGACCCAAAATTGAACAAAAAAAATCTTTTGAAGACAGCGGCCATAAACATTGTTTATCTTTTGCAATACCTATTGTCGCTATTGTCGGCAATATTACAAAGGCGGCGCCAAGGTATGTTTGTTTATTTTTCTTCGAACAATTATTGGAAGTTGTTTATACTAAATACCTATTTTTATATATTTATTTATACCTATTTATTATTCCGTTATTTCTATGGGAAAAGTAAAACTGCAAGTTAAGCTCATTCGCTTACTTCGGTTTGTTGAGTGCAGTCTATCCGTGTGTTTTATGCTATTGTTTATTGACCCCTGCTCGTTACTTGGATTTTGGATTTCACTGCAAAACTTGACATTTTGGCTACTAAACGGACTACGATTATTGCAACTGGATTGGATATCTTTGACATTTGTCGAACTTTGGGTGAGTAGATTTTTTATATATTGTAATAGAATAAATAACATAGTCTATAATCAAGAAACTTACACGAATAACTGTAAGTTTCTTGCCTTTAATTTGTTGTTAAAAAGAGTGTAGAATTTTTTTTCTTCATTCCTACAAATTTACAACTTATAGATATTATGGATTAGGCTGATTCCGTTCCGAAATATCGAGATAATTTAAATCTAAAAGTAGCTACAACACTATCTAGACCCAGAATGAAAAAAAAAATGATCATCAGATTTCTATTTTCAACTTGGTAATTCTTAAGTAAAACTGGATATTGGGTGTTACCATGATCTTTTCTCGTTGTTTAATTTGTTGGTTTGTTGCGCAAAAAAATAGAGTATTTTTTTCTTAGACTATTAAGAAAAAACACAGAAAACAAAAAAAACTTTTTCTGTGATTTTTTTATTATTTGTTTTTTTTAAATTTTATTTATTTATTTTTGATTAGCTGACGAATTAAATCCTGCAATAAGTAGATCATGGTAAGGGTCAAATTTCAAAATTAGCTTCCAAGTAATTACATAGTTGTTAAATTCCGCAATGTCAACTATTCAGCTCGCACACCGAGGTAGATGGTGCGTAGTGCACTTAGCAAAGCTTGAAATAGAACAATTTAAATGTACAGAGGTACAAAAATCTACTTCCCATTTTAACCAACTCGGTCAATTTGTAAGGAAAGTTGTATTTTTGTAATATTTTCTCAACAATAATTCCATGTCGAGGGAACATTTTTGGTTTTAGTAATACATAAATTGTTATATTTTAAGCTTTGCTGGATTGTCTCTACCCTACCGTTGTAAGGAAATACTGGCTGAAAAATAAATGTTTTTAAACAAGTATTTGAAAATGTTTGTTCCACAAACATGCTTTGGGTGTGTTTTCTCTTAATTGTGATAATTATTTATACTTAGAACAGATTTTATCCATTGTTTGTATATTAAATAAAGAAATATAAACATTAAACCCTTTTAATTTATATGTGTGTTTTATTTATTTCTGACGGATAACTCTAACCTGTAAACAGAATCTCATTTTAAATTTTGAAGATTATTTTTTTCTTTAAAATATTTCTAGTAAATATGCCTTCAGCAATAAAAACAAATGATGATGATGATGATGATACTTTAGATAGTGATAGTACTCGTGATTTCGACACCTATCCTTATTCGAAATTCCAAGACGCGGAATTTTTCTCGGAATTTTTTTTGGTCGTATCCATACTTTTGATGTCGCATTTTTGAAACGGCACCCAAAAATCCGATCTATGTTGATCAGTTATCACAAAAAGAATATCCAAGTGCTATTCGGGTAACACGTGATCCCAATTATGGGGATATTGACATCAATCATCAATCTGGAACAAAAAAGTTATATTTGGGATCACATACTCACTTGAAGTTACTAACACCTCATCTGGAGTTGGTGTCCAACTCACCTGGAATGCAGAAAGATATTAAATTACTTAAATTGTATGGAATGCTTAAAAACTTAGGGGAACAATGTTCTATTATTTGTAAACAGAATCTTGAAGAGATTTCAGGTATCCCTGGAGATGATATTACCTTATTAGCTTACGAATCAACATCAGGATCAATGACACATAGAGCTCCATCAATGCATTGGAATCCATTGGTTGGTCCAAATGAGTTAAGTTCTAGAAACAGTCATCTATCATTCTCAACAAGAAGTGATCCAAGTCTTAAAACAAGAGCAGGAGATTGGACTATTAACTTTGGATTGATAAGAGCACATATGGGATTAATCTGCTGTTATGATGCTGAATTTGATGGAAGACTCACACTTGATACTCATGAAGTAACTTTTGCTCAAGTAAGTAATTGCCATCACTGTACCTATGAACCAACAGATACATTTTTAAAAGAGTTAATTGAGTTAATTTAAATTGTACAAGTAAATGAAATATATGAATTAAACCGAAGACATGTCTAAGCGTCCTAATACAGAATTATTAAATCAAGCTCTAAAAGGTCAACTTGAGGCTAGAAGACCCAGATTTACACCTGGGTCAAATTAAAGAAATTAACAACAGACTGACACAAGTTGAGAAGAATATCGAGTCACTGCATGTTAAAGTAGACAAAGTGCTGACATCTATAACATCTCTAATGAAAACTTGTGTTGCTCCTCCATTGATAACACCGTCACCAGTTATACAATTTAAGCCAACAGTTGCTGCTTGGAAAATCCTACAAGATGAGCCAAGGAAAAACTCTCCCAAGTGAAGTGGGATTGATTAATATTAAATTTGATACTGCTCTAAATCTATCCAAAACAAGATTGATCAAATCCGGCTCGAAGGACCAAATGTTGGGGTTTAGGTGGAGCCTCCTAGTTTTCCTATTCTTGGGTTTTCTGCCTATGGTCGTCTATGGGTGCTTCAATGAGTACTTTTTATTCTGTTAGTTTTAAAAAGTATTTTTTATTTGATACGTTGACAAATAAGATAAAGATAACAAAAGGTGCTTCTCATAGTGAGGTATAGATGCGAGTGCGAGGGACGCCGCGAGACGGACTGGTGCTCGGTCCTCCGGCTGCGGTGTGAGGTGCGGAGGGCTCGCGTTGGTCACGCGCTCCAGGCGTGCATCGTAGTAGGCTTGAACAATCTCTAATCGACCGACACATTGGTGTCAATTCGAGCAAACCAAATTCCGACTTAACTTAAAATTAGTTAAGACGTGTCAAACTACAGATTGCTATTCAGAAAACGCCGACTAAACTTAATATGATAGGACTAAACCAAAATAAGTTAGGTCGAATTAAATTAGGTTAGAAAACGTTTTTAGCTATTAAAACGGCCACAAAACTGTCAAAATAGTAAACGTCAAACGTCATTAAGTCGCGACTTAGTTCGTGAGGATTAAAATTGGTCGTTGAAGTAAAAAAACAAATAAATAAAGTAACGATGGACGAATTTGCAATTTTGGCTGTAGTACGGGCTGAAAGGTATTTCTGAATGCCGGACTTTGTGGCCAGATTTAGTGAAAACTCTCAGAAAACCTTGTTTTGTTAAGTATAAATGTTTTTGTTTAATTTTATTGCAGAAGGAATGACGAAAGGCTTCGATTAAAAAGATTGAGAGACTCTTCCAATCCTTTCGAATTGCCGGTCAACAAATTTATAAAACTGTTTCGTATACCGAACACATCAGCGATGTATTTATACGAACAGTTACAGAACCATCCAGAATTAAATGGACCTGGAAATATTCCAAAACATTTAATGGTAGGTACAGAATTATTAATTGTTTATCCATATACTTACCTACTACCACAAATGCGAAAATGACTCGTTTGCTAGTTCATCATGATAAAATTTACCTTTGGAATGGACAGGATATATTTTGCTATAGGCGTCTCATTCCTATGTGAAAACAATGTGAGGAATTCAGGATGAGTGCGACTGACTATGGCCTAAGCCCATCTCACATACATAGCGATGCCGTGCAGTGGAACATATATTGGTTGTTGATGCAGCAGGGAATAAAAATGATGTATACATACCTCCTAAACATATTTATTTTATGGTTAGTTTGTGTAAAACTAGTTCTTTTCTAAAACTAATTATTTTACTTGTACAGATCTTAGCAAGTCTACATTTCTATGCCGATGGTAGTTACCAGACTCCAGTAGGTTCAGACAGCATAATTGCATTTAGTCAGCCATCACTAAGTCGGGCTCTACCTACAGGCAACAAGTAATGCCATAGTGATGCAATGCAATGCACCAAAACATATTATTTTTTTCGCTCCGTATGTGAAGGACAATTTAGTAAAAATGTCTTTCTAGTACTAAAGACACAAAAGCAAAACGACCTACTAGTAAAACGTCTGAAATTTAAAATAGACATATTAGTAAAACGGCTGAAATGACAAAACGGCATGTTACGCAAAAGGACTTACCTATGCTATAATGTACATTCAAGTGCAAAATTAAAAATTCATTATAAGTATTTTTTGATAAGAAATACAAAAGGGAAGCAAAAAAATTAGAAGAAAGTGAAATATCTGCCTTTAATTTTTTAAAACGTGTTTCGCACATTAAACGTATTATTTTCGGGGACGATTGCTAAATAAGCTCCCTGAAAAAAAATACAACCACAAAGTAACGCAGTTTAGTTTAATACCTATGAAAAAGGTTTTTATTTGTTAGTACATTATTATAAAAATACTTATAATTAAATAATTTACTTATTATCTTTGATTTATTTATTTGTTGTGTCAGTGTACTAGGCATGCCTTTTAAGTTCTGTCGTTTGCATATTTGCCGCCAATTTCAAAATTAGAACTTTTCAAAATTCAAATTTGTTAGAATTTCGAATATCAAAACAATTGAAAGCATTAGGATTAATGCAATTGTTTAGTCACAGCGTTGGTTTGAATCTGTCAGGTCACGTACGAAAATGAATCTTACTAAGGAAAATGTTCGTGCAATAATGTTCTATAACTTTCGAAGAGGCCTCACGCGACTTCAGTGTTTCGAAGAGTTAATATCTGTATTCCATGATGAAGTCCCATGTCTGCGGACCATCGAAAGCTGGTATTTGGAATTTGAGCGTGGACATACCACACTATCTGCACGTCTATGTATTTTATTTTATTCTTCGATCTATTTGAAATAGATCAACAATGATCGACTGAAGGTTTCGGCAGAAAAACAGCGTTCAATCGTGGTCTACCGTGGTTGGGCAAATGCTGAGTCGGGGCCTTTTTGCTGTTGTAACACACATTAACACAACGTAGGTACCTATAATTATATTACAACTGTCTTTTTATAACCATTTTTTGTAATTTCTTTGTGTATGTGTGTTGTTATAGCAAATAAATGTCTGTCTATGTCTATGTCTACTTAGTGACAAATCTCGTGAAGGACGTCCAAAATCCGCCTTCACTGAAGATAACATCGTTGCTGTGAGACGACTAATCGTCGAAGATCGTCATGTGACATATCGAGAGATAGAGGCGTTATTAGGCATCTCAGGGAACACCATTCAAAAGATATTGCATGAGGCGCTTGGTGTGAGAAAATTAGTTTGCCGTTGGATCCCGCATTTGCTTTCCGACGATCATAAGGCGGCCCGCGTCAGATAGTGTAAGAAAACTCTTCAGAGGTTCAACCGAGGAGAGTCAAATCATGTCTACGACATCATCAGTGGTGGCGAATCTTGGATCTATGCCTACGATCCTGATTCCAAACAACAATCTACAGTCTGGGTTTTCCAAAACGAGCCAAAGCCGACTAAAGTTGTTCGCTCTCGAAGCACTTCAAAGAAGATGGTGGCTACGTTCGTAGCGAAAACCATTTTTTCAATTTCAAGTCAGCCATTTTGAACACCCCCACTTTGGAGTGGAATAAATGTTATAATAACTGGTTCGAGCGAATTGAAAAGTGTATTAAACTTCGTGGTGAATACTTTGAGAAACAATAAAAGGTACTATAAGGTTATATAGTTTTTTTTTCTTCAAACGACAGAACTTAAAAGGCATGCCTCGTACCAGTCCTTTTGCCTAACATGCCGTTTTGTCATTTCAGCCGTTTAACTAATATGCCTATTTTAAATTTCAGACTTTTTACTAGTAGGTCGTTTTACTTTTGTGTCGTTCGTACTAGAAAGACATTTTACTAAATTGCCCTTCAGATACGGCGCGATTTTTTTCTGGTCATTGTAGAAGCGAACTGTGAATGTATTTAGTTGTGAATTTATCAATTTAGTGTTTCGTGAACTATAAAACCTACTAAAATGGATATTCCTATAAGCAAAAAAGTGAGTTAAGCTCAAAATTACAGAAAAGAGTGGGAGAACGATCCAAAATACAAAAAGTAGCTTAGACCTGTGCTTGGAGATAGTTTGAAAGCAATGTGTGTATTTTGCAAAACAGAATTTAATGCGAGAATATTTGAAATTTAGCGGCATTCGGAATCAAAAAAAACAAATAGTAAACACAAGTTTTGAGTAAATTGAGAAATTCTGAATATCCCTAGACGGTGTTGATGTGTGTATATCTGTTTTCCACTAAACTCTGCCAAGATTTTTTGAAAAATTGCCGGATAAGGCTGCATTCTATTTCGGAGATGGAACTTTTAAGGTGCCTATACCGTTTTTACCCGACTGCGCGACGCAAAGAAGGGTTATGTGTTTATCAGTCTATGTATGTTTGTTTGTTTGTATGTTTGTTACTATGTGGCGCTCCAGAGGCCAAACGGCTGGACCGATTTTGATAATTTGCACGTCAATCGATTCGTCTTAATTTTTTTTTTATGACTGAAAGGGGGCGCGTCTCAAATAAGTTAGGAAACCCCTGGTTAACATACTAGGTAGCCGAAATAAATTTATGTTCAGTTACTTGTGTTCATTTATTATGTTAAGTTATTTTGGAACATTATAATGATTATTACACTAGATATCCGACCGGAACAAAGATTTGCTATAGATCAGTCAGTTTTGTAAAGCTTGATGTTAAGATACTTTTGCAAATTATAATGATAAGTAATTTTTGACATTGAGATGTTCAGAGATTTTTGACTTTGTAGTGTTCAGAAAGTTTTGAACTTAAGAAATGTTTATTCTATTATGGCGCTTGTTATGTTAATCAATTTTGGTATATTATAATGTATAGCGGTTTTGAAACTTTAAATGTGGTCATCGACTTTTGATGCTGACTGTACGTAAGCAAAAACTCGTTTCATACGAATAAATGACGAATATCTCTCAAATATATCTAAAGTTAAATCTGTTACGCAATTCAATAGAATTGTTTTAGGTTTCAGCTCAGGTAAGTCATTGTAATTAATAGAATTGTAAATTAGTTTACGATTAGTTAACCAGGCTGAGTTAGGTTCATTAAGGAAACTGGGTCCCATCCACCACAGGTCGCATGATTGAAGTGCGTCGACAGTGGTTCCGCGGGTTAGCAAATCAGCTGGATTATTTTTACCATCGATATGTAACCATAGACAGCCGTTAGTAAGTTCATTTATTTCTGCACATCTATTTTGAACGAATAATTTTAATGAACTAGGGGCCATATTTAGCCATCCTAGTACTATGGTCGAGTCTGACCACAGATAAACGTAATTAAACTTGATTTTAAGCGATTTAATAATTTTATTGTATAACTTAGCCCCTACGAGGGCCGCGCAAAGTTCAAGACGCGGTATGCTTACCGGCTTGACTGGCACAACTTTACTCTTAGCACACAATAAACGAACAGTTAAAGAATCAAATGTACTATTGTTATATGAACGTATATACGAGCAAGCACCATATCCTCCCTGTGCAGCAGCGTCACAAAAAATATGCAATTCGAAACTCTTATCATAAGTATCGGTCCCGCTAGTGACATGACGCGGTACGCGTAGTTTAGGTAAATAAGTAAGCGTGTTAGTAAATTGTTTCCAGTGATTATTTTAGCTAAAATTATTCTGCAAAGGTTATGGTTAAACAAATTAGGCTGGGACGATATCGTTCCAAAACACATTTTATTATTATAATCCGGACTAATAAAGGACCCACCAATCAAGAATCCCGATATAAGTAGAATTGAAGTATTTGATCCGAATTTAATATTCTTGAAGCTTCAGGTTGGAGTCAATGTCATAGGAGGAACACCTGCTAAGAAATTCACCAGAAAAAGTAAAGTCACGGATCTCACATCTCATTGAAAAGTTTGATAAGCAGCTACTTAAAATTGATAAATCATCCTCCCAGTTTCATGATGCATTAAAAGAATTTACAAAAAGCTTAAATTCTTACAGGAAATTATGTCCAAAGTCATTAACTTCTTTATTAAATAATAAAAAATCTCTTGAAAATCATGCATTATTTCGATTTGAGTCGATTCCTTTAACAATCCACTTTGGGAGGAATAACCATATTCTTCATCTTGGTAATGAGTGGTTCCTAATTTCTCATGATCAGTATTTAATGATTCATAACAAAATCTTTGAAATATTTAATGTCATAACCTTATCCCACCATATGAGTGGATGCACTTGGACCTCTTCCTTTAAAGATAGAGTTCTTGGAATTATAAAATTTATGGCTGGACATGTTTCAATAAATGGAAATAAGTCATATAGTCTCTTTAAGAATTTTGATGGAATTGTAAGTGGATTAATTCTATGTCAGGAAAAGTTGTTTGAAAACTCTGATCAATATCACCAGGTAATATCTGAACTGGTTTCGGACAAACTTCTTACAAGGTATCAGTTAACAAGGTTGTTAAACTTATTCAAGGGGACACCTCATGAGTTGATAGAATTATCAGCACTATCTAAGCTTGTTGGACACCCAGATATTGAATCCTTGTTTGGCATTGACAAACTCAGAAAGAGAACGTTTAAAGAAAATCTTGTTAGCCATGAGGAGGTTAATTCATTATTATCTGCTATGAAACACAATTTCTGCCGAGAATACTATTCAAAGCATCATAGATGGCCTCCAGTAGAATTACTCCCCAGCTGTCCTAAGAGAATTAGACAGGCAGTAGGGTAGTGGAACCAAAAGATGACGCCCCCCAGATGATGAACAATCGTAATAAAAGTTGAAAAATAAAAAAAGCTGTTTAACTTTTATGAGTGCGTTTTTTTTTCTCGCATATGAAAATATTTTCTCGGCCCGCCTCCATCAAAACATCGCCAGTCACGCGTCCAGGTGCGCTTGATTTCAGCCGCTCTGCGTGTAGTTCCCGCCAAAAATCATAGTTCTATGGAAACCTACTTAAGGCGAATACTCCTCGGATTTAACGTTATCGTTTAGTTAAAAGAAGAATTATTGATACAAGTAAAAGGTTTTTTGTCAAGTAAAATCTTGAATTACTAAGTGAATGAAATCAAATCATATATTTACATTATTTAACAAATTTAGTGTATAAAACACTGTTCAAGTGATGGACTTAATATTTTTTACTTTAGCCAATAAATGAACGGCGTTCATGTAATGGCGAAAAGTAGAATATTCACTATAACCATTATAATTTACCTAGTCGTTAAAAGTGAACATAATTTAATTGAAGACGATCCAAGTTTATTTAACTAACTAAAAACCAAAAGTTGAACGGGTATTTTTTTGCAGTTTTTGCTAGATTTATTGGTTTTCATGAAGTATGAAATCAGAAGTTTCAGCTTTAGGATATATCACCAAAAATTGAACCAAACAATATCGTTTATATTCGGTTCGTTCAACTATTAGTTTTGTGTCCTAAAGTTGAACTATTGTTTTTTTATTTGTATTTGGTATACAGTGAGTTTCGGGAATGGCAATTTAATTATTTCTATGCGAACAAATTTTGTTCTATGACTTTTGGAAATTCGAACTTTTATTTTCGAAAATTTTAAGGTTATGTTTCACTGAAAAAAACAGCTGTTATTTAAAGTAAAGACAATTCATGTCTTGTGTAGTGTGATTTCTATTTTAATAAATAAACGCGACTGTCTTTATTTTGTATTATTTTCATTTTTCATGAGGATGGTGATTTAAGCCGAAAGGGATTCTCCTAGGCGTCTAGGCCCTAGGCGAACAACTTTTGGACGACTTTACGACGACTGTTTTTTTTTTCAGTGAAACACATCCTCAAAATTTTCGAAAAAAAAGTTCCATTTTCCGAAAGTCGTAGAACAAAAGTTGTTCGCCTAGACTTCTAGAACAAACCCCTTTCGGTTTTAATTACCGTCCCCGAAGTCACTGTATAAAATAAGTAAAAATGTTAAACAACACCCAGGACAAGCTTATTAAAACTGTTTAAAAATACACTATAAGCTAAACATTTTTAGCTGCCTGACGCTTCTTTAAATCATATCAAAATGTTAGTTCAACTATTGGGTGTAAAACGTTCATAATTAGGGTTCAGTGTTCAACTATAGGGGGAAAACCCATTTTTTATTTCTGACTATTATCTTATACAAAACGTGGCATCGTGAGACTTTTGTTTTTATTTTTTAAATAATCTTAAGGATTTGAGGCTTCAAAAACAAGCATAAAATAAACTTTAACTATTATGATATTTTAATTATAGGTATTCAAAGTTGGCGATTCGGCTTAATCGTTCATTTATTGGTTCCACCACCCTACTTGCAAATATCTGGATTGATAGTAAAGAAATTTCTTCTGATATTCCACTGACATCAATTGATGATTTCCAATTTCTGAATTTAGCGAAATGTAGAGATTTCGAAAAGTGCGAATCACAATTTCCTTTCTTGAAGGATACTGCTTTAGCTCAATTCAGATCTGAAATTGAAAATCCATCATTGTATAAGTATCGTGTCAAGGATAGAAGGACTCTATTATATTTCTTATTAACAAATGATCCATCTAAAGAGGTATCTCAATACATGAATAAAGTGAATAACAATGATCCCCTATGTTTGGAATATTTAGTTATCAAATTGACTCAGAAAGAAAGAGAATTAAAACTAGAAGGAAGATTCTTTGGACAATCACCATATGTGGAACGTGCTAGGAGATGTATATTAGAAGAAAATGTTAATAACCTCATGAAACATTATAACACTGATCAGGGAATGACATTAAACGAATTAGAAAAGTTTAAGAAAATGTATACATACAGTAGACTCCACTTGGACAATGACGATTATTACGTAGTCAACTTCTCAATTGATGTAGAAGCTTGGAATAACAATTTTAGGCGTCCATTTTGTGAACCAATAGGACGAGAGTTCTTTGATAAAATCTTCGGGGTATCACATTATGAGAAAATTATGAGTTGTTTTGAGGCATCAAAGTATCTTGTATCTGATGGATTGTTTGAGTACTCATGGACAGGACAATATGGAGGAATTGAGGGATTAGCTCAAAAATTTTGGACTTGGATATATGATACAGTAGCAAATAGAATAGCATTTATCACTGGATTTCCTTTCTTTATAATGGTTAACGGAGATGATCTAAGAGTAATCATCATGATTCCGAAGAATCAGGTTAGTCAAAATGAACTCAAAGATTACTTAATTGAATTGAGTAAACAATTTGAAAGTGAGTATAAGAAATATGGATTTCATCTTAAATTACAGGAAACTTATGCTTCATCAAACTTACTGGGATTTGGAAAAGTCTATATTTTTGATTCTGCTTTCTGTACAAATACTTTGAAGAAGGTTGCTAAAATACATGGATTTGCAAACCTATTAGGTGATCTACCAGTTGAATACTTAAAGGGATGTATGTCAGAAACCTTATCCACTATGTCATATAGTAGCAACCATAGATTGATTTATAGATTGGGAATTGTTATATTCTTAACATACTTGTATGAATATTCAGAGTCCTTTAACGATTTGTCAGACAGAGAAATCATCTTAGTCTTATTTTGGCCGTCCAACTTTGGTGGATTACCACTTCTTCCATATATTCGATGTCTATATAAAGGTGACAGTGATTTAGAAACAGTATGGATGTCAATATTTATATTTATCTACAATCATAATAAGGAATTTGGATATGATATCATTCGACAAAATCTTGGATTTTTAGAGAAGAGAAAGGATTGTTCATCTGTTAATCCATATAGTCTTCCAAACTCAACTCCTCCTGATGGATCATCTGTTGTGAGGTCATTTATCCGGAAAAGAATTCCTGTAATTGTTAAAAATAAAAACTTTAAGCAAGTTTTAAATAAGGCATCTGATTCTAAGAAGAAGAAATATTTAAAGCATTTATACAACTGTTATCCTTGCCCAGCTAAAGCTTTAAGTATATTGTATGAAACAAGTGCATCAGGTTTATTGGATGAGTTTCTACAAAAATTTGAAGGTTCAAAATCTGTTGGAGGGTTGATTACCCATAACTTTAAATCTATTTCCTCATTGAGGATAATGAAGAAAGCAAAAAGTAATGACATTTATAAGATTAATTGGGTTATTGATCAAGTCCATAATAAACATAAAATCAAGGTGAATCCATTAATCAATACCTTATTATCTCTTCCAATTTCTGAACATGGATATGTTTGCCCCACTGAATGCATGGAAAAGATTAGACTTTTTCACAGGATTAGACGCACAAAGTCCCATTCGCACAATGTCCTGTTCGGGTTTTTTTTTAGAGGCGATTAGTGAAAAACAAAAGACGATCCAAATAGGCACAAAATATGACAGCCAGACAGCCTGTCAAACTTAAAACGTCAATATCTCGGAAGCTATTGCCCCTAGACCACTACTTCCTTAGCATAAGTGATGGAGCTCACCAAGATCTTCATTTTGGATGACAGCTGTCAAACATAAAACGTCAATATCTCGGAAACTATTGACCCTAGACCACTACTTCCTCAGCATAAGTGATGGAGCTCGTCAAGACCTTCATTTCGGATGACAGCTGTTAAACTTAAAACGTCAATATCTCGGAAACTATTGACCCCAGGCCCCAGACCACTACTTCCTTAGCATAAGTGATGGAGCTCGTCAAGATCTACGTTTTGGATGACAGCTGTCAAACTTAAAACGTCAATATCGAGGTTGTTTATTTCATTTTGCTCAAGCAGTGTGGAGACAAGCTAAGAAACTTGGTTTGACTAAATTGAAGGTCAATAAAGGACACATAAAGCGATGCATCGCACTTGCACCAAAATAATTTAAATGGGATGGTTTGGTATATATTTTAGGCGAGTGTTTAACAAAAAAATATCCTGAGATGGAAACTTTTAAGAAGTATTTTGAGAGCACCTGGCTAAAAATAGTGTTTGCTTATCAGAGACATGATGCTTCCACGACGTTACATACAAAACCAACAATGTGACAGAATCGTGGAATTCTCGACTGAATAAAAAAACAAAATGCAAATCAAACATAGCAGTACTTCTGCACACTTTAACTAAAGATTCAAAATATTTCTTTAGCCATTAGAAAAAAAAAACAAATATATAACGAAGCGAACAACTGAGGCGATTATACAACAAAAAATGGCGTGGAATATGTGTCTTGTTACGGTAAGACCATTAGAACCACGAACAACGTTGAAGACTGGCACAACCGCCTTAATAAAAAGTGGCGAAATGTCTTAACAGTCCACCGCACTATTGGTATATTCAAATCTGAAGCATATGAATTTGATTTTAAAATATAACAAACACATTCCCATATAGTGTGCAAAAAAAATTAACAAGAACTCAAAGATAAAACATTATTGGAAATTATTGCTCATTTTTTAGAAAAACAAGTTTGATATACTCTTGTTTGCGGCCCTTTCAACTGTTTGATTCGAAGTGGATAAGAAGCTTCTTAACTTTACAACTGTAAAGTTAAGAAGCTTTTTACCAGCTCAAACTTGTTGAGCTGGTAAAATCTATTCGGAACTAATTTCTGCTGTTTGACAAAGACAAGCAAGATCAAGGATCAAAGCGGCACAGGATATATCCAAGTGCCGCTGTGTAAAAGATCCTAATGGTAACCTGCTATGCGAGGACCTCGCGGTGAAGGAGAGAGGTGGCGCCCTTATTTTCACGAGCTGCTCAATAAGCAGTATAAGAGGTGCAGCCACCGGAACTCCCTCCGAATCTAGGACTTGTGCCACTGATAACGCCTGAGGAGGTGCGCAAGGCTCTTTGCTGCATGAAGAATCGGAAAGCTGTCGGCGCCGATGGAGTCCCCATCGAAGTATGGAAGGCTATGGGTTCTCGTGGTATGGGCATCTTAACCAACCTTTTTAACCGCATACTCGAGACCGGCAGAATCCCCGCCCAATGGAGACTGAGTGTTATCACTCCAGTGTTCAAGGGCAAGGGATCTGTGCAGGAGTGTGGAAGTTATCGTGGTATAAAGGTCATGTCCCACACCATGAAGCTCTACGAGCGTATAGTTGACTCTCGGATCCGGCAGGAGTGCACTGTCTCGGAGGGCCAGTATGGTTTCCGCCCCGGTCATGGTACCATGGACCCTGTTTTCGCCCTAAGGATCGTTATGGAGAAATACAGAACGAAGAATACGCCTCTGCATTTTCTGTTCCTGGACTTGCAGAAGGCCTTCGACTGTGTTCCTCGCGTGATGATCTGGTGGGCGTTTCGGTCCAAAGGGGTGCCCGAAACCTATATTGGAACCATCAGGGACATGTACCGGGCAAAAACGTTCCTGTGTAACATGTGTAACATGTGTTGGTAACATTTTAATAGTTTTAAAAATAAGACGGTAGTCTCACTGTAACTTTTTTAATACATTAGAATGACAAATCACATCTTAGTCTATCCTGAAGAAGAGACCTGGAAAGGTCTCGAAACGTTGAGCGTTGTAACAATGCTAAAAGTAATAAAAACCACGCGATTCAAACCGAAAAATGTCTTTAATTTCAATACAACATCGCGAAAACAGAAGAAGAATCTAATTGTGTTTTGAATATTTAAAAATAAAAAGTAGTTGAAGTTATTTTTACGTCACTTTGCCAAGTTGTTTACGCCCCTGTATAAAAAGGGGTGTGAACAAGACTCTGGAGCTCAGTGTGAAAATTATCGTCGACGAGTCAACATCACCTTGATGTTTAATTTGGATGATCCTACAAATAAGAAGTACCTGACTACAAGAAAGAAATTGAATACAACTAAATAAAGAATCATCCTGACTAAATTAATAAGCGTTTTGACGCCCACTTCGGGCGTCTTGTCCCAAGACTAGTGGGAGCGGCGGGGCCACTTGCCCGGCTCCTGCCCAATATCGGTGGGGCAAACGTCTCGACGAGACGTCTCGACGAGACGTTTGTATCTGGGCGTAATAAGGTCCATGGCTCTCTACGGCGCACCGGTGTGGGCCGCGAACATCCCTGGTGGCGTCATCAGCAGACTCTTGCAAGTGCAGAGGCTGATGGCCACCAGGGTGACGCGGGCATACCGCACCGTGTCGGCCGAGGCAGCCGCCGTCTTGGCGGGCTCGCTGCCGTGGGACCTAGAGGCGAGAGCCCTCGCGTCACTTTATGAGTGGCGCGAGGAGGCTCGGAGCCGCGGGGACCGACCGGCGCTCAGGGTAGTGGAGGAGCGTCGGGAGGAACTCCGTCAGGTCCAGCTGGCAGAGTGGCGAGGGCGGTTGCAGGAGCCGAGTGCCGGTCACCTGACCATTGCGGCCATACGGCCGGTTTTGGGAGAATGGGTGGATAGGTCCCACGGGGCCTTGTCATTCCGTCTGACACAAGTACTTTCCGGACACGGGTGCTTCGGAAAGTACTTGTGTCGCATCCAAAGGGAGAGTGATGAGCGGTGTCACCACTGCCCCAGCAGTCTGGACACCGCTCAACACACCTTGGAGGTTTGCCCGGCTTGGGCTGCACCCAGGGGGGACCTAGTTCGGGTCTTAGGCCCAAACTTGGCGTTGCCGGCCGTAATCGCGGCGATCATCGGCGACGACGCGGCATGGCAAGCTCTGCGCCAATTCTGCGAGCTTGTCATGGCCACAAATGAAGAGGCCGAGAGAGGCCGCGAAATCTCGCGCGGTACTTGGCGTCCCAGACGCACTCGGCCCAGGGTGCGCAACGACTGGTTGCCGCCCTAATTCCCTGCTCTGACGACGGTGCTCGGGGGAGCCCGTCGTCAAAATGAGCCCGAGATGGCGGCGGCGTGTCCGCGCCGCCTCTCGCGAGGGTTTTTTCCCCTCTTAGGGGTTTTTAAGAGGAGGCCTGACGAGGCCGGCCGCTGTTGGGGCCTTAATACGGTTGTATTGCGGAAGCCACTTCCCGTCAGCCCCAACAAATAGCGGAAAGACGGACACCGTGGGTTTTTAGTGGGTATACCCCGGCCACCTACCATCTTCGGCCGGGGGGACCCCCACTCACCGGGCCGCTCTCCCCCGAGGGCGGCCTGATGGTCTTAATAAGATTTTGCCGTTAAAAAAAAAAGGACTTTTCTACACCAAAAAGAATTAAGCTCTAACAGTCATTGTAGTGTTTTGAAAAAGACTATAAAACTCCTACAGTGTCAAAGTGTAGAAGAGGAGGTCAAAGTCCTTGATAGCGAAACAAAACAGAGGATTGTACGCACAAGAAAAACATTAAAGGCAATGAAAGCAATGAGTGGGAAAGAAGAAGTAAGAAAAACCATGCAGAAACTAGTGTGTAGCTTTGACATAAAACATAAGGAACGAGCTACGAGTAACAAATAGAAATGGAGATTGAACCCGATAAAAATGTGTTCCAAAGTCAACCATCGCGCAGACATTCCGCGCACTGGATTGTATCTTTCATGACATGACTGGCATTCTTTGACAATAAGTACGGACATAGTGAATAGTGTTAAACAGTAGGGCATCAGTAATTTAATGTAAAATGACCATCGTATCACGTTTATCCAATATAAAATCCAACCTACAATTCTTGCCCATCCAAAGGTCGCCTAGAAGAGATCCCTTTTAGCGGTAATGACGCCTAAAAGACATCGCTTTTAAGGCCGCCAAATTGTACTGTCGAGTCTTTTCATACAAAACGCTAAGATAAACTTTATAAATTCTTACGGATAGTATATACAGTGGTGGTCATATAATTAAGAACGCTGATATAAAGGGAAGATTTTTTCCAACTAAGATGCAAAACTAATTGTATGCATTTGTTTTTATTTCTCTCGGTATCGTAAAACATTTCCATATTACCACTGTATTCATTGATACACATGATTGGCTAAAAATCAATAGGCAAACTTTTTACACTACTTTTAAACAAAGTATTCCTTATTACTGGCTGGTCACGTAATTAAGAACGCTAAGTAGTTTATACCTTTATTCAAATTTAAATAGAGAACACTCAAGTCGATTTGTTACTGTTTGTATAATTTTGGCGCCATTACGTGCTGTAAAAGATTAAAGGTGATTGCTTCTTTAGAAAAAACAATGGGAAAAAATAAAAGTTGTGATAAATCTACAAGGGAAGTAATAATAAAACTTCGCCGAAAGAATTGGTGTTATGAAAAGATAGCCGACCATCTGCAATGTTCAAAAACGATGGTTTTCCACGCTGTAGAGCATTTTGCTACGTATCGTATGTACGAGCTATGCATCGTACACTCACCTCATTCACCTCATTTTAATTGTTAAGTCATCATATTTCAAAACTCAAAACTCAAAACTCAAAATTTTTTATTCATTTAGAACGTATAGGTATTATACACACATACGTACGTTTTGAAACGTCGAGATTTTAATTTACCGAGGTTTCGGAACGCGCCCTCCGATGAGAAGAAACCACAAGAAACTCATGGGGTTTTTTTTTTCCAATTATTTTTTTTATCATGTTTTATATTACAATCGTCATAATACAGATCTTAATCTGAACAGGAGCAGTTAACAATCACGTCCATAGATTCTTCTCATCAAGATATTTTGACGTGCTATAGTACGCCTTATTACACAATTTAAGTTTAATATATTTTTTGAATCTTGTAATGGACATGTCAAATACGTCTTCAGGTAGTTTATTATAATAAAGTACACTAGTGCTACAGAACGACTTACTTATTTTCTGGAGCCTACTATAGGGCACAGTCAGATCATCCTTGTGTCTCAAATTAACCTGACGGACATCACTGTATTTGTGAAATTTACTTGATTTATTCTTATGTACGTATAGCAGATTTTCATAAATGTATTGAGAGTAAACAGTTAAAATGTTTATCTCTTTAAACTTTTCTTCAAGCGATTCCCTGGGGCCCATTTTGTAGATAGCTCGCACCGCTCTCTTTTGCAAAACAAAAATGGTTTCTATGTCAGCAGCACACCCCCACAGCAGGATACCATATGACATGATGCTGTGAAAGTAACTGAAGTAGACTAGGCGGGCCGTCTCAACATCTGTGTATTCCCGGATTTTCTTAACTGCGTAAGCTGCGGAACTAAGCCTTTTCGACAGAGCTTCCACGTGTGGGCCCCATTGAAGCTTAGCGTCTAAAGTTATACCCAGAAAGACAGCTTTATCGACTATTTCGATCTCCTCATTATCAATTTTTACAGAAGTTTTAACTTGTTTTACATTTGGTAGTGTGAATCGAATACATTTAGTTTTAGATCCATTTAGTAGCATATTATTAACATTAAACCAATATACTAATCTAGAGAGAGCATTGTTCACGTCGTCAATATCAGATTGTCGTCTTTTTACTTTAAATACCAATGAGGTATCATCTGCGAACAATACTATCCCATGATTTTCCTTCACGAGGAAAGGTAAGTCGTTAATATATACTAGAAATAAAAAAGGTCCCAATATGGATCCTTGAGGAACTCCTAAAGTTACAGGTGATCCAGGGGAACGTTTACCGTTAATGTCGACACACTGAATCCTATCACTCAGGTAAGAAGAAAGAAGATCCAATGCGCCGTCCCCGATACCGTAGTGTCGTAGCTTCATGATTAAAGTATCATGTCGAACACAATCGAACGCTTTGGAGAGGTCACAGAATACGCCATATGCATCATGCGACTCCTCCCAAGCATCAAATATGTTTTCAATTAATGCAATGCCCGCATCAGTAGTCGAGCGACCCTTACTAAAACCAAACTGTTTATTGTGTAAAATATTGTTGTCATCAAAATGCTTTAGTAGCTGGTTCAATATAATTTTCTCAAAAATTTTGCTTAATGTAGGTAGTACTGATATGGGTCTAAAATTAGAGGGGTCCGATGTACTACCGGATTTAAATAATGGAATTACTTTACTAAATTTCATTTGATCAGGAAACACGCCACAATCTATGCACCTATTGAATATAATAACAAGCTCAGGAACAATAACTTCTATCAAGGATTTAACAATAGGAACAGAAATCCCCCATAAGTCTTTAGTTTTCTTTACATTGATTTGTTTAAAAATTACTAAAATATCATGTTTTTTAACATATTTGAATTGAAACGCTTTACTACATTCAGGTACATTTGCTTCTAAAAGAGATTTAGCAATGGGGGTAGAGGAGTTTAGGGCTTTTGTCAGAGTAGTAGGCACATTAGTGAAAAAATTCTCAAACTCATTCGCAACATCTTGGTCAGTGTTTGTCATCCTTCCGCCAATGTCCAACTTAAAATCAATATTTTTGTTAAAGACTTTACCAGTTTCAGCATTTATTATTTTCCAAGTGGCTTTAATTTTATCATTACTATTCTGTATTGTAGATTTAATGTGTAAGGACTTCGCCAATATACAAACTCTTTTAAATATCTTTGAATATTTTTTAACGTAAGCCTTAAACTCCTCTGAAGTATGAAACTGTCTTTCTGCGTACAACTCGTAAAGTTTTCGTCTGCTTCTATGAATGCCGACCGTGGCCCAGTCACTGAACTCACGCTTGCCTGATACCACCATTGATTTGGACGTGAAAATAGATTGAAACTGTTCGTTAAGAACTGAAAAAAAGTTGTTGTATAATATGTTTGCATCCATATCACATGGTAGAAATGGCATGACGTTAGCCAAATTCAATTTAAGTTTCTCTAGTCGAACAGCAGTTACTGGCACATATGTTATTTTTCTTTTGGGTATTGGTTTTTTTACTATTACAAAATTGACTAACTGGCCACTATGATCTGATTGCAATTTGTTTATAACAGATTTGCTAATAGCAGTAACATCTTCGGATATGAAGATGTTATCTATGCAGGTTGCAGTAGTTTCAGTAGTTCTGGTAGGCTCCAGAAACAAATTAGTTAGTTTGTGTGATTGAGACAAATTTAAAAGTATGGTGGAGAAAGAAGATACTTTAAGTAAATCAACATTAAAATCCCCACATACAATCAATTGCTTTTTTGATTTTGTTAGTTTTGCTAACATTGTATCTAATATGTAAATAAATTTCTTAAAATTGTACGGCTTTGGTCGTCTGTACACACATGCTATTATTAACTGCTCCAGTTCTACACAAGCTATTTCAGTTACACATTCTACAGACATAGATACGATATCTTTTCTTTCTTTATATTTTAGCTGTTTATTCAATAAAATAAGAGAACCTCCTTGCTTCGTATTTACCCTGCAGAATGAGCTGCCAACCTGGTGATCGCTGAAACTGAACATGAGCTCGTGAGCCCGGAGGTGATGCTCAGTTAAGCACACAATATCAATATTTTCAGAGTTCATATACAGTTCCAGTGTTAGTCTTTTGCCCTCTGCAAAGCCACGGATATTCTGATGCACCAGGTTGATATTATTTACATAGTTTATTTTACATTTTTTTATTTGAGGGCAATTATTAAGGTAATTATGATTATTCGACTTATCGGATAGCGCAATTAAAAGTTGACTATTACAGCTAGAGGATACCTCCATTGTCGCAGAATCTATTTTAGACAAACTAACATTTATGTCATTGTGTTTAATGCAAGAGCGTGCCTCTTTTGTCTTAGAAGTTAATTTAAATTAGGTGGATATGAACAATTACCCAGTGTCAAATTATTATATTGAAGTCGGTTACAATGCTCAATAGAAGCATTTTGGGTAGCCAAGTTATTGGCTGTAGTTTTAAAAAAATAATGTAGCGAAATGGCTACTTGTCTTTTAATATAATCTGAAAGCTTATGCTTACCCTTCGTCAAATAATAATTATTACTAATAATATTATTTATGTCAATAACATTGAACTTCTTATTGTAACAAGATATTGTGTTCAATGTCAAGTTTATGTTATATCTTAGCCTATTTTCCGCAGCTGGCAAGTCATTATAGTAGGGAAGTGTAAACATTACAATTTTGTTTATATTAAGTGAATCTAACGTATCACAATATTGAATAAGGTCTCTTTTGGTTAGACTTCCCCTATTTCCCATAAAAATAACTAGATTATCGCTTTTATTAAATTTATAGTTACTAATGCATTGCATTATCTGTAAATAAGATGCAGATGGCATACAAAAGTTAAAGTAGGACTGTCCCTCCGAGTTAACATTTAATCTGATCCCAAGATTCGATCCAACCTCATCACAGAAGATAACTGTTTGATTTTTATTATTATTAGAAACGGCACACAACTGCTGATTCTGGCTACTTGGTGGCAGTGAGGGTGAGGGTGAGGTGGGACTATTTACTGGCACTGGTGCTGGCTGGTTGCAGCGTTCACAACCGAAACCGTTTTGATTTAAAGATTCAAAACGGTCTGCATATTCAGAATTAGATTTAATTAAATTGTCCATTGCCAGCGAATACTCCCTAATAATATCCTGTGATTTGATATACATGCTATTTATTGAATCAAGGGAGCTTTGAAGGCTTTTAAGTTCTAATTCATATTGGAGTATTTCTGTCTCATGTTCCCTTTGACTATTTTTCAGTTGTAAAGTACAAACATCTAATTTATCTAATAATTCTTTCCTGTTTTTGCAATTTTTAACATTTTTAGTAAATTTCCTAAGGTTATTTATTAAGTTTGTATTTTTTTTAATTACTTTGTTCGATTTCAAGTATTTTTTTAGTTTTTTACTGCTGCAATTACCCAGGCGCAGCTTGTTTGACAGTGCATGGCTAGGAGTGTCCTTTGTAAGGTCTATTACATGGGATTTTGCAGCAGTAACCAACTGCGGAGACTGTCCTATGAGCTCATCAAATAATGATTGGTTCTGCTGAGCAGTCACCTGGTATGAGGCATCCCGGAGGCGTGAAATATGCTGATGGGCTTCACAGAGTTCCTGTTCTAACCGCTCCGTATCAGAAGGTCTATCAAGGAAAATGACGTAGTTTGCGGAACGACGGCATATTAAAACGTCTATATGGTGGCAATGTCTTGAGTGGCAAAATTACTTACTAGTAAAACGTCCAAAATGTAAATTGTCGCGATTATGAAGTACAGGTATCAACATTATGTATTAGCTCTTTTCCGAAAAGTACTTAATATGGGGCGGGAATAATATTTTATACGTTTGAGGTTTTAAGTACTACTTGAGATTAATACTCCTTTGTTATACTGGCTGGCCACTTCAAATTTTACAGTATGAAGTACAGGGGCGTCTCTAGCGGGTGTGCAGGGTGTGCACAGCACACGGGCGCAGCGGTCCCAGGGGCGCCGCGGCGCCCCTGAGACGAAGCTCGGACGGAGTCGGAGTCGGGCGAAGCTCCTGTCCGCCGTATGACGGCGCACAGGAGCTTCGCCCGACTCCTGTGGTAAGTGGACGAGGGCTACCGAGCGGGTACGGCCAAAGACGCGAGCCCCGAAATACAAGGTGAAACTCGGCTTCGCAACGTGGAACATTCTCACGCTAACCGGACGCGCGAGGGAGCTGGCCGACGTACTCTTCAGGCGGAAGGCAACAAACTGATCTACACGGGTGAACCTGGTGGAGAGAACGGGGTGGCTGTGGTGCTCGCTGAGGGATTGCATGGCGATATCTTGGAGGTGAATCGCTTTAGCGATCGACTTATGTGCGTGAAGGTGCTTATTGGGGGGGTTCCTACTTACGTCGCGCGTCGTAAGTACTTACGCGCCACAAGTCGGTTGTAGCGACGCTGATAAGAGGTGGTTTTGGGATAAACTCGGCGAGGTCCTTGGGGCTATCTCGTTGTCACAGGGAATCGTTTTGGGTGGTGATCTGAACGGTCATGTGGGTGAAATGGGGATGGAATTTGAACGTGTTCATGGAGGCTACGGATATGGCGGTCGGAATGGGGAAGGGGAAAAAACCCTACGTACGTGTGCCACTGCCGACCTGGAACTCGTGAACATGCCGTCGCTTTAATAACCTTTTATTTTGTACCTTGGTATTAATTAATGGTAAAATAACATATTCAAGACAAGTTCAATACCTTTCTAGGACCTTTTGAATTATTCAATTCTGACATTTCATTCAAAAGATATCGGTGTATGTAGGTACCTATTGTTTTCCGACATATTTTTTCAACTTCACAATAAAATAATATTATGGGTACCTACGTCAAGTTAGTACCTACTGCTGTTTGTACCTTTATTATTCCATATTGGAATCACTCTTAACTCTTACTAGAGGGCGCCAAGGAGATATTTGCACACGGGCGCTACATGACCTAGAGACGCCCCTGATGAAGTATGAACGAAATGTTGTTATACTATTGCTGGGGCCACACTAACGGGAAATGCCATTAATTATCGCGATAATGGACGTTAACCATAGGTGTAGCCACAACTTAACTGGATAATTTGACAATGGCATTAACAATGCCGTTCGGCGTTAGGCGATAGCTCAAGTGGCGGTACATCAAAGAGATTAATGCGAGAATTGATGCGATGAAGTGGCCACACTTCGTATTGATTCGGTATTGATTCAATAAAGTCAAATAATATAAATTTACACTCATGAAATATAGAGCTTTGTCGACGTCCATCTTGCTTGATGAAGTAAATTCAACTCCGTTTTTATCGCCAATAATGAGCATTCATGTTGACCGTTGAAGTGTAGCCACCCACTATAATGCGGCAAAAATTATTCCAATAATTATCGCGATAATGGGCATAGACGTTAAACGCTAGTGTGGCCCCAGCATATGACATATTAATGGCAACTGCGTCAACACCATAATTATTGAAGATTTCTTCTATATAACGCTTGTGTGTCTCTCATATAAAACTGATTATTTTGTGGAGACTAATTTGTTTAAAAAAAACCTATATAATGTAATGATATAGGAATCGAAATTCTATGTTATTGACAAAAATGTTTTTTTGTTAATAAATAGTTAAAATTATTTTCTGTTTTTGTTATTGAGTATCCTTGACGTTTTATATCGTTGGCAATTTCACATTTTAGACGTTTTACTAGTAAGTCGTTTTACTCAAGACATTGCCACCATATAGACGTTTTAATATGCCGTCGTTCTGCAAACTACGTCATTTTCCTTGATAGACCTTCTGATACGGAGCGGTTCTAACTCCGATATACGTCGCAGGGCCAGTTCATACTCAGCAGAACATTTATCGAACCTATCTAACATAGTTTGTAGACTGTCCCGCTCTGATCTAACCTCTTCTAAATGTAAATTTAACATTGACAACTCGGTTTTTAATTTACCATTTTGTGTTAATGTTGAAATTAGCACATTTTCATTGTCTTCTCTCTCAGCGTTTAATTGGGAAATAAGGTCTTTGCTGGATTTTAGTTCCTGCAAAGTTAGCTGTAATTTTTGTTCGGCATGGATTCTACGAGTCGTCATTTTGAATATACGGTATTAACGAATGAACAAAAATTAATTTAATTGCACGATATTTATTTAGTTTATAGCGATGACAATGAAAAACGACTACTACCTAACCTACCTACTTTTAGACGTGAAATAGGTTACCGGTCTGTCAATGTTGTTAAAGAATTTGTGATTATTTACCTGTATGTTACGCCGTAGAATATACCGTAAATGTATACACACGTGAACTGTCGGCAAAATTTGCACCTCCGCACAAGTTTAGTACATAATCATTAGTTCGTAATTGACCGCCGTGTCGCGTACTCATTATAATAGCACTCAAAATCAGCACTTAGCATTTAATTTATAATTTTTCCAATAAATCATTTTTATCACTATTTTACTATTTTCAATTAAATCATAAACCAGCGTAGAGATCGTACATGGTCCTTCGAGCCTATTCGGAAAGACGGGACTAACCATTACGCGTGTGACCTAAATTAGTGTCGTCGCCACTTAGTGATACGTGTAGTGCCACGTTCTGTTTTCCGGAGAACTAGCATTGTGGAGTACACTCCAAGCAACGGTTTTGGGATACATCCTGCACCGAGCACAGCATCGGCGAGTCCGCAGACTCGCTACAAGCAGCACAGCACAGCACAGGAGGAGGCTGAGTGGAATCTCGCCTCAAGCACCTAAGTATCGACGAGCGTGGAGATTTTAGCGCCGTCGAGTTTAGCACAGCACCGAGCACAGCAACGAGCATAGCATCGAAAAACGCGTCGAAAATCGCATCCCGCTGACCGCACAATCATCGGCTTTCAAGTAAGAGATTTCCAAATTTTTTTTCACACCACTACTCATCAGTCTTTTGATTTGGATTTAAAATCATGGAAGATCTGTACAATAACCAAATTGAAATATATCAATCCATCGAAAAGCTAGCTGCCAACTTCAAGAAAGACGGGGCGGATAGGAAAAATACGGATTATTTCAGTAGGCGATTGAACTCGTTAGAAACTTACTGGAATGATTTTAAGCACAACCATAACCTAATATGCTCAGAATTCAGCAAAGATCATCAATATTTCCAAAACAAGGAGTTTGAGCAGACATATGAATATTATAAAAAGGTAAAAGCAATGATTAATAATCAATTCCAAGAGTTGTTGGGGCAGCAAACACCAAAAGCAATTACTCCGGGCACATCTAAACTGGAAGGAGAGAACATTTTCCAAATGGGGTCGCGCACCGCTACTGTTACTAAAGGGGAAACCGTGTTATTGAAAGAATCGCGTTCCGGCCTCAATCAGCAAGATGACAATATGACGGGGAGAGATGAGAGAATTCAATTGACAGCATCGCGTGGCGTTTCCAGCCAGTTAGATGACATGCTCCGCAGACAATCAGCATACTTCAGAGCACTGTCTAGAACCATGGAACAAATCAACATCGACCAATTAGAAACAAAGTGGAAACTTGACGATGCCATCGCAACACTACAATCACGCTGGTCAGTAATCGATAAATTACATATCGACATCGACAGTGAACTCAATGGGGAAGACAGGGAGTATCAACGAGCATTCAATAAGCACGAAATTATGTATACCAGGCTGAAAGACGAGCTTAACGAAAAGAAGTGGTCGACATCAAATAAAGAGCACCTTACACCTCATTTAGAGATTCCTGTATTTCATGGACACTATCACCAATGGTTTTCATTTAAAAATGTATTCAGTGATTCTATTCACAATAACACTGCTCTAACCAAAGCGCAAAAAATGCAATTCTTAAAATGCAAGTTGAAAGGAGAGCCGGAGAGACTAATGACGTGGCCTGGGAGATATTACACCGCCGCTATAACAACATGAACATCATTTTTAATTCACACTTAGATAGCATATTAACTTTACCAACTTTACAGCATAGATCTCTACCGCAACTTAAGAAGTTACATGATGTCACTATGGAGAGCGTAAATGGTATCAAAAAACTAGGAGTTACAACTTGGGAACCTATAATAGCACATCTACGAGCCCAGAAACTTGATTCTGAAACGCTTTCCGACTACAACGATTCCATCAAAAACAAGAAAGAAGTACCTAACTTGGATGAACTCATGAACTTTCTAGAAGACAGATTCACGCCGTTCGAAAAACTAGGTCGACGCAAGCAAGACATTAATATCATCAAATCAAGTTCGCAACGTAGCCCTATTGCAACATCATTTACTGGAAAACCTCATAATTATAAATTCAATTACAACAACAATGTCAATGCACCCAGAGTGCTGACAATGGCAACCGATGCTCAACCTACGAGTACATTGTACTGCATATATTGCAAAATGTCACGTCATGCGCTTTTTATTTGCACTAAATTCGCAAGTTTACCGAACAGCATCAAATTTAAAACCGTATCTGATTTGAAATTGTGCAAGAATTGTCTTCACAAACATGATTTTAGTAGCTGCATTTCAGAAAAAAGATGTCAAGTTTGTGGCCAAAAACACAATACTATTCTGCATGAAGCCAGTACTAACAAAAATGAACAAAGACAATCTTACAATAAAACTACCAATCCGCGAGCAAACCTAATTTCCACACATAATGAGGCAACACAGCAAAGCGTAAACATCTTATCTACAGCGAAAATAAACATCACTGCCGCCGATGGAACAACACATGGTTTTAGGGCCCTCGTTGACCAGGGCTCTCGGATCTCTTTGATAACCGAAAAAGCAGCTCAAATGTTGAAAATAAAAAGAGAAAGATGTCAGGGTATGATTTTCGGCGTCGGAGAAAAACCAAATAACTGTAAGGGACAAATTACATTGACTTGCGCTTCCATCTACAACAATTTCACTTTTACATCGGATGTTTTAATTATGAAAAATCTAATCAAGAATTTGCCAAACTAAACCTTCCCAAAACCAGCGTGGGAACACATCAAAAATATTAACTTAGCAGATCCAGAATTTAACGTAAGCAGCCCGATAGACATACTGTTTGGGGCAGATATTTACTCTCAAATAATGATGGGAGGAATACTTAGAGGCGACGATACATCGGAACCTATAGCACAGCAAACTCAACTCGGATGGTTACTATGTGGAAGCATGAAGACATTCCACTGTAACGTCGTTATCAATAACATTGAAGATCTACAACAATTTTGGGAGATAGAAGATGTCGGTGAGACAAACATCGGAGAGCACTCTAATATGTCGTCAGAAGACTAGCACTGCATACAATTCTACAATGAAACCACAACACGACAACCGAGTGGCAGGTACTCCGTGAGATTACCACTAAAGGAAAAATTTGAAGAAAATTTGGGCACCTCAAAATCAATAGCAATCGCACAATTTCGAAACATAGAAATAAAACTTAGCAAACAGTCAAATATAGCGAGTATGTATAAAGACTTTATGAATGAATACAAGCAATTACGTCACATGAAGCACGAGACTTGTAATCAGACACCCATAGAATGTTATTTGCCTCACCACGGAGTTCATCGAGTGCAGTCTGAAACTACAAAATTGCGCGTCGTTTTTAATGCGTCATCAAAAACATCTAGCGGGAAAAGTTTAAATGATTTAATGTATACCGGCCCAAATTTACAGCAAGATATTCAGTCACTTATCTTGAGATGGCGGCAATATCAATTTGGATACACGTCAGATATTCAACAGATGTTTCGTAAAATAGATCTACAAGAACAAGATCAATCGCTACAAAAAATCGTTTGGAGAAACTCACCTGCAGAGCCTCTACAAACTTATCAACTCACGACTGTTACATATGGTATGAAAGCCGCTCCATTTTTAGCAATGATGACATTAAGACGCCTAGCAGCAGATGAACGCAAAATGTTTCCAGTTTCATCAAAAATTGTGGAACAATCATTTTATATGGACGACCTAAGGGCCTACTCACACTTATTCACCGCTTTTCAGCTTTTGTCCATAGAAAATAACGATTTTGTATGGAGAGGTGTACGCATCCATTCAGGTTTCCGCGTCTATTCAGCTTTCGCGGCAAACCAGTATAAAATAAGAATAAATGTGTTTTATCATGCGAATGCTATAGAGGGCGATCAGCGGTGTTCCGCCGCGTTCAGCGGTGTTCCGCCGCGTTCAGCGCTGTTCCGCCGCATTCACCGCCGAACGCGACGGCGCAGCTCATTACAACGATGTTTCGCCGCTCATTGTTGACAAGTTGCAACCTGTATTATTCCCGCATTGATATGATTTATTATTGCGTAATCATTATGCACGCAAGGATTAAAGAGTGCAGACGTGTTTTATAGTAATTATACAGTATATACAAGTACAGCATACATACATATACATACATACATTATACAGCATATATAAGTACAGTACTGAATGAGTAGCTTACCGTCTTCGCAGCATAATCAGCGCTGTACGCAGTAGACAGAAGCATTTCAGCGGAGATAGCACGCTATGCCAGCTTTTATCATTCTTACGACGCCGTACGCGGCTGACAGAAGCAGAACTGCATAAGTGTGACTAAAATCGTTCAGCGAAACGCGAATGAAGCTGAATAAGTGTGAGTAGGCCCTAATTCATGGGTCACATAACATTGAAGAGGCTTCCAAAACAGTACTCGAATTACAAGCACTTTTACAAGCCGGCGGCTTCATTTTGAGGAAATGGTCGTCAAACGAACCGGAGATATTAAACAGCATCACTAGCAAGATAAACACCGATGACCCAGTATTTACATTTAAATGCGAGCATACAGCAAAGACGTTAGGACTATATTGGAGTCCTAAAGAAGACAATTTCATGTTCCAGTCATCGTTCGAATTTTCAAATAAAAGCACGAAAAGAGCACTTTTATCAGACATTTCCAAACTCTTCGATCCTCTTGGCTGGTTAGCACCTGCAACAACTAAGTTAAAAATATTATTTCAACAAGTTTGGAACACAAAAACTAAATGGGACGACAAACTACCCGATGACATCATAAAACAATGGGAACAATGTAAAACAGACATTAGCACTAATATAGCATTCATTAAAGTACCAAGATGGTTAAAAATCACAGAAAATTGCGTGATAAGCCCAAATGGATATTGCGATAGTTCCAACAAAGCATTTTCCTGCGTTATCTACGCAGTTATTAACCACAATGTATCACTTGTTGTCTCAAAAACAAGGCTAGTACCATTGAATAAAACAATTTCTATTCCAAGATTGGAACTGAGCGGAGCACTTTTATTAGCAAAATTAATGGATAAAGTAAAAAAATGTTATACAGAGTACGAATTGAAGGTTTATGGCTGGTCGGACTCTATGGTCACTCTAGGATGGTTAAATGGAGATCCAGACAAATGGAAACCTTTCGTCTCAAACCGAGTGAAGCAAATTGAAAAACTAATGCCTCCAGAATGCTGGCATTACGTTAAATCCGAAGAAAACCCGGCGGACTGCGCAAGCCGAGGAATTTCCATTGGAAAACTCAGAGAACATAACCTGTGGTGGACTGGGCCAGATTGGCTACCAGCATTCGAAGACACGCCAGAGATCCAGAAATATTCAACGGAGCAAGAATTAAAACATAAATTAGTATATGTAGCACAGAAGGACAATGAAAGTATCGTATTACAAATATTAAATAATTCAAACAATTACTCCCGAGCAGCACGTGTCATCGCTTGGATACTACGTTTTGTCTCAAATAACAAAACAAAACGCCTTAGCTACCTAACGTTATCAGAAATAAATAAAGCAAAAACATTAATAACGAAAACCACACAAAGCATTGAATTTCAAGACGAGATACGAGAATTAAGCAAGGAAAGATACTTAAATAAGAAAAGCAACTTATTATGTTTAAACCCCTTCCTAGACGAAATGAATGTTCTTCGTGTGGGGGGGGAGGTTGCGTAACGCACAAATTAATGATAGAATGAAATATCCGATCATTCTACCTCACTCTAGCAGGCTGACAGACTTAGTCATAGATCACGCGCATCAACTTACCTTCCACGGTGGACCCCGACTAACACTTGCATTTATAAGGCAGAAATTCTGGATTATAGGCGGAAATAGAGCTGTAAAAAAGAGGTTACGACAATGTGTGACGTGCGTAAAAAACACTCCTCATCATCCGCACCAGATCATGGGAGATTTACCTAGTGCGAGATGCAACCCCGCGCGACCGTTCCATCACACAGGGGTCGATTTCACCGGTTTCATAATGATAAAGAGCAGTAAAGGCCGAGGTATTAAATCTACATAAGGTTATATAGCACTTTTTATATGCATGTCTACGAAGGCAGTGCATTTAGAAGTCAGATTTATCGACTTCGTCATTCCTGGCAGCACTTAAAAGAATGGCTGCCCGAAGAGGCACCCCCCGTCACATCTATAGTGACAACGGGACTAACTTTGTTGGAGCAGATCGAGCACTGAAAAAAGAATACCAAGATTTACTAGAAATTTTTAATGAGCAGTTCATGAATGAGATTACAGAAATGGAAATCACTTGGCACTTCAACGCCGCTTCCTGGCCTTCAGCTGGAGGGCTCTGGGAGTCCGCCATCTGTAGTCTAAAAAAGCACACAAAAAAGGTGATAGGCGAGCAAAAGTTTACTTTCGAGGAGTTGTCGACCCTTCTAGCTCAGTTGGAAACGTGTCTTAACATGAGACCCCTCTGTCCTTTAAATGAAGACCCCGAAGATCTCAATTGTCTCACTCCTGCACACTTCCTAACTAACGGTCCGACCTTAGATGTATTAGAAACGGAACACGACATGAGAACAAGGTGGTACTTAGTACAAAAAACATTTGAAGATATATGGAAAAGATGGCGCACTGAATATTTAGCACAGATCACTTCAAGATGCAAATGGAGAAAACCTCATTGCAATGTAAAAATCGGCGATTTAGTTACCATTAATGACGCTAACCTACCAGCAGGCAAATGGGCAATGGGGAGAGTAATCGAATTACACCCCGGTGCTGATGGATTTGTGAGATTCGTATCATTAAAGACAAAAAATGGTATTATTAAACGTCCAATAGTAAAGTTATCTCTTTTACCAATTGAAACAAAAGGCATTGAAGACGCAGGCCCAACCACATCAAAGCATACTTTTAAAAATGTAGTTAACGATGAATTACAGCAACCACAGCGTCAGATGAGAGTCAGAAAACGACTCGGCAATTTTCTCACGTCAGCAATGTCATTTTTATACTTCATGAGCATTGTAAACATATCACAGTCTACGTATAACATAAGTTCACTAAAAACCAAACAAGGTCTCTATTTTGACAAGATTAGCAACATGCAATTGATACGAGATAACTGGAAGGTTGTCATATACTACGACATGAATCCATACTGGGAAGGCGTTAAAGCATTTGAAGAATACTTAAAGTGCCTGGATACAATGTGCACTCAAATTAAAACAAAAACACATTGTGAATCCAGTGTCACGCAGCTACGTCACAGTTTCTCGGAATTAAATTACTACAACCAGCTGTTGCTTAATCAGCACACGGACACGCGTATGTCGAGACGCAGGCGAGGTCTTATCGACGGTGTCGGTTACATCGCTAACTCTTTGTTCGGAGTATTAGACTCGCGATTCGCCGAACAGTATAAAAAGGACATCACCTTATTAAATAAAAATGAGTAACATCTTGCTAACTTATGGCGAAATCAGACGTCCGTAGTTGAAGCCGAATACAACCTGCTTAAAAGATCCGAACAAGAAATCGATAAAATGAGAAAATTAATAAATCGCCACTCCTTGGACATTGAAAAGGCAATAAATTCACAAAACCAAGAAGTGAATCAACTAGCACAAGTCGGAGAATTTACGTTAAGCACGATTACAGCAAGCAACATGTTGAATTATCTAAAAAATATTCAAGAAATCTTATTGAACACCGTAACCGACATATATCATGGAAAATTTAACTTCCACTTAATTTCCCCGAAACAACTCAGAAATGAATTAAGCATTATCACTAGTCAAGTACCCAAAGATCTATCTTTACCTATCAAAAATATCCACAACGATTTCAGCAATATATATCAATTTTTACATATAAAAACAAGAATGCTCCGAGAGTACTTACTTTTTGAACTTTCCGTTCCACTCACAAGTCGAGATAGCTATGAGATTTATAACATAATACCCGTACCTATCAAAAGCAGCCAGTTTCACATGGTAAAAATAGTTCCCGTTTCAGAACTGATTGCCATCAACTTAGCAAAAGATACATACCTAAAGATTTCAAAGAATGACGTCAGTTCGTGTCAGCATCACGCAGACACATACTTTTGCTATTTGAGAAAACCATCATTCCATATGAAATCGGAAGATAACTTATGTGATATCGACCCAACAACAGGACGATGCCGATTCAGCACTCTAACATGTGATAACGAATGGAACGAACTTAGCAGTCTGAATAAATACCTATTCTTTTGCTGCGACAAATGCCAACTACGAATTGTATGCGAGAATCAAATGTCCATTGAACAATTAAACGTCACTGGAATTATTAGCATAGGTTATGGTTGTTTCTTGAAAAATGATAAGTTCACCATATACGCTAACAACGACGATCAGAGCATTTTAAAAATAAAGCCGATGATTTACCACCCAAACTTGGATCCCATCAATGACATCATAAACGTATCGATCCCGTGGGATTCCATCAATCAAACCACCGACAGTCGTCAAGCACTAAACTCTATTGCACACGACATTCAACAAATGAAAGAAAGAAGTCCTGAAATTAGCGAGATAAATTACCACGATGTACATCATTACACCCTTATCTACCTAATTCTGGGTGCGGTCAGCATAGTAAGTGCTATAATGGTTTGGAGAAGATTTAGAAAACCGCGAGCAGATACTTGTACGACAGCACCAGCGATAACGCCAGCTCAGAGGACGACACTTGCACCTGTGGGAGCACACCAGATAGCAACGACAACGACGCCTACGCACTTCCTTTCTAACACAAACATTGACAGTGAAAGAGTTGAAATCAAGGATGATGTAGTGAAGTGCATACTTCCGCGAAAGAACAGTCGTAGTGTTTCCCCTCGCCCACGCAAAACTAACTTTAATACTTCCCCTTAGTGACTTGTGAACACTTTAATTATTTACTTAAGCATTTTTTAATAATTTCGAATACTTTCTTTTATTTTATAATTTTATCAAAGCATTTCTCTTCTTTGCCCGTGGGAGCATGTACGAGCTATGCATCGTACACTCACCTCATTCACCTCATTTTAATTGTTAAGTCATCATATTTGCACCTCCGCACAAGTTTAGTAACAACTCCTCGAGATGACCGAAACATCGTTCGTATGGCAAAACAAAATCCTTTTTAAAGGGTCCAATGAGCTTAGAAAATAATATTTTGGTGAAAACAACCCTTCAGCAATCTCAGCACGCACTATTCGAAGACGTTTGGTAGTAGAAAAATTGCACGGTAGGATAGCAAGAAAAGTACCCATGTAACTTTGCCACAGGCAAGCCCGGCTTGCATTTGCGAGAAAGTATGAAAACTGGACTGTGCAACAGTGGAAAAATGTACTTTTTTCTGACGAGACGAAAATAAACAGAGTATGTTCTGATGGAAAACGATATGTACGACGTCCCCCGAATACAGCATTCGACCCAAAGTACACGAAAGTTACATTAAAGCACGGTGGTGGAAATGTAAAAATTTGGGGTTGCTTTTCTGGACATGGTGTACTGTAAAGCTGATAGAAGATAACATGCATCAGTTCCAATACAAAAATATACTGGAAGAAACAATGTTACCATACGATGAGGACGTTCTACCGGTCATTTGGACATTCCAGCATGACAATGATCCAAAGCACACTGCACGCACCGTAAAGGAATTTCTTACAGCGCAATTAGTTTCTGTCTTAGACTGGCCTGCTAACAGTCCAGATCTAAACCCAATAGAGAATCTGTCGTTTGAAGTAAAGAAAAATGTTTCAAATACAAAGTGTGGAAATTTAAGAGAGCTGTATGACGTTTTTTTAGAAGAATGGAACTCTATTTCTCTTGCGAAATGTCAAAAATTAATAGAGTCAATGCCTCGCCGGTGTAAAGCTGTAATTAAAAGCCGTGGATATGCTATTAACTATTAATTTTAGTTAAATATTTATTAAATTTCTTTTTATGTTTCCTGTGCTACATAATATTGTGATTTTTTAAATCTAAGTGTCATACAAAACAATTCCCGAGCAGTTAAATAAATCGTTCTTAATTATTTGTCCAGTTTCAGTACTATTTGAATGTGTTACTTTGATAAAATCAATAAAATGAGCAAAAAATAGTTAGCGATTTCATACTTTATTCTTAAATCAGGTTGCTCTATTAATGTGACTATTATATAACATAACTAGTTGCTTCTCAGAAGGTACACATCTCTGTGTATGATACGATTTAAATAAAAAACTTCTAGAACTTCAAATCGTTCTTAATTATATGACCACAACTGTATATATAGTTATAATATATAGTTCCATTGCACCGGGACTTCATCCCTGCATGGTCTAAAGGCAAACATTGTATAGCTTGACGTCTTCTTCCGATTGGTATACGGATCTATCCGCGACTTGACGTTTTACATAACTTTCGATCAAATTCCTTTTTAAACTTTATTGGCCCTTAACTCAGAAACGTCCGAACATTTAGGATATCATGTGATGGAATATTAATGTTTAATAAAAAACAATATTAAAAACATTAAAAGTGACTACCCTTTTGGGTAGGTAATTGTTTCATCAACTAGGCTTAGTTTCCATACTGTTCCTTATTTGTACTGTGGTTTGGCGAGAAAGTAGTCAATTTTCAAAAGTCGGAAAATACCATGAACACTTTTTGTGAGCCAATGAGACTTCCATATTATATTCAGAGTTCGTTGGGAACGAGGCAAAAAAGACAGGAGAGCTATAGCATCCGCAACAATGCTTCTACGCCTATTCTTGCACATTATTGAGTCATTCCATCTCGAGTTGTCCAAAGACTTGCCAGGATCCACAATCTCAATAGGAGGAGAAGAAAAGAAAGCCAAAATCACATCGAACATGGAGATCACCACCCTTGATACAGATTTGGCCACTCACATGTCTCAAGGTACTGAGGACGCCACAAAGTGGAACGAATGTCTCTCCCCTGGCATTTTCTTTCTGATATTAGCACTATTACTTTTTACTGCAGTCTGTTTACCGTTAGCTATCCCACCACCTAGCAAGCTAGGTTAACTGTTTGGCCTAATATGTAAGTATTTAAGTATGGGCATTTATTCCAAGCATGGAAGAATATCCAAATCGGGTCTGGTCCCATAGCTAAAAATCAACAAAGGGACTCTAAGAGTGGTACGATAAATTGAGGGAAAAATTAACTGATGACAGGAGATACGTACGATCAAGCCCAGGCATGCTAATGGGAATGTTAAATGCGGCTAGTACAACTGTAGGCTTATTACCTATGAACTTCAATATGAAGAGGAATGTGATGAAAGTTGTATGTATGAGATCGAGTGACGACTCTACTACTAAACACTTATCAGACAGTGCAGAGAATAACATGAAATGTGTCATACAGAACAAACAAAACCTTTCTTTAATAGGCATAAATCTTAGCCTTGATAAGACGTTTTTTCTACCTGAAGGGATAGCTGAATACACTTCCTGGTATATAGATGGGAAATTCGTCTCACAGTTCGGGACAGAAGTACCTAGCATACGTCCCCAGGGAAAGAGCCCGTACGACGATCTGGACGCAATTGCAAAGGGAACGTCAACTCTTGCAAACTCTTGTCATCAATCATTTGGGTGCTACTGCCAGAATCCGTATTGGGGTGGCAGCCTCTAAAAGAGTATGGAGGCCTCAAAGAATATACCACCAATATAAGAAAGAACATATCTTTGCCAGTGCAGTTGATAGAAGACGGTGGGAAGAACTTGTGGAACTGCATTAACTGCCACCTCAATGAAATCTCTATTAAAAGAAGACTAGCTTCTACTGATGAAGAAAAAGCATATTTCTATAAGATCATAAACCCTGAAAACCTTGTATTTCCAAAATCACCTCAACAAAAAGGCGTTAGAAACATAAAGAGATCTCCTTTTGTATTAACTTCTGAAGAATAGGAATCTATAGAGAGCGAAAGAATAAAAGAACAAAGAGGAAAAAATAAATTAGAATCAAAAACTAAACAAACAAAACAAAAAATACCAGAAGCTAAGTTGAAAATTGAGAAGGACCACAAAAGAGTGATCACAGATGTAAAGAAACTTGTGCTTCGTGAAAAATTAAATATCGAGGATACCAATCTGATTTATCCAACAATCTGAAATGCCAATAAATGGGACTAGGCCGATGCAAATAATTGGCCATGGTATGCCAGTAATTAGTATATTCGTGTTTTTTTAAATATACCGTAAAAAATCTTTAAATAGGCACCTAATAATTAATAATTAAATAATTTAACTCCTTTTCTGTCATATTTATCAATTTTTTTTTTTGGTTACTATTCCTATGGATATTTCCCTAGATTTTTGTGGATAGACATCCTTAAAGTGTCAATAATTGGGTATCTTACCCTACCTAAACTTACTGCAGGAAAGGGGGGACAAATACTGCTGTTTTTGATACAATGCAACAGTGGAATGTCACAAATGAAGTCCGGGCTATAAGTTTTGACACTACCGCTTCTAAAACCGTTGCTAAAAAGGGAGCTTGCTCTCTTTTAGAAGAAAAGACGAAGTGATCTCTGTGACTTCCTTGTCATCACTTTTTTAAATTATGTAGTCAAAAATATTTTATCGATATTTTCCTTAACTTTTAGTCAGACATGTCTTTTTGTCCAATTCGATGTTGTGCGGTCAGGTTCATACAAATATGTTCAAGTGGGTCTTGAACATACTTGTATGAACCTGATCCCACAACATAACCAAGCAACTATCCATTCTACCAACCAAGATTCCAAGTTTTTACGAGAGTAATAATAACATAGATTTGATTAAACTTCAAATTCCAATCTCATTGATGGATGATAGATAACACAAAGCATAAAGCTTCGTAGACGGACGAAGGGGTTTGAAAATGTATAGAATGTTACAAAATACTTTCAAATCGAGTCTTTATTTCGCTGGAACAAAAATGCCATTCCTCGATGAACGTTTGGCTTTGGTTGTAGTAGTGACTATAATTTTAAAGGCTAATCATTACTTAACTAAGTTAATTTTCACAGCAGAACACCTACGTCTCTTTCACTCAGGTCCCCAGCATCTACTCGCGTCTGTAAGAGAACGCTACTGGCCCATAGGTGGCCGCAAACTTGCTAGAGATGTAGTTAGAAGCTGTTTTGTTTGTCGTAGGTTTAAAGGTGAAACTTTAACTAATATAATGGGTGACTTACCTAACGATCGTGTTGAAGCAGACTTTCCTTTCAGCACGGTTGGTACCGACTTTGCCGGTCCTTTCCTTATTACGGATCGCAAAGGTCAAGGATGTAAGATAACTAAATGTTACCTGTGCATTTTCGTATGTTTTAGATATAAGTGCATGCATCTTGAGCTAGTTAGTGAGCTCACTAAAGACTCTTTTATATTAACTCTAAAGAGATTCATTTCTCGTAGGGGACTCCCTCAAACTATTTATTGCGATAATGGTCGCAATTTTGTCGCCGCCGCTAAAGAAATCGGTAGTTTCTTAAAACTTAACTCTAACACTATATGTGATTTTGCAGCCCGCCGGGGCATTGAATTTCGCTTCTCTCCCGTTTACGCTCCTCATTTCAATGGTCTAGCCGAGGCCGGCGTCAAATCAGTAAAATTCCATTTGTGTAGAATTTTAGGTCATTCTCACTTAACCTTTGAAGAGTTGACTACCATTTTTACACAGATCGAAGCGATCCTAAACAGCCGACCCCTTTGTCCTCTCAGTCCGTCACCCAACGACTACCAAGCCCTTACCCCTGCTCACTTTTTGATTGGTAGATCTATGACGACGCTGCCGTCTACAAGCTTCGTGGACTCCAACACACATCGCCTGAACCGGTTTCAACGTTTGGAGCAAATAAGACAACATTTTTGGAACCGCTGGTCGTCCGAGTACGTGGCTGAGCTTCAACAGAGGTCGAAGTGGCGAGTAAAGCAACGAGATCTACAACTTAACGATCTTGTCCTGATAAAGGATCCAAATACACCCCCTCTTTGCTGGAGACTGGGGAGAGTTGTACAATTAATCGTCGGGCCTGACTCTACGCCCAGAGTCGCCGATCTTCACACCATTAAGGGCACTATTCGTCGAGCCCTCAACCGTCTCGTACTTCTGCCTACTTCTGACGAAGAAACTACTCCTTGAAAGCCTCTGGAGGGAGCTTTCAAGGGCCGGGAGTATGTTCGCGCCGTTTGCCCTTCCTAGCGGTCAGTGGCGCGCATTCGCCAATCATCTATCTAATATAATTCTAATACGAATACGTCATAGAGTGACCACGTGATCCTCCCAAGAGGTCCGCGGCCATTACACTCTCTTTTCTGATCTCTCAACATTACTACACTGTTTCTAATATTATTTAAAGCAAACCCTTTTGTGAACAGTTTGATTATATTTAACTTATTATACTTAAACAAACGTCATCATTTCTATCTGTAAGAATCCCCACAACCTATAAACCTAAGCATCAAATCTATAAAGTTTTGTTCCATCGCGAACAAAAAGCCATAATTAACGTACCTAAATTTGATGGTGAATACTTTAAATGGTTACAGTTTAAAGAAACTTTTTCCTCTCTAATTCATAATAATACTCGAATCAAAAACATTTACAAATTTCATTATTTACTTTCCTATTTGGACGGTGAGGCGAAGCATGTTTTATCTAATTTAGAAATAACAAGCGCTAATTATGAAGAAGCTTGGACTCTTCTTTGTAATCGATTTGACAACAAATCACAATTAATTGATAATCATCTAAAATCTTTATTCAACTTTGAATCTATCCGAGAAACTGATAAATATTTACGATTTATCATCGATCACGTAAATAAAAATCTACGTGCCCTCAGCACATTAGGTCTTCCTACTGACAAGTGGGACGTCTTAGTTGTCCATTTATTATCCGTCAAGCTCGATAATAATACAAAGTTTAAATGGGAAGAGCATAGAAAAACACTTTCTGAAATTCATACTCTTCAAGATTTCTTTTCATTTTTGAAAGACCGCGCTGATGTCTTCGAAAATTACAACTCTAACAAATCTAACTCCTCTAATTCAAACAATTCTACGTATAACAAAACTAATTCATTTAATTCAAACAATTCTACATACAACAAATCAAATTCCTCTACTTCAAACTATTCTGCTACTCGTCAAACTCACCCTACCACAAACAAACAAGCTTATAACAAATACACAACTCAGACTAGTTCGTTTGTAGCGACGTCGGAACCTAAACCCTCCACCTACGTCTGCTCTGTATGTCAGGGTCCTCATCGTGTTTATGAGTGCTCTCAATTCAGATCGAAGTCACCAGAGGACAGAAACTCCGCCGTGGCGCAATTGAAACTATGTCCTAACTGCTTACGGCCGGGACATTATTTCCAGGCCTGCCGATCGCAAGGTACTTGTAAGGCCTGCAATCAACGCCATCATACTTCTCTTCACTTACAAAACAAAACTCAATCTACTATTACTTCTAACGTTTGTACTTCGTTAAGTAATCATACACTATCTCCCGCGTTGGAGATCCTACTATGTACCGCCAAGGTACGCCTATTCAATCCCACTACTCAATCATCCATTACCGTACGCGCTCTGCTTGACAGCGGGAGCCAACTTTCTTTTATCACTGAACGCGTAAAAGAGAGACTCCATTTGACTCCTCAGCCTTCAAACGTCAACATTATAGCCGTAGGTAACAATCCTCTCGAACTGAGCCCTGAACGGTGCTCTGTTCAACTTCAATCAAATACTACTTCTCACTTCCAAGTCTCAATGTTTTGTTTGGTACTTAAAACCATTACAAACGACTTACCTAAAACACCGATCGATGTTAGTTCGCTAAACCTAGCAAACTACGAACTAGCAGATCCTACCTTCAACGAACCCTCACCGATTGACATGCTCATCGGATCCGACCTGTTTTGCAAAGGGAACGTCAACTCTTGCAAACTCTTGTCATCAATCATTTGGGTGCTACTGCCAGAATCCGTATTGGGGTGGCAGCCTCTAAAAGAGTATGGAGGCCTCAAAGAATATACCACCAATATAAGAAAGAACATATCTTTGCCAGTGCAGTTGATAGATGACGGTGGGAAGAACTTGTGGAACTGCACTAACTGCCACCTCAATGAAATCTCTATTAAAATAAGCCTAGCTTCTACTGATGAAGAAAAAGCATATTTCTATAAGATCATAAACCCTGAAAACCTTGTATTTCCAAAATCACCTCAACAAAAAGGCGTTAGAAACATAAAGAGATCTCCTTTTGTATTAACTTCTGAAGAATAGGAATCTATAGAGAGCGAAAAGAATAAAAGAACAAAGAGAAAAAAATTAATTAGAATCAAAAACTAAACAAACAAAACAAAAAATACCAGAAGCTAAGTTGAAAATTGAGAAGGACCACAAAAGAGTGATCACAGATGTAAAGAAACTTGTGCTTCGTGAAAAATTAAATATCGAGGATACCAATCTGATTTATCCAACAATCTGAAATGCCAATAAATGGGACTAGGCCGATGCAAATAATTGGCCATGGTATGCCAGTAATTAGTATATTCGTGTTTTTTTAAATATACCTTAAAAAATCTTTAAATAGGCACCTAATAATTAATAATTAAATAATTTAACTCCTTTTCTGTCATATTTTTCAATATTTTTTTTTGGTTACTATTCCTATGGATATTTCCCTAGATTTTTGTGGATAGACATCCTTAAAGTGTCAATAATTGGGTATCTTACCCTACCTAAACTTACTGCAGGAAAGGGGGGACAAATACTGCTGTTTTTGATACAATGCAACAGTGGAATGTCACAAATGAAGTCCGGGCTATAAGTTTTGACACTACCGCTTCTAAAACCGTTGCTAAAAAGGGAGCTTGCTCTCTTTTAGAAGAAAAGACGAAGTGATCTCTGTGACTTCCTTGTCATCACTTTTTTAAATTATGTAGTCAAAAATATTTTATCAATATTTTCCTTAACTTTTAGTCAGACATGTCTTATTGTCCAATTCGATGTTGTGTGGTCAGGTTCATACAAATATGTTCAAGTGGGTCTTGAACATACTTGTATGAACCTGATCCCACAACATAACCAAGCAACTATCCATTCTACCAACCAAGATTCCAAGTTTTTACGAGAGTAATAATAACATAGATTTGATTAAACTTCAAATTCCAATCTCATTGATGGATGATAGATAACACAAAGCATAAAGCTTCGTAGACGGACGAAGGGGTTTGAAAATGTATAGAATGTTACAAAATACTTTCAAATCGAGTCTTTATTACGCTGGAACAAAAATGCCATTCCTCGATGAACGTTTGGCTTTGGTTGTAGTAGTGACGTGTAAAGACAAATGCGTTAGTATGCGTGAATAGAGACTACCCTATACTACCCATATCCTATCTATGTAGCGCAGATCATATTATATGCAGGGATTTACACCATTCAAACACAATCAAAATCAAACACTCTTCGAGAAACAGTTTATATACATTTACTTTCATTTCTTATTGCCATTCAACGCGGCAATGCTGCCAGCGTTATGGGTACCTTTGCGCCGGGTACAATTCGGGGTGGATTATTTTAATATAAATTATTATTTTGTTACTTTACACTTTACTTTTACTTTTATATGTACCTATGTAAATATATGTAAATAAATCAGTTGCTTTCATTTCTTCTTATAACATAAAAAAATTGTAAACGAGAATAAACTTAAATCAACACAACACAAAATTGCCTATAGATATTGGACTTGATGAAGTTTTCGTGTGGGTACACCTATTTCTTAGAAACTATTTGTACGTGTAGAATAAGTGGAATAGTTGTTCAATTAGATCTACTGGTAAGCTCCACATAAGTGGAAAAAATCAATATTGGTTCTCAACACAATGGAAGGAAGTTACAGATCAAAAAGTTTAATCGATTAGACCCATCGCTGAATCTATTATCTTCTATTATCTATCTATTACTATTATAAAGCGGAAGAGTTTGTTATTTTGTTTGTTTGTTTAAACGCGCTAATCTCAGGAATCGCTGATCCGATTTGAAAAATTCTTTCAGTGTTGGATAGTCCATTTATTGAGGAAGGCTATAGGCTACTTTCGATCCCGACACGGAATCTGGACTTACGCGGGTGAAACCGCGAGCCGCTGCTATGTTTAAATATGGCGAAAGACATATTTAAACAGCCACTGTCATAGTTTTTTCAACAACAAAAAAACCATGACAGTGGCTGTCAAGCGTTACAATTACATTAAAAAGCGAAAAATACGTGATCGGCAGATCATTATGGAGTAATAAAGTTTATAAAAATTAAAAATGCAGATTTTGAAAAATATTACAATTTTACATTCAACAAATTCAGAATTTTACAGTCGTGTGTGTCTGGATTTTTTCATTAGGAAGATGTGTCAAACAATAGTCTACAATTAAAAAACGTAGTATAAATGTAGACAGTCCAACTAACAGAATAGATCGAGACTTATTACATTTCTAGCACAATAAGGGAGTAACCAAAATTAAAATGCCACCCTATTGAACTGGACCCACTCCACCCACTTTCAGATGGGTTTTCTACCCAGAAAACCCACCTTTGGTCAGTCCCCCAGTATAATTATCGAGAATACCACACAGACAATGAAATTGTTTACCGTCGTCTAAATAACAGGCGTCTTGTTCAAGAACAAATATACACTTATTACATTGTTGAAAAGGCGCTTTCATGTGTGGCAAAACACACGCGAAAAATAAAACCATTTTTACCAAATTTGTAAGAACAGAGAACAAAATAAATTTTATAAATGTTGACGTTCTATTGCTAAAATAACAGAGCATAATACTCTACATTGTCAAAGAAGATCAAAGAAGAAAAAATAATTATATTTAATAATTATTTTCAATGAAAAGAAGAACTGAATCTCTATATTTAACTCTCTTTCGCCACTATTTGGGTGTTTCCCATCGGACAGGCTGGTGATTACATTTGTAGCCGACCTATAGGAAACACCCGTTTAGATGTGAATTCAATCATTCAAGACTTATATCAAAACCTCAAAAACGAAAGCAAACTTGACATCATAATACACAAAATATGGAGCAAATGGAGCTAATAACAGAAAATAGATCTGGTTTGTCCTACTTCTATTTTCTGTTATTATTATTTGGTTGCGTGATATCTGCTCCTTTGTCACTCGCAACTAGAGTTGCAAAATCTCCTCTAAAAGCAAAAGCGAACGGACCATTAAGTAACGTGGCTAACGGACGACCCAACAAGTATTCTAGACAAGCTTTTTATGACAGATTCATTGTTAATCAATATTTTTAAATTATAATGTATCTGCCATTAATTACTTATATTTTCGCAATATACCACATATTGCGAAAACTATTGCACAAGTGTTAATGAGTAGCTATTTTGTAAGTTTATAAGTAAGAACCAACTAATAGACCTAACTGAAAATGTATTCCACTTATTGTAATAGGTGTACCAACCGGAAATTCCTATAGGCTTTGTTGATATAATAATCTTGAGATTCCTAGAGACTAGCAAAAGCTGCTCAGATCTGACACAACAAGTTAAGAACGTAACAGTCGCCACGTTCTTAAGACTGACAATATAAAATTCATCCACAACATCAAACCTAGGAACAAGAAAAATCGACACATTCACACGTAACTTTGTAAACGACCTTTCGAATCAGTTAAGCTGCAAATTATTGTAGTTGGTGTCACGTCAAAAGATCCCATGACCAACTTTACCACAACTCAACTTATTCACATTGTAATTGGCTAGTTTTCCATATTTTCTGGTAAGAAAACCGAAGTCTCCCACTGATTAAAAGATCTATAAAACAGCCATTGTTATGATCTCACGAAATCCCATTGGTTTGTCGGCTGGTTGTCACATATGACCATAATTAGGGGTTCTCCTCTATAGGAACGGTCCACTCCCAAACACATGCCAGCAGCAGTGTTGTAAATGGGGCTCCCAGCCTGAAAGTATACAAATACCACATAATCGAAGATAAATACAGATGTTTTATTTCGCGATGGCCTCTATATGAGTAGACTCATGGAGCTCTGCAGCCAATCTGGGGATAATCCGTCCTCACCCAAACCATAATCCAAGAAAACCAAATCTGACACTTAACGCAATGTTAGTAAACCTCTTAAATTGCGATCAAGGATTCAATGTCTCAACATATCAAGCTTCATCAAAATCGGTTAATTAGTTCCTCCAACAAACATTTACCCAAACTTTTCCTCTATAGTATTAGTTAAGATAAAACAATTTATAGAGTTTGATTGGATATTGATTGGGAATATTTGAACTGGGAATAACGATTGAAAAAATAACCCCCTTACAAACGATGATTAAGAGATGACAAAGTTATGTAACGTTTGTCTCTGTCTTTCACTTTGAAACTTCATGTCACAGTAAAAGACAAACGATACATCGTTTATCCAACTGTTAATCATGGTTCATTGGTAAGTAGCTAATAAATACTCACACTGCCTTTATGCTTCCATTCCTGTGAGCCACCAAGTTCGTGGCATTTTTTTATGGACGGAGCCACATTGTTGGACGCGTCCAAACAAAGAGTACGGCCTATCACCAATTCGTGGCGAGATGTTTCGAACCACATCTGAAATAATTATATAAATACTGAAAGGATTTTTATACATCTACTAGCTGACCCGGCATACGTTGTTTTGCCTTATAAATTATAGATAGTAGCCGATTCTCAGACCTACTGAATACGTATACAAAATCTCATAAAAATCTGTCAAGCCGTTTCGGAGGAGTACGGTAACTAACACTGACATGGAAATTTTATATATTAGATAGATATGTATAATAAATGAGTAACACAAATAGTGTATAAATAACTCAGGAACGGCTGAACCGATTTGGCTGAAAATTATTGGGTCGGTAGCTTAGAACCAGGACAAGGACAAAATTGAGTTCATGAATTCGAGGCTCAGTTTAACGCAGCAAATAGCTGTCTAATGAAACTTTGAATCTAGCGTCCATCACCGCAACTTAGTTAGCTCGCCAGTTTTCAAACAAGTGAGGGGCTCATTGGCCTAGCTGTACCTGCTGATCATGAACGGTTGTTGTGCCGGTTAAGCAACGCTTGGCGCGGTCATTACTTGGATGGGTAACTAATAATTTGTGTGGCAAACATTCATTTTTTCGAGCTCCTCCGTGCTTCGGAAGGCACGTTTAGCAGTTGGTCCCGGTTGTTATCTCCGATAGCAGTCGTTAGGTCAAATTAGAGGCCAGTATTCAGGCCTCTAATTTGACCTAACGACTGCTAACGCCCTAAATACTCTAACACTAGGTGAGCCACACCACTATAGGAAAAGAAAAATAAACAAGTAAGCATAGCTGTCATAGTTAGCGGCGTCGCAAACAAGAAGAAACTGGATCAACTAGACGAACTAAGTTAGTTTAGTTGGTGTTGGGCTTGAAGGTCACTGTATTTGTAAACAAACACTTACTTGATTTAAGGTCCTTATGCAACTAGCTAAAATGAGTCCACTGCCTTTTGTCTTGATGTCTTTGGCACTTTGAATGCACCATGACGTATTCATCATTCTTATTTGAAAAGAATCAGTATAGTTGCGTTTTCTATGAAAAAATGCAGTACATAGCTTTACATTAGACAAACAAATATTACACACACAAAAAGCGTCAAAACGAGCACTGCAATTTAGACTTACCTGGAATGCCACGGCTGGAATTTGTTTTTATTCTCATCATTTAAAACGGAAATTTTCTTTTTCGCTTCTGTATTTTCACCCGTTTCCATTTCTGGATAAATATTTTGTAGGTACCACTTAAATGATTTGCAACTTAGACTTTCTCTTAACGCTTTTCGTTCTGACAAATCTCCCAAGTCTATATGAGCAGCGGACGGATTTTGGTGTATCACTTTTTCCTGAAAATATATTATTTTGTAGCGAGTTGAATATTGGTAAAACACCTAGAAGCATGGAGTGCTTCCGTCGAATCTAGCGAACAAAGCACTGCCGTAGTTATTATAATTTTTACAAAGAAAGATGGCTAATATTAACATGGTCACCAAAAATGTTTAAAGGTAATGGATTAGTTAGTTAGATAACAATTTGTAGTAAAGGTGGCTTCATAGTAGGCATGGAAATTATTGCTATTTTTAAATAGCTGTTATTGTTACCAAGCTATTTTTGAATCACAGTGTTAGTGCGACTGCTATTGTGCTATTGTGTTATTTTTCACTTAAAAATTATCTATAACAAAAAATAACACAGATTAAAAATAGCTGTCAATTATTTTTAACAATTATAATATTCAATCACGGTCTGTTATTTGTGCTATTGGTAATTATTTTTCACATTGTGATTATTCGATGATTTCAATGAACTTTCCCTCGAATACTTTAACAGGCTTGGGACTGTCAATGTATTTGATCTTGAAATGAAATTTTAATTAATATTACAGTACGAAACAAAACTCGACTTAGAGACGCTGAAAATAAGGAACAATTTAATTTGGCCGCGAAACAAAATAATGGCGCTCTCTGTTATTCTGTTATGTGATTGTGATTATTTTGGAAAATGTTACTAAAAATAGCTCTTTAAAAAATAACACTAACAGTTATTACGATTATTTATAGCATCTGTGATTGGTGATTTTTAAATAACACTGTTATTTATAGTGTGATCAGCTATTTATACCATGCCTACTTCATGGACAGTAGGCACTAACTAAATAACCGATTTGGCTATTCCTACTATAAAATCTCACAACTTTTGAAAGTAGAAGGATTGCATTGCCAGACTTGGCTTTTTGTTCATGTATGATTTTGATAGAATTTAATTTACAATAAACCCGGCAAGTGCGAAACTCGCGCACGAAGGGTTCCGTACCACTATCACATTTGGGTACCGAGCCCTAAAATCGTTTACCACTTTTAAAATTTGATAGGAAAATGTGACATATTTAGCTTCGATTCTTACTTCCACCATACGACCACACCACTAAAAAAAAATGAAAAAAAAAAACTTTGGCACACAGACAATCTGAAACTCTTTGGTAAGTGAAGGCAGACTGGTATTTGACAGATAGGGCAGCAATTTTGAATTTCATGACCTACTCGATTCGATGTTTTTGAAACACGTTTGTTGTATGGGAGCCCCTCTTAAATATTTGTTTTAATTTATTTTTAGTATTTGTTGTTGTAGCAGCAACCGAAATACATCTTCTGTGAAAATTTCAACCGTCTAGCTATTACGGTTCATGAGATACAGCCTGGTGACAGACAGACGGACGGACGGACAGACAGCGAAGTCTCAGTAATAGGGTCCCGTTTTTACCTTTAGGTAAGGAGCCCTAAAAATGATTTGACAAGGAAATTGTTAAGCTACATTTACACGACGGACACTCAGCGACACAAACCACACCTACAGCACACAAATGAAGAAATTCGTGCATTTTGTATCGTAGTCATAGGTGTGCTCTAGCTCCATGTGTCGTCGTGTATTTGAAGCTTTAGTTACAATATTGCAAAATGTAACTAATGCAAAATGTTAAAGTCTGCCGTTCCTGACTTCATAGATGTATCTATCATTATTATAATCATCTATTATGCGAGTAATAAGTGCATAGTTCTATTGAACCGAAGCTGACCGGAGGACCGTTGATTAGCCAATCACACTTCCGGACCAGAGATATCAAGCACTGTGATTGGCTAAATTACAGTCCCCTCCACCCAATTCCTCTTCAGTGGTAACGCACCCCTACAGTAATTTACCAGCCAGACTAGTCGGCTTCACTCATTGCAAGTCGGCGGCATGTGACGCGCGCGGCTCGATAAGGCAAATGACCGCTTACGACAGAATCTGCCTATAATCCTGTAATATAGCATGTTGCTGATATAAGAGTGGTGTTGGTCTAGTGGTAGATACCGCGACTTTCATTCCGAAGGTCGTGGTTTCGAATCCAGGCCGACAGCGCACCAATGTCTTTTTCTTTAAGAAAAATTTAAGTGCGCTATTAACATCACTTTTACGGTGAAGGAAAACATCGTGAGGAAACCGACATGTCCTAGGATAAACCACGGTCCGAAGGCATGGGATATTCGCCAATGCGGGGGTAAGCTCCCGTGGCGTCTTAACCCCTCTAAGAAATCACGTACAATGGCCCAATTGTGAGGCTAAGTGCTAAGGCTCAGCGAAACTAACTAACTATGTTGCCGATATGATACTTTTCATATAGGCCGCCGGATTGTGTCGGCGAGACGGCGGCTGTGGTGTGTATTGCGCTTTATACCATCTTCAAAAGTAAAAAATACTTACAACATATTCATCCATCCACACTCGAGCCATTCTCATAGAATTATGTAACATATGGTCTACTTTATCGTCAACATCATATGGCTTCCTTTTTCTGAACACATGCCCAATTCTACTACACGGAATCACTTCTAACGTTCCTCCGCACATCCAGACCTAAAAGCAATAAGTACAGTTTAATAAATTAGAACCCAAATAGTGTCCAGACCGTCTCCGGACTCGTGAAGCACAGATCCCAAGTAAATGTACCTACATAAATGAAGCTGAGAAACTCACTCGGAAAGAAATCTCAAGGTTTTCGCCACCCCACACATTCATGCCTGGATCATACTTGCCCATATGATTGAAATACTCGCGATAGATTGCGAATAAGCCCCCCGCCATTGTCGGCGACTTTATAGGCTTCACATAGTCTTCATCGTCTGTAAGGAAATTGATAAATAAATAAATATTAATAAATAATTCCAGGTGAAAAAGGGACTTGGAAAGGTCTCGAAACGTTGAGCGTTGTAACAATGCTAAAAGTAATAAACACCACGCGATTCAAACCGAAAAATTTCTTTAATTTCAATACAACATCGCGAAAACAAGAAAATTCTATAATAAATAAATAAACAATTATTTTTGTAACAATAATTTCAACTAGCTAGCAAATGAAAAATAAACAAAAACAATAAATTTAAAACTAAACTCTAACGACACGCAAATATTAAGACAACACATAATATTCTTTCCCGGCTAATTCATTTGTTTTGCTGCAGTTCCATTTTTAAACTTTGTTTTTTTTAATGATTATTGGTCTTAATTTTTTTTGAGGTAAACGTAAAAAGTTTGCATACTTATTAAAATAATTATTTATTTGAAAGTAAACCCGAACTTTTGGTCTGTTCGGCATTTGCCCCCTTTTGAAATATGGACACAAATTGTCCACTTACAAATTATAGAGATTTGCCCACTTTTCGGAATCCCATACTTTTTGTTAGTACTTTGCCCACTTTCGCTGTTTGCCCCTTTTACTAAAACAACGGTGTTTAGTACAAAATTGAAACTCTCCCTGATGCAGTTTATGTGTCCGTCAGTATACTTGTAATACAAATACAAATAAATCTAGGGTCCTGTAGCAAAAGGCTTTAGAGTAAGATCCCAGGACCGGCAGACATTGTGTGTTTTCTGACGAACGAATCCAACCGATCCATTTTTGAGAGATGCCGTCGTATGCTGGGAGTAAGAATCGAAGCTAAACATTTCACATTTTCCTATCAAATTTAAAAATTGGTTGTTGTAAACTATTTTAGGTATCGTACTTCGTGCGCGAGTCTCGCCCTTGGCCGGGTTTTTTTTTGTTTTTCGTCATTGCATGCAGTAGGTTGCAGGTTCGGCCGAGAATAATAATTGTTTATACTGCCGATTGCTGCCTACAAATTGTTGTTTGTAGAACCACAAACAGTGTTTCTGTTTGATTCTAAAGTACCTATGCTGCATTTACAAAAAAATATATAATTATATTTTAAGTATAATAAATATGTATAAATGTGAAGTTGCTGGCATAGATTTGCACTATTTTATGTATATTTACCTTTTAAAGTGTCTTTAGGTAAGTTATCCCATTTGAAATGTAGACCCCAATTGAATCCACCTCTGACTAATGGACTGGAACTGTACTCAAAGGTGTCCGCCTTAATAATGTCAATGATAGGGGTGACAACGCGTGGCGAATAGCGCACATTCACTCCATCAACATCCTCGGAGAGATGAGCCAAGAGCGGTGGAAGCCAGTCTACATTCACCTCAATGTGAGAGTCTAAAAATATCAGCACCTATAAAGAAATCATGTAGATATTAGTCTAGGACCATAGAACCTCGATAATAAATAAAAATAAATCCTACTAATATTATAAAGCTGAAAATTTGTGAGTATGTATGTGTGTTTGTTACTCAATCACGTAAAAACCGCTAAACAGATTACCATGAAACTCGGTATGTAGATAGCTAGAGATCTGGAATAATACATAGGCTACTTTTTATTCCGATATTCCTGCGGAATGGGGCTTGTAAGGCTAACACCCGAATACAGAAAAGCTACTACTACTCAAATGATTGAGCAGCATCTATTTTTAAAATTGGAATGAGAATTTTGAGTTTGAGAGCTGCTTAGCTGTTTAAGTACAACTCAAATCTTGAGAAGCGTTTCAGTATTCGACTGCAAGTGCAGTTAAGCGGTAAACTAACATAGTAAAACATCCATCTTATTGACGCAGAATACCAAAACATGTGGAACTACTTACATCACCCACACTATTATCTGCACCATATAATCTAGCTCTAATCAAGCCTTCCCTCCTTCTAGTCTTTAACAGCCTTATATTCAGTCCATTTTTGAATTTCTTTGCATAATTCTCATCCGTAATTTTTTTTTCAACATTAATATTGTCATCATTTATATAATCTTTGTATAAAACGTTTGTCTCAAGGATATTGTCATCTTCTCTTATAATTTTGTTATTAATTTCTTTTATCCTCTTCTGTACATCTTCATGTAGGTGATCTAAATCACTATAGTCATCTACAAGGATGATTTCTTTCAAATGTTTTTGGTCTGTCCTATCCAAAATTGAGTAAACTGATCTCATGAGAGTTTCAAAATGTTCATTGTAAAAACAAATAATTATGGAGGCTTTGGGCAGTTTATCTGGATACTTTTGTTTTTGGCACCTGAAAACAATGAATGTCAGGTAAAAAAACATAATACCACTGTAGCCCACTTTAGGGCCTCCTCTAAAGGACGTGGGTACTGTTACCATTTCCATAAAAACATAATACCAAAATAAATAATGAAAAATTTAGTTTTCTACCTTAATGGTGATATTATTCGGATTAAGATTTTATTTTTCTAGGGCAAGGTTTTCCAAAAGATTCATTCGAAAAAAATGGAGAAACATTTTTTCATTTTTACAGCGTAAATTACTTTTTATTGGGAATAATATAAAACAAATGAGATGTAAACTAGTAATTTACGCTGGAAAAATTAAAAAAATGTTTCTCCGGTTTATTTCATTTCGAATGAATATTTTGAAAAACCTTGTGGAAACCCTATAAAAGTAAAATCTTAATCCGAATAATATAGATAAGGTGGAAAACTAAATTTTTCCATAATTTATTTTGGTATTATGTTTGTATGGAAATGGTAACAGTACCCACCCTCTTAAAGGAGTTAAGCAGTAAAACGCCACACAAGCCTACTCCAAGAAAATGTCCCATGCCTTCAGATCATGGTGAGTCCTAGGACATGCCAATTAGCTCATTGTCCTCAGTGTAATTGAAAACACCTTACTCCATTTCGTATCTAAACATTATATCTAATATTTAAGGTAATTCAATTTTAATATTTCTAAATTTTATTCCTGAACTTTATTTCTATTCTAATTAGAAAGTGAAAGAAATGAACATAGGGGCATGGTTATGGCAGATATATTAGGTTTTATGACATAAACTTATTTGCCCTAATGTTTTTATCCAGGGAGGAAGCAGTTGACAACATTTGTATGGAGAACAAGTAGGTATCCTCTTAAGTACTCGTGTCAACAAGTTATATTATATTAACTGTACACTTACTGTTTATTTCTGGTGTCAGGCAACTGCCTATGCATCCCAATACGTTGTGAGATTAATGTGTTAAAGGCATGTAAATTGTAGCCCCTATCTCGTGTTCTAACATCTCCTAAGTTTCGAATCAATCCGAATTGATCATCTGAAAAAAGAAACCAATTATTTTTTATAAATATCCTAAATTATAAAATAACATAATAATTATAAACAAAACTATTTAAATAATATGAACATCACACAGTGCCATCTAGCCCCATAATAAGCTACTAAGCGTGTGTCATATCATATAGTAATAACTACTTATTCTTTTGTAAATACCTACATACATTTAAGTATACAGACTTGCTCCCGGCCGGAGTTTCTTTTAGGGTTCTGTACCCAATGAGGAGGAACATTAACTTTTTATCCCGGCAGAGGGTGGTGGTCGATTGGTCTTAGGTTTGAATTAATAACTGTCAAACAGGTGTTTTTTACAACTCTCGGCGCCAAATTGACCATATCGGTCTCAGACCGAAAGAAAAAAAAACTCGGTGTTTTCATTTTTGGGGGACCATCATCAAAAAAAAAAGATCACCCGACCCCAGCGCCATCTGCTACAGCTTTGCGTGTGCCACCCCATTGTAATAGTTGTACGGAATCCTTCGTGCGCGATTCTACTTGCACTTGATGGCTATATACATTTTGGTAGTTAATTTGACTGATCTTGAATAGAGTTCTTGAATTTTAGAGTTTTAGAGGACTCTTCGCTATGTTGAATGTTCATAAACTAAATAACCATGATAAAATATAAAATAATCACCTAATCCATTATTCTTGTTGGCAACATTCTTAGAATCCAAATGTTTTTCATACTTGTCTTTCAATCCCATTTTACTATTGAACTCTTCATGTTTCTTGTGGTATTTCCACAAGTGATCTTTATACTTGTATTCCATTCTAGGACTGTCTTCAAGCAAGTTTTTACCTTGGAGGGCTGCAATAGATTTGTCATTGTTCTTTATACGATCCTTTTCACCAGTATTTGCTAGGTGATAATATACTTTGTCCTCGGTTTTACTGACTGATGAGTTTCCTATAACAAGTGTTTTTTAGTTTGTTTTACACTAAAAACTCAACTTTTCTACTACTACTTTTCTTTTTTTCTTCTTTTCTTTTACAGACTAGTATAATCATTGGACTTAATTTAAAAAATTACATCTTTAATATTGGTAAATCAAAATGGCTAGTGTGACTTTGTGCCTTACAAAATAATGATTATACTGAAAGTGATACTCAGAGAACCTTTTAAGATGATTTATACAGCGCAAGCAAGATTTAAACCATGCTATTTTTAACCCTCGACGGAAAAAGAGGGGTGTTATTGGCTATAGTGCTTGGAACTTTCTTCATAGATCAGTATATTGATGAAATATAATTTTAATTCAATTATGGTACCTAATACGTATCTTAATCTACTAATATTATAAATATTAAAGTTTGTATAAGTAAACAAGTATATTTGTTACTCCTTCATGCAACAACTACAGAACCAATTGCAATGAAACTTGATATAAATAGCTGGAGATCTGGATTAACACAGGCTACTTCGATCCTGATATTCCCGCGGGATCGGGACTTACGTAGACCGAAGCTAGTTACTTACCTATGAACTTAGATTGAAGTTTGCTGTTGGAAAGTTTGCAAGACAAGGACACTTTTAACGACTTTTTATCGAGCCTAGTTTAGTTGTTGAAACAAAATGGCGGATGCGCAAAAGTCGATTTTTCATAAAAAGCGCATGTAAAAATTAAATGTACTGCGCGAACTTTCCCCTTCCACGACAAAACTTTTCAACTTTTGTGCCGGTCACCATACAAACTATTATTTTTTTCATTAAGGTACCAAGATGTTAGCACTCCAATCCAGCTTAGTGGCACAGAAAGTATTAAGTACCTATGTGTAGATTTTCAAAATAAAATCATAATATGAAGGTAGGTAACTGGAAAACGACGCCATTTTTCACTTGGCGGCAAAAGAAATAAGATTCGTTGAATAAAATTGGATGAGACAAAATAGCTGTAAACATTCCTATTTAAAAATGTATAAAAATGGTTGTTTTCGGCACAAATAGAGAAAATATTTTGTCTAGCTAGAACATTTTAGAAAGTGTCGTAGTTAGTAGACATAAATTCTAATTTGGAAAAATGTATGCTTACCGTTCATGTTTAGTAACCAATAGAGATATAATGAAACGCCCCATGTTGTAGACGCAAATATTATTCCCCAAAGAAAAGAAATCTTTCTTTTGCTCATTTTAGTAACTTCTTGTGTAAACGTGTGAAACTCGTACCTTCTTCGACAAACAAATGTCAACAAACAAAATATTGAACGAACAAACTACAGAATACACGCAGAACCATAGATAAGCTAAATACTAGAGCGCAGAACGAATGAAATAACCAAAACGAAAATTGAATGGAAACTATTTGAAACGGGGCTGCCAAGACTGCCAACAGTGGGGTCAATTCGAGTAAACCACCGACTAAAACTTAACCTAACCAAAAACAGACTTATTTTAGTTAAGTTAAGTTTGTATGCTATTCGGTTTTGTCCACAAACTAAACTTAGAATTTGAAAATGACAGGACTAAACACGGACTAAATTGGATTCACAGATAAAAAATGAGCACGAATGGTTTAAGCTGTGAGGTTGGTAGTACTTTATTCGTCTAGATTTCTCTATGATTATTTGTTTACTTTTTGTTCTGAACCAGTTTTGTTGTAGTTTTGTGTCGGAAAATGTATATAAGACCTAACGAACGCAGCAAAAGGAACTGCTTGTGGAGTGGAGAGGCTTCATGCTCAGTTGGCAAAAGGTAGGTCTTATTTCTGACGCAATTTACCTATGCTAATTGCTATTTCGATAGCGTAAGAGGAATTAGATTTATTTATCTACCAATCCTAGTGCCTGCGGCTTTACCCGCCCAGGTCCCGATTCCGCGAGAATATCAGGATCATTACTAGCCTTTAATCTTCCTCGATATGTGGGCTATCAAACACAAAAATATATTCTCAATTCGGACCAGTAAGTTCCTGAGATTAGCGCGTTCAACCAAACTAAAAAATCTCATAAGCTTTCTATTCATTAGTCTAAATATGTTAAATGGATTAAGTCTAGTAAATTTAAGCCTTACCGACGCAAATAGGTCCACACAGAGGGTCTGAATATACAAACAAAAAAACAAACTCTTCCGCTTTATATAGTAATAGAATTACTAGCTCTGCATAGTTTTAAAGATCTAAGCGTACATACAAAATACAAACAGACACGACAGAGAGGGAAGTCACTTTGTTTTAGACTATGTAAAGATTAAAGTTGTCCGAGTACCAGTTTTACCAAGAAACCAAATACCAATTATTACTCGGCTCAATGTTTGTCATTACAAGTACTTCGTGATTAACTATGTATGAAATGTATTTCCTCTTTTATTTTTAGAATTGGGTCGGCGAAGAAGTCTGGCGCAGCAAAACAAAAACAAAAGCTCGAAAAGTATGGGCTCCATCAGCGGAACTGGAGGAGGTCCTCCAGGTCCAGATTTAACAGATCTGGACAATAAAATATTGGAAATTGTAGGACCTGCCTCTGTGTATGGTTTTGCGACTGTAGAGCAGGTAAGTTTTCCTTTAAAAACCAAGTAATACATATAATTAAACTAGCTGACCCGACAGACGTTGTCCTGTCGTTTAGTATAAAAAAATAAAATTCATCAAAATCGGTTTAGCATTTTTTCTTGCATAAGAACCTTCTCCTGACAATAGCAAACACAACAAAAAAAGAATTATCGAAATCGGTTCGTGCGTTCTCGAGTTATAGCGTCAGGAAGGAAAACCCGACTTATTTTTATATAGTAAAAAAATATGAAATTATTTATTGTTAATTTCAGACCCCAAATGGAACATACTGCTGCTGCTGTTGCTGAAGTCCCTCCTGCTGTGCCTGCTCAGCTAGAAGATCCTCAATGAGTTCATCAATCACCGCCACAACAACCTGAGCTGCCCAACCGCCCCCGTATATGCCGGCCTGAGCGGGTGCAAGCCCCAAGATCACCAAGACCGCCTGTTGCCGATAGCCTGACAGCAGCATTAAATGAAAATATTAGGCTGCTGAGCTGAGCAGATATTGCACTGCCATTAAGAGAAAATGCCTGTGCTAAGGTGCGGCAAGCTCAAGTTTTAGCTGAAGCGTTGAGGGAAGACACAGTTGAGGAAATTTTTGGTGAAGAGGCACAGTAAACTCCTAACTGGTTTAACTGTATAGACAATTCTAGCCAAATCTGAATCAAATTCTATTTTAACTACCTACCTAGTATATATTTTGAATAAAACTTGTAAATGATATAAAATGACTTTTATTGAAAATAATTGTTGCCTCCTAGTATGTGCAAATAGGCATATTGCCACAGGTATTTTATTATTATTTACATATCAGGCAGGCAGTTGATACAATTGATAGATGCCTGTATCCAGCTATTCTTAGTCTGTTTCTGTATTGGCTAAGTATTTGTCAAGTTTGTTCTTGAACTGGCTGATACTGTGCCGAGATGATGTCCTTTGGTAGCTTGTTCCACGCTCTGACCACTCTGTTGCTGAAGAAATGTTCGTGAGGGTTGTTGTCCGAGATGGTGGTGCGTAATTTGAGGTGGTGACCTCTGAGACGATCATTGGTGTCACGACTGAGTAGTTTGTGAAAGTCCAGCAGGTCGTAGTCATTTGGTAGGTATACAAAACAGTTTTTTAAATTTGTTATCCGGCAATACGAATGGATTGGAACAGTCTCTTAATCGTTTTAATCTAAGCCCTTCGTCATTGCTTTTGCAATAAAATTAAACAAAAACATTTAACAAAACACGTTTTTCTGAGGGTTTTCACTAAATCTGTCCATAAAGGCCGGCACTCAGAACACCTTTCAGCCCGTACTACAGCCAAAATTACAAATTTGTCAATCGTAACGTTATTTATTCGATAAATGTTGTTATTTACTTCAACGACCAATTTTAGTCCACACAAAATTAGTCGCGACTTAATTTTAGTTCGACGTTTACTATTTTGACAGTTTTGTGGCCGTTTCGAATAGCTAAAAACGTTTTCTAACCTAATTTAGTTCGACCTAACTTATTTTGGTTTAGTCCTGTCATAATAAGTTAAGTCGGCGTTTTCTGAATAGCAATCTGTAATTTGACACGTCTTAACTAATTTTAAGTTAAGATAAGTCGGAATTTGGCTTGCTCGAATTGACACCAGTGCCAACTTTATTGTAACGAACGAAAGTTAAAAAATAAGTTCTTCGGAACGAAGATTTTATTATTTATTTTATTTAGATATTTATTTTATACAACCTATATATTAATGATTGGAGTTTTGGAGGGAACGCGGAAACAACATGTCGTGCGCCAATTTTATTTTCGCGAAATTAGGTTGTAAACCAGGTTAAATTGTGTAATTTTGGTGGAATCTAGTTCCGTGAATGTGCACAAGTGTAGTGAATACAAAATTGAGTGCTAGAGTCTGACCAGTGAGTCGTGGCAGTGAAAAAAAGCGGCAATTTTAAAAAATCTTCATGTGTTAGTAATAACTAGATAGTTAGTTATAGATTTGATACTCTTTATTAAAAGTAAAATAATAAAAAGTATCAAATCTATTTTTCTATGTATCGTCATGACATCACAGTGTTGACACTTGAAGATTTTTTTAAATTGCCGCTTTTTTTCACCTGCCACGACTCACTGGTCAAACTCAGAGCATAGTCCCCATCACAAAGTACATTATATATTATAATCCCCATTCTCTTTCTCCATACAAACGTAGTTTAAATTTTCCTCCCTGGATAAAGACATTAGAGCAAATATGTATAAGCCATAAAACCATAGAGATAAGTAATATATACGGGAAAATAATAATGATACTGTAAAACCTAGGTATAGGGTTGCCAGGCCCAAAAATTAAAAAGCCTGACACAGGTAAATATTTAGCCGGACATTTTGACCTAAAAGCCTGACACATTGGTTTTTATACTCCTATCTATGGCAAATAGGCCGCGCACAACTCGTGCCACGTTGCGGCCCATTTGCTTATAAAAGACATCGGTAGGTACCTACGAGGGGAGGTCAAGAACTTCGCGGAATAGGGAGGTTGGAAAAGTATAATGATATTATTTTAAATCAGTGGCTGATTAGACATTCAATATGGCTATAAATACCAAATTGGGTATGAAGCCCGCAAGGCACTTTGAGCCGAGGTATAGCGACCTCGCGGCCCCCCTAGTGCTCCAGTGCTCCATACTTTTCTCAAATAATGTTAAGTATATATGTTATAGGCAATGTGTATAATCCGGCATTGTATGGAATGCCTAGGCATTGTATAGAATGCCTAGGCATTGTATACATTGCCTAAACGTTCAGGCAATGTGTATAATACGATTCATTTCATACATTGCCTAGGTATTGTATAAAATGCCCGAAGCGCATCAGGCAATGTATATAATGAACGACGGCAGCATTCGCCTAAGCGCCTAATACTATAAATAAAAACATTATTAACATTTATTTCATATACAGTGCGATTTTTATAAATCGCGCCTTTTTTATTTACAGAATAAGGCGCTTTGGCGACCGCTGCCGCGGCACGCTCGCTTCGCTCGCTCGCCAAAGCGCTGCGTGTAATCATGTTCTAACATTAACCTAACCTAACCAAGTCGGGGTGCTCCGTTTAGTTTTTCCGTGCTTTAGATAGTTAGATAGCATCGGAATTTTAACAGTAATATTTTAATATTAGATACCTATTCGAATACGTACCCCCCCCCCCAAACCCCCTGATAATATATAAAAGCTTATTTTAAATGAAAACTGTTGGTTTTTTATGAACAGGGCGACTTTCTGCAGCAATTTTTTGGTACGGTCAAGTGCACTTAGACCTTTACACTTGCCATTCGATTTTGTCATAATATCGCAGAAGATAAGAGATGGAAATGTCAAAATGTAAAGCTCTACGTGCACTTGACTGTACGTTGTAAATGTAAATGTTTATCCGAAGGGAACTGCTATGTGAGAAACGCTATCTACGCAAAAAAACACGTTACATACATTACCTATGCGTCAACCGGCATTCTATACAATGCCTAGGTATTCCATACATTTCCTAGGTAAAGTGTAAAATAGTTTGAACATTCAATATCATTTCACACATTGCCTGGACGACCCCGGCATTTTATACAATACCTAGGAAATGTATAATAATAAATAAATAAATTCTGCGAACAACACACAGCGCCATCTAGCCCCGTGGTAAGCGACTAAGCTTGTGTTACGGTGACTAGACAACGGATATAATACTTATATTTATTTTTCTTTTGTAAATACATACATATTTTACATAGAAGGACACCCAGACCAGACACAAATATTTATTTTTTAAGCATAAATACTTGCACCCGGCGGGAATCGAACCCGCAACCTCCTGCATTGCAGTCGCGCTCTCGCACGACGCGATTTATAATTTATTCAAAGATAATAGATGACACCTTAGCCAGTTAGCTATCTTTTTGAGACCTCTCTCAGCATTATCCCGAGCACCCTCCCAAGTTTTACCCGTAAACACGACTGCGGTATCATCAGCATATGCAAAAATATGTCCATTCTCTATAATCATGTTACACAGACTATTTAGAAATAACAAAAACAAGGTAGGACCCAGAACACTGCCCTGCGGGACTCCATACGTAATATTTTGTGAGTGGCTAACGTACTTTCCTATCTTAACACTCTGTGTTCTGTCAGTTTTTTTTTGTCGTCAGAGGTCGTCAAAATGTATAGAATGCCTGCATTATACACATTGCCTATAACATATATATCCTATTCCCCAGCAGATTTCTTAATAGTTCCATCCAATCCGGTGATTATCCAGGAATGCATTTGATAGTGCAGACAGAAATAATCGCCTGTTTAGGTACCCCGCGAACTAGGCAGCCTGGGTGCGGCAGCCAGAATTAAGCTGGAATTTCGTGGCTGCCTAGTGCGCGGGCTCCCATACCACGTCATATGTTTTACTGGCTGCCTCTGCCAGGCTGCCTAGTGCGCGGGGTACCTTAAGGCTCCCGCATACGAGCCACCGGCCACAGCCACAAACGCCGCCACGAGAAGCTAGATGCAGCTACAAAAGTAGCTGAAGCGCGCGACAGCCACTTGTGGCCGGTGGTCGCCACTTGTGGTCGGTGGCCGACATCCATATTTTTAACAACGAGAGACAACACTACGTGCGTGCGTAGCCTCCGACTAGAACAGGTTAACTGGGGAAGAGAGAGAGGGGTGCGGAATCGCGCGAGTGGCATGTGGCGACGTTTTGTGTCGGCGTTTAGCGGCCGGTACGGGCCACAAGCAGCGAGCAGCGACGATTAGAAGCGTGTGGCGGCCACCGGCGACAACCGTGTGCAGCGAGTCCATATAAAATGTATGAAAACTACAGGAAATATGTCGGTGGCGGCGTTTTGTGGTTGTGGCCGGTGGCCCGTGTGCGCCGACACTTAGTGTCCACTTCATATTTTGCGAGTAAAATTGTTATTAATATGGCTTTGGCTCCACGCACGCCTTTCGAAAGTCCGGGACTCCATAGCCAGGTGAAACCTAAAAAAAAAAATTAAGTAATTGGCAAAAGTGGTAGAACAAAAGTTATTAGTTTTGATGTGGAGAATTACCCCCTGAACAGTTTCTAATTGGAAACCCATAACCCTGTATATGTAGGTATAATACATAACATACGCATAAAGGTTAAAATATTTTATTTTCGGAATACCTATAACAAGATTTTGTACAAACGTCAAAAACACAAGTAGGCAGAGTTAACTAAGTAGGTACCTACTGTTAGTAACTTTAAAAATTAACCTACTAAAAGAACGTTATCCTGAACAAATTTGTATGGAGGTACTTCTAAGTTGAGAGGTGCAGGCCCCTTTCTCGCTCTACCCACATTGTCGTAATGACTGCCGTGGCAGGGACAATAAAACCCACCAGCATAATCACCAGAGTTCGGAATGGGGACACAGCCGAGATGAGTGCATATCCCGATAACCACGAGCCACTCCGGTTTGATGCAACGTTGATCTGGAGTTTGAGGATCGCGCAAGCTAGCCATAGGCGTATGAGCTTCCGACTCGATATCTGCTTCGGTTCTGTGTTTGATGAAAAGCGGTTTACCTCGCCACTTGAACGATCCGCAAGCTCCAGGTACAATTTTACTGATGTCTACTTCTATGGTCGCTAAGGCAAGGACATCGGCTGCCGCTGACATATAACTTGCGAAATCAAAAAGTATTGTTTTCGTGGCATATGAAGCACCAAGTAAGCCAAAGAAGCCTACGACATAGGTATATCCCGGTTTACCATCTCCAGCGCCCCAATCAGTTTTCCTAACATCTTTGTATTCGCCCTTTCTGTAAGGATCAAAATTAGGAAATTCTAAATCTCTGTGCAAACGAGGGCATTCGTCTCTCTGGAACCGGACTTGTGACCACACTATTAAGCTTGGAATATTGTGCGGATAACCGGGACAGCATTTTTTCATCGTAATTTCCGACGGTTTCACATTACCACACACTTTTCTATCGTCTTCGAAATCGATTAACTGGGTAGATTTGTCAATGTTTATGTAACATGAATTATACCAAAGTGGTGCACGTCCAAAACTAAGGAGACAAGAACGTCTTACTAAATTCATCTGAATTACTTTTATATAAGTAAAATAATTTGAAAATGGTGTTGGATTTGCATGATAGATACACAAATTGGGATTTATTTTGACAATAGGTATCAAAATATTGACATGAGAAATTAAGACATTCAAACAAAATCTTAAGTTTTTAACCTCTTTGTTTAAGTCAAAGCCAAAAAGCACCACTGGTGCTTGGGGAAAGGCATCTTCCATCTCTTTCCACCAATCGCGGAAAATCATTTCAGCTGTAAGAAGTCCACTGCTGGACATAAGCCTCCCTCATAGATCTCCAGATGCTTCGGTCATAAGCGGCCTGAATAATAAAAATAAATAAATAAAAAACAAAAACCGACTTCAAAAAGAACAAAATAACCCTACCTCACCTACATACAGTGCCACCAACTTTTATGTTTCACTTTATAATATTAGTAGGATATTCTGAAGTCGGGCAGTTCTACGGGGCAGACGCACCTTTGTAGTTTAGTTGCCCAACTTCAGATAACATAACAGATAAGTCGGTGGCACTGTATGTAGGTAAGAATATTTTGTTCGTTATGAAGTCGGTGTTAATATTTCTTATAGTCCGAAATCCCAGAAGTGGCAGACATCACGTATTTTCTGACGAACGAAATGTGGTCGATTGAGTAGTGTTAGTATGTACTAAGAACGCATGCCTACTTGCTAGCCTGCTGCGACGGCCAATTCTGAGATATCAGGTCATCAAGATACATAATAAAAAAAACCGGGCAAGTGCGACACTCGCGCACGAAGGGTTCCGTACCACTATGACATTTGGGTACGGAACTCTAAAACGATTTCCATCAAATTTTTAAATTTGATAGGAAAATGTGAAATATTCAGCTTCGATCCTTACTCCCTTCATACGACCACACTACTCAAAAGAAAAATGAAAAAAAAAACTTTGGCACAAAGAAAATCTGAAACTTATAAGAAACTCTTTGGTAAGTGAAGGCAGACTGGTATATTTGACAGACATGGCGGCCATTTTGAATTCCACGACCTACTCGATTCCCTTGTAGTTTTTGAAACACGTTTGTTGTATGGGAGCCCCTCTTAAATATTTGTTTTATTTTGTTTTTAGTATTTGTTGTTGTAGCGGCAACCGAAATACATCTTCTGTGAAAATTTCAACCGTCTAGCTATTACGGTTCATGAGATACAGCCTGGTGACAGACGGACGGATGGACGGACAGACAGACAGACAGACAGACAGCGAAGTCTCAGTAATAGGGTCCCGTTTTTACCCTTTGGGTACGGAACCCTAAAAAAATACTTACCTCACGTTAATTCTCCGAGCTGATTTTCACGTGTATTTTAGGTAATGTAGGTACTTAAAAATAAGTCGCTAATACTCCCATTAAATTTTAAATTTTATATATAGATATAGACAGATCCATATTGATATCCAACCAAGCTCGATTTGATTCATCCAATTTAAGCAATGGGCTGGCCCGTGAGCAGATGGCGCTGGGGTCGGATGATCTTTTTTTTTTGTTGATGGTCCCCCACAAAATGATAACGTCGAGTTGTTTTTTTCTTTCGGTCTAAGACCGATATGGCCAATTTGGCGCCGAGAGTTGTAAAAAACACCTGTTTGACAGTTCTTAATTCAAACCTAAGATCAGTCGACCAACGCCCTCTGCCGGGATAAAAAGTTAGTGTTCCTCCTCGTTTAGCCTACACCCCCTAAGAATGCGTGTAGTACATACCTACACCTAATCAACTCTAATATTTCTTTTTTTTTAATTTCAGATTACGATCTTAGGTACGTTTTGTTTCTTTGTATTTGATAAATTTTCTTCAAGAAGATGTGTCAAAACATAGTCTACAATTAAAAATCAAAGTACTTATAATATTATGTTAAAATGTTCACTAACATTCTATCACAAAAAATCGTTACTTAACCAATTAATGTAATTGCGGGATCATTAGGTAGGCGTTGTTGCAACATCCCACCTACACTTACCAATAATTACCTAAGTAAGTAGCTACTTTTCTCTATACATACAATGCAAATGCTAAATACCTACGAAGTTAACAATTACAACATTTTTAATGTAAACAATACACGATTAAGTACAATAGGTCATGTTTCTGCTCATAGGTTCAAGGTAGGTGTTTCGCTTGTACCATTAGGTAGGTACGTATAGAAGATAGACATTTCAGCTATATACTTATTTGTAGAACAAATATTGGTACTAAGTAGATACCTACCTACCTAAGTCACAACTTAACCTAGGTAATTCAAAGATGGTCATAAGCATAAGACATAGGTAGGTGGGTACGTCATGACTCATGACCTGATATAAATCGAAAATGGAACTAGGTAAATATTCTTCTGATTTTTCCTGGTTAAAATCGAAATTAAATAGAAAGAAATAGAATGAAAATATAATAATAATGAAATAGAATGTAGAAATCGCTTTTATTGTACCTGTATTATGGTACGCCAATGTACGCCTACCTATGTTTTCATTAGATCTAAGTTTAATTTCTGAAAAAAAAAATTACAACAGCCGGCAGATTAGTTGAAAAAAATGGCGGATACGCAAAGTAGATTTTTCATAGAAGTCGCATGTAAAATGTACTGCGCCAACTTTCCCCTTCCACGTCAAAATTTTTCAACTTATCTTCCGGCCACTGCACCTAATTGTTGTTTAATTAATAATAATTGTTTCCTTTTTTTTTGTGTTTTTTTGTAATAATTTAGTACAATAAAGCTATCTATCTATCTTCTCTTCATGTGTGCTTCTCCAACTAGTGAAGGTTGGCAGTTTGGCAGTCAAAAGAGGATGCCCATTCATCGACCCAGTTTTGGCGCCGTGTCAGAACGTTATGTACTTAGTTGTAAAAATATCGTCGGACCATTACACGCGACACATCTACGTGCTAACTTTTAATCAAAACAACCGGGAAATAAGTGTTTTTGTAGTACAGAGACTAATAAAACAGTGAAATAAACTATTAATTAATACAGTGTTATAATAAAAAACTTAATATTTCGTCATAGTTAAAAAACAGAAATTCAAATTTATTTTGTGTACGAACCGTGATTTGTCTTTATTGTGTGCTAAGACGCGTAAGTGACTCGTCCTCTACGGCGCTTAAGCTCTTTTGAACGCGAACTTTTACCAGCTGAGTGTTCGACGGCTTCGATATATTATTGTGCCTACCTACCTGTTACTATCCATTAATACGGTATTTATTTGATCGTAATTTGTGCCATATCCAAATACATTATGGAATGCAAGAAATGCACTGAGTTTTTGAAGTCGAATGACTTAATTAAATGCAATGCATGTCAAGAAACCTTCCATTACACATGTGCGGGGCTAAATGAAGCCGAATTTAGAAAAATACTACCCATGAATAAGATAAAATGGAAGTGTTCTTCATGTAAGACAGGAAAAAAAGGTAGCCCGGCTGTCACGCGCTCAGAGGGCGGTTCGTCACACTCCATAATAAATATTGATGCCAATGCCATTATGGATCATTTAGATGCTAAATTCAGCGCGTTACAGCTAGCTATCGATTCCTTGAAATCAGATGTTAACGATCAGCTGATTAAACTCTCAGCGACGGTTAGCGCATGGGAGTCTAGAATAAATGGCTTTGCGTCTTCTATCTCATCCGTAAACACGCAGATTTGTGACCTTAACGATGAGAACCAGAAATTAAAGCAGGAGCTGGACGATTTGCGGTTGCATATGAAAGATATTGGTGACAGTAACGATCGAAATGAGCAGTGGGTTCGCCGTTCAAATATCCAGATTAATGGTGTTCCCGAAAAAAAGAGCGAGAACCTTTTAAGCTTAGTGAAGACCTTAGCAGAAAAATGCAACTTTGCTATCAATTTAGATACAGACATCGACTTTGTTACTCGAGTAGCAGTTAAGAATGACGCTGATAATAAGACTCCAAAGCCGATTATTTTGAAAATGCACTCGAGATACAAAAAGGACGACTTCCTACTGTCGTTACGCAAACTAAAAAACTGTTCTGCAGGTGATATCGGTATTTCGGGTACACAGAGCGACAGAAGAATATTTTTTAATGATCACTTGTCAGCAAAGAACAAATACCTACTTAGAGAAGCTAAAAGAATTGCAAAGGAGAAGGGCTATGCCTACTGCTGGGTTCGAAACTGCACTATTATGGTGCGCCGCACGGACCACTCCCCCATTATTCACATAACATCGAGGGAATCGTTAAACAAAGTAGTATAAGTGCCGTGATATATCGTTTCTCGTTTTTTTAAAATGTTATACACACATCAACATCGTCTAGGGATATTTTATATAAAGTTCTTAAACTTAAAAAATACTGGCCGATTTAAAAATATTTTAATGGAACCTTATTGTGTAGGCCTTATTGTATGATTCCAAATTTGAATTTTAAAAAAATAATTAAAAACATAAGATTAGCGCGGCAATTATTGTAGCGAGTTCGAAGGTTTAAATTTACTTAACGCAGTTTTAAGCATTTTGTTTAAACAAATTGAAGTTTTAATATTTTTTTTTGATTAATTACAATTTAATACAACTGTATGCATCATGCAGCGGCGTCATTTAACAAGAAACGAAATATTAAGGGCAGTAGGAATGCTCCAAGCTGGGACTACTCAACGGAGTATTGCCGAAGAGATTGGAACAAGACAAAACGTGATATCAAGATTGTGGTCACGTTATCGTGCTACTGGTGAAGTGGCTGAAAGGCATCCAGGCGGAAAGCGGATAACTACCCAAAGACAAGACCGATTTTTGCAAGTGGCCGCGAGAAGACAACCAAATGTTACGGCCAAGCAGTTGGTTCAAACGCTCCAGTCAGACCACCAGGTGCTTGTCAGTGACCAAACTGTGAGGAGAAGACTGCACGAGGCTAACCTTCATTCTCGCAGGCCGCTTCGTACTCTAGCACTACGCAGAGGAAATCGTGGACGGAGATTACAGTGGGCTAGAGAACATTTGCCTTGGGCAGATATCGAGTGGTCGGTAGTGTTGTTTACCGATGAGTCCCGATTCGGATTTCATCCTGATTCACGTAGAGTACGCGTATGGCGAGCTTCTGGTCGTGACAACCGTCTGCAACACCCTCAGGAGGTCCATCCATACCATGGCGGAACAATTATGGTTTGGGCGGGAATTCGTATTGGTAAAAGAACAGACCTCGTTTGGATCAGAAACACTATGACTGCCGAAAAATACCGTAATCAGGTGCTAGCACCAATAATCTATCCCCATCGACTGCAAATTGGCCAAGTTTTCACGCTCATGCACGACAACGCCCGTCCGCACACTGCGCGAGTGGTGACCAGCTGGCTAGAGGAGCATGACGTGTCGGTCTTAGACTGGCCCGCGCAGTCACCAGACCTAAACCCCATAGAGCACGCGTGGGATATGCTTCAAAGAAGGGCTTTGAGGAATTTGCCTCCAAATGTTGCGACTGAAGAGCAACTTTTTTGCATCTTAGCAGGACCTGGGACAATATTCCGCAGCAAGATATTGACAACCTGATTCAAAGCATGAAAAACCGTTGCAGGGCCGTGATTAACGTCATGGGTGGTTTCACTGACTACTAATTTTAACTTCAAATAAAAAAATCTAATAATTTCGTTTTACTTTATTTTTTTCCTTAGATAGACATTTTATCTTAAATTTAACATTATTTCACTTTTTGCGTTTTTTAAAATAAAAAAATATTTAAGCATAAAACAATATTTTGTTGTATTCTAAATCATAGTCTGATAAGTAGGCTTTACAAAAATATATACATGTTGTTTGTTAGTAAACACAATTTTTGAGTAAATTGAGAAATTCTGAATATCCCTAGACGGTGTTGATGTGTGTATTTTGGCTTTTCGTATCATTGCCTGTATCGCACCTTTTGCGTTTCAAAGTATTTGTAACTGGCATCATATAATACAAATTATATTATATTTAAGTTATAATATTTTTGGTAGGTCGTTACGAGCAGTACTATGTTATTTCAATTTAGATAATGCTAAGGTTTATAAAGGCACTATGATGCAAAATATTTTATATTTAAGTTGTACTATTTTTAGTGGGTTGTTGCGAGCAGTACTAAGTTATTTCTATATAAATAATGCTAAAGTGTATCTAGGCACTTTGATACAGAATATTTTATATTTAAGTTATAATATTTGTAGTGGGTTGTTGCGAGCAGTACTATATTGTTTCTATTTAAATAATGCTAATGTGTATTCAGGCATTTTGATACAGAATGTTTTGTATTTAAGTTATAATATTTTTGGTGGGTTGTTGCGAGCAGTACTATGTTATTTCTATATAAATAAGGCTAAAGTGTATCCAGGCACTTTGATACAGAATATTTTATATTTGAGTTATAATATCTTTAGTAGGTCGTTGCGAGCAGTACTTTTTATTTATTTCTATTTAGTTAATGCTAATGTGTATCTAGGCCCCTTAATAGGAATTATTTCATATTTATTTTTTAGTATTTTCAGTGAGTTGTTGCGAGCAGTACTATGTTATGCCTATTTAGATAGTGAATATGCATGTAAACACCTTTCAATACAAATTATATTGTACTTTGATTATTGCATTTGCAGTCTTTGTATATGTATGTTGTTATTGAGTTGCACTTATATTATGTTAGAGTTGACTGTCTACTGCAACATGTTTTTATATTATATCAAAAATAATTATGTAATTGTCTTGCTTTCACACTTAAATACTTTAAATTATATATTAGTTAAAATTATCGTTTATAATGGGTCTTAATATTTTTTATCAAAATGTTAGAGGTCTGCGAACCAAAGATAGAATTTTTTATAGAAATATGTTGAATTGTAATTATGACATAATATGTTTGAGTGAAACGTGGCTATGTCCGGGAATTTATAATGCTGAATATTTTGATTCTCGTTACAATGTGTACCGTACTGACCGTGACTATGTCAAATTAGGGAAAGAAAAAGGTGGTGGTACCCTGATCGCTGTCCGTCGGGAGGTAATCGTAAGTATGCAGGGGTCACGGGCATTACCGTTTCTGTACGAATCTGACGTCACATGTGTCAACATTTCATTAAATAAAGCGCCGAGTACCGCAATGTTACGTTTATTTTGTTGCTACTTTCCACAAAATGACTACCAAGCGGACGCTGAACTATCTTTCTTCGAATATATCTCTGATCTAAAGATAGAGTGTCCTAATGATAAATTCTTATTGATAGGTGATTTTAATATAAGAGTAGCTAGGTGGATTGCGAATCTCAATTCTTCTAATACTAAGTTGCACCTAGAAAATCCTCATCAAAATGATTTAACTTTGCAATTATTAGCTTTCCTATGTTTTAATGGCTGGTACCAATATAATTATATTAATAATAATTGTAACAATAGGCAATTAGATTTGGCAATATCTGATTGTGACTGTACGGTGCTACGGGTTGAACCGATGTCATTGCCAGAGGATGGACACCATCCCGCTTTCTGTATTGATATTAATATTAGATTCGAAACGTGTTTGAACCCGGCAACTCGAGTAGTGAGACGTTTTCACGCTGGCGAATATGATAAAATAAACACAGAATTGTCAAATATTGATTGGGACAGTCATCTGGCTATAGATGACATTGATGCTGCTGTAAAATCTTTTTATAAAATTATTAATAATAAAATAGATCGGCTGATTCCTAATAAAGTAGTAAATAGTAATAGTAGATATCCGATTTGGTTTGATAAACATTTAATTAAACTAATAAAAAGAAAACTTAAACTTCATAGGAAATGGAAAATTTACGGTAGACAAAATGACTATGATAGTTTCTCGAATGCTCGTTATGACGCTAAGGTATATGAATCGGTGTGTTATGATAGATATATAACTTATACTGAGGCAAACATTCGTGTTAGTACTAAACATTTTTGGTCTTTTATTAAATCTAAAAGAAATGACAGCGGTATCCCTGACACTCTGTACCTGGGTGACAATCATGCCTCTGAGGGTCAAGCTATTGCTTGTCTTTTTAATACATTCTTTCAGTCTGTTTTTGAGCAACCATCGGATGTTAGGGTACCTAACGACAAGGTGAGTAACGAGTGCGTTATTAATTCTATTCACATCGATAGTTTAGTTGTTGAGAAATACTTAAAAAGACTTGACGAAAGCAAAGGAACCGGCCCAGATGGCATCCATCCCCACTTTCTTAAGCAATGTCATAAACAATTAGCGGGTCCTTTGGCATTGCTTTTCAATGGTTCCTTGAAAACAGGTGTAATGCCCAAAATATGGAAACAGTCGACTATTGTGCCTATTTTTAAGAATGGTGATAAACATGATGTGTCGAATTATCGTGGTATATCAAAGCTGTCAGTTATACCTAAACTTTTTGAAAAAATAGTCTATTTTACATTATTTCCGGCAATCAGGCCGCTAATAATACCTAACCAACATGGTTTTATTAGTGGTCGTTCTACTGAAACTAATCTATGCGAATTCTTACATCTTACGTTGCAGGCAATGGAGGAGGGATATCAGGTGGACGCCGTGTATACCGACTTCTCTAAAGCATTTGACAAAATTTCTCATAGTCTTTTAATAAAGAAACTTGAAAATGTCGGTATACACGGAGATCTCCTGAGATGGTTAACCTCTTACTTGCGTGATAGATACCAAGCAGTAGCAGTGAAGGGTTATACTTCTAGTTTCGTTCCTATCACATCCGGTGTGCCTCAGGGTTCCCATCTCGGTCCTCTTCTATTCAATATTTTTATTAATGGCGTAATGCGATGTTTTAGTCACTCTAAGGCATTACTGTACGCTGATGACACCAAAATATTTGCTTTTGTTAAATCTCCTGAACATTGCCATCTATTTCAAGAGGAATTAAATAAATTTTATTCATACTGCTCAACAAATGAACTTAAACTAAATGTAGGTAAATGTCACACAATTACATTTTCCAGGAAGAAAGTGCCGATTACATACGAGTATAAGTTTAATGACACTATGATAGAAAGAGTGACCGAGGTGAGAGACCTGGAGTACATTTTGATAGTGCACTGAGATTTGATTTGCATATCGATAAAGCAACTGCAAAAGCTTATAGAATGTTAGGATTCGTTTTCCGGCAATGTAAGGATTTTAAAAATGTGAACACCTACATTATGTTATTTAACTCCTTAGTTAGAAGCCATCTAGAATATGCTTCGACGGCATGGAATCCTATTTATGCTACATATATAGATCAAGTAGACAGAATCCAGAATAAGTTCCTAAGAAGGTTAAGTTATAAGTTTAGGGATTCCACCCCGCAGCTTCGGACGTTGGAATTGAGGCGTGAACACAGAGATCAAATATTTCTGTTTAAAATTATAAATAACTCTATAGATTCCCTCTTCCTTATGATTCAAATTTCGTTCAAATGTTCAAACATAAGTACTCGCTCCAACACCTTATTATTCGCAGCACCTTTCTGTAGGACTCAGTATGCCGGGAATAGATTTCTGGTTAGAGCTTGCAAGAAGTATAATGCTCGTTACCATCACATAGACATATTCAATTGTAATTTAAGCAAATTTAGTTCAGATGTTAAAAAAGTTGGTGTCAACTAATTATTATTATTATTTTTCTTTTTTTCTGGTTCACTGTTGAAATGATTTATTCACACAATAAGTGTGGATTTAAGATTGAAATAGTGTTATGTGCTTTATTAACTTTCTTTTCTCAAACTGTTATAGATAATCTTAATTATTTAATAATAAAAAAAAATAAAAAACCCCATAATAACATTAAGTTTTGTGTCGCTGATTGTATTGGTCATCTTGCGTTAAGTAATTGCTACCATTGGAAACTAAACATTGGAAACTTTTTGGCTAAAGTAATATCTATTGTTTTATATCTTTTTTGTAATATAATAAGCTGTATGTTTCTTGAAAAATAAAAAATAAAATAAAAATATATTTTAATTTTTGAGGTGAATTTATGCGATTTGTAGCATTTTTTTCAGCCTTGAATCCTATATAATTATCATTAAATATCACTATTATGTTGTGTTTTATTTTTGGTGACTCCGGAGCAGCTACAGCAAGAAGCATGGGGTATGTATTGGGTACCAACGGTTGCAGACACTATTAAAATTGTTGAAAGCGCAGTACAGAACTCTAACCTCAATTTCAGCAATATAAATAGTTAGATTTCTCATTATCCAGGGTGAATAAAAACTAAAAGTTTTTACAGGATATAACTACAATTATGTGCCTATCGAATAGTGCTAAAACCGTTCAGACACGTCTATTTTTGGGCATTTTCTATATGGGTCTGGAGCCCCTGGGAAAATGAACCATTTCCTTTAGCAGATTATTTAATTCAATCTCTCGCGAGGTTGAATAGTTTGGCGGCACTCACTAATCTTGTCCACTCTCTGATGTATCGTAGCCACTTCGTCCACCACTAGTTCATATCTCGGGTAGGTAGATATAGAACCTAACTATTGAGAAGACCGTTCACACGGTGCCGATTTCCACTAAACCAGACCGTCATATCACCTAGTCATGCAAAATAGCTGCAAATCGGACAAGCTAGCAAGCCAATAGGAAAGGATCGTTTATTGCGACACGATATAATCTTACTTATATTATAAACGATCACGCAAAAACGACTAAACAGATTTAGCTGAAATTTGTCACACAGGTAGTTTATAACATGGATTAAAATGTAAGATACATTTTATACCGGAATTCCCACGAGACCAGGAAATACGGGGTAAACAACGCAAAACTAGTGGTTAGGCATATAAATCGTCGCATCTGGGTTTCCCCTTAAAATATTGCCATTAAATAGTTAATATAAAGGTTTACCTTTATATAACCTTATCTAATAATAACAAAAACACCTACTTATGTAGGTAGGTTAAACCTACCTTGATCATCCCCCAGTATCGCGTTTTTGCACTAATCACGACACGGGTCTATTGCATACGTGCACGTAATCGAAGGCTACATCTCGAAGTTCCCAGCACACTTAGGTGGTGGTGCCAAGGCCTATGACGTAAGACGTGAAAGTGGTCTACTCCGACGCAACGGCAGTAATCGACGTGCGCGCATAGCATCCAATCGCTGCCTCAGCCTTTACTAAGCAGCTACAACTAATGCGGTAAGTCATCTACCACATGATGTTTTTAAAATTAAAGTCTGCAATTTATCTGTTTTGTCTGTTTTGTTGTTTTAGGTATTGATTTTAAATATTAATTTAATAGTGATAAATAATTACATTTATTTCTATATGTATAGTTGATGTACATAAGTAGGCATTTATAAGCATTTACAATTTTCATAGGTACTCTATTAGTAGATAGATATTTAATATATCTACTTATTACACCTATACTTATTGAAATTTAGCCTAAGATTTATTAATATTAATTACTAAAATATGTGGAATGACCAAAATAATTTGAACTAAATAGGCACCACCTTTCGTTTGGAAATCCGTTTTCAAGTTCATATTTTAATATTATTGCTTCAGTTGTGTTGCATGCCACTTACTACCTCCGTCTACGCTTACTCAAAATTACACAAATAATATATAGGGGCTTCAAATTACTATGTAGGTAGGTAGATATACAAACGTACATTAGAGTGTCTCCCACATTAGGGTGGTACGGTGTCCCGCAACGCTGCAACGTCGTTGTGTCTCGCAACATGTGATACGGATGGATAGGGTATATTGCTTGCTAGGTATGTTGCAGCAATTATTCCTATCCCCTATATACTATTCATGAACTAAATCTCTTCAAACGTTCTTATTTTTAAACTGTTATGATTATGTTAACCGAATGTGCAATTGGTAAATTAATCTTGAAATCGGTCCAGTAGTTTCGGAACCTATTAGTTACCTCTTCGGTTCAAACAAATAAATCTTTCCTTATAATAATAAGGATAGGAAAGCGCGATTCCCGAAGACACTAATTTTGAACCACAAGTACTTATCTAGTTTACTTATTTCCATACGAATTCCACCGCGTGCGTGAGAAAAAAAACGCTCTAACGTACCTAATAAAAAACATTGATAAAAAAAGAGTACCTATACCTACTAGATATCTATCTATCTATGGGAAAGTTAGTCAATTTCAAAAAAGTAGATTTTGTACATACTTTTTATCAATCAAAGCTCCTCTTCAAGATTATGTACAACAACGGCGAAATAAATCCAAAAGCTGATAAAAACCCAACAGAATAGAAATACCAAGACAGTTGTTGCAGTTGAAATTTTCTTAATAACACAGGCGCTATTCATGAAGAAGCACGACAGTGGGGCTCCGATACATATCAGTAAAAGCAAAAACACCGTAACGAGCAGCACCCACTTAGCAGCTGAGATCAATCCTCTGCTATTGCCCGGCACACCGATAAATAGCATCGTACTTCCAACTAGTAATAACAGCGAGGTGAGCCCGACAGTCATAATCATTGCTTTCTTTACATTCGGATCGACAGCATTGACGAATTCTGCCATAAAGCTTTTTTCGAAGAGTCCGTAGAGAATAATGCTGGCTATTCCGAACCCTCCAATAGCCAGTCCCAGGCACGAAATGAGGTAGGACCCGTACTTCGGTGAAAACATGCCGCAACAACGAGGTATTTCCGGCATATCACACATGATTCCAATATCATATTAGACGACTGCGCTTGATATTAACAAAAATTATATTAGGGAATTATTAGTAAATACCAAACATAATGTATATTTTTGTTTTGTTGAAAAAACTGTACATTTTTCTTAGATTGAAATGGTGAAAGATGATGATTAAAATTATGATAACGTTAGTACAAATAACATCATCAACACACAACATCACTACAATCGAAAACGTCTGTCTGTATATGTCACCTTAAGATGAATAATAGAAAAAAATGAAACCTCGAACTAATCATAAGGTTGAGGTTTAATTCCTACCTCATATCTCAGACCTAGGAGTATAGTGTTCGGTGCTCAGACCTAATATGTAGTTTAAAATAAAATTATATTTTAGCGATATTAATAATCATTGCTCTCTATTTCAGGATGATAGGCTCAATTTTTCTTATGGTTACGTTTGTCACTGGTGGTCTCAATCTCCCAATTGATGATCCAATTCGTGTGGACCTTCCAGTCTATGACAACCCTCAAAAAGACAATGACGAGCAGTCTCAAAACAACTTCGTTCAGGTCATGCCGCATGAACTACTCGTGGAAAATTATCCTGGTGGATCACCTATTGATTATTCAGCCGGAGGATTCTTAGCGCAAAAGTTTGGACACTTCGAGTCACAGGTAAGAATGAGTTAGGTATACCCTCAGTATACAGATCAAACATACCTACAGTTGGTTCTGTTTTCTGAGGGTATACCTACCACAGACAAGATTTCGATAACGAACCGTTATAACTGGAATGTGATCAATTTATTTTCAGGCAGATTTTGGTGGACCCTTCCAACCAATAACTAAATTGGAGAGTGCTGTACAGGAGACTGAGGGCTTTGGTAGTAAAGCACTTTCCTTTAAAGAAAACATACAAAATGTCGTAGCTGGATTATTTCAGGTATTTACAATCGCCAAATTCAATTCAATCATTTATTCATAATAAAGTATGGTTCCCATAGGAACGAAACTATGCGAGTTCACGCAAAAACCTTTGATTGCTATGGAACGGTATGTAGGTAGGTAGCTGGAGACCTAGAATAACATATGGCTACTTTTGATCCCGATATTACCCCGGGATCAGGACTAACGCGGGTGAAACCACGGGAAGCAGCTAGTTCTACATATAAGTAATACTTACTTCTTTTTTTGCAAATACATACATAATTATGACTACATATACAGGATGTCCCAGAAACGAGTGTCAAGCGAACGTCCAGAGGTAGAGGATCTTAAGGGGTACCCGAATCACCCCCATGTATGTTCCGCGATTTTTCGTAGTTTAGAAGTTATGGCCTTTTTTCTCATTTTTCTACTAAAATGCGACCACTGATACCTATTTGGTCAAACTTACTGCAATAATTGAGATAATTGGCTGATTTTTTTTAAATGTGGAGCTGAATAATAAGGTCATGTTACCTGTAACAAAGAAAAGGCGTAACACTAACCAAACTGTTACAAATTAAAAACGAATTTCATAAAGTGAGCGTTGACAAAACGCTATAAACACTTTAAAGAGCAATAAAGAGAAAAACTCGCCTATTTTTTTTTTCCAAAACAACTTCAAAAACTTCCTTACTTCATTAGCTATCTACCCTATTTATTTTATTGGTCTATCATTAGAGGATCATCTCAAAAATTTTATTTTAAAATTCTTTGGTCGTAAATTCTCTCACTCATCCCTATTACGAAGACTTCGCTGTCTGACCGTCTGTCACCGGGCTGTATCTCATAAACCGTGATAGCTAGACAGTTGAAATTTTTACAGAGGATGTATTACTATACCCGCAAATATTTAAGGTAGCTCCCATACAACAAACGTGGTTTTTGACATAAAAACGCAACGATACCACGATGTATTTTACCACTAGCGCCATCTAGTGATGATTTTTGTCTTCCGCAAAAAAACTTCTGCACAAATCTTAATTAAGATTTGTACAAATAAATGTATTAAATAAAATAGGAACAAATATGTTTTTTATGTTATTCGATTAGACCGGGAGTTTCCCTTCAGGTTTAAGTAAGATGAGTGAGAGAATTTTCTACCTAAGAATTTTTAAATAAAATTTTTGATATGATCCTCTAATGATAGACCAATAAAATAAATAGGGTAGATAGCTAATGAAGTAAGGAAGTTTTTGAAGTTGTTTTGGAAAAAAAATAATAGGCGAGTTTTTCTTTTTATTGCTCTTTAAAGTGTTTATAGCGTTTTGTCAACGCTCACTTTATGAAATTCGTTTTTAATTTGTGACAGTTTGGTTAGTGTTACGCCTTTACTATGTTACAGGTAACATGACCTTATTATTCAGCTCCACATTTGAAAAGAAATCAGCCAATTATCTCAATTATTGCAGTAAGTATGACCAAATAGGTATCAGTGGTCGCATTTTAGTAGAAAAATGAGAAAAAAGGCCATAACTTCTAAACTACGAAAAACCGCGGAACATACATGGGGGGTGATTCGGGTACCCCTTAAGGTCCTCTACCTCTGGACTTTCGCTTGACACTCGTTTCTGGGACACCCTGTATATGTTACCGGATATCTATGGAATCCGTAATTATATAAAATTCCTAGGAAATGTGTACATTGCCTAAAATCCACAGAAAAGGTGTAAAATAATTTATATTATACACATTTCCTAGGATTTCTATATTTCCTAAACAGCAATCGGAAATATGTTACAATTCAGAATGTTGGTCGGTAAAAGGGGGTTTTGGGGGGTACGTATTCGAATAGGTATCTAAAATAAAAATATTTACAGTTAAAATCCCGATGCTATCTAACTATCTAAACCACGGAAAAAACTAAACAGAGCACCTCGACTTGGTTAGGTTAGGTTAATGTTAGAACATGATTATACGCAGCGCCTTATTCTGTAAATAAAAAAGGCGTGATGTATAAAAATCGCATTGTATATGAAATAAACATTATGCTAAATAATGTTTTTATTTATAGTATTAGGCGCTTCGGCGACCGCTGCCGCGGCACGCTCGCTTCGCTCGCTCGCCAAAACGCTGCGTGTAATCATGTTCTAACATTAACCTAAACTATCCTAGTCGGGGTGCTCCGTATTATCTCACATAACGGTTATAAAATATGTATAACTAATACTTAACATCTACACACATCAAATACACTAAACCGCATTGTCATAATTCCATCTACCCACATTTATCCTGTCTATCATATCATTTCCTAGGTACCTTTAGGAATTGCATACAATACCTAGGAAATATGTAAATTTCCTAGGAAATGTATGTATTAAATAATCTTTGATAAATTATTTTACACAATTCATAAGTGTAGTCGCCATTATATAAAAATCCTAGGAATTATATACAATTCCTAGGTTTCATACATTTCCGGTAACATATATACATACACCCAGAATGATCAGCATAAATATTTGTTCCCAGCGGGAATCGAACCCGCAACCTTCTGTGTCACACGACGAGCCACAGACGTAATAATTTATTTTAATTAAATGATAAGATCCGTTTGTTTTTAATTTAGCCCAAACCATTAGTGGACACAATAAGTGAATCAGAAAAGTACGGAAACGACGGCGACAAATTCTACAACGCTGGTAAAGCCATCGTAGGGGGCGCCTCCGGAGTCTCCAACTTAGTTAACACAGTTTTAGAGGTAAATCCTTAGCTTGACAAAGATCTCTTTGAGATATTTATTGCTCTTTGGTTACATTCTTGAAACGATGAGGTAACATTAAAAAAATACGCGATTAAGGCGCGGGAAAGTTAAAGCACAAATACGTAAGGTGTGGAGCTAATTAATCTAACATGTAATGGAGTCTTACTCTTAGCTCTAAACTGCAGGAGCTAGCTTTTGCAGATCTTACTTAACAATTGTTTTGTCATTTATTTACAAATATTGAAAAAAAAATACTTCCAAACAACAAAAATCACTAAAATTATTGAACAATCAACAATTTAAACAACGCATGACCTTATGAGGGCTGCTTAATAACTGCACGAGTCATTTAAAGCCGAAAAGTCCTTAGTACTTAAATCGAAAAAAAATCACTAAAAATGTTGTGTAGTTTCCATAAACATTGACCCTTGATATATTGACCATTGATATATCTTACTACGATTAATTGATAAATAATATGTAATTTATAGCTAGGTTTAAGCGCACATCAATGTAAGAACCTTTTGAAGCAAAATAAAAGAGTTGTATATTGTTTTTCAGGTACCAGGTGCAATATTTAAAAAGATAACCCGTGCTGCTACGGAGAAACTAAACAACTTGGGCGGGAAATTAATTGGTTTGTAAATAAGTTACATACTTCGTCTAGTATGTAGTTAATCTGATTAATAAAGGCATGTATGTATGATGTATAAGTTTTAGCTATTTAACTTTTCAAATAAACAAAACCAGTGTATTTTCTTGTTTATTTCCATTAAAACGCAAGATTGATTAATGTGAAAAGCACTAACTTGCCTCTGGGAGATTCTTAACATGTTCACAGTGGATGCACCACTATATTATGGTTTTTAGGGTTCCGTAGCCGAATGGCAAAAAACGGAACCCTTAAAGATTCGTCATGTCTGTCTGTCTGTCCGTCCGTCCGTATGTCACAGCCACTTTTTCCCAAACTATAAGAGCTACACTGTATTCGGTGAACCGCATTAGATATTCACACAAAAAAAAAATTGGGGTTCGTTGTTTGTAAGTATTCGTTCAAATACTTAGAACAGAAACCCAAAATATTTTTTTTCGTCAAACCTATACTAGTCTAGTCGACAAGTTTAAAAACGTGTTAAATAGAAGTAAAACTCCTAAAAATATGTGCGATAGCTCATTTGATTCGGAATGACGTCTAGAAAAATGTTTTTTAAGGATATATTAGCACATAAAAAATTGCGATTGTTATTAACAAAATAAGATTTAAAAAAAAAAGGTATTTAGGTTTTCGTTAATAATTTCTAAAATAATGATATTTATATACGTATTTAAAGATGGATCTTCAAAATGATATTGAGGTTTCTAATATTATTTTTTTCTAAACTGAATAGTTTGCGCGAGAGACGCTTTAAAGTTGTAAAATGTCTTTCCCCCCCTGTAACTTCTAAAATAAGAGAATGATAAAACTAAAAAAAATATACGACGTACAATTATGTAAACTTCCACCGAAAATTAGTTTGGACGAGATCTAGTACCTAAGTAGTTTTTTTTAATACGCCATAAATCGTGAACCGCAATGTATCTCTCAAAACAAAACCTGTTGTATGTAGGTATAAATAATGGTGCGGAACCCTTCGTGCGCGAGTCCGACTCGCACTTGGCCGGTTTTTTTAATGCAATTTTAAAACTTAACAGAAACGAAATAATAAACTTTTTGAAATTTAATTGTTATTTCGTTTTTATTTTTTAATAGAAACCTAGGTAAACACCATGTAGATATAATCCTATAATTAAGTACAAACAACAACAACCGCGCGATCTCCTTTCATTCCCTAGTTACAGTCTTTATATTTCATTCATTCGCTTACATATTTCTTATGTTCAAGCAACGCCATTTAGGATTAAAATACCTACGAACTATCATCAGAAAATCTACTTAATAATAATAGAGTAAAGAAGTACGAAATTCAAAAAGTTTCATGTTTATTTTGTCCTAAATAAAACAACTGAAATAGGTACATTTCGTATCTTTCTAACATGAGACGTCTTAATTAAAGTAAATTTTCTAAATTACAGTGTGTAGTAACAATTCAAATAATATAGTTATGTATATCTATGTATATCTAAACATTATTAATAATAAGATGACCCAAGGCTATTGTGACCATTAGGCAAAAGAAACTCAACTGCTTACTCCTTATAAAACACGAGACAGATGTTGATACGACTTTCACAATTTAGAAAATCACAATAATATTATGTTGAAAATTCCTTATAATGATTTCTATGTATTGTTTACATAGACTTGCAAAACCGAGACGGATCGATAGTTAAGAAAGCATTGGCATGTAAACAGCTCTAACATTCGTTTTTTCTTTTGAGTTACAAAGGTTAAAGTCACCTTTTCCTTTTAAAACAATAGCCCTGATTCAATCACTAAGTTTTATAACTTCAACTCGCTTATATTTCAAATGCTTTAGCTTTATTTACATATAAAAATAACCTTAAACAATGTATATGTAACATTTTTATTTCATCGGCATAAAAAATCTCAAAACAAACTCTTACAAAATATTGCAATGTAACAATCCTGAAATACAGTGTGATGTATAGAATTATTTGACAAGATATACACAAACATAACTAACTTGTGCTCTATAAAAATGACTTTGAACAACAGTGAAATACAAAAAATGCATTTATTGTACATTTATCTAATACAGTGTATTTAATCTACACTGTAATCACAGATGTCGGCATTTATTTTGGTAATTTTAGAGTTTATAATATTATTTTCGAATAACCTGTCTTTAAAATATTGATTTCGGATAGCTGAAACCCACGCTTCGCTATTTATTTAAAAGTTATTATTTAATTAATAAAGACAGGATATGACTGTGTATTAATTAGAAGGAAATCAAAATTAAAATGTATGTGAAACGTATTCTTTTGAGAAACAAACGTAATGCCTGCTGAAATATTTAACAAAATGTGATCTTTCCATTTTTTAATATACCTAGTTAGGATTATTTTGGACAGTTTAGCTGAAATCGAAATTTAAACTTTTAGAGGTGTCTCCTATAGAGCCACAGGCGCGCGTCATTTATAAGTACTATGGTGCATTGCGGGTTCTGTACTGTACGGGTACTTTTTGATTTTAAGGAAAAAGTGCGATCAAAGCTTGACTAAATGTAACATTTCTTTAGCTATTTAATAATTAAATATTTATTTTAAAAAGAAGATGTAAACAAATACATCATCATTTTGATACGTCTTAAAAATAATGAATTTAGTGTGGTATGTTTGTTGGAATATAGACATTTATCTTTGTTCTAACATTTACTTTTCTTCTTTCCCCTATTTCTAAAGTTTGCGAATAACTTGTTACAGTCGTCTAAGTATGTAAGACAAGTATAATATAGGAAACTACTTTCTCGTTTACAGTACATGTTAAAGGTACTTATATAAATATTTCATTTATAATAATTTACACTGGAAAGTATCGATAAATGTATATTTGCAATCTGGGATAAAATTAAGAAAGTCTAGAAATAAAATAATTTATAAATTTACAACAAAAATAATTCAGAATAAATCACAGATAACTTTTTTGTTACAATAAATTGAAATAAGTACTGATTTATTGCCCCAACAATGTTGTTCATCTAATTTGCATCATTTCGTGAATATTACAAGTTATTATATATATTAGAAAAACAAGACATGTTATTAAAGCACGAAACACTACATATTCTTAAAGGGATAAAATAAAAAAGTGATTGAATCTCCTTATGTTTGAGACAATAGAACCAGAAAACAAAGTAACTAGTCAAAATGACTATAATAAATAACGAAGACCTACATATTAACAGATTGAAAGTTAGATTATATCAGTAGATAAATTACAGACTACCATACCTACCTATATGTTTAAAATAACATGATAGAATAATTATATACTTTATACAAACATCTTTATTATTTCTACAAATTCTACCCTTAGTAATTATGTGATCTTAACGAGACGACGTCAATACTCGTATATTAAGTAAGTGAAGGAAAGTGAATTGGAGTATGAGGAGAAAATATTAAATTTTCGACTACTACTGAAATAATAATATAATAAATAATAATAATAAAATATTTATTTCAGTAACTAATAGTGAGAGTTCAAAATGAATTCATGCATGCTACATGGAAAAGAAACAAAAACAATAGGTTATTGCACTTAATACAAAGACATTAAAGCAATAACTTTATCCACACATATCCACAGAACACATTACATGGAAATATGGTTAGACCCGCGAGGACGCGCAGTCTTCACAGTTTTATTTTTATACAATATGTAAGAAGAAATAGGTGTCCGATCACTTGTCGCCGTATTTTTACCTCATTATGGTACCGGGATAATGTAAAGTACTTACAAATAAACCGCACCCGCCATAACTGCAGATAAACCAAATCTATTGACTTTTTAGTTTTAAATTTCTTAAATTCAGGTATAGATCCCATACTTGGCTTATTCTCATAATATTATAATTCGCATAGTGATATAATTATTCTGAAAACAGAGATTACTAAACGAACAGCCACAGCCAAAGTCGTTACTGATTAAGACGCAATAATTTAATAAAATATTTAACGAATCCGGATTATAACAAAGGTTGGCCGAAATAAAAACAAAAGATTATCCGAATATAAACGTATGCATTCAAAAACAGCTGAACCGGTCGAAATATTGAAATTTCGTTGGATAGCTCTGTTTCAAAGGAAGGTCGTGGTATATCGAAATCGAACAAATAGAACCAGAGTAGTCAACGAAAGTCTGAACCAGTCCCCGTTCTTATTACGCCCTTGGAAACTTCACTCTTTCACTGGATCAACATTAACGCGAGTGAAACTACGGGGCGCAGCGAGTATAATACTAGTAGTTCTAGTACACGATTGGAGCGACGCGATCTGTAGACCTCGTGAGCACTAATTATTGGAAGGACATAATACAAAAGGTGCAGGAGAGTTTTAGTAAGGAGTTTGTGATGAAAAGGTGATTTAGGAGAATGTACGTTATAGATAAAGGGGCTACTCTATAGGTAGAGCTTTTCTGTTCATCACTTCGAAGGACTTGAAGCAGAGACCCTTCGCTCGCTCGGTCAATTATGAGAATAAGCCATGTTCGTATTATTTACATACGTCCAGTATCACGGGGCTATAGAGCCCCGGACCTTTGACCCGGACACGGGCTGTATATTATTATAGTCAATCATTGGAGACTTCATGTAAAGGTCAAGTTCAGTTACAGTTATGTATGTGTGAACTCAAAGTATTGTATTAAAGATTTATTTAATCGCACATGGTCAAAGGTTTCGGCATAATTACGTAGAAAGCTGGGAATACCAACAAATTGTTCCTAAATAATAGTATTTTTGTTGCCAGATTGCAAAAGACAAAAATGCAAAAAATGAGCAGTGTTCTCGATGAAGTCAAATCATCCAAAGAAATTAACAAAACACAAATTGTATTTTTAAAATTAAACGACATTAAATATTCTTCGATTTTGTCAAGAAATCTGTGTGCCAAAAATATAGTTGTTTTGCGTACTTTATGTTTTTTAAAAGTATACAGTATGCTGAGCTGAAATCGTTTCTTTTATAGTACGGTTGGTTTATGAAATGTGGTTCAAAAAGCTGGCTAACTCCGGAACACCAGCTTTCAACGTGAATACGCTCTTCGGCCGAGGCTTTTCAAAATCTACCTGCATGGGTCGTACCACTAAAGGTCGCTACATACGTAACGTGTTTTTCTATCGTGGGGGACAGACAGAACATGCAGATTCCAACATACAAAAATACTTTACGTATACAGCGACCTTAACTCTATTGTATATCGATACGCTGGCCGGTGCAACCACTAAGGATGACCACTTATGCCGGAATTTTGTCGTTCTTAGTAACCTCTGTAACCTTCACCATAGGAAACCAAGGCCCTGCCTGTTTGCCTGCCAAACGGTTTTCTTGTTTTAGGTTTTTATAATAATTTACTGTTTTTATACAAAATTGTCGTTATTTGTTAAAGCTTGATCGTTTAGGTTTAAGTACGTAGATGGCATTTTAGCACAGGCTTTTGTAACTACCTATGTATTTATTTGATTTTTATTCAGTGAATTTTTATAAAAACTTATACATATTCACAATTTAATGAGTTAATAACAAATCAATTGTATACAGGTAATTTAAGCCGAAAGGGGGTAGTTCTAGACGTCTAGAGTAACCCCCTGTATATAACATCATAATAATAACGTGTGTATACGTTACTATTTTAAAGGCTTATTTGACTGAATCTTCGTATTTTCTTTCTTTTTTTCTATTGTATTCTATGTAGATTTTACTTATAAGTATATAATTTTATCAATACGTTTTTTTGTAATGGTGTTCATACCTGTATCTTTTAAGTTTAGGTTATTTTTATATAAGCACAGAATTCATAAATAGTACGTATAAGTAAACTTCAAATGTAAAGATAATTGAAGTGATACAATTTAGGATAAAGAAATATAAATAAGGTGATGGCAATGTGTACGTGCATTTAAATAAGGATACATTTAATTAGTTTCTTATATTTGACATTGAATTGGAAATAACAAGAAATCGCAAATGATATTTAAAGGTGTTCAATATTTCCATTTCAATGTATAATATATATCGATTTGCAAAATAAAGAACGGTCACTTTGCATGAAGAATTTCGTCTCATTGATGTTAATGTTCGAAAATCTTACTCGACTGACTTTTTAGTCGCGTTTCGCATGAGCCAAGTCTTGTATGCAACTTAAACGGACATACGACAGATTTTAGACTGCACGTAACAAAAACTACTTGTATACAAGTCAAAATTTCATACGCAAGTGGGCCAACCAACTTCCGGGAAATCGAGTCGTTCTCACGAAGACATCTAACTGTACATTTAATATTGTATAAGACCTAAGATCAGCGTTAAATGGCAACTACGTTAGCTTGATTTGACTTACATAGCCAGCATGGTAAATGAAAACGAGCTTTAATACGTCTCCCTAGTTGTGGAGGGTTGGGTCTACATAGTGCTTGTTGTGAGCAGCGACGGCTTGTTGAAGCCGCGGCGGGAGCTCGGCGAGGGTAGGTCCCGGTATTTCCTCTACGTCGGCGCGGCGGTAGAATAGAATGTAGGGCGTGTGGCATCGCGGAAGCGTATTCACGTGCTTCTCATCGGCCAATGACACCACCTGGAACCAACGTAGTATTCATTACTTTAACACAACCCTCGCGTCTTCAAGTTCACGGGACCCCGAACACTAAAACTTATTTATATATGTTATAGCGTCGCCGACTATGGCCACTTTGGGCATGCAGAGAGGGGTCCGCTGTTTCGTCAGACCAGCCCCAAGAGCAACCGTCAGGGTTCTGTTTTAGACAGATCGTGTCCCCAAATGCTAGTTCGGTTCACTTAAAGGAGAACTGCTTCGTGCCCAAAATGCCACTACCAGATTGTCCAGACTGGTACCGGAGGAATGAAGCCGCTCACCACTCGTTCCTCGTAAGAGTAGCTAACGACAACCTCCTATAACCTATATTTATTTGAGTATTTCATCTGAAGTATGCCTTGTGCCCAGGAATGGAACAAAAGGGGCTAGTAAAAAGCAGTATATATTTACCTCGTCATTATAAGTGTGCCAGTAGCCAGCATCTTTGGCCAGTGTGTAGTAATGTCCTGAGTCGAGGGTGGTACCATTGTGAACCACCGCCGCATACAACGAGTAACTAGCGTGTGCCGGCTGCCTCGCCGTCGGAACGCTTACAGTATAGTTATGGTAAATGGGCTGCATCAGCTTTGCTTGCACGCCCAGCTTTGGGTCGAACCTGTGTTAAAGATGGAACACTTTAGTGTCTAAACTATACTCCAAGAAGATTACTTGTGCCCTCCACTAGATAAGGTAGATAGAGGACAGTCTCCATTCTCTTCCTCCATACAAACGAAGTCGACTGTTTTCTCCTTGGATAAAGACAGTAGAGTAAATATGTTTATGCCATAAAACCTATATCTGTCATGACTATGCCCCTACCTTTTGATTTTTTTCATTTTCTAATTAGAATAGTAATAAAAAATAAAACAAAAATAAAATAAAAAAAATCAACAGGTAGGGGGGGGGGGGGCATAGTCATGACAGATATAGGTTTTATGGCAAAAACATATTTGCTCTAATGTCGTTATCCAGGGAGGAAACAGTCGACTACGTTTGTATGGAGAAAGAGAATGGAGACTGTCCTCTTAAATAGAACGGAGTAAATTCCTGCAAAGATTCTCAAAGTGTCAATCTCTGCAGGAATTTACTCCCGTACAAGGGGGGGTACGGGAGTAAATTCCTCCTTTCAACATGTACACCACCCAAATTACTAAATCAAACTTCTATAAATTAGGAAAACTTGTAATTTGATTTGAATTAGGTATAGGCCGAGTTACTTACTTAAAGTTCTTGAGCACAAGTATTAGATACTTGGGCGTCGTTTCAACAAGCACACTCCTCTCAGCGTCTCTGAGGCCGCCGCAGTCGTGACATTCGTACTGATTGTCACCAGAGAGCCTCTCCTTAGAGCAGTAGAACTCAAGCAGGCTTTGAACGTTGTGCTGTAATCCATCGCGTTTCTCGGGGTAAGCGAGTTGTAAGTCGCGGAATACGTCCCGGGAAACTGAGAACGATCGGCACTCAGTGCATTCGACTCTAGTGATCAACACTCCGCCGAACATTGCGTCGATGATTGATTCTCTGCGGACGCTGGGTTCGATCAAACGCGCCCGTCGTTTGGGAACGACGCTATCGTGTTCGGAGTGCGAGTGGGGCCGTTTGCTGCCAGCTGAAAACAAACATTTTGAAAACAAACACTTTACAATGACCTAAAATGCTTTATTAGGTGAATAAAACCCATATTGAATTCTTTCTAGGTATAAATGGACAAGTTAATAAGGACCCTAATCACTTTATGGATGTTTTAATTTCCTTCAGAAATGCCAAGTCTTACATTGTCTACTATATAAAAATAAGTCGGGTTTTCCTTCCTGACGCTATAACTCCAGAACGCACGAACCAATTTCCACGGTTTTGCATTCATTGGAAAGGTCTCGGGCTCCGTGAGGTTTATAGCAAAGAAAATTCAGGAAAAATTTAATTATCTATAATTTATAAGGCAAAACAACGTTTGCCGGGTCAGCTAGTCTACTATATAAAAATAAGTCGGGTTTTCCTTCCTGACGCTATAACTCCAGAACGCACGAACCGATTTCCACGGTTTTGCATTCGTTGGGAAGGTCTCGGGCTCCGTGAGGTTTATAGCAAAGAAAATTCAGGAAAATTTGTATACGTATTCAGTAGGTCTGAGAATATTTATAAGGCAAAACAACGTTTGCCGGGTCAGCTAGTTGTCTGATAAAAAGCAATCTAAATTTTAATTGTCTTGTCAATTTTTTGATTGTCGTAAGCTATGTTTGTAAATATCGTAACCCGTCGATTAGCCGCAAACTGCACGCTCCTAAAAAAGCAAATTGTTTTGTAAACTGTAATTTTAAGCCTGATGATCTGATTTTAATTAACCCACAAATTCACTAAATTATTTTCTAAATATTTTTTAATCTATTTGAACTTTAGCATGTGTAATAAGTAATTACCTCCACTGCCTCCAGGCCGCGGCGACACCGATCGTCTGGTATTCGTATTATCTACTTGATCGATTTCACTAAAACAACAACAAAGAAGAATAATTAATAACCTAATATGTAGATAATCTATTCCATTATTTGACGAAGGCCCAACTGCAATGCAGAAGGTTGCTGGTTCGGTTCCCCCGGGTGCAAGTATTTATGCTTAAAAATAAACATTTTATTCTGGTCCAGATGTTTTCTATATATCTTATGTACTTACCTATGTATTTACAAAAAAAGTAAAATATGTAGTATATCCATTTTCTAGTACCCATAGTATAAGCCTAGTGCTTAGTTTGGGTTTAGATTGCGTTATGTGTAACGTCGTGCAATATTTATTTATTTTATTATGACAATAACTTACAAACATCTTTCTGTGGTCATATTTTAAATCAACTTTCATTTTCAAATTTTTGAAAAAATAATAATATGTAGGTACGTAAACTTCGGTCGTTTTCACGTAGGTCACGTTATATCTTGATATTCCCGCGGGATACGCGGGTAAACCCGCAGAGCGTTGATAGTATAATATATTGAAGAACTTACTTGGTAGCAGGCCATGGGGGGAAATTCTTCCGCGTGTTGTTCAGTTGTACAGATTTTTTGTCTAAATTGGCCTCAGAGGTATTCTCAAACGATTTCATTAGCTCAAAAAGGTAACTGTAAGAAAACACTTACATTATTAACGAATAAGCGTACCATCGACTTTCAAAAATCATCCAAACAAAGGCCATCAGCAGGCCTGCTTTGTATATATTTGCTTTGTTAAATGATGTTCATTGCACGAATAAACAATTTTTGCAAAAACAATTGGGTTATTGAATTTTTTTTTTTGTGAAAAATGGAAAGATCATATATGAATTTTTTAACAATTTTTTTTTTATTTTTTTGTTTTCGCTATAATTAAAAAGTTATTTCAAAATAAAAATTTAAATTTTGCATCTAGTACCAAACAGCCGCCAACAGCGCCCGAGCGCGTGTGACGTCATAATGTTAGTTTTCACTCATTGCAGTTTACAGATAATAAGTAAAGTACCTACAGTGTTTTGGCTATTGATAAATTTAATTCTGTTGTCATTGTTGCTATTGTTAAATACTCAAAAATATATCGAAAATGTCGAATCTTAAAAGTTATCGCTCTTGTTTTGGATGTAGTGGACATTTGGTCAAGCCAAAAAATAGTGTAATTTGGTCAAGCCTATAGTTACCGCAAATGAAAGTGTTATTTCGTCAAGCCGTGAAAAAGTGTCAATTGGTCAAGTCTTCGAAGAGTGTCAACTGGTCAAGTCCTTTTTTTTTTAATACAACAAAAGACGATCGGAGTAGAAACAAAAGACGATCGAAATGGTAACAAAAGACGATCGAAATGGAAACAAAAGACGATCGAAATGAAAAAAAAAGACTATAGAAATGGAAAAAAAGACGGCCTATATAACTATAGGCTTGATCAAATGACACTATTTTTTGGCTTGACCAAATGTCCACTACATCTTGTTTTGTACCATTATGTACAAATACTACAAAAACGATGAAAACGTAAAGTAATGAAATAAATAATTATATTCAATAGAGAATTAATACTTAGATATTTTGATTTATAATATTATTTTTTAATAGACTTACCTTGATGCTTTGGCAACCTCAGCAGAATTGAACCGAACGTCTCATTTAAAAAAAAAATGTTTATCATAAATATGTCAACATCAGGAATATTATCAGAATTGGCCTTTATAAATCCTGTATCACACATAGTTAATCGGAATTAACTTTAACAAATCGTTATTTAGCAGTAAATTTGCAATATTTTTGTCAATTTACGTGTAGTAGTCGTATACACCGTACAGTTATGAAATTACTTGAACATTATGACGTCACAAGTATTAAGTGACCAATTGTGGCGCGTTCATAGTCACGTGATCTTTTATCAATTTTTAATTGTTTATAATTCATTCAAATAACATTTTTTTAGTTTTTTACATTAAATATCAATGTAATTAATAATAAAGTTTTAAAATACATAAAAAAAAACAATTTTAATTTTTTTTCAATATCCCAATTGAGGTTCAGCTATAAGCAATCAGGGGTACAGCCTCTGATATTACTGTAAAAATTATATGCTCAGTTTTAGTCAATGGGATGACTGGCGAGAAACAAGTTACAAACAAAATATTTTGAATAAGTATTTAAACTGTATCTTGTTGGTACGCAACATATTTTGATGCGGTTTTTTAGGGTTCCGTACCTAAAGGTAAAAACGGGACCCTATTACTGAGACTTCGCTGTCTGTCTGTCTGTCTGTCTGTCTGTCTGTCTGTCTGTCTGTCTGTCTGTCCGTCCGTCCGTCCGTCCGTCCGTCCGTCCGTCTGTCACCAGGCTGTATCTCATGAACCGTAATAGCTAGAAGGTTGAAATTTTCACAGAAGATGTATTTCGGTTGCCGCTACAACAACAAATACTAAAAACGAAATAAAACAATTATTTAAAAGGGGCTCTCATACAACAAACGTGTTTCAAAAATAACAAGGAGTCGAGTCAGGACAGGAAGGACAGGAGGACAAATCGAGTTGGTCATGGAATTCAAAATGGCTGCCCTATCTGTCAAATATACTAGTCTGCCTTACTTACCAAAGAGTTTATTTTATGTTTCAGATTTTCTTTGTGCCAAGGTTTTTTTTTTCAGTGATTCGGTCGTTTGATGGGAGTAAGAATCGAAGATAAATATTTCATATTTTCCTATAAAATTTAAAAATTGGTTGTTGTAAACCATTTTAGGGTTCCGTATCCAATTGTGATAGTGGTACGGAACCCTTTATGCGCGAGTGTCGCACTTGCCCCGTTTTTTTTAATAGATAGATTGATGCAAGAGGAAGGTTTATTTATGTGTATAAACTATAATATATGCACCGTGCAAAACCGAAGCGGGTCGCTAGTAGTGTTTTATTTTACTTTCTGCTTTCCGAATATAATTATCGATTTTATGAGCGTATGTCTGCTTTGAGCCAGGGCCACCACACACCCTTGACCTAGTAACATAATCACTTACCCAAGAAACTCGGAACTATCGTGCTGAGTGTCGTTTGTAAACAATGGAGGCTTGACATCCTCCAGAAACTCGTCTGGGTTCATTTCCGTGGCAACAGAAAACATCATCTTCGCAAAAAGAATGCCCATTTTTGACCAATAAGGTAACGCGGTCATCCGAAGCATTACATGTGTACTGAACCTGAAACGAGTCGACGATGTCTTAAACATTGTATTAAAATAACCTCGGGACGTGATTATGTCCGCAAAATTGAATCACAAACTTTACAAGGTATGGACATTTTTAGCTTTATCGATTAAACCCCACCTAGGGGGGAAATACACATCTTATTGATTCTCGTTCGCTTCACTTTATAGAAACCTTAAGATAAATATACCTCAGTCGCTCTTTATGCACAATTTTGTACTTTAATTTTGATTCTTCTGCGTAAAGAATCGCACAAATAATCTGTTCGACATTGATAGAATTTTATTTGCAAAGCTGATAAAATGTGAAACTCAATTTATAATGATAATTTAATTTTATAAATAGGAAAGATTTGTATTTTTGTGTGTCGTATGTTTGTAATGAATCGGAATTGTAATGAATCGCTCTTACGGTGAAGGAAAACATCGTGAGGAAACCAACATGTCTTAGGACTCACCGCGGTCCGACGACATGGGATATTCAGTGTTTTCTATGTATCATATGTATGTATTTACAAAAAAACAAAAAAAAAAGTATAATATGTAGTATATCCGTTGTCTTGTACCCATAGTACAAGCCTAGTGCTTAGTTTGGGGCTAGATTGCGCTGTGTGTAACGTCGTGCAATATTTATTTATATTTATATTTAATGAATAGACTCAATAACTACTGAACCGATTTCAAAAATTCTTTCACCAAAAGAAAGCTACATTATCGAGAAGTAACATAGGCTACTTTTGATCCCGATATTCCCACGGGATTGGGACTTACGCGGGTGAAACCGGCACAGTTCATTTACATCCCGCGAGTGTAGTGTGTGAAGTCACATTTCTGGTGTCCACGCGGCTTTAAGACATGTTGGTTTCAGCGGCAGCTTTGTTACCCCAGCTTTGACATGACATGACTGCGGCCGACACCAACATATCTTAGAGCTAGGCAGACGCGATTGGATACAAAACATTTACTAACTTCGCAATGGATGGATCGATTATGATGATTTAAAAAAACGATAAGGGATGTCGCCTTGCTTGCACGCATATTCTTTTACTATGAAAGTTTAGTAGTAAGTATCTTCTTTTTTTAAAGTTTTAAACATAATGAATAGATGGATAACTTTAGTTGTTCGACACATAAATAAACAGATCAACAACATTGAAGCAAATAAAGCTTTTTATCTATTTATATAATTAATTCAATGTTCTGACTGATTCATATATCAACGCAGAGCCCAAACCGCTGGTCCTAGAATCATAAAATTCGGAAAGTGTGTTCTTTGTGGTATGTAAGGAAGGGCCCACCATGAGGAGGCCAGGGATTTTGGAAAATCCCGGGGGATCGGGACTTACGCGGGTGAAACCGAGGGACTCTGCTAGTTTTACATACTTAAATTGTATTGCAATAAATAGTTCCTAGTAGTACATAAATTAATTAGATACTCTAATTTATGACATGTATTTATTGAACAAGCGCTTTAGTTAATCAACTATGGTATTAAAACATTATGCACAGCACAACTTATCTACAAGTTCATACTATCGCAATCAAGCATTTATTCGCTCATGGCAATACGTTAGTAAATATTTCATATACATTTAATCAAATATAACAACTCATATGGTTAGTATCCAACTAATATTGTAGTGAATGTTCGTGTACCATACACTCTTTACGCAAAAACTCGGTAAGTAGATAGTCGCAGACCGGGAATAACAAATAGGTTTATTTTGTACCGAAATTCCCACGGGATTGCAAACTAGGTGTAGATTATTAGATAGATTCGATCCCAGGAAATCGCTTAACTTACTGATCTGATTGACTACCAACACACAGCTTAAATAAACAGTCGGATCGAATTTAAATTTGGCATACAGACATAATATGCTAAGAAAAATTATAAATTCCTAGCAGATTAGATAAAAGATAATATCTAATCTGCTAAGAAAATACTCACGGAATCGGGACAATAGTATTTTATGTACTTAACAAACTTATACACTTGAAGAAAGAAAAAGTTGCAATAGAGAGATCGCAAGCTATTTGTTGATACTTAATTATCAGTATAAAAAACACATTATATACACACACAAAAACGTATTTTTCCAACAAATAATCAGTTTATTACAAAGCGTCTGAAAAATAAAGGATCCTACTCTTTACTCCATACAAACTTAACAAATGTAGCCGAATGTTCCCTGCTTGGATAAAGACATTAGAGAAAATATGTTTCTGCCATAAAACAAAACAATACGGCACGGTCATGGCAGATATAGGTTTTAGGGCATAAACATATTTGCTCTAATGTATATTTCCAGGGAGAAAACAGTCGACTATATTTTATATGGATAACGAATATCGTTTCCGCTTAATTATGTAAGTAAGTAGATACTAACTGTCTAGTGACGAACAACGCTTGTACCACGCTGTTCATGTAGCAAGTGTTGCCGAGGTTAAGCAACCCGACAGTTCGGACAGGCGCGATGGGTCGCGAGACAGCACGAGTTATTCGGGTCACTCGCCACGGTTTTTCCATCGTACTGCCACTTCGAGATGGCATATGTTGACCCAGACGCGCCATCTAAAATAAATAAATAAACATCTTAGGAAAAACTTACACGAAAGGAAGTAATCCGCTACTGTTGCCTATAACTGTTCAGATCTAACCTTGTTTTGGACCCTGTGGTCCAAAACAAGGTTAGATGGGGGTTTTAAGTTAATAAACCACAACTTCGAAGATTATACAAGATGTTTGACAATTGGTGGATAATCCTGCACGTCCGAGTGTGGAAGCAAGGCGGGCAAGGGGTCGAACTCCTGAATTTCAGTATTCTATTCTAACTTACTTTTATTCTTTTTGTATGCACCATTATTAGTGTGTGTCAGAATGGCTGGTTGTCTGTGGCTTTGATCTATGAGAGTTGATTCAAAAATTGCTACATAATTGCTTATATTTGCTACTTAAAATAAAAAATTGCTACATAGTATATATATCTAGAAATCAAATACTTTTTTTGACCAGCCATTCTGACGTTTGGATGGCAGGTCTAATTTAGTTGTAACTTCAAACATATGCTAAATAAAGGATGTAGCAATTATTTTAATTGTCCCAAGGAAAAGTGCCTGATAAAATAATAAAGGCAAATACTTAGTCATGGAGGTGTCAGTTTAATCGTTTAGGCTCTAGTAACCGTGTAAGTAACGCGATTCTTACGTCAAAAAAAATTTAACTACCCTCAATATCTAATATATTGCAGATATAATATTGGAATCACAGTCTAGGCTTATTTAGTTTTATTCGTCAATTAAATTAATTGACGAATAATATCGGCAATGTATTAGATATTGAGGGTAGATAAATTTTTTTTGAAGTAAGACTCGCGTTACTTACACGGTTACTAGAGCCTAAACGATTAAACTGACACCTCCATGACTAAGTATTTGCCTTTATTATTTTATCAGGCACTTTTCCTTGGGACAATTAAAATAATTGCTACATCCTTTATTTCGCATATGTTTGAAGTTACAACTAAATTAGATGAATGAAGCAATTATGTAGCAAATTATTGACGCAATACATTTCGGGAAACTCTGCCATCCAAACGTCAGAATGGCTGGTCAAAAAAAAAATTTGATTTCTAGATATATATACTATGTAGCAATTTTTTATTATATGTAGCAAATATAAGCAATTATGTAGCAATTTTTCAATCAACTCTCATAGATCAAAGCCACAGACAACCAGCCATTCTGACACACACCCATTATTAGGGATATAATATTTCACCGACAACTGAACTAGAAATGTGAAATGTACTACTAACTACGATCGACTCGTTCAACTTTTTTAAAATATACCCACATTTATTTAAGTTAACTACTTGTATGCGCCCAGCAGATAAAAATTTGTTTAGACTAAGAATTCTCAATGTCACCGAATTGTTAATTCATTTTTGAGAAAATATTAAACCATAAACCACGGGACTACCCATGGTTACTCCATCTATCTGTAAGAAGTGCTGTCCACGATACAAAACGTGTACGTTGGTGAACTGGGATTCCTCGTCTATAGTCATCGTCCATTCACTAGACTCCAGTCTAATTCTGCTCAGGACATCAACAAAACGGCGTAAGTCCTTCACATAAGACGTGGTATTGCCCACCAACGGCTGTAGAACTGCTGCAACATGAAATGGTACTACGGCGCGGCGACTCTATCTGACTTACGATCGGTCTCAGTGGCACACCAGCCTTATGTACCTTTGGCAGTCAATACAACTTCGGAGGTTGCACGATCTTTGGCTTGTACAAATTATCAAACACATCCTCTGTGAATACGTCTTTATTGACCCTAATTACAGGACGAATCCTTCTAGTGACCCCTTGCAGTGGGGTCATACGACGGATCCAAACGGCGCGCCGGTTTCATTCGTTCGTGCTAGCATTCACTTCCCGACCGATGGTTAGTTTTACTAAATACTTATTAAATAACTTATACCTAAATCAATTTAACTATTTAATTAATTGAAATTCTTAAGCGATCAAAGTTTTTTTTGTTGATTAATTTGTGTTTTAAGAATTAAACATAATAATAGTTGATTCTATTGTAGGTAATTATCAATGTGTATTGTCATCTACTAGTCGATTATTAATTCAAGTAGGTACCTACTTTTTTACAACCCTAAGATCCTTCAAAGTTTATTTTTTTTATCGTTGATTTTATTTTTAATAATTAAAAGAAAATATATAGTGTAACTTTTTTAAAGAAAAGTATATGTATCAAAACTAGTATAATTCGTAAGTATTTCATTTAACTCAGTCTAAAAAATGTCGCGCCGTCGATAACGCCGCCGCCGCCGACCCTCATAATATTATCGGCGCTCATATCTACTTCTGATAACAGTTTCATACGGTATCCGTTTAGAGGTAGTTGCGAAATTGCATCCCTTCTCTAATACACAGCTAGTCGCACTGCTAAGTGCTACACAGTAGGCAGAATCGCTATCAATCAATATTCAATCAATTCAACACAGGTCATGACCTCATCTGTCCGCTCCGTGGTTGACCTAGCTAGACCTACCACTACGTAGCCATAACTTATCAAATTTCCGTTGAATGGTTCCTTGTAATGAACTCGGAAATACGACTATCTATCAGATCGAAATCATCACCCGGTAATACGACACTACACTTACAATGCACTACGAACAACTCACGCTGCACACTGTATCTCGGTCACTGTATAGGTCTCGATAACTGTAGCGAATTATTTACGTAAACAAAAGCTCGCATTGCGCAGAATTTCCGGATTTGCTACGTCACTTCGCGGTTTAATTCGAACACACGTAGGTAATAAGTACTATTCACGACATTTTATAGGAAAACTCAATGAAAAAAAAAATGAAAATGAAAAATAGTTTATTTGCTGCACAATCAAGTAATCTTAAAATTAAAAAGAAATGTAGGTATTACAAAATAAGTTCAAGTTGACAAAACAAAAAAAAATACCAAATTATGCAGGGAGAATATATCTAACTAAAAATATCTAACGATCCCCACACTAGGCTACGCCTGTATCGTAAGGGTCTAATAAACGATTTACAAAGAATATGATTTTTGTTACACCCTCGTCCAACAATAAGTAGCATAATATGAAAATATTGTAAGTTATGTACATCCATTAAAAAGAAAAACAACTATAATGTGATAGTATCTAATGCTTAAAATAAAAGATGGGTATATTACATAATTTATACACACATACATACACAAACAAATAAAAATATATATTGTGTGATAAATAAATAAAATTTATATATATAGATATAGTATACATATATATCATTGTAATATTGTAATTATCCGCTCCGTTTCATCATAACCAATACCAGACAGCCATTTCCTAACAATTGGTTTCGCTTGGCGAACTGCAAGTTTCCGAAAATCAGCTTTGCAATGCCTCACTACTGTATTGTAAATGTGAATTTTATTAAATTCACCAAAACGGTTTGCAAATTTAGTTTTAATAGTAACAGGGAAGGCAGTAAACTCTTCTCTGTGATAAAGAATCAAATTTGTCAGAATCTAGTAGGGTTTTATGCATGGATAGGAACGTTTTTTGTATAAATAATTGGCGTATGTTAAGCACGTCAGTATCCCTGTACACATCCTCTGTTGGGTACCCGCGAGGCTTATTCAACATTACTTTAAGCACCGATCTCTGTGCCCTTTCAATTTGTATTAAGTTGGTTTTGGCTGCAGATCCCCAACAAGTAATGCAGTACATGATCAATGACTGGCAAAGAGCGTAGTAAACGGATTTTAGTGTAACGAAATTTGCCGAATTACGTAACTGCTTCATTATTGTTATAGTTTTCCTTATTCGGCCGGAGAGATTATGTATATGCTGTTTAAACGACAAATGTTCGTCGAGCGTAACCCCGAGGTATTTAATAACCTTCGCTCTTGTGAGTTCGTCACAGTTGCAAGACAGAGCCACCCCATTGCAAATATGTATTTTCATAGCTGGTAACGACACTGGAGGGGCAGAGGCCAATGTTTTATGAAAACAGCAGTACATAGTCTTCCTTGTGTTCAGTGTTAAGAGATTGCTTTGCAACCATTGGTGTACAAAGTTCATCCCCTGCTCCGCCACTGACAACGTCTCATTCCATGTCTTTGCATTAAAAAGAATTGCCGTGTCGTCAGCATAGCATATGACACTTGCATTTCTCATTGACAATTGATGAATGTCATTGATGTATAAGATGAATAACGTTGGCCCAAGTATGCTTCCTTGAGGAACTCCAAAATTAATTGCTTGAGAGTCTCCAAGCGTGTCTCCTACCTTTACACACTGTCTCCGCTCCGTCAAATAACTACGAAACCAATTCAAAGGATCACCTCTAATACCAAAGCTTTCTAGCTTCCGGAGTAGAATCGGAACGGAGACAGTGTCAAAGGCTGATGCACTTGGCTGATGCACTTGCACGTGTCAAATGCTGATGCACACCCCGATGCACTGCTGCCTCCCGTCCAAATGAGATGCCACTAAAGATGTTAGTAGTGACACAGCATCCTCTGTAGACTTTCCCCTACGGAAACCGAATTGGCGGTCAGAAATTATGTTCCGGCTTTCCAAGAAACTCGTCAGTCTCATATTCACTAGTTTCTCTAGTAATTTAGAGAATGCCGACAAAAGAGAAATAGGACGATAATTATCTACATTATTTTTAGGTCCACCTTTATGTATCGGACAGACAACTGCAATTTTCCAAGCATCTGGAAAAATTCCGTTCAACAAGCTACAGTTAAAGATCAAATATAAAGGCTGAATTATAAACTCTTTTATGTCCTTCAGTAAAGAATTACTTATTTTATCGATGCCAGGAGCTTTATTGTCAACTAAACCCATGATTAGTTTTTCGATTTCTTTGTAATCAGTAGGGTGTAAGAAAAATGATTCTGCCGGAGCTTGGTGAATCCTGACTTGTGTTGCCAATTCTGACTCCGTTTTATTGTTGTTTTGTAGTATTCTATTAGCCAGTTTGTGCCCTGTAGTAGTGAAGTGAGTATTACAGATGTTAAGAGACTCCACGTCGTTGTTACTGCCTGCAAGTGACAATAGTTCACTGGCCTCCCCCTGCTGAGGATTAAAATGACAGATGCCTCTTATCGTTTGCCACAGTTTTTTTTGGGTTGTTTTTATTTGCATCTAATTCAGCAGCTTCGTAGTCTGATTTAACTGACCTGAGTAATTCAATAAAAAAGTTTCGGTATCTTGTGTAAGTTAATTGGGCTACCTCATTAGCTGGGTTAGCTTTTGCTAGTCTATGTAGTCTGTCACGTTGTCTCATACATTTAATTAGTCCTGGAGTGATCCAGGGCTTTAGAGTGTATCTCGATCTAGGGGTTTTTACCATACGAGTGTGCCTATGTATAATGTCCATCAGGTTTTTATTAAACGTATCTGTCATTTGATTAACGTCTTGGCAATCACTTAGAAGATCCACCCAGTTTACATTTGCAAGGTCATTTTTAATACCATTCACATCCCTTTTCAAAACAAAGCGAGGAGGTCTGACAGCTTTTTGTTTAGTGAGGTTAGTACCAAACAATGCGACATGATGATCAGTGATATACGTTTTACAGACGACACCCACACTTGACTGATATAAATCTTTTGCATAAATATGATCAAGACAAGACGAATCTCGAGTAGGTTGTGTGATCGCCGGCAGAAAGCCGTTTTCAGCCATAAAACCCATATAGTCAATGCCTTGCAAGTATTTCGTTCTATCCTTTGTTTCTGCTACATCCAATAATATATTAACATTCAGGTCCCCTGTTATAATAAATGGCATGTCTTTGATATTGAGCACATTAATATGGGCTACTAAAGATCTTAAGAAATTATCTAGGTTCTCAAATGAGGGCGAGCGATATATGCCAAGTACTACCAACGATCGAGATATGTTTATTTGCAAATGATGTTTCTAGTCGCACTCGTTTTGTTCGAAGACGCACTTTTTTTTGCAATTTTCAATTTTCTTTCGTGTAGGTAGGTAATTTTACAACTACCCTAAATCAGGGCTTTGTTTACCGTTAAAAATCTGGTATCGCTACCTTCATTTTACAGAGGTAACGGTAAAACGAAAGTATCGGTAAGCCAGGTATCGCTACTTGGGTGGCCTTTTACCGGTAAATAAAAATACCGCTACCTGTATTATTTCGTTAAAAATAGTGATACTTATCGATATTTACCGTTACTTTTCTTTCATCTCTTTCTTTTGTTTTCGGAAGTATGATGCAAATGGATACCGGAAATTTCAATTGTCGTAAAGGACATTTAGGCCAAAATGAGTTAATTATATATTTGGAATCAGCGTCGCGAGCTCTATCAATTAGTATATTCAAAGGAGAATGGGCAAAATTGTATGGAGCTTGGCCTATTAGCGGCCAACAATGAAATTGTTATTTACTGGTATGGTTTGGTCCTACAATTACGGTGTAGAAGTTTTATCACTGTGGGTCAAAAAAAAAACTCAAATGTGAGTAAAATGATTTTTGATTTAAAAGATTTTGCATCATTTTACTAACTAGGTATTCGAGCTTTTTTCAGTATTAAAATGTTAAATGAAATAACAGAAGTATATTGTAGTATATATGTTATAGGCAATGTGTATAATCCGGCATTGTATAGAATGCCTAGGCATTGTATACATTGCCTAAAACGTTCAGGCAATGTGGATAATACGATTCATTTCATACATTGCCTAGGTATTGTATAAAATGCCTGAAGCGCATCAGGCAATGTGTATAATGAACGACGGCAGCGGTCGCCGAAGCGCCTAATACTATAAATAAAAACATTATTAACATTTATTTCATATACAGTGCGATTTTTATACATCACGCCTTTTTTTTTTACAGAATAAGGCGCTTTGGCGACCGCTGCCGCAGCTCGCTCGCCAAAGCGCTGCGTGTAATCATGTTCTAACATTAACCTAACCTAACCAAGTCGGGGTGCTCCGTTTAGTTTTTCCGTGCTTTAGATAGTTAGATAGCATCGGGATTTTAACTGTAAATATTTTAATATTAGATACCTATTCGAATACGTATCCCCCCAAACCCCCTGCTAATTGCTATCTAACTATCTAAAGCACGGAAAAACTAAACGGAGCCCCCCGACTTGGTTAGGTTAGGTTAATGTTAGAACATGATTACACGCAGCGCTTTGGCGAGCGAGCGAAGCGAGCGTGCCGCGGCAGCGGTCGCCAAAGCGCCTTATTCTTTAAATAAAAAAGGCGTGATGTCTAAAAATCGAAACGCTGTCTACGCAAAAAAACACGTTACATACATTACCTATGCGTCAACCGGCATTCTATACAATGCCTAGGTATTCCATACATTTCCTAGGTAAAGTGTAAAATAGTTTGAACATTCAATATCATTTCACACATTGACTGGACGACCCCGGCATTCTATACAATACCTAGGAAATGTATAGAATGCCTGCATTATACACATTGTCATATAGCATATACATATATTAATTACATATTTTAAAATAATGTAACTGTCATACATAATATAGTTACAAACAATAAAAATTACTTGTTTCGTTATCTAAAACTTACACGTTATGTGTTTCAAAAAACATGTGAAGAAAGGAAGGAAAACATCGTAACATCGGGAAGAAACCCACAGCCTAGTTAGACCTGGGTGGTGGTGGTATTGGTGCTGGGCTACGCCTACTCTACCTAACTATATCCCAGGCAATATAAGTAGATGAAAATGCCAATTATTAATACTATATTAAAATATAATAATAATTATAATGAAAGACTTACTTGGCGTGGTGCAATAGCATCAATAATATATTGAGCATTAGCGGCATTTTCTTCAAAAAATGGCTGAGTTATTTCTAATCGTCTTCTATTGACCACTGATCGATTGCACAAAACACAAACAGGCCGACTATCAGTCATATTCAACGAAATCCAGTTCACAAGGGAAATCAAGTCCACAATAAAAAAAGCCAAGTTAAGAGTAAAAACGGAGTCCGGGAGCACAGTAGGGTTCAAAGGTAACAACAGACAACAACAAGGTTTTAAGATGATCGCACAGTTCACACTAGTGCATGGCTGTGCGCAGCACTGACCGCTGCATTGTAATAACAATAGCGGCGGCGCAGATTGGCCCTTTGCATGAATGTTATCGCTAAAAATTAGCACAAAACCGGTTTTATTAGGTATGATTGCAACGAAGTTGTCACAGTTGTAATATTTTAAGTGTAAAATAAAAATCAGTCATTAAAAATCAGTTTTTTGAAGTTTTTAGTTCAAAAATCTGTTTTAGTCTGAAATCGCTCCATACATTTTTTACATTCAAATATTTTTGTTCCCAAACGAATTACAGCGTAACGCCCATAGTAAAAAATGTACATTAGTAACTGTACTTTCATTTGGTACAACATTCGTTTGTGGCTGCCAATAGGCCAAATATGCCCATTCTCCTTTATCATATAAATAAATAAATAAATTGTATCAACAACACACAGCGCCATCTAGCCCCGTGGTAAGCGACTAAGCTTGTGTTACGGTGACTAGACAACGGATATAATACTTATATTTATTTTTCTTTTGTAAATACATACATATTATACATAGAGGAACACCCAGACCAGACACAAATATTTATTTTTTAAGCATAAATACTTGCACCCGGCGGGAATCGAACCCGCAACCTTCTGCATTGCAGTCGGGCATTCGCACGACGCGCCACATATCTTTAAAAATGAACTTTTTGGAAGCCCTTTACGACCTGAATGTTGAACAGATCTTGCTCAATTTTTTCACGATTTGGGATGTATTGTAAAAATAATCTTTATAAGTGAGCGTAAAGTCACTTTTGCTTTGAAATGTCTTTCAAATGATGTTCACAGAATTTATTATTAATAATGAACAACCGAATGTCTTCAAATATGTCCCAGTGTGGTATTAAATCAAAGAGTATAATTTTTGTGACAACAATATGACAATCACCATTATAAAAATCATTGTTTAAATAAGATAACTTGCCGAGTTTGGGTATATTAAACTATTTTACAAGGAGAAATACATCATCAAAAATCCTCCCATGACAGGATTCGAACCTGTGCCCCTTACTTGGCCGGGCGAGTGCGCTACCACTGAGAGATCATAATCATAAATTCGCCATGATACGTGGGTTCCCGTGTGGCGCAGTGGTAGCGCACTCGCCCGCCCTAGTAATGATTACTATTTTCTCGTTAAAACCAATTTCTCCATTTTGAGTACCTATACCTAACTGTAATATTCCGAGGGAAATAAATAAATATTCAAAAGTAAGTATATAAATTGTTTAACTTTTCTTTTAGTATTTGATTATAATAATATTTTAGCCTAAACCTTACGATCGATATTATTGCTTCCTGTATGAAAGCCCTGCCAACTGAAACAATCGATAATGTAAAAGTAGATCGTGGACAACACTATTTTTAACTTACACGGTATTGCGCACATACATAAGCGACGAAATTCGAATCTGCGCTGAGGCTATACTTTATTCGTGTTGGTGATTCGCGCTGGCTCTAAATTCATTAAATTGAGCGTGACTGAGCGTTCTACCTACTCCGGACACTAAAATGGTAAGTAAATGATATTATTCACTTTTATTTTATGCAGAAGCCTACTTCAACTTGTAAATTCCAGAACTAGATGAAATTAAAAACTCTTACATTATCTGACGCAACAGCGTCCCGTTTTTGCAGTATGTCACATATTGTCACACGTACACGCATTCGGGCTGAATTGACACAATATTGTACCTACGTGTCGCTAGGAAGCGAACTCGTGTAAAAATGAATCTAAAGAAAGTAAGGCGACTGTCAAGGTTCGCCACAAGCACACGGTTGGCACCGTTAGATCTTTGTGCCGATTTGATTTGCGCCATACATATAGTTCCGGAGACGGTCACTTCACCATCACTTTCAATAGAAAACGCGCGACAACAGCTCAACATGGCGTAGATCAAATAGACACAAAATTCAGTGCGAGACCTCCTGTCTATTTAATTCAGGTTAGTGGATTAGACAGAGTATACGACGTATGGGGATCTTGACACAGAACGTCACTTTCGCAAAATGTCATCTTAAAAAGTTTGATCACTGTCGCAAAACGTCACTCCTTTTTTTCTATATCTATTCTGTCCCAGTTAGAAACAAATGACATTCTGCTAAAACTGTGTTTTGCTTAAGTGACCAAATTTTAATATACATGATGTGGAATTTGTGAAATAGCTGACATAGCTGCTTGTACAGGGTTGGTGGGTGAAACGGCGGCGCGCAACTAGTTTATAATAAATTATGGGGAAAGTAAACACATTTTTGGATTAAATATAATATTAATATTTTTACAGGAAAGTGATGAGGATTGTTCACAGTCCATTTTATATCCCAAAAAAAAATTTAAGCAAATTAAAAATGAAACAATGAGACGGAACGCCGATGGTACAAGTAAGTACGGAAAATCCTACCTATACTTCGTTTTTTAATTATAGACTACGATTTGACACATCTTCCAAAAGGAAAAATGACAAAAAAAATTTTAAGGAAAAAATAAGCATTCAAAAATTTTCAAAAACATGTCCTTTACGACAATTGAAATTTCCGTTATCGAGCTAGTTACGTCACACCTACACTCGCCGAGGCCGCGGAGCCAGGGTTCCCAACTTAGCACTTTCGGTGCTAGATTTGGCACTATTTTCGCAAACCTAGCACTTAATTTAGCACTAAACAGCCAGCATTCTGATTTTTTTCTGGTCACTTTAGAAGCGAACTGCGAATGTTTTTGGTTGTGAATTTGTCAATTTAGTGTTTCGTGAACTATAAAACCTACAAAAATGGATATTCCTTTAAATAAAAAAGTGAGTTAAGTTCAAAATTACAGAAAAGAGTGGGAGAACGATCCAAAATACAAAAAGATAGTTTAAAAGCAATGTGTGTATTTTGCAAAACAGAATTTAAGACGAGAATATTTGAAATTAAGCGGCATTCCGAATCAAAAAAACATAAAGAAAAAGTTGATGTCTAAATAATAGCACTTTTTTTAATTTTTTTATCAATCTAGCACTATTTGAGATGTCATTTTGCACCAACCTAAGATAATGAGTTGGCAACCCTGCGCGGAGCGGAGCAACTTACCCACAGATATCTATTATACTAGTCAGAGAACTTACCGCTCCGCGGCGTTGACAAGCCGTGCGGCCGCGGAGGTTTGGCAACAACGCTAGGTAACGAAAAAAGTATCGGTAATTATAACGTTAATTGGTTCAATTCGATACCAAGTATCACTACCTGAAAATATCGTTAATTACCGATATTTATAGTGGGAATTTGGTATCGTTAACAAGCCCTGCCCTAAATTTCGCAAAAGTTATTAGGACCGCGGTACACTACACACACACAACATCCCGCGATATGTTTAGCGTTACCGTACGATGCCTACAAACATTTATTACTAGATCCCACACAGATGAGAGTTTAAAAACACTTTCCCGGTTGAAATTCTTATGCTTTTTGATTTCAACCGCTTTACGAACAATTCGGGAGTAGTAATGTCGTTCAGCAGGGGTGGAAACAGATCCCGTGGTCAAAAATACTGATTTTATTGACTAAATCCTGGTTTCACCTAAAGCTTTTCCTATAAAAAATGATTGTAAGTGAGTGCTGATCACCACACACCACACCACAGCTTTAGACCAAAATATAATCTGCACTTGCACTTTCTTTTGTTTTGAAGCTGCATTACAAATCTCATCGAAGCCCAGAACGTAGTGTGAGTGGTCGATGTCTTTTAGCATTTCGGATTTGAACAAACCGGCTAAGTGCGAGTTGGACTCGAGCATGAAGGGTTCCGTACCACTATTTATTTTACTACTGGCTGCGAAATGTTCCTTGACCCTTTCCGGGATTGTTCGCTTCGTCTGTCCAATATAAGAACTACCTACCGCAGCTACACTTAATGTTATCGGCGATCCTACGGTACCTGTGCATAGTTATCCATATCGTGATAAATTTTTCTTCTGTTTTCGCGATGTTGTTGTATTGAAATTAAAGACATTTTTCAGTGTTAAGCGCGTGTTGTTTATTACTTTTAGCATTGTTTCAATGCTCAACGTTTCGAGACCTTTACAGGTCCCTTCTTCAGGATTGACCGATTGATTGATATAGCGTGATGTCAATGTAGGAAAAGTCGGTTACAAAAAATGTCCCGGAGCTCGAACTGCTTGTAAAAGGAAACTGAAATCCAGGAGGGTGTCCACACGCACGTGCATCGTTCATTATACAGCAATTCTCGTATACCCTGTATAGATACTATCTTCTAATATATAAAATTTCCATGTCACAATGTTAGTTACCGTACTCCTTCGAAACGGCTTTACCGATTTTACCAAATTTTATATGCGTATTCAGTAGGTCTGAGAATCGGCTACTATCTATAATTTAGAAGGCAAAACAACGTTTGCCGGGTCAGCTAGTTCTAATATCAAAAAGTTTAGCTTACCACGTCCGAATGTTTAATTTTGAACATTTCTAAAGCCTCTCCTTTGAGTGTGCTGTTGAAGTGGTCGAAATATGCAGTGAGAACGTCGACTACATTTTGTAAAAGTTGTCGACTGAACTGGCCACTATCCGACGCGAGATTTACTAACACCCGCTCCACGTGGCCCGATACCTGAATAATACATGCCTGATTAATATAAGACACTGATGGGTTCTGTAGAAGTAATTGAAACCAATGACGGGATTTCTTTGTTGTTTCTTATTTAGTGTATGTGTCGCACGCAGCCTTAGTCAGCCATATATTTAACAACCTAGCATCTAATTTACTATTTTTTTTACAAGGAGCTGTTATACTCGAAGAGGAGATATAATTAACACAGTTAAGGGTTCGTAGTAGATACCTAGTAGTTATTATAAACTATTTGCTTATTGGATATTAAATCAAAGTCATTTAACGATTAATTAAGGTAGTTTGCTGCGACATAATATGTATTTGTAATTGATAACGTTCGTACTCGCGACTTTCTCCACATAAACATATAAACTATTAATTGTGAAGTAATACTGTAATTTGATTATACAGGATATTTAGGATTGGATTATATAGGATTGGATATTTATTTTATAACATCTACAATAAGTTCAAATGAATGGTGCTAAGTACATCACAAAGAGACACTTTGCAGTAGTCGGCACATGGCGGCGGTGTATTTTGATCTTACAATATACAGGGTGTCCCAGAAACGAGTGTCAAGCGAAAGTCCAGAGGTAGAGGACCTTAAGGGGTACCCGAATCACCCCCATGTATGTTCCGCGATTTTTCGTAGTTTAGGAGTTATGGCCTTTTTTCTCATTTTTCTACTAAAATGCGACCACTGAGACCTATTTACTCATACTAATTTCAATAATTAAAATAATTGGCTGATTTCTTTTCAAATGTGGAGCTGAATAATAGGGTCATGTTACCTGTTACAAAAAAAAGGCGTAACACTAACCAAACTGTTACAAATTAAAAAGGAAATTTCAAAAAGTGAGCGTTGATAAAGCCCGATAAACTCTTTAAAGAGCAATTAAAAGAAAAACTCGCAAAAATTTCAACTGTCTATCTATCACGGTTTGTGAGATAAGGAGATTAGGCCGGGAGTTTCCCTTCAGGTTTAATAACTTTAGTAATAGTTAGAAAAGTGAGAGAATTTTCGACCAAAGAATTTTTAAATAAATTTTTTGATATGATGCTCTAATGATAAAATTAATAGGGTAGATAGCTAATGAAGTAAGGAAGTTTTTAAAGTTGGTTTGGAAAAAAAATAATAGGAGAGTTTTTCTTTTAATTGCTCTTTAAAGTGTTTATAGCGTTTTGTCTACGCTCACTTTATGAAATACTTTTTTTATTTGTAACAGTTTGGTTAGTGTTACGCCTTTTTCTGTAACAGGTAACATGACCCTATTATTCAGCTCCACATTTGAGAAGAAATCAGCCAATTATCTCAATTATTGAAGTTATTATGAGTAAATAGGTCTCAGTGGTCGCATTTTAGTAGAAAAACGAGAATAATGGCCATAACTCCTAAACTACGAAAAATCGCGGAACATACATGGGGGTGATTCGGGTACCCCTTGAGGTCCTCTACCTCTGGACTTTCGCTTGACACTCGTTTCTGGGACACCCTGTATATTGTAAGATCAAAATACACCGCCGCCATGTGCCGACTACTGCAAAGTGTCTCTTTGTGATGTACTTAGCACCATTCATTTGAACTTATTGTAGATGTTATAAAATAAATATCCAAAATAGAAAATAAAAACTTGAGAGGTGTCAAGGGACACCCGGATGGAATGAAGTTCCAAGCAAAAAAAAAGTGTTATCGTTACAACTTTTGGTCTTAATTTTTTCCTTCTAGCCCCCTTTCGCAACGCGCGATAAGGAACTTCGTGCCAACAACGAATTACTACAAGGATCGAGGTGTTTTTAAAACCAAAATTAAAAAAGGACGTCCTCAATTCGGTTGTGTCTTATTTATGTCTGTTCGCCAATTACTTGAAGACTGCCGGTTATATTGACGTTAAAAAAAGATAAGAAAGTGAAATAGGTCATGTGATGGATGACCCATTCACGTTGGAGTATTAAGAATACCCTTAAAACATTGACATACCCAGACAATTGTTAGTTGAAAATATTAGGTTTGGTCAGAAAAAAACAGTACGTAAGTTAAATTAGGTAAACAAACCTTATCAAGAGCATCCATTGACTCCCTCAAAGATGCGAGCACATGAAGAATGACGTCAGCAGCAGATTGACGAAGATCCGCACACTTTTCCAGAGTCTTGAATAAAATTTCTAGGTTCTCTGTTGATACCTCAATTAATATTTCAAAGTGTTCGTTTTCCTATGAAAGAGAAAAACAACAAGAAAACTGTAAGAAGGGTCTATCTTCCCTGGGTTTGTCTGCAATCTGTGGTCCAGTCAAAAAACAGTTTATATAATAGTCCAAGATCCCAGAACTGGCAGACATCACGTATTTTCTGACAAACGAAATGTTGTCGATTGAGTAGTGTTAGTATGTACCAAGAACGCATGCCTACTTGCTAGCCTGCTGTGACGGCCAATTCCGAGATATCAGGTCATCAAGGCACATAAAAAAATGTTAATTCTACAAGCTGGTTTTCACTTATATTTTAGGTAATATACTCATAAATAAGTCGCCAATACTCCCATACACTTTCCGTCAGCGGTATTGCTTTGCAGTCGCTTTAAAGCTCCCAAAATAATTACTCGACTTCACGTAAATTCTGATGCTTCATTTTTATATAAGTCCACCAGACAACTATTTTAAAACCTTTTACAAGAAGACAGACCGATCCAAGGGGCCGATCATCCCCTAAACCCCCTAATGCCCTCGCGCTCCTAACCAAAGAGGCATTAAAATTTAGTTTAGGGGATAATTGGCCACTTGGATCGGTCTGTCTTCTTGTAAAAAGTTTTGAAATGGTTGTCTGGTGGACTTATATAAAAATGGAGCATCAGAATTTACGTGAAGTTTAGTAATTATTTTGGGAGCTTGAAGGCGACTGCAAAGCAAAACGGCTGGCGGAAAGTGTATGGGAGTATTGGCGACTTATTTTTAAGTACATTACCTAAAATATACGTGAAAGCCAGCTTGGAGATTTAACGTGAGGTAAGTAATTTTTTTATGTACCTTGATGACCTGATATCTCGGAATTGGCCGTCACAGCAGGCTAGCAAGTAGGCATGCGTTCTTAGTACATACTAACACTACTTAATCGACCACATTTCGTTTGTCAGAAAATACGTGATGTCTGCCACTTCTTGGATCTTACTTTATAATCTGTTAATCCAAGGCAGGCCAAATGAGCGATCTGACGGGCTTAGGGCGAGTTAATAGAAGTGCGTTGGTTTTTCAGTACCGCTGCCAGTTCTCTCCACTGCTTGTTGTAAAATAGCATGTGAACTAATTAAATTGCGGCTTACCTCTAAAGCCTTAATAAAAGCCATAACCCAATCGCCAAGAGTGGGTGTGCCGTGCCATTCGTGAAGCCACTTGTAGAGGCAGGCGAGGGATGCTCGTAAGCCAGGGGCCGCTGGCCCTTTTTCAACGTGTTGTACGAGCCACCGCGCAGCGGACATTGTCGCTTCAGTGTCTGATGTCGCCAGGACTATCAATACGACAGACGTTGCAGGGCACGCCTCAGATTCTGTTGACGAAAATTAACCAAAGTCGCAATCAATGCAGCCGATACTTTGGCATAACCGTAAAGTACAGTAACTAGACCAAGACAAACATTTTGTCGATCGAGAAAAATCTTTCTTCTTCGTTGTTTGAGAAAAAAGGCGTTTCGTTTGGTGTCTGTGACAGCAATTCGGTGCCTCAGACGTTTAAAGACATTTTCGTTGATATAGCTCTTCATTGATTTGATTGGCAATACTGTAAAAAAATCATGTTATAAAACTGTCAACGACGATAGTAGGTTATAAATGCAGGATGATCACTGTACAATGTACAGTCAATGAAGTAACTAAAACTTACGTGGGTCTGAAATGTAGTAGTAGAATTTCTCCAAAATAGCGGTTACAACCTCACGTCGTACATCTTGGTGTACAAGGTTGATCATTCGTACAAGAAAATCTTCGACAGATTGCAGCAGTTCCCATAAATGGTCTTCTTCATATCGAGCTCGAGCTGTGAATTCACATAAATAATTGTACTATGGGCTTGATTTAACTTAGAGCGTTATCATACCAGCGCATAGCGATTTGCGAATGGGTTCAAGGCGGGACGGGCATGCTGCGGTCTCGCTGCGTGCCACGCAGCGGACCCGTCGTAAGCATGACGGAGTTTTATTTCTATGCATGAATATTTTGCACCTGAATGTATAAAATACTCATAGACCCGGCGAGCACCGCGGCGCGGCTGCGTCCACGCTTGGTACCCGTCGTCCGTCACGCCCTGAAACCGCTCGCTCGTGTGATAAGGTTCTTTCGGAAAATTATGCAATACAAATGAAACATAGAAGTATTTGAATACTAACCAAGACATTTGACAATATTTTGGCAATTCTTGATAAGTTCACTCGGTGGAGGCAGGTAGTGGGGCTGCTCGTTCACCAATTGAATGTACTGAGCCAGAGCCTTGAGAACCTGATTCCGATTGTCATGAACTAATTCATGCTTTTTAACCGCCATTCTGATGCTGCAATACATACAAATAACTATTATATTTATAAACAAATATGTTACTCTAACAGGTTTAGTTTTCCTCTGCAGTAGTCCTTTGATTTTAAAAGTTAGAAAGAAAGCTACTAACTTTTAATCAAGTTTGGGCGAAGACGAATTTAACATCATAATAAAAAATAGATCCATCCTCTCAAGATTTTGCACTAACCAATACAACTTTGTGAGCTATTTTTAATTTAATTGCTAATTACACCATCGCTCTCATCTCTCTCGTTGCAGGAGCCCATTGGCTTAGCTGCACCAGTCGATCTTGCATGGTCGTCCTAATTAATCAACGCTTTGCGTGGATGGGTGACCCATAAATTATGTGGCAAAAAACACTTTCTAGAGCTCCTCCGGGTTTCGGAAGGCGCGTTAAGCAGTTGGTCCCGGTTGTTATAGTAGTCGTTAGGTCAAGTTAGAGGTCTTAGGGCGACGCTCGATGGATCCTGTGCTATGGACTCTCTCTCTCGTTCCCGGTTGCATCTATCTCGGGAGCCCGGGGTCCGCTAAACCCCAAATATTTGGGGTTGGCCCAAATAAGTCATCATTGACCATACCTTCTGCTAATAGATTTGCCAATATTTTTACGGCCGGCCGCCTGCCTGCCACCAACCCTTCTAGGGACCAAGCAGTTTATCCGCCACCGCGCGGGGAGATCTTAATTTTTGCTAGTCCTCCCTAGATCCCTTAGTCGCCTTTTACGACACCCACGGGAAGAGATGGGGTAACCCTATTCTATGCCAGGGCTACACGGCCGGCATCCTGTGCTATGGACTGCCTGGTCATAATTATTCAAATTCAATATTTTGGAAAGTCTTGTTTAGTCACATGTTTTATGGAAAAAAAAATGTTTTTCACATACACCGTGTATTGTTATAGTATAGTGTCACTGAGGAGTTTTCTGATGAGAAGGTGGTTTCATGTTTCACTCATCGTGGTTTATCTTTATGGTCTTATTCTACTGGTGGAAACCGATAACTAAGTAGTTTACTGCACTCTCGAGGTGCAATTCTGGTCATCATTCCGAAGATCCTCATCCGATCTTCACCAAATATCTCTCTAATATCTCAAAGGTCTCATTAGACCTTTGAGATATTTTCAAACAAAAAAATAATTATCCAAATCGGTCCAGGCATCTTCGAGTAATCGGGGAACATAGATAAAAGCCAATAGGTATCGGGGCAAAATGCCTATGTAAGAAAACAATCTAAATCTAGATTGGACCTTAAAAACAATGTGTGATATTTTTATAAACATTAAATTACTCAATGAATGGTTATCTTATCGTATTCAATGCATATGTTTTAAATACCACATAAGTACCTTCATCATCGGCTTCACTCATGTTTTTTAATAAACCAAATCTTCTTACTTATTTACGCTGGAAAAATGAAAAAAATATTTCTCCGTTTTATTTCATTTCGAATGAATATTTTGGAGAACCTTGTGGTGGGGACCCTTTAAAAGTAAAATCTTAATCCGAATAATATTAAGGTAGAAAACTAAATTTTTCATAATTTATTTTGGTATTAAGTTTGTATGGAAATGGTAACAGTCGCCGCGTTCTTAACATAAGTTTTTATTTTTAACCCCCGACGGAAAAAGAGGGGTGTTATAAGTTTGACGTGTCTGTGTTTCTTTATTTTAGCTGCAATATGCACAGATAGAGCTCATTCCTGTTGTACGTAGTACTTATTACTTCCATGTGTAAACGTCTATTTGTTCTAGTTCTAATGAAATTCTATAGTGAGGTCAATATAGACACATAAAATAACAAAAAAACCCGGGAAGTTAAATATTGGTGGAGAGATGGGGTTTACATATAAAAGTTATTCGTTGTCAAAAGCCGAATTAAAGGTTTTTTGGATTTTACTCGAAAACGGCAAGTTTTATCAATAAAATCTCCATCGATCCTAAGTGTGCTACAAAAGTTATTCGTTGTCAAAAGCCGAATTAAAGGTTTTTTGGATTTTTCTCGAAAACGGTAAGTTTTATCAATAAAAACTTCAAACTAAAGTTGTATTTAAACGTTATTTCTTAGTGTTTACTACACTAGGTAATAATGCCTTTTGAAAAAATGCTTTCAAAAACTTTAGTACCCAACGGGACTCGAACCCGCGACTACTGGTATTCCGTTCCAGCGCGATAGCCGCTACGCCACGGGAAAGCCTCCCGCCAAGCCGAAATTAAGAAAGCGTTTTCTCATATTCTTCCGAGTAAGGCCTCGTAGTGACATCTACCGACGAACTTTGCAGTTTAACTCGGCTGTTTTAACTTTAGTCCCGCCCGCGCCGGGTACTAAAGTTTTTGAAAGCATTTTTTCAACAAGCATGGCCTAGTGTGGTAAACACTAAGAAATAACGTTTATATGTTTGGAATGTGTCATCTTATATTGTAATAATTCCCATGTAAATGGAAAATTACAAGCCGAGTTGACCTGCAAAGTTCGCCGGTAGATGTCACTACGAGGCCTTACTCGGAAGAATATGAGAAAATAATTTCTTAATTTGGGCTTGGCGGGAGGCTTAACCGTGGCGTAGTCGCGGGTTCGAGTCCCGTCGACACTAAAGTTATTGAAAGCATTTTTTCAAAAAGCATTAAATTTGTATATCTTAAAATTCTCTACAAAAATGGTATCATTATTTTTTGGTAAAACAAGTTTTCGAGAACCAGAGTTTTCGCACAAACTTTTTTGCCATAAACTTAAAAGACATAACGATTATAGCATAAACACTTTAGTCATAATAGTCATTCGGCATAAAAACTTCTGGCATAAATATTTTAGGCATAACCGACATTTGGTGTAAACATTCTAGCATAAATATTCTAACATACTCATTACGTATCAAAAAGTTCGGCATAAATATTTAACGCATAATAGAAATTCGGATGGTTTTACTAGAACTTCGAAAAAAACTATGCGGAGTGCCGTGTGCTGCGGGAGCGTTCGCCAAAGCGCCAAAATCTATATATTGTATTAAAAAAAGGCGTGATGTAGGTATAGAATAGTGACGTGGGGGCCGCGGCCTACTGGGCAAAACCACCACGGTAGAAGATTTTCCCTTTGAAAGTAAAAACCATCTCGTAGCTCCAAATGTGTATCCCCGGCATAGAATAGGGTTACCCCATTTCTTCCCGTGACTGTCGTAAAAGGCGACTAGAGGATTTAGGCAAGACTAGCAAAACTTAAATTCTCCCTGCGCGGTGGCGGATAAACTGCTTGGCCCCTAGAAGAGTTGGTGTCAAAATATTGCCAAATCTATTAGCAGAATGTATGGTCAATGATGACTTACCTACTGCACCAACCCCAAATATTTGGGTTTAGCGGACGCCGGGCTCCCGAGAGGGATGCAACCAGGAACATCGCTCGGATGAGGGAGACGTGATGTAAAAAATAATACTTTTTGATGTTAGGCTTTATGATTATTATGCCAAAATTTGCGCCTTAAATTTTTATGCGTTTTGAGTATTATGCCAAGTATTTTTATGTCGGAAAAGTTTATGCGTTATGTGTTTATGGTTTATGAATGTGGGTTAAAAATGTATGCGTTACGTTTTATGCTTTTTGAATTTATGACAAAAAAGTTTATGCCTGATGGAAGAGACCCGTTTGACCACTATTTTTATGTCTATGTTGACTGGACTATAGTTCAAGACATTCTTGCTCGTTGCCCGTTGCTCGGGTGTCGTTTACACTAAACATACACAAATGAATGCTCTTGTTCTAGCTCTAGCTCTGTGTTCGTTTGGTCTAAATGCACCTTTAGAAGAGTTGTTTGTCAAACCTCTTAGAACTACCAATATAAACAGTTTTTAGGGTTTCGTAGTCAAAAAGAACCCCTTAATAGTTTCGTCATGTTTAATATCTCATACACTGTTTATATTAGAGTCCTAAGATGATTATATTAAGCTGTGTGTGCAGTAGCGTAGCTAGGTGTGGGCGAAGTGGGCCCTCGCCCACGGCCTCGCACCATAGGGGACCTCGGGCGCTAGGCCCCTGTAGGTGCGATTCCACCAGCCAGACACAAAATCCTCATTTATTTTGAAATAAAATAAAAAATTAAAACATATACTTAGGCCTCGCGCGCGAGGCCCCTTAAGATGGGATGCCACCAGGCTCAAAATCCGCATTTATTTTTAAATAAAAAATAACTAAAACATATTGGCCTCGCCCGCGAGAGGCCCCTTTACATGCGATGCCACCAGGCTCAAAATACTTGTTTATTTTTAAAACGTTTTTACACGCATACCTATTCATACAATTAAGTTTGCCAGTGAAATTGTATACTCTAAAAACTGTCTAGTGGGAAAGTTTTGGGTTGATTCTAATTTCTTTCATTCCATATGTATTTTGGAGTGCTGAATCCGAATTTGAGGCTTAAGGACAAAATTTCGTAACGCAACATTGAAAAATCGTAAAAGAGCGAATAAAATTTATTTATTTTCAATTTTTATTGCAAAACTCTAAAACTAGTACACACATCAACACTGTCTAGGGATATTCAGAAATTCTCAATTTACTCAAAAATTGTGTTTACTAACAAACAACATGTATATATTTTTGTAAAGCCTACTTATCAGACTATGATTTAGAATTCAACAAAATATTGTTTTATGCTTAAATATTTTTTTATTTAAAAAAACGCAAAAAGTGAAATAATGTTAAATTTAAGATAAAATGTCTATCTAAGGAAAAAAATAAAGTAAAACGAAATTATTAGGTTTTTTTTAATTGAAGTTAAAATTAGTAGTCAGTGAAACCACCCGACGTTAATCACGGCCCTGCAACGGTTTTTCATGCTTTGAATCAGGTTGTCAATATCTTGCTGCGGAATATTGTCCCAGGTCCTGCTAAGATGCAAAAAAGTTGCTCTTCAGTCGCAACATTTGGAGGCAAATTCCTCAAAGCCCTTCTTTGAAGCATATCCCACGCGTGCTCTATGGGGTTTAGGTCTGGTGACTGCGCGGGCCAGTCTAAGACCGACACGTCGTGCTCCTCTAGCCAGCTGGTCACCACTCGCGCAGTGTGCGGACGGGCGTTGTCGTGCATGAGCGTGAAAACTTGGCCCATTTGCAGTCGATGGGGATAGATTATTGGTGTTAGCACCTGATTACGGTATTTTTTGGCAGTCATAGTGTTTCTGATCCAAACGAGGTCTGTTCTTCCACCAATACGAATTCCCGCCCAAACCATAATTGTTCCGCCATGGTATGGATGGACCTCCTGAGGGTGTTGCAGACGGTTGTCACGACCAGAAGCTCGCCATGCGCGTACTCTACGTGAATCAGGATGAAATCCGAATCGGGACTCATCGGTAAACAACACTACCGACCACTCGATATCTTCCCAAGGCAAATGTTCTCTAGCCCACTGTAATCTTCGTCCACGATTTCCTCTGCGTAGTGCTAGAGTACGAAGCGGCCTGCGAGAATGAAGGTTAGCCTCGTGCAGTCTTCTCCTCACAGTTTGGTCACTGACAAGCACCTGGTGGCATGACTGGAGCGTTTGAACCAACTGCATGGCCGTAACATTTGGTTGTCTTCTCGCGGCCACTTGCAAAAATCGGTCTTGTCTTTGGGTAGTTATCCGCTTTCCGCCTGGATGCCTTTCAGCCACTTCACCAGTAGCACGATAACGTGACCATAATCTTGATATCACGTTTTGTCTTGTTCCAATCTCCTCGGCAATACTCCGTTGAGTAGCCCCAGCTTGGAGCATTCCTACTGCCCTTAACATTTCGTTTCTTGTTAAATGACTCCGCTGCATGATGCATACAGTTGTATTAAATTGTAATTAATAAAATAAAAAAAAATTAAAACTTCAATTTGTTTAAACAAAATGCTTAAAACTGCGTTAAGTAAATTTAAACCTTCCAACTCGCTACAATAATTGCCGCGCTAATCTTATGTTTTTAATTTATTTTTTAAAATTCAAATTTGGAATCATACAATAAGGCCTACACAATAAGGTTCCATTAAAATATTTTTAAATCTGCCAGTATTTTTTAAGTTTAAGAACTTTATATAAAATATCCCTAGACGATGTTGATGTGTGTACATTGAAAAGTTACATTTGAGTGTGCATTTGTCAGAGGACGCAATTTTATTTTTTGGATATCAAGGAGTGGTTAGTGGGGTTGTGGCTCTTGTCCCACGGCCGCCATCTTGGAAAATGGGGTTCAAACGGTTTTTATGGTTTATTTGACGAACTATAAGACTCACAAAAAAAATAATTAACATTTTGTATTGGAAATAAGATTATCTACAACTATTGTTAAGTAACTTTTAGTCATAGAACTAAAAATAAAAAGTTATAAGCGAAAATCCATGGAAATATGAGAAACAAATTCTATTGGTCATTTATGAACCTATTTTGATGATTATTTTTTTACTCGGAAGGTAGAAGTCCCATGGTGGCTCCATAGAAAAATTATATGGATCGGACGAGGATCTTTGGAGTGATGAGCAGAATAGTTTTTTAGAAAGTAGTAAATTATTTACTTTTGGACTTTTACCAGTAGAATCAGACCTTGTGCTACTGGTTAGGGATTGATAAAGCACCTGAAACCACCTTATCATCAGAGAACTCCTCCAATGATTAAAGTTACGGTAAAGATTTTAATGATTTTTAGTGGTAGATGGAAGTAGGTACACAAAAAAGGTTGAGATAAAAAAGAAATAAAAACAGACTTCAAAAAAACATAAAATAACCGCACCTACATACAGTAATTGAGGAGTTCTCTGATGAGAAGGTGGTTCCAGGTGCTTCATCAATCCTTAACCAGTAGCAAACGGTCTGACTCTACTGGTAAAAGTCCAAAAGTAAGTAATTTACTACTCTCTGAGAAACTATTCTGCTCATCACTCCAAAGATCCTGGTCCGATCCATATAATTTATTTATGGAGTCACCTTGGGACTTCTACCTTCCGAACAAAAAAATAATCATTAAAATCGGTTCATAAATGACCAATAGAATTTGTTTCTCAAATTTCCAAGGATTTTGGCTTTTAACTTTTTATTTTTAGCTCTACGACTAAAAGTTACTTTCCAAAAGTTGTACATTATTATTTGCAATACAAAATGTTAATTATTTTATTTGTGAGACCTTTAGTTCGTCAAATAAACCATAAAAACCGTTTAAACCCCTTTTTTCCAAGATGGCGGCCGTGGGCAAGAGCCACAACCCCACAAACTATTATTTAACTTTAAACTAACCACCCCTTGATATCAAAAAAAATAAAATTGCATCCTCTGACAAATGCACGCGGAGCTAGGGTTGCCAGATGTCCGGCTTTTTACAGTCGTGTCCGGCCAAATATATACAAGTCCGGCCTGTCCGGCTTTTGTTAGGCTTTTGGTCAACCCCGTCAGAATCACGCAGACAACGCAATTCGTACAAACTGAGGCACATGCGCTTTCAAAAAAATCATAATTAATAAATGATTTTTTGAAAGCTTATATTTTTTGATTCATTTCATTACGCATTAAAGGTTAAGGTTAAAAAAGGTACAGACAGATGAAAAACCCCATGTGTCAGGCTTTTGGGGCAAAATGTCCGGCTAAATATGAATCTGTGTCCGGCTTTTTGAATTTTGGGCCTGGCAACCCTACGCGGAGCACAAAAAAATGTAATATTTCAATGGACTATAACCCCTTTGGTTGCCAAAGGCAAATATTTTACCTATTGAATATTTTATGTATGTAAATTGTATGTACTAGTAGCTATGAGTGTTGGTTTCCTTTCATACAAGTTTTAATACAATATATTTCTTTGTATAGCCAAGGTATTGAATAATAGGGCTACCACATCTCTTCTCATCTGGGGAGACTAGCAAACCTAAAATTTTTATTCAAATTGGTTGTTTGACCATATACATGAAATATTTGTCAATTGGTTTCCTTTCAAGTTTGTCTAACACCTACAAGAAACATTTGTTAGATACATTATGTATCTAATTTTGTTCAATGACAAAATAGTTCATATTTATATATTAAACTACCTAAGAAACTATAAACCATTTATGTGTCTCCACATATGAATACCAGCCAGCCAGCTGTGCCTTGCAGTTTTACCCCATATATTCTGTTCTCGTAGGAATACTGAGATAAAAAGTATCCTATAATTAAATATTTGGGTGTTTGTCAAGTTCATACTCTAGACCTAACTTTTTTAGGCAAAAACCTACCTACAACAAATATGCCAATAGAAAAACACAATGTTATCTGATGTAGCAGCATTAGATGTAAACAAAATACAAAGATTTCTATGAAATAGTCATTCTCCTTCTTTTAAGACAATGTAAGACTACATATTGATAGAATAAGTAGCAAAATCTCTTGTGCATATGTCTACTATTACATTATTCACGATTCTGCTGAACTGAAGGTAACAGAATAAATGAGCACTAAAATATCGACGTTTCTGAAAACTACCTTATCAATAATTTACTGAATCATTAGTACTTACCCATGAAGACGGAAACCTTGAGTTTCTATGGAGGAGCTCACCTTTTGTTTGTTCCGTAAAGTACGCAAATCACACATCCAAGTTCCCGTGACTGCCAATAAACATTGCAAAATAGTCTCTATCTTTTGTATTTATAATAATACGATGTTGTTAATTTCATTATGATCGTTTACAGCCACGATTTATAACAATATTGCCACTCGCACATTTAGTTTCGGCAACAAAGTAAGTAGTGACCATTGACTCGCGTTAATAGCTGCGCACGTCGAAAACGAAAACTTCGATCGAAATTCACCTCCAAGTTTCTAGGGCTTTTAGGTAGAGTGTAATTGAAGTAACTTTTATATACACCACTGAACTGAAAACATGTGTAGATACGATAGTCAAGTGTACAAATGTTCACGAAACACACCACAATAATTTATAGAACTCTGAAAACAAAAACCTGAATCACTGGCAAAATCCATTACACGACGATCCATAGATTAATAAAAACGTGAAGAATGATCGATGAATGAAAGAATGAATGGTTTAATGACAACATGAATGAACAGGGATCAAAATATGCAGCAGCCACACACTCAGCTCAGCCAGACACGTCCATTGGACAATCGTGATTGATTATTTTTAATTATTTAAAATAAAGATTGAATATAGGAATACATATAGGTTTTGTTTTAGGATTTAGAGACAATATAATGCAAAGTCAGGAGTGGCGCGGGTGCACAGTGCGGGAGTGACAAAAGCGTAAACCCCAATGCTTTAAAATTTTCTCTTGAAGATGGTCTTTCTATGTAATTTTGTGGCTGTATGGATCATCCACCTTTGCCTTCCCATATGATACGGCGAGAGAATACTAGAAAAAAACCTTTCGTCGATTGACTGTGTCAAGAAATCAAAATTGTTCAACTTTGGCAGAAAAATCGAGCGTTTACATTTTTACAATAAATACACCGTTTAAAAAAATATACAAAATAAATAATGTAAAAAACAAAATAAACTATTAACCACGCCTCCGTTTATTTAATTTTGTAACAAAAGAAACAGTAAAATACGTTACGTATGTGGCAAATTGTTTTTGAAGATAATAATGGATGCTTCGGCATCAACCAAAAGTGATCACAACGACGTCGTTGGTTTATATTTAAAAATAGAAAAATCTGTATGTCCCACTAGATTAAAGCAAAAGACCATTGTGAGCAAGTATACGAAGCTTCCTGAGTTCGATATAGATCCTTTTGGTGAGCATTTTGATGTATCTAACAGTTTTATTGTTGTCTGAAGTTCAGTCAGGTAGACTTTGGTACTAAAAAATCCAAAATAGAACTCCTCTAACGACGCCAATGAGTACTCTAACTTAACTCTAAATATATAAACTTAAAACTCAAGTTGAAAATAGTGTTCTGTCTGGGACATCGGTTTTATTATTTTATGTGGAATGAAAATAAATTTTAGCTTTTGGCATAGGCTCCTCGATAATGTAGCTTTTACCTTGACCAACTTTTGTTTTTAAATTGGTTAAGTTGTATCAGACCCTATTCGTAGAAAAACAAACAAATAGATGATTAAATCCTTTTTATAATATTAGTATAGATAAACACTATTTGTTCTCTTAAGCTGATCCATTAGGCTTTTTAACCTTTGGAAAATCAGGGAGCTACCCGCTGTTCGGTTTCGTTAGCGTTTTGTAAATTCGGTCAGCTAAAGGGTAAACTACTGAAAAAGTTTCATCTACAACAGTTTAGCCTTCTTGTAGCAGATAGATAATTTGAAAGTTCAGTTCAACTGACTAGTTCGTAGGTGCCGACTAGTCGTCAACTAACAATTATGCAATAAAACCAATATTTATTGAATTAGTAGTACAGATATACATATACATACATCTTCTAAACGTCATACATCTAAAATGTCATAACTATACCTCAGCTCCATTCAAATATTTTTTCCAAACTTTATTTTTATCTCAACCATTTTTTGGAAGTTTCGCTACAGCTTTCGAGGTGCAAATTTATCCAAAAATACCAACCATCGCCGAGTGATCATGATTAACCTAAATATCTCGGAATTAGAATGATCTGTATTGCCGACTAGTTGGCAATTTTGGAACCGACTAGTTGGCTAGTCTGCTAGTCGGCAGAACCCCTAGTCGGCCCATCTCTAGTAAATACTATAAAATACAGCAGATCATGAATTTAATCTAAAGTTTTTAAATAGGCATACTTCTGTTTATCAATCTGGGATGGTTGAAGTGAAGTATCTAGGGGAATCACAATTCATATACAAAGACCCAATTGTGAGGCTAAGTGCGGTAAAGGCCAGCAAAACTAAAGTAAACTTCTGTTTATCATGTTTATTTCCTATGGTTCTGAAATAATTCTCCAAGCCTAATTTAGGTTTGTTGAGCTATTGGACAAAGATAAATAGAATAGTAAGGCCTTTAAACTCACTAGCAGTTGAACTGCTTTGCTGCTTTTTTGAGCTGATAAAAACCTCACCCAGCTCTAGTTCTTGATCTAAGAGCAATCTAAAAACTCTGAGTAAGAACTCAACTGAGATTGCTCTAAAATCAGAGGAAAAACATTGAAAACTATACATTTTTTTCGAAAATTAACCCAATAGTAAAAAAAGTCATTTTTTTGCGAGGATTACGATTTTTTTTCTTATACATTTATTGTGGATGATTTTTTTGGAAAACAACTAAAACCTGAAATTGTGTTAAGTGGACACTTGCATGGTTCCATATTAAAAGTCAAGTCCAAAGCTCACATAATGGCGGCCCACTTGATGTGGGCGAAAGAGAAAGAAAGAAAGTCTGATTGATATTTATTTTGGTTGACAGCATCATGGTCTCGTGAAAGCTATTCATTGCAGCCACGGCTCCGTCGCATCATTACTCTTGAGGAACCATTTGATATAACAAGTAGATCTCTGAAACATAATGTGCTAATGCCACCTAAGACAATGTGCACTAATGTAAGCAAAAGGAAAATTGTCACAATTACTGAAGATGATGAATATGACCTTCATCCTAGATTTTGTAAGTACTTACATAAAGAGCTACATATTCTGTCTGTGAACTAAGAAAATAATATCTTCAGTAGAGACCTGTCCAACATTTAAATATACCTACATTTTTACTTTTTATAATTTTGCATGTGATAAGAATAAAACTTTGTGGAACAACTTGCATTGGAAATGCTTTTTTCATTTGAAACTGTGGGGATTTTGTTCTTTGTGTTCCAACAAAATGTTTTAAATCTTTTTCTACTTTGTTTGATTAAAAGTCTTTTGTATTTGTTGGTTAATGGTTATTTGTTAATGTCTTGAATTGCGAACAATCATGACAGGAATCAAACAAAAAATATACCATCAAGAAGGTGGTTTGAAAAAACTGTGATTGCTTACTTAAGTAATATTGGTAATAAGGTAAATTGTTTAATGAGATTATGTTTTATTATAATGCAGCTAAAGACAGAAAATCGAATTCAGTCAAAACATCAAATAGATCTTCCGAGGTTAACTTCAAAGAGAAGCAACTTTCACAAAGGACGACATCCCGTGTCATTAGTACAGTAAACTGTGAGTAGAAATGCCCGCTAATATTTTGAGGGTTGTATTGCTTCTGGTTAGTGGATAAGCAAATTTTTGTTCATACGAACATTATGAATAGGTTTGCCAACCTTACTATAATATATTGTATAATATTTCAGCTCGGCGTACTATATACTTTTGAAAGCACATATAGTACGCAAAAATACTATATTTCTGGCATTATTTGTAAAAAGTTGTTTCTTTTATAAATTCCACCCTCCACTGCATTTACAGAGGACTGTTTTCTATGTAGAGGGGAAAAAAGCCATAAAAACGGTGTTCATAATTTAGAGATTCAGACCCGACATTCAGTCGGGAATCATTTTTTTTAATTCAAGAAAAAAAGAGTGGTTGTAAGTGTGAAAAATGCGTATGCGGTTTAGCAAAAAAAAAGGTTAAGTGCAATAAATACGTGTTTTTTTCGAAATATTCTATAAAACACCGCTCAAATTTTTGTACTATATTTTTTTGAATCGTAGGTACTATATTTTTTAGCCTACTAATACTACTAATTTATGTATCTATATCTATACATATAATAAAATCGTAACTCAGCGGTGTCTGTTTTTGGAAGATATAAAAAAAATATAAATTGTATGGGTATCTATGAACGCAGTAGAACCTATTTTTCTGTTTTTCTGGTTGTCTGTTTGTCTGTTTGTGTGTGCCTTTGTGCCCGCTAATCTCAGAAACGGCTTATCCGATTTTAACCAAATTTGGTATGCAGATAGCTTTAGATCCCGATTAACATATAGGCTATTTTTTATCCGGATATTTTGTCCGGTTATCCGGATAAAGTGATTTTTCTGCTTTTACTTAGTTAGTTTGAATGTTGTATTGAAGAAGTATGTTGTGTGGAATCAATACATGACTAACCGGATATCCGGTCGAAAATAAAAAAACCGGATATCCAGTTTTTTTTCAGGAAATTCCTAAAATACCGTATACCTTTGTCTCTCCATATATCCGGATCCTTCGGACATACGGAAATTCTTTATCTATACATATAATAAAATCGTAACTCAGCGGTGTCTGTTTTTGGAAGATATAAAAAAAATATAAATTGTATGGGTATCTATGAACGCAGTAGAACCTATTTTTCTGTTTTTCTGGTTGTCTGTTTGTCTGTTTGTGTGTGCCTTTGTGCCCGCTAATCTCAGAAACGGCTTATCCGATTTTAACCAAATTTGGTATGCAGATAGCTTTAGATCCCGATTAACATATAGGCTATTTTTTATCCGGATATTTTGTCCGGTTATCCGGATAAAGTGATTTTTCTGCTTTTACTTAGTTAGTTTGAATGTTGTATTGAAGAAGTATGTTGTGTGGAATCAATACATGACTAACCGGATATCCGGTCGAAAATAAAAAAACCGGATATCCAGTTTTTTTTTAGGAAATTCCTAAAATACCGTATACCTTTGTCTCTCCATATATCCGGATCCTTCGGACATACGGAAATTCTTTATAATATACATATTATAAAATCGTAACTCAGCGGTGTCTGTTTTTGGAAGATATAAAAAAAATATAAATTGTATGGGTATCTATGAACGCAGTAGAACCTATTTTTCTGTTTTTCTGGTTGTCTGTTTGTCTGTTTGTGTGTGCCTTTGTGCCCGCTAATCTCAGAAACGGCTTATCCGATTTTAACCAAATTTGGTATGCAGATAGCTTTAGATCCCGATTAACATATAGGCTATTTTTTATCCGGATATTTGTCCGGTTATCCGGATAAAGTGATTTTTCTGCTTTTACTTAGTTAGTTTGAATGTTGTATTGAAGAAGTATGTTGTGTGGAATCAATACATGACTAACCGGATATCCGGTCGAAAATAAAAAAACCGGATATCCAGTTTTTTTTCAGGAAATTCCTAAAATACCGTATACCTTTGTCTCTCCATATATCCGGATCCTTCAGACATACGGAAATTCTTTATAATGGTTGTTTTTAACCGACTTTTAAAAAAAGAGGATCTGCTCAATTCTACCCGCATATTGTTTGTATGTGAATATGTTCAAACCGTACTCCGGCATATAAAGTCCGATTTCGATCATTCTTTTTTTATTTGGAAAGTGAGAGTCCCGAGTTGGTCCCATAAATTGTTGGTGAAGATCTGATGAGAACCTTCGGAATGATGAGCAGAATAGCATCCCGCAATGCTGTAAATTACTAATTTTTGGACTTCCATCAATAGAATCGGCTTATTAAGAACAAGGTATAAATTGATGGACCACCTGAAACCACCTTCTCAAAAATTCTTCAGTGATTAAAGTTACGGTTACAATTTTGATCATTTTTAGTGGCAGTCGAAAATTCAATAAAAAAGATTTAAAAAATATAGCTGTAATGGGGCAGTTTTACTGAGTAGATGCTGATTGCATGTAGTTTACGTGGCACGATGGCAGCTGTGGATTCCGATTCGAGGGTTCCGCGTTCGAATCACAGACCGGCGCATTCCCTTTTTAAGGAACGGTGGCCTACCGAGCCGACTGATGGCTTCCGATTCGACGGCTGCGCGTTCGAGTCACGAGTCCCGGACACGACGTTACGTTTTACCCTCCAGATGGTCGTTCACCTTGCCGTTGTGACTCAGTAGCTGAAAGCTAAGAGGCGCACGAGGTGGGAAACCGGGCTTGCCAGGCTTCTAATCCGTAATCCCGCGTCAGCGGGCTCGGGGGTCCTTTCCGCAAGAAAGGGGCCGCATGGAAGATAACCACTATAAAAAATCACCTCAGCCTCTGGTGGTGAACTCGGTGAGGGAGGGGGGGCTTTATCACCGGCTTTGGGGACCTCGAGACGGTGGCGTGACCGTGCTGAGGGAGGGGAAACGGAGAGGGATTGTCTATCGGGCAGAGGTAGAGATGAGGCTTGGAAAGGCCGCCGTTGTCGGGTAAACCTATGGTAGGGAGCCCAACGAGAGTGGCCTGACAGTGCATAAGGTGCAGTACCCACGTAAAAAAAAGATATCATTTAGTTAAGCTACCCAACTTCAGCTTACATAACAGAAAGTCAGTTGCACTGTATGTGGAGAGCTTATTTTTATTGTTTTGTCCTTAATTCGAAGTCGGGTTTTGATTTTTTTGAATTTTCGATAAAGGCTACTTCTTATTATAAGTAATGCGTATAAGCATGCAACACGTTACCTACCGCTGCGCTGTGCAAAATCTACACTTAAATAGACTCTGCTATGATTCTCTTCTGTTCAGCAACAGACTTCCCTGGTCGTCCGTTCAAGTGTAGACTTTTGCTCAGCGATGGGTAGGTAGTCCGAAAAACGCTGACGAAGTCGCGGGTACAGCTAGTATTAAAATAAGTTTGGAACAGTATCGACATTCGTCTTGTAGACATCCTTTAATTTAAAAGTCTTCTTTTTGGGTTCCGTACCAAAAGGGTAAAAACGGGACCCTATTACTGAGACTTCGCTGTCTGTCCGTCTGTCTGTCTGTCCGTCTGTCACCAGGCTGTATCTCATGAACCGTAATAGCTAGACGGTTGAAATTTTCACAGAAGATATACTTCGGTTGCCGCTACAACAACAAATACTAAAAACAAATTAAAACAAATATTTAAGGGGGGCTCCCATACAACAAACGTGTTTCAAAAACATCGAATCGAGTAGGTCATGAAATTCAAAATGGCTGCCTATCTGTCAAATATACCAGTCTGCCTTCACTTACCAAAGAGTTTCTTAATTATAAGTTTCAGGTTGTCTTTGTGCCAAAGTTTTTTTTTTTTCATTTTTTTTTAGTGGTGTGGTCGTATGATGGAAGTAAGAATCGAAGCTAAGTCACATTTTCCTATCAAATTTTAAAATTGGTAAACGATTTTAGGGTTCGGTACCCAATTGTGATGGTGGTACGGAACCCTTCGTGCGCGAGTTTCGCACTTGCCGGGTTTTTTTCGTGGTGTGGTCGTATGATGGAAGTGAGAATCGAAGCTAAATATGTCACATTTACCTATCAAATTTTAAAATTGGTAAACGATTTTAGGGTTCGGTACCCAATTGTGATAGTGGTACGGAACCCTTCGTGCGCGAGTTTCGCACTTGCCGGGTTTTTGTATACAGGTGAGGCTCACCTATGGTGAGAATTTTCAGGTATCCCTGATACCTCTAACTGGACCTAACGCACCTTCCGAAGCATGAAGTAGAAGTATTTTTAATATAGTGCTCAACCTAGAGGAGTAAGACCTAGGCGGGAGCTCTTAGCCTCAGTATTTGACCATGCACCACTATCATAAGTCGTATCGGCAAAGAGGAAGATTGGAACTCGTCCCACTGCCGTCTTTCCAGTTTCTATATTTGCGTGCATGCTTCATTCAGAACCTAATCATCGGTGTTGTACCATCTGCTGTTTATTGGCCATAATAAATGAGTCGCAATTTAACCTAAGCTACAAAGCTTATGTTCAATTTCCAAGGAAAAACGTGATAAAATTGCATTCGTTTTTCAATTACCTATCTTATAACAACCTTCATTGCAATTGGCTCAATAGTTTTTGCTTGTAAATGTAACAAATAAACACATGCGTATACAATAGTATCCATACACATAATCTTTAACGTTAGTCTAAGAGTGTGATATCTTTGTACAGCTCACAGCAGCTCGAAAATTTAGGATGCTAAATGTGGAAGAAACTAGAATCCTGAAATAACTAACTGAAATAATTAAGTGTTTTTTTACTCTATTTTTTATTGAGATATGCCTTCGGAATTGGAACTTGATTGGGAAAACCCCAAACTAATGTCAATTGGGTAATAGAACCCCCTGAGAAAAAGCCAAAGATACGTTATTAACCTACTGTTATTTGTTTTTCAGATTCCAGGGAAACTAGACCAAGTGCCAAATTGCAGAATGCCTCAGAAAGTAATCCTGTAATTCCTAAAAGTAATTATGGAAATAAGAAATCTAAACCTACTATAGAAAACTTTAAATCAAGAAACAATAAAGAGAAAGGTATGTATTACAGTTTAAGTAGGTGCGGAACAAATGTAAATTGGCCATATTTTTACCTAAAAACGTGCACAAAAGTGCTTATGTAGCAATGTTGGCAACTATTGAGTAACAGTATTCAAATTGCGGCTCAGCTTTGTTGTTCATTGCTTGGTGCATTTCATCGGCGTATTGAAAGCAATGTATTAGTAAACAGAGCCTTTCTCATACTAAATGTTCCATTAATTCAGATTTAAAATTCTTTGTATTACTTTGTTAAAAAATAGAGTCATAATCCTATTGATCATAATTAGTTTTAGTTACGAATCGATTGATACTCGGCGTAAATATATATATTTTAAAACAAGTCGTTACTCCGATGTTTTCGTCCAAGTTTTAAACTCCACCGCGGTAATTAGGGCGCCATTTCCTGCCTTTGTGCCATTTTTAGCTTTCTATGTGGAATAGTCTGAAGAAATCATCTGTGGCGCGACACCGACACCTAAACGCGAAACTTTATTCTTTTATTTGAGTAAATTGTCTGTTGGAAAGTAAATATTTGATCAGGTATAACGAAATATTGTTGAAAAAAATTGATTATCAAGGAAAAAACTCGATCTACGTGACTGCTACTTTTATATTATGTAGGGAATTCATTTGTGCTCTATAACAAATTATTATGTAAAGTTTTAACTATCATTTGTTGTTTTTAGAATCAAACAGAAGTCGCAAAAGTGTCAATCCACCTAAAATTTGTGTAAGTAAAAAAATTTCGTCGCCAAGTGAAAGTGAAAAAGAAATAACAGCTATCAAGTCAAAATTGTACGATAATGTTAAAAGCCCAAAAGGATACGCGGAAAAACATCAAAGGAGTAAGTCACCGAGTTCACAGAAAAGCAAGCCGTCTATTAAAGAATTTAAGGAATTTAACACACCATTAACCGTGATTCATGTACCTTTAGATGGTAAATATTTGAGACCAAATTTCAAAGCCAATCCGTCTAACACTTCAGTAAGTACTAATAAAGATGAGGTTCAGAAAATTGATAGCGCCACCGACACTGAAAAAGTGTTGCTTAAAGACATGAACGTCAGCACCGAACCACAGCCGCTAAAAGTAGACCAAGTTACAGATATGCACAATTTGGAAAATCAAATTTATTATAAATGCATGAAAAGTACAGATGTTCAAACAGAAGTAGTGAAAGAGGCGTTCGACAGTCTGCATATACCCGACGTCACGTTAACGACGGATAAAGCAGAATCGAAAATGGAATATCTCGATCTGCACAGCGAATCATTGCCTAACCTTCGTACCCCTTCATTTAAGATAACCCCTAACAAACAAGATAGAAATTCCTTCGATACTAACTATTGCAAAAACACGTCATACATAATAAGTAGAGCAACGTTGACATACACAACAAAGCAAAAAATTAACTTCAAAGTAGTCGGTAGTACTGATAACACGTATTCTAATCATACACCTAGTCCTCTTGCGTACCCTATGAATGTAGTATCCGTGTTTAAGAATGAAATGAAACAAGATTTAGGTGAGAATAACACGAAAGGCCATAAGCGTAAAGATAACACTGGCATACAGAAAGAGACGACCAACTATATAAACGAAATCAAGTCACTCAATTGTTCCTATGTCTCTAATAGCAATAAATTAATGAAGCCGTCAGATATAATTAGCACAATTAGAGTTAATAACGGTTTGTCGCAAAGCGAATACATTTGTGAGCAGTTCCAGCGGGAACTCAACTTTATTGAATCATTTTTCGAATCGTTACAGTATTTAGAGAGCTGTTCGCTCTCCGATACATGTTTTAACGAAGGAAAAATTGATAGTTTAGTTAAAAACTCGAGCCTGCTCGATGCTGATTTCGACGTCAAGATATCGGACTATGATAATTTAATACTAAACTTGGAAGATGGCGATACTGCGAGCGATTCAGAAACAATGGCATCGAAGAATCTTTTTCTGGTGAGTGTTATTCTTTTACTTGTAAACATTATGATGGTCGCTCGTTTGATTAATTCATTGCGCATCACTCCACGAGGAATTCGTCATTGTTAACTATATTGCAGTGAAAGTAGTAACGGCATACAATCATTAATTAGATAATTACATTCTTAGCGATCAGTATTGATAATTTATTGATCAATAAACTATGTTTTTGTTGATGAATTTTTAAATTAAAGTGTGTTTTATTCACAATTTTAGCTCAACATTCTCATTCGTGATGAGCAAAGGCGAGCGAAGAATCTTCTATTCGTTCTCAAAAGGCGGGAGGACGCTTTGAAAGATTTTGCCAAATCTCAGATACTCTACTTAGAGAACAAAAAGAAAAATTACAGTCAGGACTTTTCGGTACTGCAGAAGAAACAGCGCGGAGCCTTGCTCAAACTACAGCACGAGTGCGGGGAAATGCAGCGCATGCGCAAGGCGCTACTCACACTCTCCGAGAGACGAAAAGTCGCGCTAATGCGGACCAAGAAAGACCTCGAACTGAAACTTAAAAATAATGTCGACGTCGAACGCATCATTCTAAGCAAGAAGAAGCTAAAGCGAAATACGGGCGTAGATCGGACGGCGCCCCTTAAGTGTTTCGACTTATCGAGTAGCGGATGCGAAGAGAGCAGCGGATCGCGAGTGTCAGACTGCGAACCCCGCTCTAGCGCTGAGAAAAGCATCCAAACCGGCGAGACATCGGTCGCTGCGCCCGCCGAAAACGCAATCGCCGTCGACGGCTCATATCTCAACATCCTATTCCAAAACCTATCCCTACCGCAGATATTCAGCGGCGGTAAACAGTACGAGGTAAACGAAGAGGCGTTGAGAAACATTGTGAATTCGACGACCAAGCGTGAGCGCGAGGCGGTAGACGTCGAACGGCTGATGGAAGAACTGACGAGCCGCGAGGGGTCGAGTTCGCCGTCGACTGCGCGAAGCTTACTCGATGAACTCGAGCAGTATTACCGTGGGTTGAACGAGGACCAGGTTTCTGAGGTGGTTGATGACACGGTGCAGGTCCACTCGTTGGAGTTCGAGGAGCCTCCGCCGACTCCGGAGGTGGCCGCTCCGACTGGTCCGCTGCCGGTTCCGGCTGGAGCAGACCGCCCCATTGTGGAAGCTTCCGCGACACTCGTTACCTCTACCTCTACCTTGCCAACATTCATTGGTAAGATTTTGATTTTTATTATACTTTGATGGTAAATGAGAATGTAGCACGTTCATCTAGCTTGAAGATAGGGATGAAGCTTGAAGATCCTGGTTCTGTGTTACTATATGTATCATATTAAATGTAGTATATCCATTATCTAGTTACTTATAGTACTAGTTGCTTAGTTTGGAGCTAGATTGCGCTGTGTGCAACGTCCTGTTATATTTATTTATATTTACCTTGCCACTGTTTAAAACATATTAATATTTATCTAATTTATTAAAAAAAGGAAAATAAAGCATGATTTATACTAGGGCTACTTTTGTATGAAGACAGGACGGACGCGGCACGGACAACATGCAAAATAGAAGCTGGCTACAGAAGCCAAACAGAAGTATAAAAATAGCCCGTCCCCGCCCCATGAATTCAGCTTTTGTTTTGCATGTTGTCCGTGCCGCGTCCGTGCTGTCTTCATACAAAAGTAGCCCGTCCCAGCTCCGGCCCGGACACGGCCCGGTCTAGCATAAATCATGCTCAAACCTCCAAAAAACTTCATCATAACTTATTTATTATAGAAATGGTTTACATCTAAGGTAGTTAGTTACCAACACACTTGTTTTTTTTTGTTTACACACAGCTCCATCTAGCCTCGTGGTAAGCGACTAGGCTTGTGTTACGGTGACTTGACAACGGATATAATACTTATATTTATTTTTCTTTGTAAATACAAACATATTATACATAGAGGGACACCCAGACCAGACGCAAATATTTATTTTATAAGCATAAATACGTAGCGTATTTTTTGTTTGAAACTAAGACAAGTGCGTGGTTACGATTGCAGATACCTCGAGCGTGAGTAGTACGTCACTCTGTGGAGCCGAGCCTTCGATATCGTCTCTGACGCCGCGGGCGCCGGCGCACTGCGAGGCAGAAGAGCTTCGGAGACAACAACTTGCCATAGAAAAAGAGGTACTTGCTCAGTATTTATTATTACTATAAACAGGTTAGATTTTTCTTCTGTTTTCGCGATTTCAACTCCTCTCCAGGATCAATCCGGAAGAAGGGATCTGTATGGGTGATTATTATCGATATTCGTTTTAATTTAGCAGTTTAGAAATAAAAAATGTTTTTATCAACTTTTTAGTAAATACATCTAAAGAAACTGTAATGAAAGGCATCATATGTGGAAGGCCTCGTTGTAGCTCTAACGGTTTTCCGGAAAAACTGATGGATTGTAATGAACCAATGGAAAGAAATAAACTTCGGAACGTAATGACATACTGTCGGATACCAAACTCTATGTACATAATTTTACTGAGTTACTGAGTTATCACTTGCTCTGTAATGACTTAAAGCCGGATAAAAATGATACCATAAACTTGCGCTATAAATTTACTTCACAAGATGGTCGGAATAGGTAGCCTACTAATATTACGCGAAAGTTTGTCAGGATGTATGGTTGGATGTATGTTCGCCACGCACGCAGAAACGGTGTAGCTTAGTTATAGAGTAGATGTGGGGTAATTGTAGGGTAGGTGTAGCGTAGTTATAGAGTAGATGTGGGGTGAGTAAAGGCAGGTGTAGCATAGTTATAGAGTAGATGTGAGGTAAGTCTAGGGTAGGTGTAGCGTAGTTATAGAGTAGTAGTGAGGTAAGTGTAGGGTAGGTGTAGCGTAGTTAGAGTAGTAGTGAGGTAAGTGTAGGGTAGTTATAGAGTAGATGTGAGGTAAGTCTAGGGTAGGTGTAGCGTAGTTATAGAGTAGTAGTGAGGTAAGTGTAGGGTAGGTGTAGCGTAGTTAGAGTAGTAGTGAGGTAAGTGTAGGGTAGTTATAGAGTAGATGTGAGGTAAGTCTAGGGTAGGTGTAGCGTAGTTATAGAGTAGTAGTGAGGTAAGTGTAGGGTAGGTGTAGCGTAGTTAGAGTAGTAGTGAGGTAAGTGTAGGGTAGTTATAGAGTAGATGTGAGGTAAGTCTAGGGTAGGTGTAGCGTAGTTATAGAGTAGTAGTGAGGTAAGGGTAGGTGTAGCGTAGTTAGAGTAGTAGTGAGGTAAGTGTAGGGTAGTTATAGAGTAGATGTGAGGTAAGTCTAGGGTAGGTGTAGCGTAGTTATAGAGTAGATGTGGGGTGAGTAAAGGCAGGTGTAGCATAGTTATAGAGTAGATGTGAGGTAAGTCTAGGGTAGGTGTAGCGTAGTTATAGAGTAGTAGTGAGGTAAGTGTAGGGTAGTTATAGAGTAGATGTGAGGTAAGTCTAGGGTAGGTGTAGCGTAGTTATAGAGTAGTAGTGAGGTAAGTGTAGGGTAGTTAGGAGTAGATGTGAGGTAAGTCTAGGGTAGGTGTAGCGTAGTTATAGAGTAGTAGTGAGGTAAGTGTAGGGTAGTTATAGAGTAGATGTGAGGTAAGTCTAGGGTAGGTGTAACGTAGTTATAGAGTAGATGTGGGGTGAGTAAAGGCAGGTGTAGCATAGTTATAGAGTAGATGTGAGGTAAGTCTAGGGTAGGTGTAGCGTAGTTAGAGTAGTAGTGAGGTAAGTGTAGGGTAGTTATAGAGTAGATGTGAGGTAAGTCTAGGGTAGGTGTAGCGTAGTTATAGAGTAGATGTGGGGTGAGTAAAGGCAGGTGTAGCATAGTTATAGAGTAGATGTGAGGTAAGTCTAGGGTAGGTGTAGCGTAGTTATAGAGTAGTAGTGAGGTAAGTGTAGGGTAGTTATAGAGTAGATGTGAGGTAAGTCTAGGGTAGGTGTAGCGTAGTTATAGAGTAGATGTGGGGTGAGTAAAGGCAGGTGTAGCATAGTTATAGAGTAGATGTGAGGTAAGTCTAGGGTAGGTGTAGCGTAGTTATAGAGTAGTAGTGAGGTAAGTGTAGGGTAGTTATAGAGTAGATGTGAGGTAAGTCTAGGGTAGGTGTAGCGTAGTTATAGAGTAGTAGTGAGGTAAGTGTAGGGTAGTTATAGAGTAGATGTGAGGTAAGTCTAGGGTAGGTGTAGCGTAGTTATAGAGTAGTAGTGAGGTAAGTGTAGGGTAGTTAGGAGTAGATGTGAGGTAAGTCTAGGATAGGTGTAGCGTAGTTATAGAGTAGTAGTGAGGTAAGTGTAGGGTAGTTATAGAGTAGATGTGAGGTAAGTCTAGGGTAGGTGTAGCGTAGTTATAGAGTAGATGTGGGGTGAGTGAAGGCAGGTGTAGCATAGTTATAGAGTAGATGTGAGGTAAGTCTAGGGTAGGTGTAGCGTAGTTAGAGTAGTAGTGAGGTAAGTGTAGGGTAGTTATAGAGTAGATGTGAGGTAAGTCTAGGGTAGGTGTAGCGTAGTTATAGAGTAGATGTGGGGTGAGTAAAGGCAGGTGTAGCATAGTTATAGAGTAGATGTGAGGTAAGTCTAGGGTAGGTGTAGCGTAGTTATAGAGTAGTAGTGAGGTAAGTGTAGGGTAGTTATAGAGTAGATGTGAGGTAAGTCTAGGGTAGGTGTAGCGTAGTTATAGAGTAGATGTGGGGTGAGTAAAGGCAGGTGTAGCATAGTTATAGAGTAGATGTGAGGTAAGTCTAGGGTAGGTGTAGCGTAGTTATAGAGTAGATGTGGGGTGAGTAAAGGCAGGTGTAGCATAGTTATAGAGTAGATGTGAGGTAAGTCTAGGGTAGGTGTAGCGTAGTTATAGAGTAGTAGTGAGGTAAGTGTAGGGTAGTTATAGAGTAGATGTGAGGTAAGTCTAGGGTAGGTGTAGCGTAGTTATAGAGTAGTAGTGAGGTAAGTGTAGGGTAGTTAGGAGTAGATGTGAGGTAAGTCTAGGATAGGTGTAGCGTAGTTATAGAGTAGTAGTGAGGTAAGTGTAGGGTAGTTATAGAGTAGATGTGAGGTAAGTCTAGGGTAGGTGTAGCGTAGTTATAGAGTAGATGTGGGGTGAGTAAAGGCAGGTGTAGCATAGTTATAGAGTAGATGTGAGGTAAGTCTAGGGTAGGTGTAGCGTAGTTAGAGTAGTAGTGAGGTAAGTGTAGGGTAGTTATAGAGTAGATGTGAGGTAAGTCTAGGGTAGGTGTAGCGTAGTTATAGAGTAGATGTGGGGTGAGTAAAGGCAGGTGTAGCATAGTTATAGAGTAGATGTGAGGTAAGTCTAGGGTAGGTGTAGCGTAGTTATAGAGTAGTAGTGAGGTAAGTGTAGGGTAGTTATAGAGTAGATGTGAGGTAAGTCTAGGGTAGGTGTAGCGTAGTTATAGAGTAGATGTGGGGTGAGTAAAGGCAGGTGTAGCATAGTTATAGAGTAGATGTGAGGTAAGTCTAGGGTAGGTGTAGCGTAGTTATAGAGTAGTAGTGAGGTAAGTGTAGGGTAGTTAAGAGTAGATGTGAGGTAAGTCTAGGGTAGGTGTAGCGTAGTTATAGAGTAGTAGTGAGGTAAGTGTAGGGTAGTTATAGAGTAGATGTGAGGTATGTCTAGGATAGGTGTAGCGTAGTTATAGAGTAGTAGTGAGTTAAGTGTAGGGTAGTTAAGAGTAGATGTGAGGTAAGTCTAGGGTAGGTGTAGCGTAGTTATAGAGTAGTAGTGAGGTAAGTGTAGGGTAGTTAAGAGTAGATGTGAGGTAAGTCTAGGGTAGGTGTAGCGTAGTTATAGAGTAGTAGTGAGGTAAGTGTAGGGTAGTTATAGAGTAGATGTGAGGTAAGTCTAGGGTAGGTGTAGCGTAGTTATAGAGTAGATGTGAGGTAAGTCTAGGGTAGGTGTAGCGTAGTTATAGAGTAGTAGTGAGGTAAGTGTAGGGTAGTTATAGAGTAGATGTGAGGTAAGTCTAGGGTAGGTGTAGCGTAGTTATAAAGTAGTAGTGAGGTAAGTGTAGGGTAGTTATAGAGTAGAAGTGAGGTAAGTGTGTACCGTAGTTTACTTCAACTTGTCATTAGTGTTAAATCATCTCAATTGTCTCCTTCGAATGCACATCAGAGGGGACAACTGGAAAACATTTTTTGAAGTTGTCACCCGAGATGACAATTGGGAAGCTTTATTCACAGTTGTGACTGGTGCTACAAATTAATCAGCCAAACCGGTCAAAAGTCGTAACATGTACTTTAAGTACGGTAAAGTACATGTTACCGAATTTCAAGCGGGTCCGCGGGAGTAAGTAGTATAATACATAAATTAATTTTATTTTATATGTTTGTTCATTTACTTCCAAGGTCGGTCATTACGTTCCAGACCTTTTCTGGAGATGAATGGAGAGAAATGAACGGAAAGAAATGACAATTTTGAGCTTCTATCCAAATTATTGGGCATACGTAAATGGGTAGAATCTGCGAAATATAACTCTGAATAGGATCTAAACGTACACCCTAATACTGAAACTAAAAAAACATGTGATAAATGTAGATTACCTTTAATTCAATGGAACGTGGTGAACTCGTACCAAAATGGTTCTGATCACACACGATCGCAAATTTTCGGGTCTTATTAAACACGACGGACCCTTACCAGTTACAACGGCGAATTGAAAAATGCACTGGAGGTGCGGGGGCATGGCGCGTCTCTGTACTTGTTTAAATACGTCGTACAGTAGGGTGTCCATTACCACGGCGAGTAATGAACGTTTTTACAAAATTAAAAGTTTGTTTATTTCGGGGTTTGAACAGTTTCACAAATAACATAAGGTCAACAGTCTATTCTTAAATATATATCTGATTTAGATAATAAATTAAAATAGTGGTTTGACGGACACGAATTGGGATTTTTGCTTTTGAAATCGTTAGATATGCATTTACATTAGGAGAGAAATGACTTTTGGGCTACATTTTCCTATTTCCTTAATTATTTAAAGCATGTAGGGCCTTCGTGATAAGATGCCTTTATGCATCTTTAGTGCTATAATAGGAAAATCAAAACCATTTTTGTCTCATCACAAAAAACATAGCGGTTTTGCCCTTCGCTAGGCGATTTGAACGAAAATCGATAAATCACCCGTATAGGTGTCACAACGTTGAGCGTTGAAACAATGTTAAAAGTAATAAACACACGTTATTAAAACAAAAAAAAATGTTGTTAATTGATATGTAAATAAATACTAATTATATCTTTCTAAGTTGTGCTGTGCTTGTCTTGTGCTGCTAGACTAAGGCTGGATTGCACTTTATTGAATTAACTAACCCGGATTACCTTAAACGGAATAGCAAATGACAATACAAAATGTCGGATCATCCATGAAATACGACATTTATCGGTAGTACCTATTAAAAATTATTATCTAGATACAATTCGTAACTTTTTTTCAAAAAAATAGTATATAACATTTATAGTATTACCAAGATATTATATAAATGTTGTACTCTATGTATAATTGACCAACCATAAAGTACGTTATAAATTGGTTATAATAACAATATTTAAAAATGAATTACAAACTTTATGTAGAGGCTATTTTATGACGTAATTAAATAAATATCCTATATCACCGATGAACGTCGTACCTCACGAATGTTCAATACTAGCTATTCCGGAGTTAGTTAATTCGATAGGAATAGGTGTGCAAGTGAGCCAAAGTTTTGATTGCACCTACCTTTTAACCTCATTTTTGTATTATGTAGATAAAAGAATTGGAGCAACAGCAGTGTCGGTTGGTTGTCCGCGAGATTCCGGACAAGCCCCCACCTCCATACACGCCGCCTGTTGAACCTCGGCCGCAGACGAATCCTCGAGTGTTTTCTCTCGGCGTTGAGGCCAGTGCCCGAGTCGCCGGTGCCATTGCTCGGCCGGAACCCCCTCGCACTCACACTGACCCTTTCGATGTGTAAGTAGATTTTTTGAAATCGGTCCAGTAGTTTCGGAGATTACCCCCAATATACATACATACACACTATTACATAAATGATGGATAACAAACAGTTTTACTTGTAAAATCAATTTATCATTTATTAATATTGTACACCTCAGAAAGATGAATATCCTCTGTAACCTACAATTTTGCAATAAATGTCATTAAATCACATTACCAACGTTACCTCTTTATAATATTAGTATAGATACAAACTGGCCGGCAATTCTGATGCCAGGTTGGCCGGACCACCTTTGATTTCTCCCCATCCACCGTTAGATGCTCCACGTTATGTATTCCAAGTTTTTGTACCTATTTGGTACCAACATATAATTTTTCACAGTTCCTAGGACTGTGAAAAATGATGTTTTGGTATAATAAAAAGTTAATACATAAAATGACATAAAGCCTCTTTATAGTATTGCATTATTTATTGATTACAGATTTATCCAAGATTTCTGTACGGAGGCGGTGGACCGTCACAAAAAGGAGCTAAGCGAAGCCCCGTGGGATGCGTGTAACTTGGTTCCTCCTTCAACCGCCGCCGACTCTAGCAATGTAGTCGCTCAAACCACCGCTGAGTTGGCCGAGGTCCTTGCCGGTGCGACTACCGTATTATCTGGTAAATATTACTCACAATAACAATACATAATAACCTCGTGTCATTATGTAGCGAATTTACTTGCCATCAGGTAGTGGTAGATCACAAGATAGATAGATAAACGCTTTATACCAAACATATAAATTACACAAGTATTACAAAGAAAAACTTAAATCTAGTGTGGCACAATGGACTGCCATATCGCCTAAGGGCAATGTTTTTCATGCAATCAATCACAAGCTTAATCTTTTTAGAAAGTTTTCGCATATAGTGCGTTTTTTTTTATTTCAGACTTTATAGTCTGAAATGCCAAAATGCTCTTTGTATTTGACGGTTTTTCTTCAGGTAGATCGGTCAAATCGCAGTATAAAATTAAAATCAAAGTATATTACTTCTTTTTTTAATTTGTAAACTATGATTTGACAGATCTTCCTGAAGAAAAAACGTCAAATACAAAGAAACAAAACGTCAGATCGTAGTCTGAAATTAATAAACGAAGTATAGTTGAAAGTTACATCTTTTAGGTCGCATATTCGGAGAAGCATTGAGTTCCGCGTGCTACTAGTGTATGTTCTAGTCCATGTATGTTAATCAACCGGCGGCTGCCGTTCAAAATAAAATAGTCCTTAAACCTATATAAGTTTGACGACCTCTGTGGTATTTTGGCACAAAAGGTCGCCCGACACGGCACAGAGGTCGTCAGAGATTTATTATCTTGTGTCGATGTGTCTTTAGGTGTGAGTTCGCGTCGGTCTGACCACATCGACGACATATTGTTCGCGGAGTGGCGACGCGTCGAGCCGGCTTGGACGTCGCTCCACACCGACGAAGCCACAGTCAAGAACCAAATATTCGAGAGCATCTTCCAAAGGGTACTTACTGAAACAATCGACGAATACAAGCGGACGCGGACGAGAACATGTGATAATCTCAACGATTGCTAAACATACCTGCCAACATTAACACTTTGTAATTATCTACTAGCTACGCCCCGCGGTTTCACCCGCGTAAGTCCCGATCCCATGCGAATGTCGGGATAAGAAGTAGCCTATGTGTTATTCTAGGTCTCCAGCTATCTACATACCGTTCCATGGCAATTGGTTCAGCGGTTTTTACGTGATTAAGTAACAAACACACATAGATACTCACAAACTTTCAGCTTTATAATATTAAGTAGGATATCTATAAAAGGCTTTGTCCTGACTGACTGACTGATCATCCTTAATGGTTGATAGTAGAAGGCTGAAATTTGGAGGGTGTGTTAAATATCTGACGTAGGCATGGAATTCACACGGAGTCGGTATTAATGCGGGTGAAACCGCACCCATAGCTAGTCTCTGTATTATTTTCATAAGTTTATACCTATTGACTCATTGATAAGTATTGTGGACAATTCAGACGTTGTTAATATCCGAGCGATTGTCTTTATGGCTAGGCCAGTGAAAAAGCGTTAAAGTCGTCAAGTGTGTAATAGACCATTTACACGGTGTTGCAATCACCATGTGCATGCCACATTACACAACCGCCAGCACTTGAAGCCAATGATCTCAACCACTGATCTGAATTATATGGACAGGAGGTCTCGCACTGAATTTTGTGCCTATTTGATCTGCGCCATGTTGCGCTGTTGTCACGCGTTTTTTATTGAAACTGATGGTGACTGTCTCCGGAACTATTTGTTCCATGGTCGGTCACCATCACTTACAATCGAAAACGCGCGACAACAGCGCAACATGGCGCTAATCAAATCGGCACCAAGATCTAATGTCATGTTTGTTTAGTATAGCAATTCCAGCATACCTACTTGTATAGTTTCATTTCATTGATCTCAACCCAGTAAAACAAATGCAAACTTTCAGACTCAGTACAAAGGGTCGTTTACCCACACGATGCTTTTTTACTGACTGATCGGAAACCTGCACCGTGTTAGTGGTACATTACATTAGTACCAATGGCTAGGATGCGTTTCTTGCTTATTTTTTTATGGGGGATGATTACGTGAACAAAATTTCGCAACACCTTTTCTAATTTTTTTATATAGTTTTGTGAATTCGAAACATTTAGGAACAGATTTAGAAGTTACATACTATCAATAAATAAAATGTTGTTATTTGTTCGAATCTACAAAATTATATAGAACAAACAATATACGAGTCGAATTGAGAATCTCCTCCTTTTTTGAAGTCGGTTATAATAGATTTTTCTTCGGTTTTCGCGATGGCCAATTAGAAATTAAACTCATTTTTCAATTTTAATTGCTTTGCTTTAATCATATTAAACATTTTTTACCACACGACATTTCGAGGTGTTTCGTGGCCGTCAGTCTACCCGTGAATATGAGGTCTGTAAACGCCTCGAAACGTCGGCGTTGAAAGATGCTTAGTATAATAAAACTGAAAAAACCCGCACTAGTGCGAGTAGAACTCGCGGTCGAAGGGTTCCGTGCCATTATCTATGCAAAAAATCCTTGACAACGTTACGCAACGTTAGCATTTAATCGCGATATCGTTAAACTTTTAAAAATCACGTTTGTCATATAATGTTTTTAAATATAAATATTTGTTTTTGGTATTCGTTCTTATAGAGGCTACAGATATGTATCTGTGAAATTTTAATTGTACAGTTACAGCTTTCTGACAGACGGACAGACGGCGGAGTCTCAGTAATGATAGAGTCCTGTTTTTACCCTTTGGTACGAAACCCTAAAATTGAGTTTCATCTTAAGAACATACTTAATACCTAAGTGGCTATATTCGCAGCTCTAAATTCATACAATATTTATAAAACAACACGTATTTTATTTTGGGAGAATGTTAGCTACCTGATTACGTAACTATTAGCTAACAAATCTTGATTGAAACAATTGAAATTGTTAATTAAATGTCATTTAGTCGCTAATAAATTACCATCGCAATTAAAACTAGCGACTGTAACTGTCAAATTGTATATCTGAAACGCAAAAAGAACAGTTTCAATTGTCTTAATCGGGATTTGTTAGCAACAGAGTTACGTAATCAGCTACCAGTACTCCTACCATGAGTTGGTACGTAAATACGCGAACTGTAACGTTAACAGTTTGGGTATGTCCGCAACGCAAAATGTCGATTCGTGTGCCAGTGTGCCAGAGAACAAGGTCAAACTCTTAACATTACAGTGCATGTATTTACGTAGTAACTTATGGTAGGGGTACAGATCACTTTGTTACGTAATATTTATTATTAGCGATGTTTATCAACACTGCCTTTATTCTGATTATTTAAGTTTTCTATTATTCTATACCCAGCTGTTCAGCATTTTTTTATTATCTGTGCAGTTTGCTGTTACGTAATCGTTTTTTATCTAAGTACCATAAGAATCTTCCTAAAGTTGTTATCGACACAGCCTTTATTTGATTTCTATCTATTATTGTATACTCATGTTTATCTGTGCAGAAATGTATGTTAAAAGTGTAAAAATATAGATACTGGGACAAATTATTTAGTAAAATTAATTGTAGTGCAAGAATATTAGCTAGTCAAGCTATCTTTCTTAGATAAGTAATAAAAGTTATAACTAATTTCTAGTGATTTTAAGCATCCTTTGATCGATTTTGACAAACCTGAGCACATATTTTTTAACAAAAATGCCTCAACTATTCTTCAATCACTAGCATCTCTGAATTATTAGCGAAAACCAGCCAATTAAAAAAACACAGTAAAAACTTAGCTGAGGCATTTAAGTTATAGAATAGGTTAGTTGAAAAGAGTGAGTTAGAGGTAACCCACTGTTATTTATTTGTATACCTACCTACTCGTTTTAAATTACGTTTCTATGTAAGCAGTCGCGAAATGATAGCGATTAATCAAGTATTTTCACAGAATTTAATAATGATAAAAATATCACATAGTGTATACATTTGACACATACTACTTAAATATTTTTAATACATACTTTACATAGTCAAATGCAATTACATATAATTACTACAATAACTTGTATTTCATTGTGACCTCCGTTTATTGTAAGGGTTTTCCAACGATTTTGATTCAGTTGATCAAAACATTAAATAGTAATGGACATTAGAATCTGGACATTTGTCGAATTTTCTTAAAACATATCAACTTATTATAAAAGGATAATTCACTGGCTTAGAGCGGCTTCATAACGATTATCAAACATATCAATCCGTATCTATAAAAACGTGTCGAGTAATTCAAAATTCAATTAAAAAGCACTGTCAATAATAAATATAAAAAAGGCTATTTTACATTTATTTTAAAGGTTAACAGATACAAGGAGCCTGTGTTGCGAGTCACAGCGATTGGCTTCGGACCTCATATAAGTGGTTGCTTCCGTGACAATTCAGAATGATCAACGTCTATAATTGTTTCGTTTGCCTGTTTATCTCTTTTTATTACTTACTTGCTGCGCCCCACGTTTCACCCGCGTAAGTCCTGATCTCGCTGGAATATTGCGATCAAAAATAGCCTATCTTCTTCTCCAAGGTTAGTATCTTGACCAAAATAGCGGTTTAGGCGTGTCAAGGACACGAAAAAACGGGATTAAACACGATGGCATCTCGTAAACCAAATGTCTGATTTAAATATCTCAATAAAAAAAAATCTATAAGTTAGGTATATATATTTTTGACGATGAAACTAATAAATCGTTTGAATATTAGTCCAGATACGTGAATGTCTTTACTTAACCAAAGTATTAACTCAACTCGTCTATAAATACGAGTTTAAGTGTCAAAAACTCTATTTCAAATACCTACACTTTTTTAGGTATAGCTTTTGTTTCGCACAAATAATAGAAAAAGGTATTTATATAAATATGTTTAGTTTAAGCACAATGTCACGTAAACCCTTGAAAGAAGTCACGTGAAAGACTTATTGAAGAATATGGCAGACTATTAACTGAGTACTTGTACCTTTACACCTTTACCATGAGTTAATACGTAAATACTTCGATGGACTCGACTCGATCGAAAAAAAAACCCCATGAGTTTCTTGTGTCTTCTTCTCATGTCATGGAGGTCGCGTTCCGAAGACACAGTAGAGTAGATTAAATATAAAAAAAAATGACATTTAAAAGAGATATCTTGCTAATATCCGAATGAATAAACGTACATTGATTTTTGATTTTTTTTTTTTGACTGTAACGTTAACAGTTTGACCACAAGGGCACACAAGCACAGCGCAGCCGATCCGCCTGGGCGCCTATTCTACAGCTAAAATGTCGCAACTATGCCTCAACTCCGTTCATTATTTTTTAACGGTTCAGTATTTAGTAATTTTACAAGCAATCACTAGCACTTCAAAAGCTGCGAACTTTTCAAAAATTGAACAAAGCTAAAGCTAAATATTTTAGTTATACATTTTAGTTGTAAAATTGGTGCCGCAATAGTCACGGTCGCGACTTGTTGGCCGCGTTAGCAGTTATTTGCGTTGCGGACATGCCAAAACTGTTAACGTTACACTGCACGTATTTACGTATTAACTCACGGTAATGGTACTGCTAGGATACATAAACCTTATACAAATTAGAAGACTAGCTAATGTTATCCAACCTAATCGTATTAATAAATAAACCTAAACACTAAATACAACGAAAAGCAATTCAAAAAACCTACACAGTTTAATCTGACAAACCATACATGTTTATAATATGTCAAAATTAGTACAAACATTAATAACAATACATACACATATCTTATTATGGACTAAATTTGAGATAACTAAGCCCACTTGGGCAGTCTACAGCTTACTTTTTAACTCTACATTTGACAAAGTGGTATCTTCACTTAAACGACATCGTTGTTAGCATTACTTAGTTTAAAACAAGTGAGATTCACTTATTTATCACTTTTCATCATTCCTGACGCAGATTTCCAAATAGAAACTACTATAATAGAAGTGCATGGTTTGTTACATTAACACTAGAATATTACAGTTAAACGCTTAAACTAGAATGTTAAGTCTAATATTTTCACAATACTATGTTATTTGATAATCTCATAAAACACTGGAGAGCTTATTGAGTCCTATGTGTAATCTCACAGTTGCACTTGGGCATATCACTGGCACTGAGTGTCATAAGAGGCTTTCTATCTTTCTAACTTAGTTTTATATTTAGTCATCAGCCTTGAGAAATGATTCAAGTGGATTAGGGCCTTTTCTTCTTGGATTCAACGGTACTTTTGTCGTTTCGGCTGAAACAAAATTAATTAATTTAAAAAAAATGTTTTTTTTAATAGATATAATATTTTGGTATTATCACGACAGGGGCCAGATCTGAAACCTTTTGTTAATTACTTGTAGTTCAATTGCCAGATCTTTATCCGATAACTGAACTACAAGTCTTTTTATATACTGTAATATAAATGTTTGATTATACTTACTAGTTGATCCCTGAAAAGCCTGGTTTACTTCGAGGCAGGCCATCCACTCTGTAATACTGATTTTGGTATCGTGGTTGACGTCGCAGTATCGTGGTAGTTTTCTCCCGCATCTCTTCAGAGGTTCCACGTTGGATATCAACTGATGGTACGCTTTCCACTCCCGCCGTTCCAACGCTTTGTTTTTGTCCTTGTCTAGCATCACAAATGTCCATGTGGCTGCTTGCTCTTCTTTCGAAGCGCCCCATTTCACCATTTCCCTACAATTTTTGTAAGTGTAAACTTTTGTTTTTTAAAGAATAAAAGTACTTATATTTTTGATCGAAATGTATAGTTGAGTTACCCTGGTCCTGTGCCGTTTGTAGATGATGTCATTTTGGATACAAAGTAACTCATCAAGTCGCGGAGGAAGTTTGCTTTCATTGGTTCAGGACATCCTGTAAAAATAAATGTTGCTATCCTGTAAAAAAAGTTGTGTCAAAATCGGCTCATATCTACTACTAAGTTGTTACTAAATAGCGTTTAGTAAGGTTATATTCACATCATATGCTCGATACGACCAAATACGATTTATGCGTGGAATTGGTAGTCGTTGCTTATTCCAACGAATACCAATTCCACGCATAAATCATCTTTTGTTTGGGAAACTCTCGAGCTTTTCAATCGAAAAAATAACGATTTATGCAGAGAATTGTTATACATTGCTTATACTACTTAGTTTGATCGAACGTACTCTTAGTTATATATTGCTTTGATATTTATTGACCTCCAGCCTATACATCTAGACCAAGAGGATAAAAAATATCTTGCTATTGATTGTTTTTCATCAAGTGCTAAGGGGTGAATAAATAGGTAGAATGGTAGAAATCTATTTAGCTTTTAAAAAAATTGTATAGAATTGAATTGAACGATATGAAATGAATTTATATTGCAATTTTTCGTACAACAAAGCAATAATTGGAGATTGATTTTTCTGCAGAAAATCGCATAATTCCTCAAGGTCTTCGTCATATTAGTGATAAGTACTCGTATGTTGTTACCTCTCATAGGACTAGCGTGTTGCGGTGCGGCGTCGCAGTCTGGCCTCCGGTCCTTCACCGAAGACCCCGGAATCGGTTTCCCGGTGTCCTGATGGACGCACCAACAGTAGCCGGTGGACCGGTAACACTGCGCGCGAGCGTACCGACCGTCCCCAGTACACTCCGGCACGTAAAGCGCCGCGTCGCCTGCTTTCTGAACAATTTGAAAGAACTACAATTATGTCGCGTAGGCACATCTACTGGGCTAAAATCCTCAAATATTGTACGAATCCTTTTCATATTAATAGGATTTTGACCTAGACTAATTTGTGACAATTTTCTATGCTGTTGATATGGTTTATTTTAAAGACACTTGAAAATATCAAATAATTCGCCTGGGGAATTAAGGGGAAAGGATACCTACTCTTTTCTCCATACAAACTTTACACACATAGTCGACTCTAATGTCTTTATACAGGGAGAAAACGGTCGACTACGTTTATATGGCGAACGAGTAGGTATTCTTTCCTCTTAAAAGCACATCGTTTCTTTATTATGGGGCTAGCTGGGTTAATCCATCTTAATACATTTTTTATGAGTAGGGATCAGACATTTAGAGCTACAAGTACTTCCTCATGCATGGTGATATGCAGTGAGAAAACTTTTATTTTAGGTGACTTAATATATTATGCGTCTGTCAATTTCTCATTGGTTGGTTAGTTTTATTATTAGTGAGTAACGTCGCTGTAATCAGACTGTGAGTGATGCTTTATTAATGTTTCCACTAATTACTATTGTTAATAGGTTTTTGTGTTGTTGTAGGCTTATGAATGTCCAACATAAGTTTATTGCTAGGTAGGTACATTAAGGCTGGATTGCACAATTTATACGTCTACATCGAACTAACTAATCCGGTTTAGCTAGCATGGATTAGCAAAGGTCAATACAAAAGTCAAGATCTCGCTAATCCGTGCTAGCTAATTCGGATTAGGAAGCTGCGAAGCCAGCCTAAGAGAGAAATACTGCTATTTAAATGCACAAATCAAAAAGTAGTAGTACCTATATATGTACATAGGTACTATATCAGTCGCACAGCAATACATATTTCGCGTCAATACACACTTTTCGCTTTTGCATTCAGTACGTAATTTAATGTAGTACATAATATTCTAAACCTAGGTAGTTATTAAAAAGTAACCCATCTCATCCCTTTTTACCCGACTGCGCGACGCAAAGAAGGGTTATGTGTTTATCAGTCTATGTATGTATGTTTGTTTGTTTGTATGTTTGTTCCTATGTGGCGCTCCAGAGGCCAAACGGATGGACCGATTTTGATGATTCGCACGTCAATCGATTCGTCTTTATCCTGGAAGTGTCACCACCAGTCGCCATATTGTAAAAAAGAAAAAAGAAAAATTGACTGACTATGTCGAGTGGGGCATCGTCGAATAGGTATTTAAAAATCATTCCATTATCATTATTATTACACTTACATTAGGTTGAGATATTGTTTGTTTGTTTGATTTTCTATGGTGGAGATGTTGTTTGGTCGGTCGGTCTTAGATGTAGCATAAATTTAATACTTACCTATCTAAAAGTTACCTGCGAAGCTGATTTGAATCGGGTATCTTAACGTCAGGAGTAATCAATTCTGATAAGTATAATGTATAAATAGGCATCTTAAAAAGCTGCAACCTTACCTGTTCATCTAAAACTGCCTGCCGATCAGTGAGGCAGTCATTTGCCTCGTCTTCTCTCCTTGATTCTAAATCAGATCCATCGGGAGCGAACGAGTTTCTAACGATGCCCGGCAACACTGAAAATTTTACTTTGTTAAGTTAAAGTTAATAGTGTAGGCAGAAGTAATGTAGGACACCGGCCGGCTAGGTGAAAGACGATCTGCGGAAGAAGACAGGCAACAAGGGCGTAGCCAGGATTCTATATAGGGGGGGGGGGGGGGGGCAGACAAAGAAAATCTAAGACTATTTGGTTTTAATCGCGGTTTTTTACATATGAGTAGTCTGCGCGGTTCTTCACAAAATCTATTTAAAACTTCTCTTACAATTTTTTTTTTACAATTTTACGGTGTACGTTTGTTATGCAAGGGTGCAAAGTTGGTTTTTGCAGCGAGTACTTGTATTGAAACCTGAGCTAGCAAAGCATTCTAGGATTGAACCACGAGCGCAGCGAGAGGTTTAAATATAGAACGCTGAGCGTTGTAAGGATTTCAAAGGTACAAAATGCAAAAAACTTTGCTGCCGAGTGAAACACACAATTTTGCACCTCACTACAGCGAGGAAAACGCTAGGTGCATTTTTCCGGTAGAAAACTCAATTCGGCATTATGTACCACTTCCACTAACTATGCAGTTGTTAAATTAATATCTTCGTCGCGGCTGGCCAATGCAATTATTTAAAAAAATGAGGTATATATTTTACCTCTCTCCTCAACCTATACTATTATTTTCTTTCGTAAAGTGGGTAGTTATATTTTTGTACGCTATACACGATGTTCCGAGATGGGAGTATTAAGCCGAAAGGGGTTTGTTCTAGACGTCAAGGCGAACAACTTTTGTTTTACAACTTTTGGAAATATGAAGTAGTTTTCGAAAATGTTGAGTTTAAAGTTTGCATGAAAATCAGCTGTTTTTTAGAGTTTGAGCTCATTGGCCTTAATCTGCCCTTTTATTTTGTTTGGACCACTACAATCTTAACATTAATTGCCTTTTTCAGTGATACAACCTCAAATTTTCAAAAAAAAGAAGTTCGAATTTCCAAAAGTCGTAGAAGAAAAGTTGTTCGCCTAGACCTCTAGAACAAACTCCTTTCGGCTTAATACCCCCTCCTCGGAACAGCCTGTATACATATAGCGAAAAAATCATATATGACTCCTCGTTTTTAGGGTTCCGTACCTAAAGGTAATTGTAAATAAATAAGCAAACAATTCCAAATCGAATAATTCACGAAAAAAACCTGCTTGATATTAATAATTATAAACAATAAATACGACATTGGCAGATGAGCAACAAGACTTCGTGGTTCGATGCCATGAACAAAAAAAAGGAATGAGGTTGGCGAAAAAATCATATATGACTCCTCGTTTTTAGGGTTCCGTACCTAAAGGTAATTGTAAATAAATAAGCAAACAATTCCAAATCGAATAATTCACGAAAAAAACCTGCTTGATATTAATAATTATAAACAATAAATACGACATTGGCAGATGAGCAACAAGACTTCGTGGTTCGATGCCATGAACAAAAAAAAGGAATGAGGTTGGCGCATTTTCAAAGGACTTGCTTTAGAGAAAAGTTTGGATAAGACAGATTCGAATTTTGAAAAGTCTTTGCACGGTAAGAAATCTGCGCGCAAAACAGATCCTTTCCGAGGTTGTGCGGTGAAAAAGAACTGCAAAATCACATTTTGTGCGCTACCGTGCAAAGACTTTTCAAAATTCGAATCTGTCTTTTCCAAACTTTTCTCTGAAGCAAGTCCTTTAAAAATGCGCCAACCTCATTTCTCGTGGGAAAACTATACCCGGAAGTAGTTTTTAATTTTTTTCAGTTAATGAAAAAATATCTAACTTACAAAACGGAATATAACTTCATTTTATAATCTGCGCAAATTAAACATTGTTTCATAACATAACAAATAGGTACTAGCTTAGTTGATTAACCTTTGCAACTCTTTAGGATTGTAGTTTTCCAATCTTCTAAACTCGGTAGAGATCGTGTGCTGCAGACCGCGTGGTTTATTATGCCTTATACTGGTGACCGACCGCTCTTCTAGGGGGGGGCAGCTGCCCCCCCCCCCTGCCCGTACCTCGCTACGCCCATGGGCAAGCCCTAGATGAAGAGAGCTGATGATCAAGCTCAGTGACGTTCTCTTAGAGAGGTCCTTTGTTTAGTAGTGGACGACTAAGGCTGAGAACGATGAAGTATTTTGACTTTATTTATCGCATAAGGGCTAAGCCACCTTGCCGGACATTTCCTGACCGGAATCCACACCTACAGAAAGAAAATGTCGATTTGTAGGTACTTAAATTCTCTTTCGACGTGTACTGTCTGTGTGGACTGCGATCTCTTGGGTGGTCATATAACGAAATCGTTTTCGCATTGAAAACTGTAAATAAGGTTTGTCAGAAGAGTAGGTACACAAGACTTGAAGTAAGGTATTTTGAAGAATAAATGCATGTACAAAAATGCAACGCAACGAATGGAGCCCGTTAGCTGTTCAATCTGCGCGCATATGCGCATGCGCATGTAAAACTAGATATTTCGCACGTGCAGATTCCAGTAAATTTTAAAAAAGAAAATCTCACTTGTTTTACAACATTGACTGGAAATAAGTACCTCTAACTATTTCATAAGCAAGTATAGATAGGTTTCCGGTTGTGTCGTGATTTGCCATGTGGTGCAGGTTGCTTCTCTTTTTTCTTACCTCGAAGGGAAACTTACAATATTCTTGAAGATAATTTAAAAAAAAACGCATATGCGACCCGAAAAATTAATCTAATTTTGAGTAGATATCGTGTTAGTTTAAAAAGTTTGACGGTTTTTAATATAAAATAAATTAATAGGTAGGTACATACAGGGTAATTATTATTTGTGTAATATCAACAAGTTCTATGACCGGAGGGAAAATAAAATACTGTTTCAATCGAAATTTCGAACTTATATATTACTTTGAATTTATAATTGAACATGAATGTTTTCACCAAGTAGTAAAATGACTTCCTTAATGCCGATCAGAATATTACGCGAGCGTAGTTTACGAGTGCATATTTAAGTGGTTGTGCTGCTGTGAATGTCAAATGTCCAACCGATAATATTAAGTAAGCGCCTGAACCAGACATAGACGTTAATTTAATGTGCACATCGGTTCACTCACGAATAACACTGCCTAGTTATATTGAGAAGTCAAGTGCGGTTGTTGACTTAATAGGATTTGTGCTAATGCCTTTATAAAACTGGTATTTATCAAAGGTCATGTATTATTGTGTAGGTTTGTAGATGGATTAAAAATGTGCAACAATTCGTTGCTGTTTAGAAACCCTACTTAGACTTTATTCGACTAAATTAGAATAAGCAATGAATAACAATTCTCCGCATAAATCGACATATTTTCGATTGAACTCGAAAACCTGTCAACGAAAAGACTATTTATGCGTAGAATTTCTATTCGTTAGGTACTTATTCCAGTTTATTCAAATCGAATTTTTGAAGGATTGTTGTAGGTGTAACTCTGTCGTCTTAGTTACCTGAACTGGGATCCGGGGGCGGCTCCTCTTCGTTGTAATCAGGCTCCACTTCAGGCCCGCTATCTTCATCTGCATTTAACGACATGAAGAAACGGAGAGAGACTATATATTATTATTATGTTTGCGCACGCGTCTGTGTTGCTATATCCGGCGGTAGACAGATAGGTCCATTTCAAGCGAAAATGTCGGTATTTGTGTTAAATGGTAAAATCTGACTGTTACTACCGTTTCAGCGGCACTGTCGTGGTTGTTAAGCTAGTTGTAGATATCATATATATACTTACCTACTAGTATAATAAATAACATTAAGTTCTTATTATGAATGCTTTCATCAAATTGTTACTTATTGATTAATGAAAACCAAAAAGTGTACATAACCAATTAATCACTTTTCATTGATGAATTTTACTATAACTTAGCTGTAGCATAACTAACTTTATTTAATTTTAAGGTCTAGTTGTTTATTTAGGTCCATGTGTTTTTATCACACATCTGTAATCCAGAATGGACGAGCTATCGCTGTCGCGCGTTGTTTTGCGATACCATTGTGTTTTCAATAATTGTCATGATTTTATTACAATCATCAGTTTCAGATGTAGGTACGTGTGTTAAAGTACTTACAGTCCGGTGCGGGTGGTTCCGGGTTGGATAGCAGACACTCCGCCCACTCCGCATTTGCAATTTCACCATCTCCATCGGCGTCGCAGCCACGGGCCCAAGCGCGGGCGCAGCGCTTCGGTTTCACCACCTAGAACCAGTGTAGGGGTTAAGTATCATAGGGTTACTTGTATTTTCCTATTTATTAATCTCGTTCGCGTCCGCTATACTTACTTTGAATTTTAGGCTTTTAGGAGATAACTTCAGAGTCACCGAACTTTTCCGCGTACAAGTGCCAAAAAATAAATTAATAATGTTAACCCGAGAATTTTCCTACTGTGGGACTAGGACCTCCTCCTAGAGGGTTAATTCAGTGAGACGCTACGGGGGCCTATTCTGTATCTGATTATTAAATAAAATACGTAATGTAGGTTTGTAAATTGCTTGTGTTTAGTACAATCGCAATACCAAATAAGTTTTCGAGTTCTTTTTGGACGGAAATTTAAATCGCAGGGTTTTGCAGGTTGATGAAGTTTTCGTTACCTTTTTTATGAGTCTTCGTAATCCTCTATACTCAGATTTCTGCAGCGAGTCACTTCTGTCGCGATCTAGCTCCCTGAACTTCCAGCTGGCCACGGTCCGCGGATCCGGGCCGGACTCTGACCGCGCTCGCTCGTACTCCCCACTGAATATCTTTATAAGATTCCCGTTAAAGAGGATTCTGTCTGCTCGCGTGCAACCTTAATACAATAAAAAAAATATATAAATCTGTCTAGATTGATAACAAATTAACACATCAGAAGTCATTCTTCTGAACAAATCCTTGCGATACTTTTGAAACATTATATTAGTGATGAAAGGACTCGAGGTTTTTAAACCTTTTCAATCGAAACTCGCCTCAATTTTTAGGACTCGACTCAAAAATACGACTTGAGGCTTTTTACTAATGTAGGAGACTTCATTCAATTTAGAGTTGAACTCTGAAATAAAACGACTCGAGTCTTTTAATAACAGTTATAACGACTTAGTCGCGAACCTTTTAGTAAAGGACTCGAGTCGTTTAATATAAGATGAGTTGTTTAACGTGGGATTATAAAATAATAAACTTCAGTGCTTGATCATTGTATTATAATCTATCTATCTTCTTCTTCTTCTTCTTATATATAAAAATGAAACGTTTTCCGTTGTCACGACATCACGCGTGAACGGCTTGACCGATTTCGATAATTCTTTTTTTGTTGTGTTTGCTATTGTCAGGAGAAGGTTCTTATGAAAGAAAAAAATGCTAAACCGATTTTGATGAATTTTATTTTTTTATACTAAACGACAGGACAACGTCTGTCGGGTCAGCTAGTAAATAATAAATAAATAACGGTAATTCATCTATATTCATTATTATAAAGATTTTTATTCCTTGTTTCATAAGAATAAACTCAAAAACTACTGGACCGATTTTATTTATATAATTTATTACCATTAGAATACCACATCATTCCATTTAATATTGACCTTTATTGATTGTCCACCCGTAACCATAACTACTTATTTCAAATATAAAAATAAAAAAGAAACTAAATCTGCATACATTACTTATATCTCTTTTACCCGTAATAATTATTAGCGTAGGAATACGATATCCCATATCCACATTTATTCTAGTAATACGATGTATGAGCGCGCCTCATGACTTAAGACTCCCGCGAACCGAGTCGTTTTAAAAAGGTTCGAACCTTTTCGTTAAGACTCGAGTCGTTTAAAATTTGGAGTCATTTCAAAATGACTCAAGTCATAAAGCAGACTTAGAGGCCCCAGTCTTGGACTCAAATAAGGGTTAAGGTTCAGGGTTTAAAGACTCATTGAGTTGTTAACCGTATGAATTGAGTCGAGTTCCTGTTAAAGAGCTTAAAAACCTCAAGTCCTTTCATCTCTACATTATATCGTATATTTTATTATTTTATGTTTTAAACTTACTTCTCTTATTTCTTTGGCCCCGCACTGATGAACGCCTCCGTGTATGAGATTTACCTACAAGAATAAAATGAAAAGAAATCAACGTACGGCCCACTTGGCGTGTGGTCCAGGTGGATCGGCTGTTCAGAGCATCGCGATCGAGAGGCCACATCCCGAACACGAAGGATAAACAATTTTAGAAAGTAGGTATTTTCAATTTCTAGTTTTCCATAACAAATCCGTAATACCTACCGAAAATAAAATATATAATAGATACTTGTAGCAGAGTGTTAGTATCTAAACTGCATTATTATTTTAATGAATCGGTGCAATAATGGAGGGAAGATAAATAACTGGAATTAACTTAAAGGTTTACCTCAGCCGTTAAATGATATATTAATTAACGTAATAGCAGGCGGGTCACCGCATATTATCACCTAGTGAGCCGAGCAAAATGCATAATTATTTACCTCGGTTCCACAGCAATTTAGTAGAAACGAGCTGGTCGCGTCAATGTGTTTGTGGTGAGTGGTGAGGTAGACGTTGTTGTGATTTATTTTTGTGCATGTGTTGTATGTGTGTGTGTGTGGCTAGCGAGAGGGACGCAGGACCGTCTACCTAACCGGTCTCAGTAGCCAACCAGTGATGTTCTACACAACACTAGCCTACTCCGAAACCGACTCACCTCTATTTTATACCTATAATAAAATAGTTTTGTCCTGACTGACTGTCAACACACAACTGGAACCAATGAATCGGGGTCAAATCTGTTACCTATGGCACTCTAGAAATTCCAACAGGATAGGGACTTGCGCATGAAACCGCGGAACAGAGTTAATCGTTAATAGTATTGCTCGGAACCGTTCGAAATCAATGTTTGGTAGGTACGTATTAGTCGTACGAATCGACTTGGTTTATTGACGCTGAGATCTGGCGCCGGCTGACAACCAGTTCAATAGAGATCGTTATCTTCGAGACGCTTAATTAAAACGTCGTCGGCGTTTTTATAAAACCACTTGCGCAGTCCAGATTAAAGTCTAAGAGGCTCGTTATTAACAAAATAAATCAGGCCAAGTTTATTGTCGGTATGTTATACAACCGGTATTTCGTCGATTTCACTCGTTTTGTTTTCTGGATTCGACATCGTTCTACATCGCAATCAAATTAACAGAAACAGAAAATATGGAAGTCTTCGAATATTCAAGTATCGATGTATTATTTTTATAAATTTCATTTTCCCATCACTAAGATTCTAACTACCCATGATCCCGAGACTATAAAAAAAGTGTGTGTTAAATAAAAAAAGTGTACAGAAATCGGGTTTTGGTGCGGCAGACACCTCGGCGCCTTATCTACTTATATCACAAAACGGTACAATATGAACACGCCGCTTTGTGAATAATTGGCCGAGCGAGCGAAGCGTCTCGAATCAGCTTCAAATCTGGTAAAGTTTGCTTTTGTCAGTATGTATGTAGGCAGGTATTTCTCGCACAACGGGGACTACTTGATATCTTTGCACTTTGAGATCAGTTTTCAATAATTCTTTTTTTTTATTATAAGTTCGTAACTTCAAATTCGACTTATCAAAATTTGGTGAAGTTCTGATGAGGATCTTTGAAGTAATGAGCAGAATATAATATGTGGTATTCTATTCTGCTCATTACTTCGAAGATTAATAAAATTGCTCAACCTTTAGAATAGGCCCTTTATCGATAACGTAAAATGATGGTGCTCCTGGAACCGCCTTTTCATCACAAACTCCTCACTTGAATACCTTTCTTTTGTTTTTTAAAGGTGATTAAAAGTATTAAAACCTATGTATATTGGTCCTTCCAATTAAGTACTCACGAGTTCTTCTGTTTGCAGAACTACTAAGTTATAGTTCTTACCCAAATCATAAACAGGGATTAAAATCGTTTGTACTATTTTTTTCTTCTTAAACAATGTAATGAACCAAACATGAAACAGCGTCGATCCGCAATAAAATTAAATTTTACCAAAATCACTCACTTTTGAGGACAACTCGCATTTGACCAAAAAATTAAATAGGTACTCCCTAGGTACCTTCTTATTTAAAAGTGTTTTGCACTAAATAAAAAATTTGTTTTTTGTATCTCCTGTGGTTTCTAAATAGCAGAAGACTACATATCCGGCCACCTTGAACCCTTCCCCAGCAGCAACATTCAGTAACTTGAATTGTTTAAGTAGCTAAAGTAACCGATAAAATGGTGTTATTATTTTAACTCTTTCTTAACGGCTTCATTAAACCCGTGGCCAGGTAGATACACATCAAAGCTGGAACGGCCGCGCCCGCTCCGACGAAGTCTGAGGCGTTTTTTTCTATCATCTCACAAGCGAGCAGACGGGCTCACACTCCTTGTGACTTACAAAAAAAACAACTCTATTGTGCTAAGGCGTCGAGCTGTCTGACACGAACCGCTGTTTCTTAGAAAACCACTTAAAATCCGGCCCACTTTTAGAAATATGAAGCTTGGCGTGATTTCGATTAAACCTTTTGTTATAGATTCACTTTATTAATTAATATGCCAGCTAATCGTGTTATATTGATTGCAAAATTACTTTCAGGATCTTAGCAAAGTTTTGTGGTTTTAAATCACAATATAAATCGCCACGGTCACTAAATATATTCAAGCAAGCACAGAATATATTTATATATTAGTCCAGAGTCTAGTCTAGGTAAATTGGCATAGGCATAGCGCACAGGCGCCATGTGAGCCAATGTTTTATGGAATACTGGATCTATTGACAAATAAATAATTGGTACTTATTCAATTCATGTTTAACGTATATAACTACGTTGCTAGCGTAATAGTTTAAATCGCGTATTCGTTACTACGTATACGCGATATTCATTAATAGGTACCTAGAATTTTTATCTAAAGTACTTACTTATATAATTTTTTTTTTTATTAGCGTGTCGCTTGCGCTTTATAAAATTACTTAAAAGAGACAATTGAACGTAGACTATTGGTAATTCTTTTGCAGGTGAAGCTATTATTATTTTGGTTGTCTTTAATTATAGTAATTGGTTTGTAACCGTTATAATTAAAGTAAATAAATAAACACGATATACCATTACCCGATTACCAGGGAATCGGGAGTCAAGTTATGAGTATAATTTCTTTCACTAAAGATAACATAGAGATAAATGAGAGTCCGAATATGTAATGGGGCTATTGGATAAGTACATTGGTTGGTACCAATATTATGAAGCACAGATTAAAATATTAACCGACAAGTCGACGTCGCGCGTCGTCGTGAAGGTATTCCTAGAAGGCTTTACTTTTATGGAGTCATTTCATACCTATTCCTACTTACTGGTTGCGGTCAGGTTTCATACAATCGACTTATGAATGTGAGACGCGTAACTTATGCACCTTAATTGAATGCTAAAATGTTCCTTAAGTTTTTAGTTTCAAACAATTCTATTTTAATAGATGATATTTCAATAGCTGGCATTGGCTATTATACGTTACGTAGTCACATATAATATTATGTCTTCTGACATGTTTCTTCTAGAATATTAAATTAATTGTTCTGCAAAACCCTTTATGTGGGTATATGGGTGTAATTTTGATTGCTGTGCCTACCATATCAGCGTATTTCTGTATGTCACGTCAACACCCCCCCCCCCCCCTTTTTTAAAATAAGATCGCAAAATTTCATTTTCGATTTGGTACCTACATACATAGATCACCTACAATAAAATCATAAGTATCCTAATAAATGACATCACAAAAACCGGACCATGGTCGATCGGCAGGTATAACTTACCCAATCAATTAAAAAAAGTTATAGGTATCCTACCTAAATTGAAAAACTGTATTTACCTCATTTGATAGAATCAAAATGCAAAACAATATCTTTCTATAGGTCTGATCTAAAGTTATTTGACTCACGACGCCTTTACCTGAGTTTATTTTTACAACAAAAATCTTTCGCCTTAGTTCACATTAACATCAGACCTACCTGACTCACCTCGTGAACCTGATTACCCACACTATAAATCCTAAAATGTTTGTCTAACAATTTTCTGTTTCCCTGTAACTGATAGATCATTTGTCTGTTATTTGTTATTGATCTCTTCTTCTAAGAATTACGAATTTAGAATTTACATGTTAATAGATGAAGAATCCTATCTAAATAAGATTGCTTAGTTGCGTGATATGATATGCAGATTGTTTCTATTTAGAAAGGTAACATTGGTCAGGGAAGGCGACGATTACCGGACAAATAACGGACGATGTCCTGCGTAGGACGACCCTTGTCTCGGCTCTCAAGGGTAACAAACCAGCCACTATACATACTTATATATCAACATATTTATTAAACAACAAAGTAAAACAGCTATTCAAAATTTAAATACACACAAATGTGTAAGCAATCAAAAATTATGCGTTTTTTAATCTTCTAATATATTTTGTGGGTCCCTAGAGTTCTCAGGTCATCCTATAGTATGTCATTGATTAAAATTCCCATATAGCTAAGCTAATTATTATCATTTCTATGGAATCTTTATCCTCAGATCCCAGCCTAGGTGTTATCAGCGTCGTCGTACAATTTGATGGTAGGTACTCAGGTTAGTAAACAAGCAGAGATTGGCGCCTTCCGCAACATCGGGCCCCTGACCCCTTCGTAGGTATTATTACGTTATGGTAGGTACATTTGTAATACCTATTAAAGGTTCCTTGGGTATTTAATTTAGAGGCAACGTGTATAACTCCTATCCTAATGCTTGCGATGAGTACGAACGGTGCATTTTTATCATACAATCCATACACAAAAAAATCAACAAAATTCCGTCTGTAATCAACAAATTGATTCAAATTGACATGGATTATGAGTTAGGTCATAATATATGTACCTCTTAAGTTATCTATTAATTCGAATAACGATTCAGTTTCAGAAAGCGATCTATTATTTATAATGTAAACATTGGAATCCGTCTGGAAGTCTGTTTACAAAGTATTTTCAGACGTGTATACAACGCACCTTTCGGTAGCGCCACATGTTTAGAATCTGCCGGCTAGATAACAACAATTGATTCATTAGGCTGTTTATACGGGTATCCATATAAATTAACAGCCATTTGCCAAACTTTCAACGGAGATGTGTAGCTTTGTTTATCGTGAATAGTATACATATAGTACCTACATCAATATTTTACGTTATTTACGGTTCCGTACCTAAATGGTAAACTGGACCCCATTACTGAGACTCCGCTGTATGTCTGTCTGTCTTTCTCCATCTCATGAACAGTGATAGCTAGACGGATGTCATATATTAACAGATGATGTATATCAGTAGCCGCTATAACAACAAATTCTAAAAACAAAATAAAACAAACTTAAGAAGGGGCTTCTGTACAATAAACATGTTTTTTTATTTTTTACGTTGTCGCGGATTTTTTGTATAGGTAGATCATGGTACGGGCGCGATAGTCCCACTTGAACTTGGCTAGTGATGTGAAGTTCTAGTAAAGGTAAAGAGTCTAGTAGTGAAGTAGGTATATCAGATTCTAGTGATGCCGCTACGACGTCATTCATGTATGCAGACAGCGAGATCAAACTTTACCACTTTTTTTTAGTTCACCAGCTTTTAAACCACATACCTAATTACATTTGAAGGCAAGCAGGAATGAATTATTTACCTCCTAGCTAGAAATGTAGACAGTCTTACCAGTTCTAGTGCAGTCTGGCTTTCCGTTTCTGACCGCAGTATCAGCCAAGGGTTTGCCGTCTGGTGTGACGCACCAGCAGCCGGCCGCAGCGCCGGCGGCAGCGCCGGCGGCAGCGCACTGTACCGCTGCGTACGTGCCGTCCGTGCGGCATCGCGGGATGTACGCTAACCGCTTGCCGTTCTGTGCGCTCAACGCATACCGCAGCGTCGTCAAACACGATGATTGCTCCTCTGCAGACAACGAACAATACTCTTATAAATAAATAAATATTGCACCACGTTGCACACAACGCAATCTAGTCCCAAACTAAGCACTAGGCTTGTACTATGGGTGCTAGACAACGTATATATTATACTTTTTTTATGTGATATGATATTAGGTATATGATATGATACATAAAAAACATACAGACCAGGAACATATTTTTTTAAGCATAATTAATTGCACCCGGCGGGAATCGAACCCGCAACCTTCTGCATTGCAGTCGAGCCATTCCTCGACGCGCCAGCGCCACAGAGCTCGTCATAAAATAACTTTAATTAATGTATCATGCTTCTACAAAGTATTTCACAGTTTTAATGTATTTATTGTAAAAATAAATAACATTTCTAAATCACTAAAGTGTCTAACTTGTCGTGATTCACTAGCCGCCGATGCGTGTCGGTTAAAATGACTAAGGTTTATAAGTAACGACAGTTTATTCAACAGTGAAAAGAAAACATCATCAGAAATGATCATTGCAACATCTATTATATGCATAATATATTAAACCGACCTCGCACTTAAAGAAAAAGTGGAACGGAAGACGGCCATTGACTAAGCTCATAAACATCTAATGAAGTAGATCTAACGTTTCAATTAAACAAGAGTGACTAATACAGCTTTACGGAAGCTACCAGTAAAGTCAACCGTTGGATGTAAATCAGACTTCAAACTACAACCTAAACTTAGTTAGCTTAGCTGCGCAAACTTTGCCCATGAGCAATTCTAACTTTGAAAAACTGGCGAGCAAATCCAAACTAACTTACTTTAGTCGGTGGTGACCGGTTGGCTTAAGGATATTAAAATTATATTTTAAAAAAATCTGTGGAAGTCACACAGTGCCTCGTAGCCCCGTAGTAAGCTACTAAGCTTGTGTTACGGTGACAAGACAACGGATTTCATACCTAGGTATATCATCCTATATTTTTTTGTAAAGTAAGATAAGCATTATTAATTATCTTCTACATTACACTAATATTATAAAGAGGAAAGATTTGTATTTTTGTGTGTTTGTGTGTCTGTATGTTTGTATGAATAGACTCAAAAACTACTATACCGATTTCAAAAATTCTTTCACCATTAGAAATCTACATTCATCCTGAGTAACATAGGCTTTTGATCCCGATATTCCCACGGGATCGGGACTTACGCGGATGAAACCGCGGGACGCAGCTATTATATATAGAGAGACATCCAGACCAAAAATAAATATTTATGTTAAAGCATGAATACTTGCACCTGGCGGGAATCGAAAAGGGCGAATGCACGGCTGCATAGCATTTTAAAAAAGTTTTTAATTCTAAAATTGATTAGATATTCTGGTCTGAAGTTCATTTCGTCAAATTAAAGTTACAAAGACGACGCGGAATGTAGATTTTACATAAAAACATGAAACCTAAAAGTAGAATGAGAGCCTTCACTTAATTTATGAATGAATAGCCTGATCGCTCGATTATGCATATTTCAAACCAAAAGTGCATATTTAACGTGGTATAGGGTGCATTAGTTTTGCGTGTTATCTAATATAATATCTAATTGTTAGAAGGTCAACGGTACAAAGAAGGGTTTTATGCTCATGATCTATAGCAAGCGATGGTCATCGGATAACAGACACTATTTACCTATATGATCCGATAAATGTGTCTGATGAAGTGATGACTATAATAAAATTCCATGTGATAAAATTCTTGTTATTCATTCACTGTTAATACGAGTATTGATATTTATTTGGTATTGTTTTTGATCCAGAGTCTATTTAACTAAATGAACTTGTTAATTTACCATCTGTGTTAGTTAATGTCATGCTAATGCTACTGAATTAATTCCGCTCTTGATCCTACCTGTATAAGTACTGAAGAGTTTTGCTATGCATAATATTTTATGGTATGAGTGCTGGGTATACGGTATTGGGCAAGCCTATATCAATAATACATGTTCCAGACACTACTGCGTTCTTAGTACCTACCACATCCACCTCAATATAAATAAACGGAAAACGACCGGTTCTTTGTTTTCTGTGGTACCTAGTATGTTTCGTTAACTGCCTACGGATTGTCGTGGTCAGAAGTTGGCACCGGTCATCACACCTCGCGGTTTCACCCGCACAAAGTCTCGATCGCTCCTGAATATGGAGATAGGTAAAAAGCCTACGCGTTAATCCAGATTTCCAGCTATCTGCATACCAAGCTTAATCGCAATCGGTTCAGTGGTTTTTACGCGAAGGAGTAACAAACTCGGTTTCTTGCTTACTTATTTACTTAGACAGAAACTTCCCCTTCATAACAGTACCTAATTAATAGGATAAGTAGTATCTTACCATCGCAAGCACCTTTCCTAGCGACTGTGACTGGCTCCCCCGAACACTGGACCTTCATGAGCTGACATCGTGTAGAATACGTTCTCCCATCGGTCCCGCAGACGGCACGGCCTCGCCCAATGTTGGCTTCGCACGACGCTACTCGCGCTAAACAAGCTGCCGGTGAAGCCTGGAGAAGACAAGAAAACGTACCATTTGGACCTTTCATTGATCACGATCTGTCTATAACAGATCCCTGACGGTCGCCCCTTGGGGTGGCCTGACGGTACAGCGTACCCCTCTCTTTATACCCTTGCTGGTCATAGGTTGGGGAAGCTATAACATATTATTATATGCGTAGGTGTTAGAGAACTGGGTTTGTTTGGACCTTACACTCCGTGCCGATTTACCAACCAATCTAGTAGACAGGTGAAAAACCTTCGTGTGAACGGATCATTATTTTTACTTGCTCACTGACTAAACTAATTTTGTATTACCTTCGGGTCTGACTTCAAAGAAAGCATAGAATTTCTAAGGGTTCATTATAATGTAAAGATATATTCTCGAAATTTGATGTTCTTCGAAAGTAAGACATGGTGCATGAATTTTTGTGCCAATCGTGCTCTATTTTACTTTTAATAGTAGGTACCTATTAGTTAAAATTAACTACCTAATACCACAGAATACATAAATAGTCCAACTAATACTATATTTTACTTAAAATCATTTGCAAATGTCAGGTTTCCCTGACATATTTTAACTTATTAGTTTAATATAAACGATTAGCAAGTTATTTAACTATTATTTGAAAATCTTGTAATCCAACCTAAGTTAGTTACCTACACCTTACTAGGTCGGTACCTAACTATTGCTTAGAAGACCTTAGAAGACAAAGACAGACATACAAATTCATGTACATGTTACAGTTTTGTACTAGAAGAGCTTGCGCCATTCTGGCTATAAAAAATTAACTCAAAGTGTTAGAAATTAAACTATTTTCTCTGTTTTAATCGGATCTTATGGTTTGTTAACAAGCTGTTATTTACATACGTGTTTAACCCTCATGTATCTAAATTGATGTTTGTTGTGTCTAAATTGCGGTTTAAATCTAACTCTGGCTGGTGCAAGTAGAGCAAAAAGGTAGATATAATTTGATAAATTTCTTAAAGAAAGTCAAATCATAGAAACTAAAATGTAAGTTCTGTATACTAATTATTAATAGGATAGGATAATAGAGAAACATTATTATTTACCTTCAAGTCAACTGTAGCTCCACCACCGGCAAAATAAATAACGTTGAAGAACAACAAATGCGACACTATTCCATGGATATGCATGTTTATTGTATCAATAACTTGGTAAAAAATAAATAAGAATAGTAGGTAGCCGCAAATATGAGTGATTTATTACTACACTATTCCACAATTCTAAACAATTCACCTGTAGATGTCGGTCGGGTAAGGTCAGAATGACTTTTGACTATCATAATGGCATAATGTACGTCCGTTTTATAAAAACGGTCTTTGTTACAATAAACGTTGGGATAGATCGATAGCACGTTCGACGTGACAGAAAGACGAGAACAGAATAAAATACAATAAGGATAAAATCCCGGTGATGCGCCGCCCGCGCGCCCGCTGTCGCGCCTCGTCCGCCACGAGCAAAAAGCGCAGCGCACGCGCACCCCGCCCCTCCCTACCTGCCAGCCCCCGCGCCGCTCTCCCAGCCAGCTTACTAGAGACAGCTGGATCACATCGATCGCCAGGCATACCACTCTTTGCACAATATAGGTAAGCAACCATATGACATGTTGCTTGATGTTGCCTTACCTCTATTAAGCCGGATTATCTTACACTCCTCGTTTAGGCTTCTTTTCTTTCTTCTCTTATCCCTTCTAATCTGAGGTCAAAGTTTCATTAGCTAGCAGCAATAGTAGGCCCTTGTTTTGTCTTTGTGAACTTTATTTTTCAAACGTGAAACTTGGTAAGCAGGTACAAGTACCTACTTGGAACCTACTATTTTATCATAGTTTGATATATACCTACCTAGGCGCGCACTATACAAAACACAGAAATACAATAAATTTTAAAATATTGCAGTTAGACTTATAAAACTGGCATAGCACAGCCAAACATTATAGTCTAAATCTTTTTAAAATGAATAAATATCTATTGTATTTTACATTTCAGGTATTTTGTATTATTCTCATGTTGGATACTGCTGCTGCTACTAAGAAAAAATCAAATTATCACTATCATAGAAGAGCGAAGACAACTCGCATGACTGGCAATCGGTATACAAAAACCTTTTGTTTGCAATTACAGAACACATTACGAGGTAGGTACTTTTTCCTTTCTAACAATTCATAAAATTATCACTTGCACTAGAAAAAGTCGATGCAATAACGCACGCTCCTCCTTTGAGTCGCACATTTTGGTAAAAAGGCAATCCACAATCAAAGTAAATGATTTTTGGGTTCAGTTTGCTGACGTCAGTGGGTTGAGTGAGCCCTAGTTGTCCCCCACGTGATTTCTGAGTGGTGCTCGATGAGCAATCACTTCATTGGCAGCTTCGTCCGCAGCCAATCATCAGCCTAACTCTCGTTGTCACTCGTTCGTTTTCCGATACGAACGCTAGTGCAGCCACTAAAATGATTGTTGTATTGCCCCCTTTCTACCTTCACTCACGTTACGAGTTCGTTCACAATAAGTGAAGACTACAAGTATTCCAGATGAGCGCGCTATATCTTAGACCAAATCATCACTAACCATCTAGTGGTAGTGCTAAAACGCTTACCTATCAATAAATAAAATGTGTCTTGATCTGATTCCCATGAGTCCACGAGCAATTTTGTAAATTGTAAACTTGTAAAGGTGCATTTAGACCAAACGAAAGATTGCTCGTTCTAGCCGCACTACGTCATATTCTTTTAATGTAAACGGACGTAGAGCATTCTTTCGTTGTTCTGTCTATGTCTATTTCACTAAACATTCACGATAGAATGCTCGTGTTCTAGCTCTAGCTCTGTGTTCGTTTGGTCTAAATGCACCTTAAAACGAATATTCTGCGAATATCATTTTGAGAATTTTATCTTCTGCTCCTACACTCGCGTAATAATCTACACCCCTTAGCAAATTATCGTTTTCGTAGCATAAAGCAGTTTCGGCTGTGCGTTTTACGTCAGGCAATCATAAAGCCATAAAGGTCTAGTCTAAAATATAAAGTAGTTACTCCATCCTTAAATGGCTGTAAACCGATTTCAATGTTAAATTCTGTTAGACAGTAGGTAAGTACTTTGTATCCAAATAGATGTTTGAATGAGCTGACCTGCGGAGGAAAAGCTACACAGGGTGTGCCTGAAGCCTGTAAGGTAAACTATTAGCGTACCAGTTATGTGGCCTATATAAGAGCCATTTTTGTGTATTTAAGTAATGGACCATTTTATCATTTTCAGCTCGTCACAAATCTTGTTTTCTTCGACCGGATACAGGGCCATGCCGAGGTGACATTATTCAATGGTATTTCGATGTTAAACAGAAGACATGCTTCCGATTTTTCTGGGGTGGCTGCCAAGGCAATGGAAACAGATTCGAAACAAGAGCAGAATGTCACGACTATTGTCACCTTAATACGACGGTCTCTCCAGGTAATACACCTTAAAGCTTTAAAAGACTACTTGAATTTCTAATCAAAATATAGGTACATCGTACACGTAAGTTACCTAACCAAAAAAGTGGCAATTATTAGGCATTTCTCCCCAGTGAGGTTTCTGCTATTGTGAGAGGCTGCTGTTTCTTTTAGCTTGATACAAACATGTTTTTTACATTTCTTTTATTTCTACCTAGTATTATCTTATTTCAGCGAAGATCCCCGACTTTTGTCAGCTCTCATTCGACTATGGAACCTGTTTTGGTTATTTTAACCGCTGGACTTGGGATCATTTTTCCAAGTAAGTTTATTTTGTATAATCAATGTTATATGGTATATTATATACCTACCTAATAGGTACTCGTATTATTTAGTACAAACAATTAGAACACCAATCAACTAATAAAGGTGGGTAAATAAATCATTAATATACCTTAATGGGAACAACGCTTCAATTTTAGAAAGGGAAAAATGCCTTTTTGGTGGGCTAAGATGCAAACTTTGGACAATGTAGATCCAAATTGATTTAACCCAGTCCAAAGACCGCTCGACAGCGACTGCGTTTTTGGTTCCTGAAACTTTCAGCAAGCAAGTTCAAGGCAAGGATCACCGCGCAAGCTTAAGCCTAAGCCGTCGATGTGAACTGTCATCGAAGTCGCCGTCTCTTGAGCTACTGGCTTAAATGACAGTTGACCGCACGTTCACAATCGATGCATCGACTTCAAGCACAGCTTCAAGTATTAGGCTGTTAACTGTCGAAATTCTCGCGCGCAAATCCGATTTCTTGACACCGCAAGTCGACGACGCTGACGTCTTTGCTTGAACTTACGCGGTAGGTCTGCAGACTTGTAGCGGTTTAGGTTGTGTATTCATATATCAGACAGACATTTGAATTTTTCATGTGCCTACTAGTACCTTACCTACCTATATATAACATAGTTATAAAATTAATTGGTGACTTCGTTTCCAGGACGTGCAAGCACCGCATATATTCGGGTTGTGGCGGTAACCAGAACAACTTTGAAACTCGCCAAGAGTGTACTGACACCTGCCTGAAACCTCCCAACAACACCTTGAATCGCGTCTTCGAATACACAACCTGCGTCCCCTATAATATCGTCGATTTAATGTAATATTTTACGAGGCATCTTTTTTATTCAATAATTGTACTCGTAGTATAGTATAGGCGATTAGTTAACTTTTTAAAATATGATTATTACAAATAATTAAAATTAATTTAATTTAGAACCTATTAAATTAATTTTCTTGAAATTAAAGCCTTTAATGTGATACATCTACCTACTTCTTTTATTTTAGTTCTTATCGCTAAATAACAATGAAACTAAACTTCATACGTAACAACTTATTGTAAGCATGTGTGTGTGGACTCAGTGGAGCATGGATAGTTTTCATAAGTTTTATGAGTTTTTTTTTGGAATTTATTGATGTTTTATCATTTAAATCATGTTTAGACTACATGAGATTTGTTAGAGATAAGTAAATGTGTGTTTGTTAAACTCATTTTTCGTTATTAATATACCAAAATTAACAATAACGGTGAGGACCCTAGAAATCATCTTCGACATCGCACACCGTAGTGTTACAGATGATTCTTTAGGAATGTTTCACAAAAAAACACATTTTTTAGGATGTGACATACCGTAAAATTGAAAATATTGAGTATGAAGTAACCTAGATGGATAAATTTCCTAATTTATCTATTTGGTATTTGGCTTTGATATCATAAATTTATAATTTTGAACAGGTCATTTATTTTCAAAGTTATGTTGACCATACTTCCTTAATCCGGTGTCCCATTTGGGAAGGTTTTTCATGCAGTAAGTACATGACGTCACATTTGCTACAAAATTAACTTGTATGCAAGTGGTTTAACTTAAGCCAATTGCATACAATTTGAAATGTGACGATACGTGTGACGTATTTGCGCGCAAGTTGCATGCAATAGGTACAAACCCAATGGAACCGCGGGTTTACGGGATCATCTTGTACACCTTTCCCCTACTCGTGAATGGTTACGAACATGAATTCAACACATTATGTGACTCTTTAGTTTGCTTTATTGTCAAATGGTATTAAGTAATGATTGGACAAGGACACACGTGGCTTTATCTTATACCTTTATCGGAACCTACGCATGATTTTCCCGATTTTTCCCATACCTACTTATTGTCTGTTATACGTCAAGTATCACGGGGCTATGCTATGGAATGGAGCCCCGGACTTTTGGAAGGCGTGCGTGGAGCCGAAGCCAACACGTAGAGGCCCGTTTCAATAACAATTTTACTCGCAAACAATGAAGTGGACACCAACCCGGCGATTATCCCTGTCTGCACTATAAAATGCAGCCTAGGACAACCGCCGGATCGGATAGAACTATTGAGAAATCTACGGATGAAAACAACATGGGCTATAGTGATGTGGTGGTAGTGGATTGGCTACTGGGGGAACTATGGTGATTATGGCGCCTGCCGTAACAATTTCCAATAAACACTCGTATTTATTATTATTATTTTAATAATAACGAAATTATAAAAATAAGTACAAGTACCCAATGTACTTGTACTTATTTTTATAATTTCGAAATTGTGAATATCGATATGAATGAACCTATGGTAAGTAGATAGTTTTGCTTGCTATAGTTAGGTACCTAAGTTACGTTTCATTTTCAATTTAATATTTTATATGCGACAGTCATAAAACTTTTACAATATATTTTTCACTGAGTTACAAATCTATTTCAAATTGTAATAAAAAACAACGCAGGCACCATGAACATCAGTCCAGTCCTGTATTATTTTGCCATTTTCTTGAGCTTGTTTTACGTGTCTGAGGGAGTAAGTACAAATTTAAGTATTATTTTTTTTATAAATAACTTGGAAAGAGATCCGAGATATTCAGGCCTAAGTCTGAACTATACAGAAAAGGCGTGGTGACTATACGGGCGCGGCCAGATGCGGCGCAGGTGTGGAGCAGCCGCAAAACAGGAGCATCGCAGGCGTGGAACGGATAAGCCACGAACGCGATTAAATTATACAGAAGAGGTAAACAGGTTGACTTTTAGGCGATGACTTCTGCCGCGACTGCAAGCGACGAGACACGGGCGACAAAGCGGCAGGTCTGCACCGCGTCCCTTCAGTATCACTTAAACTTCTTAGGGTGGCATCTTGTCCGCGCCGTCACGTCTCCACGCTTTTTGAAATTGAGGCCAGTCTTAATATGAATGTCTTTGATGTCTTGAAATTGACTGACATACCTATAGTGCGTTTCATCTTTAATTACCTATGCCGTCATGTTGGTAGCAAAACAAAAAAGTCTTGCCTTAATATCTTGAATGTGCTATACCCTAAACCTTGAATTCAGGAAGATTCATTCATTCATTCTTTATATACCTACAAATCTCCCTTAATTCAAGGAAGCACATTAGTTTTTTGTATTTTTCACTTTTTTGTTTTGCTACCAACATGACGGCATAGGTAACGCACTCTACAACGAACTGCTGAATCGACAAACATGCAGTTTTGCATGGTTTGGAACTCTTAAAAAGTTGTCTAGACACCACAAGAAGACTTATCTACCTACTATACAATTTCTATGCAAATTATTTTCTTTTTATATCAGGTTGGAGATAACACAACAAATTGTACAGAAAAAGCTGTCCTAAATGAATTAAACATTTTTCATTCTATTATGAAAAACATCATTGATCGAACAAAATTTAATCTCATGCAGACGTTTGATTTTTTGTAACAAATATAATAATTCGGTACCTACTTATAGCTTATGTACCTAGTTAAAGCGTTGCATTGTAGTATACGAGTACAAGTTTAGTTCTTGCGGTGATTTTTTTCGTTTTCAGTGTACAAATTGTGCAGCGCGAAGCCAACCAGATCCAATGTCTAAAGTTGTAAAAATAGTCTTGCCAAAGAGAAGATACTCGTATCGCTTTAAAAATTCAAACAGTACCTACTAATAAACATAATGTAATATGTTTTTTAACTACATACCTACTACCCTGCAAGTCGCATGTAAATAACATGAAACATTAAATGTGAACAGGGACGATGGCACAACAACCCAGAGAAACGAGGGGTAAATTCTGAAAGCAGCATGTCACCACAAGTACAGGTGGTAATATCGGCACTTAAAGATAATAAAGTGATGAGAAACAAGGCACAATATAAAGCACTCCTGGAACAATTGGAATCTATTTTCACCACTACTGAAAAACCGTCGCGGAAAGTTTGTAGGAAATGTAGATTGCATAAAACATAAATATTATAATTATAAATAAAACATAAATCTCGTTTGTGTGTGTGTTTTTTTTGTATCAGTTGCCTTAACTTAAACATAAGTATTAGGGTTGGACCTCATCTGGCAGCACGGAATCGCCTTTTTCCGTCGCCCTTTCTCTTTTTGTCGCTTAGAACTGCCATTTGCTAGACCGAGACAGAAAGCATAATGCGATAGCACGCGGCGGAATCCTCGAGGCGATCCGCGATTGCTTTCTGTCTCGGTCTAGCAAATGGCAGTTCTAAGCGACAAAAAGAGAAAGGGCGACGGAAAAAGGCGATTCCGTGCTGCCAGATGAGGTCCAACCCTTAACGGTACTTCTCTAAGTAGTTCGCATCCGACGCGATGGACCAAAAACAAAAATGTACCTATTTAATTTAGTCACTCACAATATTTAACTAATTTCGTATGAATTTTATTTTACAATTTAAATTTTATTTTAATTTAATCAACAACAACAACAACAACAAGTATGTTGATGTTGTAAAATTGGAATACCTGTGTATAACAAACAGTACCCATACCCAGTACCCGTGTATCCATATTAGGGTAAGGGTGAGATTGGGCGGAACCATAATAATTAATTATAGTGAGTTTGGAAAAGGCTTTGCATCCCTGTTGGTGGGTTTCTCGAGGTATAAAGCGCAATACACACTGAGCCCGCCGGGCCGCCGATACAGCCCGCCGACACAACCCGGCGGCTTATATGAAAAGAAACATGTCGTTGTTGACAAAGTTGCCGACATAGGTCGGCGCGGCGGCCCGGCGGGCTCAGTGTGTATTGCGCTTTAAAAGACCGTCATAATTAAACGTTGAGTAACCCCGAATAAAAAGTTTCTTATGAAATAGTTGCAGGTGTTTATTAGGACTTGGGTTATTGGTAGATTGTTCAGTTCAATTCTATAGATTTTTAGGTTAACGAATGTAAAAGTTAACGGCGAGTAAAATATATTAATCCAGCTACAGGAACGACTCTGACTTGTCTTGTTTAGCGGCGGTTTACGATTCAGAACACGGATAGGTCGCTAAGTGATATGACTACACTGAGGCCGAAGCCTTTCACCAAGCAAGAATTTTCGACCAAAGAATTTTAAAATGAAATTTTTGCTATGATCTTCTAATGATAGACCAATAAAAATGATAGGGTAGATAGCTAATGAAGTAAGGAAGTTTTTGAAGTTGGTTTGGAAAAAAAATAATAGGCGAGTTTTTCTTTTAATTGCTCTTTAAAGTGCTTATAGCGTTTTGTCTACGCTCACTTTATGAAATACTTTTTTTATTTGTAACAGTTTGGTTGGTGTTACGCGTTTTTTTTGTATCAGGAAACATGACCCAATTATTCAGCTCCACATTTAAAAAGAAATCAGCCAATTATCTCAATTATTGCAGTAAGTATGACCAAATAGGTATCAGTGGTCGCATTTTAGTAGAAAATTGAGAAAAAAGGCCATAACTTCTAAACTACGAAAAATCGCGGAACATACATGGGGGTGATTCGGATACCCCTTAAGGTCCTCTACCTCTGGACTTTCGCTTGACACTCGTTTCTGGGACACCCTGTATACAGGGTGGTCCAACTAGTGACGTCAATAAACTTTTTTTACATTCCTCACACCTGGGGGTATCCGAAAATACCCCATGTATGTTCAGCGATTTTTTGTAGTTTAGGAATTTAGGCCTTTTTTCTCATTTTCTACTAAAATGCAACCACTGACACCTATTTGCTCATACTGACTGCAATAATTAAGATAATTGGCTGATTTCTTTTTAAATGTGGAGCTGAATAATTGGGTCATGTTTCCTGATACAAAAAAAACGCGTAACACCAACCAAACTGTTACAAATAAAAAAGTATTTCATAAAGTGAGCGTAGACAAAACGCTATAAGCACTTTAAAGAGCAATTAAAAGAAAAACTCGCCTATTATTTTTTTTCCAAACCAACTTCAAAAACTTCCTTACTTCATTAGCTATCTACCCTATCATTTTTATTGGTCTATCATTAGAAGATCATAGCAAAAATTTCATTTTAAAATTCCTTGGTTGAAAATTCTCTCACTCATCCCTATTAATAAGACTTCGCTGTCTGACCGTCTGGCACCGGGCTATATCTCATAAACCGTGATAGCTAGACAGTTGAAATTTTTACAGAGGATGTATTACTGTAGCTGCAAATATTTAAGGGAACTCCCATACAACTAACGTGATTTTTGACATAAAAACGCAACGATACCACGATGTATTTTACCACTAGCGCCATCTAATGATGGTTTTTGTCTTCCGCAAAAAAACTTCCGCACAAATCTGAATTAAGATTTGTACCAATAAATGTATTAAATAAAATAAGAACAAATATGTTTTTTATGTTATTAGATTAGGCCGGGAGTTTCCCTTCAGGTTTAAGTAAGATGAGTGAGAGAATTTTCGACCAAAGAATTTTTAAATAAAATTTTTGCTATGATCCTTTAATGATAGACCAATAAAAATGATAGGGTAGATAGCTAATGAAGTAAGGAAGTTTTTGTAGTTGGTTTGGAAAAAAAATAATACGCGAGTTTTTCTTTTAATTGCTCTTTAAAGTGTTTATAGCGTTTTGTCTACGCTCACTTTATGAAATACTTTTTTTATTTGTAACAGTTTGGTTGGTGTTACGCGTTTTTTTTGTAACAGGAAACATGACCCAATTATTCAGCTCCACATTTGAAAAGAAATCAGCTAATATCTCAATTATTGCAGTCAGTATGAGCAAATAGGTGTCAGTGGTCGCATTTTAGTAGAAAATGAGAAAAAAGGCCATAACTCCTAAACTACAAAAAATCGCTGAACATACATGGGGTATTTTCGGATACCCCCAGGTGTGAGGAATCTAAAAAAAGTTTATTGACGTCACTAGTTGGACCACCCTGTATATTTCATCCGGTAATCTGATGAGACTAGGTTGAGTGTCACGGGCTCCTCTACTACAGAGCCCAGGGGTGATGGCTGCTTGATCATACCCTTTAAAACATAAAATCCTTCTTGTTGTTCTATCATTACTGTCAAAATCTGGCGCATAGGTATCTATGTCAAACGTCTTTCATAAAATGTTATTGTCTTTTATAAAAAAAAACACAAAAATAATTGATATAATAAAAATATATTAAAATATGGCATACAACAACGACTTTCGGCCGTACTTCATTACTATTAGAAAAGAAGAAGAGAAAGGGGATAGATATGCTCGGATCAACATGGAAGTCAAGCACACTGCGATCAAAGAACCCCACAACCCTTTCCTCAAGAAAACTACCTTCACGCAGACCTACCCGACGAAGCTGGTGCCAGCTACCCCTAGGAAGGCTTGCTGTTTTTACTGCTCCTGATGCTTGATGAAGCCAAAATTCTGATCCTTGATGATGCAGGACTCATCAAATAGGAATCAAAAGCCCCTACTCCATTTTATTTGTATCCTTTTCTGCAAATGTTTCGGAGATCTCCAACCAGCAAGGATTATCGCTTGCCATAAATTGTCAACTAACGCATATATTTTTTTTCTACAATGTTACAAGTATCTTGCGGATTATCTAACTTTTGAATTAATTGATTTATGTGTTTTAAAATCAAATACAATAGTTCTGTAATAGTACCTAATCAACAAACGTTTTTATTTTATCTTTAACTACAGTAAAACAGGGTAAATTGGTCCAATCGCAAATTAAACCTTCAACTGTAACACATATGAATACATATGCAATGTAATACCTATGCATAGGTAGGTATAATAATGTATATTCTAAAAATGTATAGTAATCTTTAGATGTTAAGTACCTACTGGGTTCTTCATACATATTATGAGTACGCGGTTATCTAGATCATTATGATTTAGATAAAATAATAGATTACGGAATGATTTTAATCAGTTGCGAAACTGCCTCTGAAAGGTTAGTGTTGTATATACACTCAGCGGGACGGAAACTCGCCCAAATATGAAAATTTGAGACTTTGGCTTTGGTATCATGGGGGCTTTGGCCATAATTCTTATCAATTCTCTAAAATAAATAATAATATGGCCCAAGTTCCTAAATTTTCATCTTTGGGCCACTTTCTGTGCTGCTGAGTGTATTTTCACCCCCATACTAGTGTACACGAAGGGCTTTTTCACGACGAGATTTATTTAATGTCGCGGCATAAAAGTTATAGATTTTAGAAACTAAGACTATACCAGGTACAACCTATAGCCAAAATTTTACCTATAACTGGTTAGTTACAATGCTGAAGCATCAGGCTCAGGTAAACGCTGAAAATATTGCAACCAGAGGCATGTATTCATCAACTTAATTCAAAAACGAGTAACTGGGTACCAGTTCAGAAAACTCATATTCTAGCAAAGTGTACCTAAAGTGAAACAGTTCAGGCGGTCGCGCTGCCTTGGTTTACCTTCCAACGTAAGCCCAGAATATATTATAATAGTACGTAAGTAAATACCTACTTAAACCTACGACAGCAAGATCAAGTCATCATATAAATGTAACATCATCATTATAATCAACATTGTATGTATCTATTGTTAGATAACTACATCTGCTGATGACGTCACGGCAAAAAGTAAAACTGCTTGCCTATATTTCCTCGACAAACTAACCGTCGCTTATCAAGAGTAGTTATCGTGTTATCAAAGTGCAGTTGTTTTAACCTATTAATTTAAAAAATAAATTATGCCCATAAACAGTGATATAAAATAAAACAGTAACCATGGTTATCGATGAAGATACTGAACAATACGACCTTTTAAAGAACCGGAGGAAATACGAGGTAATACTGTAGAAAATATTTTTTATTTTTATTTTCCTATGTACCATATCTCATTTCTTTGTTGATATTAAATTACCAGCAGAGTCCCGCGGTTTCACCTGCGTAAGTCCCTTTCCCGCAGGATTTTCCAAAATTCCTTTGTATTTTGGAATTTGGATAGTGTGTTCTTTATTTAATGGCGATACCATCAAATAAAGAACACACTATCCAAATTTCAGTCCCTACCGTCACCCTATCAGCGGTTTAAGCTGTGCGTTGATCAGTCAGTCAGTCATGACAAAGCATTTTATAGACATAAAAAATATAAGTATAATTAATTATAGGTATAACTACAGCACCTAAGTACTAGGTACAGTGCCTAGGCATAAATGTAGGTATTCATTTGTTTATGTCAACCAGGACCTATACCTATACGTTAGGTTAAAGTTTTCTTCCACAAGTCAGATATGGCTTTGTAGAAGATACTCTGCACACACAGCTAAAGACAATGAACTTGGGATCCTCGTTGGTCACGAGGCCACCGTGTCTTATGATTTTATTATTAAATATTATTCATTTATTTACATGTCTAATGATATTTTCGTGATTATTTCAGACAGTCCTGAATTTAACATGTATTTTGGTTAGATTCCATTCAAAAGAGATTGCTTTTGTAATTTCATATCAGGGCACGAAAACTTAAGAACTTATCGACTGTTACCATTTCCATACAGACTTAATACCAAAATAAATTATGAAAAATTAATAGTTTTCTACCTTAATATCGATATTATTCGGATTAAGATTTTACTTTTATAGGGTCCCCACCACAAGGTTTTCCAAAATATTCATTCGAAATGAAATAAAAGGAGAAACATTTTTTTTCATTTTTCCAGCCTATGTTACTCCTCAATAATGTAGAATTTTTGAAAACGGTCCTGCAGTTTTTGAGTTAATTCATTCCAAACATACGACACAAAAACACACAAAAATACAAATCTTTCTTCTTTATAGTATTAGTGTAGATGTAGGTAGATAGTTAGTTAGTTAGTTTCGCTGAGCCTTTTTCGCACTTAGCCTCACAATTGGGCCATTGTACGTGATTTCTTAGAGGGCTTAAGACGTCACGGGAGCCTACCCCGTATTGGCGAACATCCCATGCCTTCGGACCGTGGTTTATCCTGGGACATGTCGGTTTTCTCACGATGTTTACCTTCACCGTAAGAGCGATGTTAATAGCGCACTTAAATTTTTCTTAAAGAAAAAGACATTGGTGCGCGGTCGGCCTGGATTCGAAACCACGACCTTCGGAATGAAAGTCGCGGTATCTACCACTAGACCAACACCGCTCTAGATGTAGATAATCAGCGACCGGCTCGGTTTTGCACGTGAATGCAATAAATATTTCCGAAAGGTTTACTTTCGGAAGAATTCTCTAAATCAAAGTGAAAACATCATCAAAATCCGTTGCGAAACTTTATTTTTTAGTATGTAAGGATAATAGGTAATTGCTTTGGTATTAAATAAATAAATCAAATAAATATTGCACAACGTTACACACAGCGCAATCTATACATTCTTTTTTTTTGTACATACATGCATACAAATTAACGCAATTGTTATGATGGTGAAAGATGATTTTGTTTAAAACTTTATTATATGAATAGCCCATCAGATTAATTTTTATTTCTAATCTTTAATTTTACGCTATAAAATTCCGCATAATAACATCTTACGTTCTTCTTTTACACTACAGAAATTCGCTAGCGCTATCCCTGTCACGCTATTTGACGCTAAGTGTACTTATATTATTTACCAAAATCGGTTTAGCCGATGAGTAGTCCCGAGAGCTCACCTACATTAGAAAACATACACCGGGTCAACATATATATGGGTGTTAACCCACGCTTATTGGGGCGCCCGCGCCGCGGTCAGGTAAAAGCCTGCTTATTTTAATTGAATTTAAACGTACCACAATGAGGCATTTTATTCATGGTACATGAAAATTATCAATTATCTATATCTTAGTAAGTAGTTATTTTTAAGATACCGAGAAGCTAGTTCCAAAAATAGAGCAAATAAAACTAGAAGTTTCCAATGTTTGTACTGACTGGCTCCTTCCTTACGGTGAGTAGGTAAGTAACGAACTACTATTGTTGCGTATTATTTATATATGTAGCACGATAGTGCTACTTGTGTACAGTCACGTGTCTATTGTTTCATTCCTTAATAGCGTCATATTTTCTTAAAAAGATTAAACTTCCAACTTTATTGAGGACAGTATAAGACATTTTCTATAAAAAATAAAAATTATTATTATTCTTCATTTTACTTATTAGGTAGGTATTAGTATTTTAAGAGCGACTTGATTGAGAAAACATGATTTAATTGTTGTCCAGTCATACAGCTACACACCTAGTTCGCATACAGAATGGAGACGACGACATGTTGCGCAGATGGTGTCATGTCGGCTACGACATGTCGGTGGACTTGTATGTGCAGCAGCGAATGGTATCTCAACAACGGAAACGGAACCCTTCGTGCGCCAGTCCGATTCGCACTTGCCCGGTTTTTCATAAGCGACGTGACACAAAAATTATAAATATTTTATATACGTGAAACACAGCCCGCAAGCTCCGGCACACTAGCGAGGCGAGCTTGACAACCGGCGTACATGCACCTTACACGGTGCGCTTGTCGTTTCATGACAGATTGCGGTGTGGCATAGGCCTGGAGGGTTACTGCGGTTCGTTTCGATACGACATCGATAACTGTCATACGATGATTCTACTGTCACATTCTGATAGTAGGGTGACAGTAGAACCATCGTTATGACAGTATCGTTGTCGTATCGAAACGAACCGAAGTAATCTCCTGGTAATAGGGTGCTGTTTTTATCTTTTGGGTACGGAGCCGCTTTTGACGCTCTGACGTGTCGGCCGAACACCCGTCTGCAACGTCTGCAATGCAGAAAGGTGCAGCCTCGCTTCCCGCCTTACATAAATATTAATTAGGTAAGAAGTAGTTTTTTTTCTGATCTGAATACATAAATATTTAAAAGGTATATTCGTTGTCTAATACCCACATGACAAGCATGGTTGCTTAGTTTTGGGCTGAATGGCGATGTGTCCGACGTTCTGCGATATTTATTGTTTTATCTTTATTTTTTGAATTCTTTGGTTAGTATGTATCGCAAAACTCTTGTAATAATAAATACATGTGCCGGCAAACTTCTTGAAAAATAACTGACGTAGAAGATGTGTGGGAGGGTTAAGTTCGCGCTGTTACATTAATGCGACTTATCAAGTTGTTTGTCGAAATCTGTAACTTGATTTTTTAATTATTTTCTAGCGTCTCATCTTTCTAATATATAAATTTTCCATGTCACAATGTTAGTTACCGTACTCCTCCGAAACGGAGCGACCGATTTTTACCAAATTTTATATGCGTATTCAGTAGGTCTGAGAATCGGCTACTATCTATAATTTATAAGGCAAAACAACGTTTGCCGGGTCAGCTAGTTTACCTATAACATTTTTAAACAAAGTCCATATCTGTATTTTTGTGATTAGTTTTTTTTATGTTGATTAATCGATTATCTGTACTGACCATAACTAGCTATTAGGCCCTAATAAAGGTAGGTAAGTATTAATTACTAACGCGATTACATTTCTTAATAGCTATGTTGCTATGGTATATATTAGTGATGCGCCGAGTACCAGTTTTACCGAGTAATCGAGTACCGAGTATTACTCGGTTCAAAATTTACCGAGTCGAGTACTCTGCCGAGTTACTCGGTTCATTTAAATAACCGCAAAAACAAGTTGCAACGCGCTCAAGACGACGCGCGACAGGCGAGGCGACTCGAAGCAAGCAGGTTTTCTTCTTTACTAGCTGCGCCTGCGGTTCATCATCATCATCATCCGAGCGATGTTCCTGATGGAAACATCTCATCATCAACACTCTCGGGAGCCCGGAGTCCGCAATCCTACTTTTACGTCTCTACTTCGCACGATCTTTGGCATCCCGTGTAGTGAGGCCATTTGCACGCATATCTGCTCTCTCGCCGTCAAGCCAGCCGTTCTTGAAACTTCCCAATCTGCTGCGGTCGGGCGGAGGCGCCATAGCAAAACATTTGTTCCCTACATAACTAGCCGGACCATCGTAAACGCCATTCTTGCATGGTCATTGGCCATTCTTCTCGGGCATGAAGGCTGCCCCTGATGCCGGAGTTTCTGACGCGGTCTTTTCGCGTCACTTCACACATCCAGCGCAGCATTTTCATCTTCGTGAAACGTAGCTCCTGCTTATGTCGCTCAAGCACTGGCCACTGTCACTATCGTACAAAAGGACAGGTCTAGTGATCGTTTTATACACTTGTTCCTCTTAGTTCAACCGGTATTTTGGGGTCGCAGACGATACCAGTTACCTCTCGACACTTAGCCCAAGCTGCCGAAACACGAGACTTGACGTAGCAACCGACGTCGCCGGACGCAGGAAGGACGCAAATCCCAAGTACTTAAACTGGTCTGTCCGTTTGACCATATGACCACACAGAACACAGTGTGTGACACAGGTGTGCTATCTAGGTACATGCACAAAGTGGCCATAGCCACTTTGGGCGTGTAGATAGAGGGTCCTTTAAGAAGACCGAACTAGCATTTGAAGACACGATCTGTCTAAAACAGATCCCTGACGATTGCTCTTGGGAGTAACCTGACGGTACAGCAACCCCTTATCAGGCGTAATCAGTGGCAGAAGTCCTTGATTCGGAAGGAGTTCCGATGTCTGCACCTCTTTATACTGCTTATTTAGCAGCTCGTGGGAATATGAGCGATCTCTCCTTCACCACGAGGTCGTCGTATAGCAGGTTGCCATCGGGATTGTTTACACTGCGGCACATGGATATATCCTGCGCCGCTTTGATCCCAGAACATGCCTACTTATAAATAAGCTTCTGCCCCTCAGACGTTTCCAACTTATCGTACAATGGCTGTCAGTGGTGCTGTCTGTCGCTGGCTACTGCTCTTTTAGTGGCACGTTCGGCGGACCTGTACGCGTCGCGATCTTCAGGAGAGTTAGACGCTTGCCACTTTACCAGCTTATGTGTCGATATAAAGTTCTTTAGCTCTGTACCTTTGTGTTAAATTTCATCTAAATTAGTCGACCCGTTTGAGCGTGAAGGAGGAACAAACAAATACACAAACTTTCACACTAAGTTAAGAAGCCGAAGCAGTACACAGATGAAATCCTACAAAGATATACTATATATCTATATATATCCGAGTTACTCGGCTCATGAACCGAGTACCGAGGCCGAGTACGAGTAGTAAAAAAACTGCCGAGTACCCGAGTAACGAGTACTCGGCAGAGTACTCGGCGCATCTCTAGTATATATGTAGCTATGTAGCTAATAGCTATGTAGCTGGCAATGTTCTAGACTGGTACTGTTTGTTGTAATTATTTTGTATTATAAATTATTTAGGTAAAATTATACTGTATTAAAATAGTGCTACGTAGTTTTAGTAATAAATAATTTTGTATATTTTATTTTTTTGTTGTATGTCTAAATCAGAAGTACTTAATCAAAATATTTACCGAAATCACGCAATTGTAATCAGTTACGACTCCTGACAAAAAGATAATAGCAAATAATTTGCCTTAACATTATAGCAAGGATATTATATGTCAAGCAAGATACCTCCTTAGGTAGGTACGCAAACAAAATGTTTGTTCCTATGGTTCTTTAATTTAACTGTAATCTGACGTTTGGCTTTTTGGATTTGTCATTTTTTCTTTAGGAATATGTGTCAAATCGTAGTCTACAATTAAAAATAATATAAGTATAATTATAAGATACAGACTTTATTGCACACAGTGCAATAGAGCGACAAACTTACCATCTAGATTTGTATTTTCTATATTTCTATCACCCCGGACGGAATAAGAGGGGGTGTTAATCGCTTACATTAAGTACCTACCTACCTATAACTTAATAAATTAAGTATTTAGTCTCTGTCTCTGCAATGCCTGATGCAAGGCGCACGTCAAATAGGCATTTCTTATACAACGTTTGTATACTTAGCTCTAAGTGACATGTATGTTATAAATGAGAAATAAATAAATAAAAAATCTGTTTATTATGTACGTACATAAAACAAAATACATATTATGTCATACATAGTCGTATGTTAACGACGCGAGAGGAATCGTAGCCCTAACCTTCTGCTTCGCAGACAGATCGAGCTCGTTACTGCTCTGAGATATTACAATACTTTGGACTTTATGATTTACTGAAAGACTTTTAGAAACAGTTTTAAAAACAACATAACATTTATAACTTTTTAAATGTAGTACTTATTTACTATGCTTACTATTTTTTTGTTGTGAGTTGCAGCTAATGGAACAGAGAAAGAAAAAAACCGGCCAAGTGCGAGTCGGTCTCGCGCACAAAGGGTTCCGTACTACTACCACAATTGGGAACGGAACCTTAAAATTAACACTAGACCAACCAATCTGTCAACGCACACTCCATCACTAAATGGCGCTATTAGAAAAATACATCGCGGTATCGTTGCGTTTTATGTCAAATTTCACGTTTGTTATATGAAAGCCCCCTTAAAAAAAATATTTTGTTTTTACCGTTGTTGTTATAGCGGCAACGGAAATACCTACATCATCTGTGAAAATTTCAACCGTTTAGCTATCATGGTTCATTAGATACAGCCTGGTGACAGACAGACAAACGGACAGACAGACAGCGAAGTCTCATTAATAGCGTCCCGTTTTTATCCTTTGGGTAAGGAACCCTAAAAATAGTTTTTCTTTTAGAACCAGAACAAAAAATATATAAAAAAACAGCGTTTTAGTAAAATCAAGGGCGTCCTCATAAGGCAGCGTTCCTAGACGGCTGGAAAAGTTCCGCCTATGGGCCGCGGTCCCAAATTAAATTCAAAGGAGACCATTCGCCCCCTAAATCCTTTGTATTTTTTTTATAATATAATATTTCAATTACATTGTATTGTTAGATGTAAACTGTCTGCTTTTTATTGATACACTCGTAAGTACCCACATAAATGCCTACTTCTAACTTACAAGTGTTTATTTTGAGGGCTACACCGTCCAAGTCTACTTCAGGACAATATCTCCAACCTTCTCCAATCTTCACTTTTATTTGTTTAAGATATATTTCTTATCTTTTTATTTGCCTTGTATTGTGGATAAAATATTAGTTTGATGAGAATTTATATACTTTAGAAAGGTTTTGTTAGCAATATCAATTTCTCGGACACACTTTAGGTAGATAGTTACATTGTACAGTGGCCGGCAGATAGTTGAAAAAATGGCGGATGCGAAGAAGTCGATTTTTCATGTAAAATGTACTGCGCGAACTTTCCCCTTCAACGTCAATTTTTTTTAACTTATGTGCCGGCCTCTGTTCAATTGATTTTCTTCGTTGTACACACAGAAGACTTTTACTTTAGGGCATGCTAATAAACTTGTTATATTAGCTTGACATGTCATTTATTTAGAAACATTCATAATGATTACAAACTAAAGTGTACGTCAACTTGGCCGGCCCAAACTTCACTTGTTATTAAGTACCTGTGTTCATATATTTAGTACCTAAGTTGGTTTGAGAATATTAAACAACGTAGGTACTAAATAATGAGTCTAGTTTGGTGAAAATCTATTGCATGGTCTGGCCAAGCTGCCTCACACAAACTAAAAGATCGAAATCAATAACTGGGACCCGCATACGCTAATTAATTCGGCACACAGTCAACGTTCATACAAACAATCCAGTAATAAAAAGAGACAAGTGAACTCTTACGTACTGAATTTGCACATCTCTATCGCTGGGTTAATGATGGAAATCCCTGACACCCGCAGTCCCGCACTATGAGTTTCGCTTCGTCATTCCTTAGTCACACCGTGAAGGAATGCAATATAGAAATAGAAACCTTATTTTCCTGACGTCTAAAATATAGGGACCTTGTAACAATTTAAAAGTAAGTGGTTTGTATTTTAGATAGCTTTTAATCCCTTATTAAAATAAACTACAAATTCAAAACGTAACGAGGTGGAAAGTGTTTTGCTTACATGTAAACCATACCTAGATCTTGATTATCAATGTATACGGTGTGTCGTAAGTCGACGCGACAGAGCTCATCGGCTCGATCGTTGACGATGCCGATTGACGGCTAAGACCAAGATCTGTCCAGTCAGTAGCAGGCGCACTGACAATTCGCACGTTCGCCGTTCGCCCTGCGCTCGCGCACAACAAACATTACAAAAATTATGTCACTGTGTAACAATTCACAATAGTAAAACGTAAAAAGTTATCGAGTAGTTCTTATCGAGTCAATGTAATTTGCCATCATGGAAGGAAAATCTGGGGTTTGTATCATTTTTTTATTACTCAAATAATGATAAAGCGATTTCAAAATGCGACTGCAATAAAATTGACGTTAATTTTCTTTGCATTGATTGTGTGCTTATTTTAATGGAGAATATAATATAAAATAGTACTTAATCATTTGCTGTTTATAAACGTCAATTAATATCATATTATTAATTTATGAATGATTCTTATGTCTTGTCTGGTATGTAGGTTCTCGTTATTGTCTAGTTATGTAGATATCGAACTTAGTATTCATCACTAGAATATTATGAGATCCAACATATTACTACCTACCTACTAACTTAATTACCTACATGCCTTCTTACTCAATTTTGTCTTTGCTATAGCTACTTACAATGTTTATTTTCGGTTTGGTTTAAATTTCTCCAAAACTTTTAACATCTAACGTAAAAAACTGATTTCTGCCCCAAAATCTACAGTTTTCTGCCCGTTTCTTCATATTTTCATTCTGTATATATGTATGTTATAGGCAATGTGTATAATCCGGCATTGTATAGAATGCCTAGGCATTGTGTACGTTGCCTAAAACGTTCAGGCAATGTGTATAATACGATTCATTTCATACATTGCCTAGGTATTGTACCTATAAAATGCCCGAAGCGCATCAGGCAATGTGTATAATGAACGACGGCAGCGGTCGCCGAAGCGCCTAATACTATAAATAAAAACATTATTAACATTTATATCATATACAGTGCGATTTTTATAAATCACGCCTTTTTTAATTTACAGAATAAGGCGCTGCGTGTAATCATGTTCTAACATTAACCTAACCTAACCAAGTCGGGGTGCTCCGTTTAGTTTTTCCGTGTAATAAAATAAAAAAGGCGTGATGTATAAAAATCGAAACGTTGTCTACGCAAAAAAACACGTTACATACATTACCTATGCGTCAACCGGCATTCTATACAATGCCCAGGTATTCCATACATTTCCTAGGTAAAGTGTAAAATAGTTTGAACATTCAATATCATTTCACACATTGCCGGGACGACCCCGGCATTCTATACAATACCTAGGAAATGTATAGAATGCCTGCATTATACACATTGCCTATAACATATTTAGATACAGGGCGTGGAAGTTTACGGAGCAGCTGATTATAATATAGCATTGGTTAATTCTCGATATATTATGTTTACTTAGTAGTCCTCTTGACATACAGGCAATGACGTACGTATTTTTAGAGAAAATTTAAAAAGTAACAGTTTTACTTCTACCTATCCTCACTCCTGCCGCTCTTACCTCATTCCTTTTTCGTACGTGGCAGTGACAAGACGTTACCACGTTGTCTTGTAAAAAACGAAAAAAGAAGAAGAAAAATGTGAGTAATTTATAACATTTAATATCAATAAAAGTTAAACGTTCACTATTGCAAAGTAACGTTCTTTTGAAATTTTTGTTCGTTGGTAGTTGCATTTTAAAATCGTTCCACAAATATTCATATTTGTGGTCTGAAATTTATTTTTGAAAAATTCCGTATGCAATTAAGCCCTTCAAAAATCTCATCATCTAGATATTAATTTATCGAATCTTACAATCAATTCTCTGGAATCAATTTACATTATGCAACTACCCTCAAAAATACTTAATTCAAATTTAACGTTTAAACACAACTCGTACGAGCGTTATGTGTTATCTAATAGGTAATTCTACCTACTCATTATGCAATTACCAACCTTGTTTAAATGAAATGCCTATGTGCCTGTTATGTTCGAGTGCAAGGCACTCATACGAAACTTGACCACGAGTTAACTTTCACATAATTTTACCTATTCACTAGGTCTTTATCAACCTTGTCAAAAACCAAATACATAACACAACAGGCATGTAGCCGGTATGTCCGACAATAAGTCATTTATCCAGAAGAAAATGCGACTTACCTTCCAGGGCATCTGACAATGTCCCTATTTATTACTAGCTGTTGCTCGAAACCCGTCCAGTTTCGGCTAGTTCCTATTCCATCCGGGAGCGTGGCGAACTAAATTCAATTATTTTAAATAGTAAAATGTCAAATCGTTATTCAATAACGCTTTTAATGTTTGACCGACTTATCTTATAGGTATTTTATACCTACACACATGGTACCTTTCGCCACCGAATAAGGAATTTATTCCTAATTGTACATGTACATAATCAGTATGTTTGACTGCGGGTCACTCATACGGAAGTTAACTGCGGGTTATCTTCCAGGTGTTTTACACCCACAAACGGTACCTTTCGGCACCGAATAAGGAATTTTTTCCTAATTGTACATGTACATCATCGGTATGTTTGACTGCGGGTCACTCATACGGAAGTTAACTGCGGGTTATCTTCCAGGTGTTTTACACCCACAAACGGTACCTTTCGGCACCGAATAAGGAATTTATTCCTAATTGTACATGTACATCATCAGTATGTTTGACTGCGGGTCACTCATACGGAAGTTAACTGCGGGTTATCTTCCAGGTGTCTTACACCCACAAACGGTACCTTTCGGCACCGAATAAGGAACTTATTCCTAATTGTACATGTACATCATCGGTATGTTTGACTGCAAGTCACTCATACGGAAGTTAACTGCGAGTTATCTTCCAGGTGCTTTACACCTACACACGGTACCTTTCGGCACCTAATAAGTGATTTATTCCTAAATATTTGTTATGTTTGACTGCGAGTCACTCATACAGAAAGTAAAGAATGGTTCATGGTGGATGAAGTCACTAGGGGGAAGTGCTTATGGGTAAAGTGTGGCGAACATGAATTTACCGGACTTACAAACTGTTATATTGATAAAATCCCCGTCTATAGCAAAGACAATAGAACAAATTGACTACTAATAGCGCGAGTTTTTCTACAAAACACAACCTACCATTAAGGGTAGGGGGTGAGGTAATAATCAAACTTTGTGATTAGCCGATGCGTTACCTATGTATACTTGGAGCGTGAAATAGTGATGCGGTACCTTCAGGTTACTACTACTAAAACGACGTACCACTTTCATGCGGGGGTATAATTTTGAGCAGTCAATTGGTTCCATTGTCTTTGCCATCTAGTCACGAAATAGGTCGATATATCTCCTATCATTTTATCATAAATTCATGTTTGCCGCACTTTGCTCATATACCGCACTTCCCACTAGTGACCTTAAATAATTCTGCGTACTCGCAGCATCAGTATATAGATATACAATACTTGTCTTATTCCGTTCTCGGTACCTAGGTACGTGTTCTTATCTTAGTTAAATCCTAAAGATTAATACATTCTTATGAAAAAGATAAATGCGTGTGTAAAATACAATTCACTTCTTGAACAATACAATGATATTAATTACATAGATACTCCACACAAACTAAAGTCAAGTGCCTTGAGTCTTATGTACTTAAAATAAATAAATGATTAGCCCGGTAATTTTTCCCACTGCAGGGCAAGGGCCTCCTCTTAGAGAGGTAAGTTAGGCAGTAAGACGCCACGGGGGCCTACTCCGGATTGGATTCGAACCCACGGCCCTCGGAATGAAAGACGGGTTATCTACCACTAGACCTAACTTATTTGAGGGCGCGCCCCCCTTTCGACCATAAAAAAATCCGCACCCCCCCCCCCCCCCCGTCCAGTTCAGATTATCAGGCCAGAATAAAAAGTGTTCGAAATAAGTATTTTTATTGCTCATTATAGTTTCCAAAGTCATACAAAAGGTATTTGGCAAGTTGTACCAAATACCTTTGATAGCGCCTGTGAGGAGGAGGTAGAACCTGATAAGTTCTTAACATGATTAAGATAACATTGGCCCACTAAGGAAACAATTTTTTAATCAGGTTTTAATTTGTTAACTACACAGGTGACCCCCCCCCCCCTGTAAATGCCTCTGCGCCCCCCCCTGGGGGGCGCGCCCCCCAGTTTGGGAACCCCTACACTAGACCAACACCGCTCTTGCGCTCTCGGTCTTGCTCGCGCTCTAGTCCAAGTCTAAGCACCCAATATACCTATTTGTGTACTCATCATAAATTAGATTTTTCTTCAACCCGAGCGATTGTCATTTCATTTTTACGATAGACGTAACAATATTGTCAGCGCTACAGCGGCTTTTTACATTTACATCGCGTAAAAGGAACGTAGAATATGTTTAAGACATTACGTTCTAGTGCTAAAATATAATAACCACATAATATCTCTGAATGTTGTCCTGCCTGACTGACTGATCGATCAACTCACTACATAAATCGCCGATAGTAGACAGCTGAAACTTGGAGAGTGTGTTCTTTATATAATGAAGGCATCCGATAAGAAAGGGACTTACACCATTGAAACCGCGGGACCCAACCAGTAATATATATTTTTTTTACAATTACGAGGGTTTAAAACAGCCTTGGTTTTTATCTGCTAGCAATTATGTTTGTGCACTCAACACGTGGTCCCCTAAGCAATTTCAATTTGCATGCGCTAATCCGTGCAGGTTGAGAACCGAGTGCGCCCGCGCCGTGCAGTGCACCGCGCTGTTCGCCTTGTGATTTGTTACACAAAAAAATTACTAACACCCGTATTTAGAGACAAATCTGTGTGATGACTTTGGCTAATAAATGCCCTGTCTCGCTCTTATTAGTGATTTGTAACGTCAACGCAAATGTTACATTACTTTGACAACTAATTACTTCCCACTTAATATTATAAACGCGAAAGCGTTTATGTATGTCTGTATGTGACTTGTTACTCTTTCACGCAAAAACTACTGAACCGATTGCGATGAAACTTGGAATATAGATAGCTGGAGACCTAGAACAACACATGGGCTACTTTTTATTCCGATATTCCCGCGGGATCGGAACTTACGCGGGTGAAACCGCGGGGAGCAGCTAGTTGACTAAAAATACGAGTGTAAGACTTTTTTGGTGTTATTGAGTCATGGATTTTTGTACAATGAAAATGTTTAACAAAGCAAACAACTGCAGTGCACGACTGTTACATTAACCCATCATGCTATGGGTCCTGCTCATACAAAACAACTTACCTTATTGGTTTGATTTATACTAGCGCGCCCCGCGGTTTCCCTGCGTAAGTCTTATTCCGTGGGAATCTCGGGACAAAACGGCCCCAACGTTACTTGAAAGATCCAAAGTATCCTCACTTTAAAATTCAACAAAATCGGTTCAGTAGTTCCAGAGATTACTACTAACAAAAATACGTTTTGACCTCTTTATAACATTACATTTAATTTACCAAAAGTCACGAAATAATACAGTGGTTTATGTGTAAAACGTATTAAAAACCTATACTTATATGCAATTATAGTACGTAGGTTTAAGTATTCGAGCATGGGTTGCACTATTATCAACTATTATGTATTCTGTGGTATGGGTGAAAATACTCAATGTCATTCACTCACATGTTGAGGTAAACAAACAGTGAGTTTCTCTGATTTTATTCTTATCACTGGTTTGAAAGGGGTTTGACATCAAAGCTATTGGTGCTTTGACCTGGACCTTATTCGATTGAGTACCTACTAGCATTTTAATTGTCTCAGGCATTGGGGCATTTTACACATCTATACTAACATTATAAAAAGGTAACATTGGTAACGTGTATGTATGTATGTATGTGTTACATAGGCTTGATCCTGATATTACCATGGGATCGGGACTTAGGCGGGTGTAACGGCGGGAATCCGCTAGTCTGTAATAAAAAACGTTATTACAGATTTAAAAAGTTATATATATATATACTGTATACACCCCCCCCCCCCATCTAACACCCTATTAACATCATAAACCGGTGTGAAGTTGGCAGCCAAAGTTAGCAGCCTATAACCCGACCAAATTAAGATGGTCATTTTTGTGAAGTGAACAGCTTGTATATACATAAAAAAAAGTATACAAATATCACAATAGGTTATATATAGACAAAAGATGCCAATAAAATTATAAAACTTATAATAACTGCCACACAAACATTCCTAGGACACAAAGATGTAATAAATAACTGCTACTAAAATTCAACTACTCAGACTGCTCAAATCGCATCAAAATTAGTCTAGGATTATAGATAACAGTCCATAGTACCTAGGCAGTGCCATTAGAAAGTGGCTATGAGGCTCCTTAATGCTCCACCACCCACTGAAACTTAACACAAAAATTTTTCACACAAATTTCTTATATCTCGATGGGTTAAGGTGTTTAACACCTAGCTATCCTGCTCCAATCGCATCAAATTTAGGCTAGAATTACAGGTAACAGTCCATAGTACCTAGGCAGTGCTATTAGAAAGGGGCTATGAGGCTCCTTAACGGTCCACCAGCCACTGAAACTTAAAAAAATATTTTTCATGCAAATTTTCTGTATTTCGATGGATTGAGGTGTTTTACACCTAGCTATCCCGCTCCAATCGCATTAAATTTGGGCTAGGATTATAGGTAACAGTCCATAGTACCGAGGCAGTGCTATTAGAAAGTGGCTATGAGGCTCCTTAACGGTCCACCAGCTACTAAAACTTAATAAAAATATTTATCATGTAAATTTTCTGTATTTCGATGGATTGAGGTGTTTTACACCTAGCTATCCCGCTCCAATCGCATCAAATTTGGGCTAGAATTATAGGTTACAGTCCATAGTACCTAGGCAGTGCTATTAGAAAGTGGCTATGAGGCTCCTTAACGATCCACACCCACTGAAACTTAATAAAAATATTTTTCATGCAAATTTTTTGTATTTCGATGGATGGAGGTGTTTTATACCTAGCTATCCCGCTCCAATCGCATCAAATTTGGGCTATGATTATAGGTAACAGTCTAAAGTACCTAGGCAAAGCTATTAGAAAGTGGCTATGAGGCTACTTAACGGTCCACTACCCACTGAAACTTAATAAAAATATTTTTCATGCAAATTTTCTGTTTCTCGATGGATGGAGGTGTTTTACACCTAGCTATCCCACTCCAATCGCATCAAATTTGGCCTAGCACTAAAAGTAATACATCAGAGTACCTAAAAAGTTCCATTAGAAAGTGGCTATGAGGCTCCTTAATGCTCCGCCACCGACTGAAACTTAATACAAATAATTTTCATACAAATTTCCTGTATCTCGATGGATGGAGGTGTTTTACACCTAGCTATCCCGCTCCAATCGCATCAAATTTAGCTTAGCACTAAAGGTAATACATCAGAGTACCTAAAAAGTGGCATTAGAAAGTGGCTATGAGGCTCCTTAACGCTCTGCCACCCACTGAAACTTAATAAAAATATTTTTCATGCAAATTTTCTGTTTCTCGATGGATGGAGGTGTTTTACACCTAGCTATCCCGCTCCAATCGCATCAAATTTGGACTAGAATTATAGGTTACAGTCCATAGTGCCTAGGCAGTGCTATTAGAAAGTGGCTATTAGGCTCCTTAACGGTCCACCAGCCACTGAAACTTAACAAAAATATTTTTTATGCAAATTTTCTGTATTTCGATGGGTTGAGGTGTTTTACACCTAGCTATCCCGCTCCAATCGCATCAAATTTGGCCTAGCACTAAAGGTAATACATCAGAGTACCTTGAAAATGCCAGTAGAATGTGGCTATGAGGCTCCTTAACGGTCCACCACCCACTGAAACTTAATAAAAATATTTTTCTTGCAAATTTTCTGTATCTTGATAGATTGAGGTGTTTTACACCTAGCTTTCCCGCTCCAATCGCATCAAATTTGGCCTAGCACTAAAGGTAATACATTAGAGTACCGTGAAAATGCCATTAGAGAGTGGCTATGAGGCTCCTTAACGCTCCGCCACCCACTGAAACTTAATAAAAATATTTTTCATGCAAATTTTCTGTTTCTCGATGGATGGAGGTGTTTTACACCTAGCTATCCCGCTCCAATCGCATCAAATTTGGCCTAGCACTAAAGGTAATACATCAGAGTACCTAAAAAGTGCCATTAGAAAGTGGTTTTGAGGCTCCTTAACGCTCCGCCACCCACTGAAACTTAATAAAAATATTTTTCTTGCAAATTTTCTGTATCTTGATAGATTGAGGTGTTTTACACCTAGCTATCCCGCTCCAATCGCATCAAATTTGGCCTAGCACTAAAGGTTATACATCAGAGTATCTAAAAAGTGGCATTAGAAAGTGGCTATGAGGCTCCTTAACGCTCCGCCACCTACTGAAACTTAATAAAAATATTTTTCATGCAATTTTTTTGTATTTCGATGGATGGAGGTGTTTTACACCTAGCTATCCCGCTCCAATCGCATCAAATTTGGGCTATGATTATAGGTAACAGTCCAAAGTACCTAGGCAAAGCTATAAGAAAGTGGCTATGAGGCTCCTTAACGGTCCACCACCCACTGAAACTTAATAAAAATATTTTTAATGCAAATTTTCTGTTTCTCGATGGATAGAGGTGTTTTACACCTAGCTATCCCGCTCCAATCGCATCAAATTTGGGCTAGCACTAAAAGCAATACATCAGAGTACCTTGAAAATGCCATTAGAAAGTGGCTATTAGGCTCCTTAACGGTCCACCAGCCACTGAAACTTAACAAAAATATTTTTATGCAAATTTTCTGTATTTCGATGGATTGAGGTGTTTTACACCTAGCTATCCCGCTCCAATCGCATTAAATTTGGGCTAGGATTATAGGTAACAGTCCATAGTACCGAGGCAGTGCTATTAAAAAGTGGCTATGAGGCTCCTTAACGGTCCACCAGCCACTAAAACATAATAAAAATATTTTTCATGCAAATTTTCTGTATTTCGATGGACTGAGGTGTTTTACACTTAGCTATCCCGCTCCAATCGCATCAATCGCTCCGTTAAGGAGCCTCATAGCCACTTTCTAATGGCATTTTCAAGGTACTCTGATGTATTGCTTTTAGTGCTAGGCCAAATTTGATGCGATTGGAGCGGGATAGCTAGGTGTAAAACACCTCAATCTATCAAGATGCAGAAAATTTGCAAGAAAAATATTTTTATTAAGTTTCAGTGGGTGGTGGACCGTTAAGGAGCCTCATAGCCACATTCTACTGGCATTTTCAAGGTACTCTGATATATTACCTTTAGTGCTAGGTCAAATTTGATGCGATTGGAGCGGAATAGTTAGGTGTAAAACACCTCCATCCATCGAGATACAGAAAATTTGCATGAAAAATATTTTTATTAAGTTTCAGTGGGTGGCGGAGCGTTAAGGAGCCTCATAGCTACTTTCTAATGGCACTTTTTAGGTACTCTGATGTATTACCTTTAGTGCTAGGCCAAATTTGATGCGATTGGAGTGGGATAGCTAGGTGTAAAACACCTCCATCCATCGAGAAACAGAAGATTTGCATGAAAAATATTTTTATTAAGTTTCAGTGGGTGGTTGACCGTTAAGGAGCCTAATAGCTACTTTTTAATAGCACTGCCTAGGTACTATGGACTGTAACCTATAATTCTAACCCAAATTTGATGCGATTGGAACGGGATAGCTAGGTGTAAAACACCTCAATCCATCGTAATACAGAAAATTTACATGAAAAATATTTTTATTAAGTTTTAGTGGCTGGTGGACCGTTAAGGAGCCTCATAGGACTGTTACCTATAATTCTAGCCTAAATTTGATGCGATTGGAGCAGGATAGCTAGGTTTAAAACACTTTAACCCATCGAGATATAAGAAATTTGTGTGAAAAATATTTGTATTAAGTTTCAGTGGGTGGTGGAGCATTAAGGAGCCTCATAGCCACTTTCTAATGGCACTGCCTAGGTACTATGGACTGTTATCTATAATCCTAGACTAATTTTGATGCGATTTGAGCAGTCTGAGTAGTTGAATTTTAGTAGCAGTTATTTATTACATCTTTGTGTCTTAGGAATGTTTGTGTGGCAGTTATTATAAGTTTTATAATTTTATTGGCATCTTTTGTCTATATATAACCTATTGTGATATTTATATACTATTTTTTATGTATATACAAGCTGTTATTTCGTTTGGCTGCTAACTTCACAAAAATGACCATCTTAATTTGGTCGGGTTATAGGCTGCTAACTTTGGCTGCCAACTTCACACCGGTACATCATAATACGTTATTTATTCTGCAAACGGGTCCAAATTGTTTTTCTCTACTTCTCTACTCCAAATTAACGTTAAAGTGACGGTCAATGTACTTTAAATAGATATGCTAAATATGACCAATACGTCAAAGTTAACTTGAAATGTGTCAAAATTGTGTTTATTTTTTGTCTAAACATTGACAAACAAACTCAATTACATTTCGTTTCACAACACGTTCACAACGAAACAAAATTTCGTTTTGTTTCATCCTACTTCCTACTAATCCTACTATCCTTCCTACTTCCTACTACTATTATAAACGCGAAAGTTTGCAAGTATGTATGTCTGTATGTGACTTTGTTACTCCTTCACGCAAAAACTACTGAACCGATCGCGTTAAAACTTGAAAAAAAACTAAATCGTTAAAACTTGTCAAATAGAAAGAACCAAAACGTTAGATTATAGTCTAAAATTATAAAAACGTGTTATAGGAAAGCCAACGTTAATTAAGGCAAGGCTGAAGAATAACCATGATAAACAATAAAGTTTTATTTAGGTAAGTACTTTTAATAAAATGAACGGTGAAATTAATAGGTACAGGTAGTTCTGTATTAGTAGGTATATAGGTAGGTAGGTCTGTACCTACACCAGCAATGGTGAACACGAGAAGCTATTTTGTCCCGTGCAAAAAAATCCCGTGCGAGTCAGGCAAGTCAGGAATTACGTGGACATATCGCCCCTGCCTGGTACCTACTGACAGCATTGACGGAATGTGACTATGACTCTGATTACAGACATGAGTTGATTGCATCAACGTGCAACACACGATGGAAAGTCAATGGCACAATACGTCAGCCGCCGCGTCGTCGGTCGCACTCTCTCTTTGCAAGGTCCGACACTAAAATGTAAAAATCAATTTGTTCGACACACAAAAGCGTAAAAAGTTTTACCGTAAACTACAAATCGTACTTAGATTGCTTGTTTACGAATGTTTCTTTTTTCACGAAATCGTCAATAATAAAGTATGTAAATAATGACCAATATCCAAATCGAAAACTTGTTCTTAAAAGGTGCTTTAAAAACAACTTTTATTTTCGGAGGTTCCCAGTAAATTCGAAATTCGATGTCAGACGTCGTAAAGACTAAAGAGCCTATTATCAAAATTGAAGAGTGTAAAAAATTACAACTGTATTTAACGTATAGTACCGTATACCGACTACAGGTTTAATCGCCTGTATTTTAAATTCAAAAATTAATAAAAAACACTTATTGTATGTAATCGTAACATTCTTTCCACGAAGAGCACGTCAAAAAATAATGATAGGTTCCCTTTGTGGACTAGGCAGGACGTGGCGTATGGTATTTAATACGCCGCTCTCCCGGACTAGGTACATCTATTTTTTGTTGCGTCAAATATTTAAAATAAATTCATTTAAATTGGGTATTGATATTTGTATAGCTTCTTTTTATTATTAGAATAACATAAAACAACTCTCATTTTGTATAACTTATAGTAGGTACCTACCTACTTATTATCTATGTAAACCTAGATCCACAGACAATAAATCATTTCATTTCATCAACTAATATACTTTAATTTCTCCACTAAGCTATTATTGGTTATTGTTGTACAATACACATTACTTATTATTTTGTTTTGTTTTAGAATTACATAGGTATTATTATTAGTATTAGTAATGTATAGAGGGTCGCTCCCAACATTTGAGCTTTGAATTTAACCACTGTAGGTAGGTAAGTAGTTTTAAGTTTAAGTTTTGTCTCATTGAAACCTACATTAACCCTAATTATTACCTATTTTCGGACTACCTACCCATCGTTGAGCAAAAGTCTACACTTGAACGGACGACCAGGGAAGTCTGTTGCTGAACAGAAGAGAATCATAGCAGAGTCTATTTAAGTGTAGATTTTGCACAGCGCAGCGGTAGGTAACGTGTTGCATGCTTATACGCATTACTTATATATAATAAGAAGTAGCCTTTATCGAAAATTAAAAAAAATCAAAACCCGACTTCGAATTAAGGACAAAACAATAAAAATAAGCTCTCCAACATACAGTGCAACTGACTTTCTGTTATGTAAGCTGAAGTTGGGTAGCTTAACTAAATGATATCTTTTTTTTACGTGGGTACTGCACCTTATGCACTGTCAGGCCACTCTCGTTGGGCTCCCTACCATAGGTTTACCCGACAACGGCGGCCTTTCCAAGCCTCATCTCTGCCTCTGCCCGATAGACAATCCCTCTCCGTTTCCCCTCCCTCAGCACGGTCACGCCACCGTCTCGAGGTCCCCAAAGCCGGTGATAAAGCCCCCCCTCCCTCACCGAGTTCACCACCAGAGGCTGAGGTGATTTTTTATAGTGGTTATCTTCCATGCGGCCCCTTTCTTGCGGAAAGGACCCCCGAGCCCGCTGACGCGGGATTACGGATTAGAAGCCTGGCAAGCCCGGTTTCCCACCTTGTGCGCCTCTTAGCTTTCAGCTACTGAGTCCCCTCACAACGGCAAGGTGGACGACCATCTAGAGGGTAAAACGTAACGTCGTGTCCGGGACTCGTGACTCGAACGCGCAGCCGTCGAATCGGAAGCCATCACTCGGCTCGGTAGGCCACCGTTCCTTAAAAAGGGAATGCGCCGCACAGACCGGCGCATTCCCTTTTTAAGGAACGGTGGCCTATTCGAACGCGGAACCCTCGAATCGGAATCCACAGCTGCCATCGTGCCACGTAAACTACATGCAATCAGCATCTACTCAGTAAAACTGCCCCATTACAGCTATATTTTTTAAATCCTTTTTATTGAATTTTCGACTGCCACTAAAAATTATCAAAATTGTAACCGTAACTTGAATCACTGAAGAATTTTTGAGAAGGTGGTTTCATGTGGTCCATCAATTTGTACCTTGTTCTTAATAAGCCGATTCTATTGATGGAAGTCCAAAAATTAGTAATTTACAGCATTGCGGGATGCTATTCTGCTCATCATTCCGAAGGTTCTCATCAGATCTTTACCAACAATTTATGGAACCAACTCGGGACTCTCACTTTCCAAATAAAAAAAGAATGATCGAAATCGGACTTTATATGCCGGAGTACGGTTTGAACATATTCACATTCAAACAATATGCGGGTAGAATTGAGCAGATCCTCTTTTTTTTAAAGTCGGTTAAAAACAACCATTATAAAGAATTTCCGTATGTCCGAAGGATCCGGATATATGGAGAGACAAAGGTATACGGTATTTTAGGAAATTCCTGAAAAAAAACTGGATATCCGGTTTTTTTAAATTTTCGACCGGATATCCGGTTAGTCATGTATTGATTCCACACAACATACTTCTTCAATACAACATTCAAACTAACTAAGTAAAAGCAGAAAAATCACTTTATCCGGATAACCGGACAAAATATCCGGACAAAAAATAGCCTATATGTTAATCGGGGTCTAAAGCTATCTGCATACCAAATTTGGTTAAAATCGGATAAGCCGTTTCTGAGATTAGCGGGCACAAAGGCACACACAAACAGACAAACAGATAAACAGACAAACAGACAAACAGACAAACAGACAAACAGACAAACAGACAACCAGAAAAATAGAAAAATAGGTTCTACTGCGTTAATAGATACCCCTACAATTTATCTTTTTTTTATATCTTCCAAAAACAGACACCGCTAAGTTAGGATTTTATTATATGTATAGAAGATGTTATTTTTAAGACCGGTGTTGGTCTAGTGGCAGATGGTAGAATGAAAAACAAGGCGAGTGGTACCCCCTTTTTTGATTTTGATTGAATTGTATTTTTTTTTAAGAAAAAAATAAAAGTAGGGCTGAGCTAATTATATCGCTCTTACGGTGAAGGAAAATATCGCGTGAAAACCCGCGACTAAAGGTCGTACCATAACCTTAACTCGGGGCAGCGGCGCCATAGGCATAGCGCTAGCGACGATTTAGAGCAAAAAAACAAATATTTAGCTAATTACAAGTTAGTTACTAGGTAGTTTATCAAAAAAATGTGTTAAGTATTATTCTAGAAATACCTAGTTATTTTTTTTTTCATTTCTCTATACCTAAATAATAATTATGTACTTAAGTACTATTGAAAGCTAGGTTCTAAAAATTTTAGTATAACATCTCAAAAACCTATTTGTTTATTTTTATGAACTTTTTTAACTATCATGTTTTCACGATATACTAGGTAAGTTTATTCAATTTCTAGATTTTCATTATTTCATAATTCATTATTTTTATAATTTGAGTACTCTGAATAGTAAGTTTTTCGCAAATTTTTTGGAGCTAAATTGAATATCGTGTGAGTCTCGCCTGTGACGAGATTTTATCTCGTAGAACGGCCCAATGAGGAGGAACACTAACTTTTTATCCCGGCAGAGGGCGTTAGTCGAATGATCTTAGGTTTGAATTAAGAACTATCAAACAGGTGTTTTTTACAACTCTCGGCGCCAAATTGGCCATATCAGTCTCAGATCGAAAGAAAAAAAAACTCAGCGTTTTAATTCGTGGGGGACCACCAACAAAAAAATAAATAAAGATCATCCGATGCCAGCGCCATCTGCTCACAGCTTTGCGTGTGGCACCCCATTAGGACGAAAACGCCCAGCGAAAACCTTTTTACCTAAATGTTATGGTAAGCAAATAATAACATTTTATCGGTCATCGTTCGACTTCGCCGAGGTTATTTATGTTAAAACGCGAATAATTTATTTAAATGTAGGTATTAAAAAAACTAGTTTCTGCCAATAAAATTATTTACTCCTTCAGAATTAGTTAACGCTACTTGAACCAAACTGGCGATTTTATTAAAAATCTAAATTACATTAAGAGGACAGCCTGCCTACTCTCTCTCCATACAAACGTAGTCGACTGTTTCCTCCCTGGATAAAGACATTAGAGCAAATATGTTTCCGCAATAAAACCAAAATCATACCTATACCTGTATCATAGGTAGGTATGTATTTTCAAAAAAAAGTATAATTTGTAGTCTTATATCCAATGTCTAAGTAGGTATGTGTCGTGCAATATTTATATTTAATTAAAATCGAATCTGAATATTTCTAAATTGATTTTTAAGTATCTGTAAATAAATATAACATAAGCAAGTAGGTTAGGTACATCTTATTACATATTTTTAGGTACCAACAAGTTATTCTTACTAAAATAACATACAATAAGATACTACTTTTGGCCCTACATACTTAGCAATAAATATCTTGATTTCTTGAAAACAATTACAAATAGACAACCAATAGCACAGTTTACCCAGTAGTTCTACTATGCCAATAGTCCGATTTTGAATCTACAAGAGTAAATATCACGATTACATTAAACAAAACTACTTTCTTACGACTTCGGATCAATCTATCGTAGGTAATTGACTGTTCAACGTTACAAGAAATGTAAGAGACAAAATAATTGGCTTGTTAAAGTTTGTCGGTGCTGCGTTGTTAGCAGTTATTAGAGCGTGATGTGTCGAAGATCGAACTCTCACAATCATGCAAATGGATTAGTAAATCATTAACACAACACACACGTCTCAAATGACAATCACGTGAATCGCGTGATTAATTCATTAGGTGATTTCTTTAATTTTTGAAGACAACAGTTTGGTGTTCAATTTTTCCCACCGCCACAATGTAACTAGTAGTTATATTAGGGCGGTCGAACAGTAGACATCTCGGACATCATGTGAACACAAGTTTTTATAAACAGTTTACATAATAGGTAGTTCGCACAAATGGACATGATTTTCTAGCAGGTGACTTATTCCAATTTTGAATTGAAATTAAATCTTCGGAAATATTAGATCAACTAAAAAACCTTTTTTTTTTGTAAATAGATGACTGTTTCTAATTAAGAGGATAGTCTCCATTCTCTTTTCCGTTCTCGTTCCATACAAACGAAGTTTAAATTTTCCTCACTGGATGAAGACATTAGAGCAAATACGTTTATGCCATATAACTTATATCTGTCATGCATGCATGACTATGCATTTACCTTTTAATTTTTTTATTTTTTTATTACCTATTATTTTAATTAGAAAATAAAAATAAATAAAAAGGTAGATGCATTGTCATGACAGATATAGGTTTCATGGCATAAACATATTTGCTCTAATGTCTTTATCCAGGGAGGAAAATTTAAACTACGTTTGTATGGAGAAAGAGAATGGAGACTATCCTCTTAAATAAATAACTTGAGTTTTAGAGAATTTGCTTCGACAACAATTATTATTATACCTATTTATGTGCGCTAATAACATCGCTTTTACGGTAAAAGAAAACGTCGTCGTGTCGTTAGGATACCGACAAGCCCCTGGACTCAGACCGCGACGACGACGCACGGTCCGAAGTAGGGCATGCAATATCGGAAGGTTTTCAATCTCGGGACGATATCGATATTAAGAGCTCAATCCCGGGATCCCGGGATTGATACTGAGATTTTAGATATCGTTAAAAAAAGCGAATTTAATACGATAAAAATGTGTTAAATCTAAAATATTTAATATATTTAAGACTCTAGTGATTTTATTACGTAAATAAGTTACCCCGAGGGCCGTCCCCCCATCATTTTGGAAATATGGCGGACAAATAGCCTAAACCCGAAAGTGTCTAAACTTTCGCGCCAAATTCTAGGCGCACCACTAAAATGTTTTTAGCAGAAAAAAATTGCATGCGAGCTTGTATAAAAAATAATTGTCTTAAAAATTGCAATGAATCACGTTACTTTTGTTGTTATAAACATTTTACCAATTCCCTACGCTTCTAAATCTTTACAGATCTCTTCCTCAGGGGTAGACTAATTTGGGTTTAATTTTAATAGATCTATTCAATCATTCCATGAGGAAAATATAGCTAAAAACCTTAATTTATACCCAAATAGTAAATTGCTCAAATCTCGATATCGGATCACTCAATCCCGGGATTATAATATCGAACTTTTGCGTCCGAGATCCCGGGATTACGATATCCCGGGATCCCGGGATTCATGCCCTAGTCCGAAGGCATCGGATATTCGCCGATCCGAAGTAGGCTCCCTTGCTGCCTAACCTTTCTAAGAGGAGGCCCTTAAATTATAGACGTACATATTTCTTATCGTATAGATACGATCTTCAACAGCGTTTGCATCATGACATCTACTTCACATGATAATTCTTACATATACCTAACCTACCTATCCTATATAATCTATCTTCATAATAGGTATTATTTTGATGCTGTCTGTCATGCACATTTTTATCTTATTTATGTATCAAAAATCTGACTTTAGACTTAGAAATGTGACTAAATTTTTTGAAAGTAATATAATAATGAATAAACTCTGTGAACATCACACAGCGCCATATTATAGCCCTATAGTAAGCTATTACCTACCTAAGTTTGTGTTACGGTGACTAGACCACTTTCTTGTAAATTGTTATCCACGTAGGTGTAAAGACAGTAGGTGTTCTGTATATGTATAGTTAATGTAATAATGATTACTAATAATTTGTCATATTAATCATATGTTAGATAATTTTAACAAAGGTTTTGAACCGATTCAACAGTTCAAACGTCCTGGCTACACGCTATCAGCAAATAATAGTCCAACCGCGACTCATATATAGGTAGGTAGATATCCGAGACATCTTCAAAGTGGACCTATTGTTGTATAAGTATTTTATATTAGTCTTGGGATGTGGTGCAATGACCACAGATATCTAGATCCCCCGTTGTCAATCGGTTTCGCAGTTGTTCTAAAGGTAGGTACTGTGCTTGTGCTCGTATTCAGTTACCTACCTGTGTTAGTTTTTTATCACCGTTGATGAGTAAGTTACTAATAATAACCGATTTGGTTTGTTGGTTAATTGTGGGGGAGTACATATTCTACATATTACGACTTACGTATTATTAGGTAAGTTACGATCTGTGGTTACGATCATACGTTTTGATCAGACTATGTAGGTACTTATCTTCTTGTTTCTTTCTCCCCCCCTCTTCCCAGTTCCCCTGGGGTCGGGTCTCCTTGTACATGTTATGATAAATTCATAGCTGACATTAATATTTCATTGAAATAAAATAATTAAGCACAGAAAAAAATATAAGGTTTACACACATTTACATTTATATTTAGGTACGGATTTTGATGGTAACGCATTTTGACCTAGGTAGGTATATAGTTATAGTGAAATTGTAAGTAATGAAAAGGAAATATTTTTTTATGCGTGCAAATGGCTTTACTACGCGGGATGCCGAAGATCGTGCGAAGTGGAAAAGTAAAAGTAGGAAAGCGGACCCCGGGCTCTCGAGAGAGATGCAACCGGGAACAACGCTCGGATGATGATGAATAATAACAGTTTAAAATCATTGTATTGTATAAAATAACTATGACTAAATAAATAGTATGATAAGTGGACTACTTCGTCTCATCATCAGACACCTGAACAAATATGTATAAACATACTAATTTATATGATACTAGCTGACCCGGCAAACGTTGTTTTGCCTTATAAATTATAGATAGTAGCCGATTCTCAGACCTACTGAATACGCATATAAAATTTGGTAAAAATCGGTCAAGCCGTTTCGGAGGAGTACGGTAACTAACATTGTGACATGGAAATTTTATATATTAGAAGAAGATACAGGGTGCTCCGAGGAGGGGGTATTAAGCCGAAAGTGGGTTGTTCTAGAGGTCTAGGCGAACAACTTTTGTTCTACAAGTTTTGAAAATTCGAACTAGTTTTCGAAAATTTTGAGTTTAAAGTTTGCATGATAATCAGCTGTTTATTAGAGTTTGAGGTCATTGGCCTTAAGGTGCCCTTTTATTTAGTTTGGACCACTACAATCTAAACATTAATTGCCTTTTTTTTTTAAAAAACAGCTGTTTTGTTTAGTGATACAACTTTAAAAAATTTGAAAAAAAAGTTCAAATTTCCAAAAGTCGTAGAATAAAAGTTGTTCGCCTAGACCTCTAGAACAACCCCCTTTCGGCTTAATACCCCCTCGTCGAAACACCCTGTATATAGTACCTACCTAAGTATCTAGATACTTATGTACCTACTAAACATCGTTTTCAGGGTTCCGTACCCAAAGAGTAAAAACGAAAACGAGATCTTATTACTGATATAATTTGTTTTTTTTTTTTTTTGTATTTAGCGTTTTATTCAGGAAGATCTGTCAAAGCACAGTCTACAAATAAAAAACTAGTTAATTAGGTACCTAGGTATAATTGTAGGTAGGTTTATGAAAATATGTCTCCTCACACTATTCAGGGGTACATGGTACTTATTAAGAACCACTGGTCGGTTCTAAGGTAGTAAGTAAGTGTAATCATTCCAACAATAGTAAAAAAGAACTTGAAAGAATAACAAAAAGGTAGCTAAGTATCTATCAAAAACGTCATTATTTTAAAGATGGTTTTGCCTTCACATCATTCTGCTCAGTTCACCTTGACACCGACAGAGCAGCCAAGCATAACGCTGCATCTAAACTTGGCACCTTGCTTACACAACTCCCGGTTCTGTGGTATTGAATACAAAATAGACTTTCCTTATTCTACTTTGCTTAAAAGATGTCATTCGATTGTATTTAAAGTGGCATGTGTTGTGTTAAATTTATAAAAGGATAGGTTTTTTTCACAAGATAAAATATCTATCTTCTTCTATATCTATCTATATCTATAGATGCTTTGTCCTGACTGACTTAATGACGGTTTTCAGCATAGAAACCTATGTAATTTGTCAAATTATCAAAATTGTCAATGGCCTTATAATGTGTCATTTATAGGGTTCCGTACCCAAAGGGTAAAAACGGGACCCTATTACTGAGACTTCGCTGTCTGTCCGTCCGTTCGTCTGTCCGTCTGTCCGTCTGTCCGTCTGTCCGTCTGTCCGTCTGTCACCAGGCTGTATCTCATGAACCGTAATAGCTAGACGGTGTATGTTCACAGAAGATGTATTTCGGTTGCCGCTACAACAACAAATACTAAAAACAAAATAAAACAAATATTTAAGAGGGGCTCCCATACAACAAACGTGTTTCAAAAACATCGAATCGAAAAAAGTAGGTCATGAAATTCAAAATGGCTACCCTATCTGTCAAATATACCAGTCTGCCTTCACTTGAGTTTCTTAATTATAAGTTTCAGATTGTCTTTGTGCCAAAGTATTTTTTTTTTAATATATTTTTAGTGGGGTGGTCGTATGATGGAAGTAAGAATCGAAGCTAAATATGTCACATTTTCCTATCAAATTTTAAAATTGGTAAACGATTTTAGGGTTCGGTATACCCAATTGTGATAGTGGTACGGAACCCTTCGTGCGCGAGTTTCGCACTTGCCGGGTTTTTAGTTTAGTATGGACCACTACAATCTAAACATTATTTGTCTTTATTTAAGAAAAAACTACTGTTACTTTTTCACTGACACAACTTCAAATTTTCGAACAAAAAAGTTCGAGTTTCCAAAAGTCCGAAAATCTATTTATAATGGATAAAACGTTTTTTAATTTGCCTAGCTAGCTGTAGGTGCAAACTGCTATACTTGCTTTAATCTAGGTTACCTGAATAAAACCGGTATGAATGATTAAGATTACGTAACAAGATTAGAAATATTGAAGGCGCAAAGAGCATAGATTCATGAATGAATTAATATCTTATTATGTCTCTATCTATATCTATACTAATATTATAAAGCGGAAGAGTTTGTTTGTTTTTTTGTTTGTTTGAACGCGCTAATCTCAGGAACCACTGGTCCCATTTGAAAAATTCTTTCGGTGTTGGATAGTCCATTTATTGAGGATGGCTATAGGCTATATTATATTTACAAAAAAAATAGGGATCCTTACTAAAAGTTCAATAATGTAACACAAGGTGTGAAAAAAATGACCAAAAAATTCCTTACGCCGCGTGCGCTGCGGAAACTATTGGATATAGAACAAAACTATGTACTACAACTTTGTAGAACATGTAATTGTCTACAAAAAACATCGCGACACCATATGTCTAACTATTGTAGTTATCTCACAATAAGTGTTTTTGTAATTTTTGTAAATAATTAAAATGCCGTCGCTTTAAGAACCTTTTATTTTATACCTTGGTATTAATCCTTATCAAAATAAATTACTTCATATTCAAGACGAATTCAATACCTTTCTAGGACCTTTTGAATTATTTAATTCGGACATTTCATTAAAAAGATATCGCGATATTAAAAATGTAAGTATATGTATGAGGGAGTGGTAGCGCGGTCGGCTCCTTGCAAAGCGGTTGTGCTCAGCGATACTTTTTAATACTTCTTTTTTAGGGTTCCGTACCCAAAGGGTAAAAACGAAACCCTATTACTGAGACTTCGCTGTCTGTCTGTCCCTCTGTCCGTCTGTCCGTCTGTCACCAGGCTGTATCTCATGAACCCTTATAGCTAGACGGTTGACATTTTCACAGAATATGTATTTCGGTAGCCGCTACAACAACAAATACAAAAAACAAAATAAAACAAAAATTTAAGAGGGGCTCTTGGATTTTGTATTATATAATTTTTGTACAGATGTTATAAGTACAGAATAATAAATAAACAAATCTAGCTGTGTAGCCCCGACATTAGCTGTGTAGCCCCGGCATAGAATAGGGTTACCCCATCTCATCCCGTGGGTGTCGTAAAGGCGACTAAGGGATCTGAGGGAGATTAGCTAACCCTAAGTACTTCCCGCGCGGTGGCGGATAAACTGCTTGATCCCTAAGAGGGTTGGTGTCAGGCAGGCGGCCGGCCGTAAAACATTGCCAAATCTAATTGCAGCAGGTATGGTCAATGATGACTTACCGACTGCGCCGACCCCAAATAAAAAAAACAATTTGGGGTTTAGCGGACCCTGGGCTCCCGAGAGGGATGCAACAGGGAACATCGCTCAGATGAGAAGAAATAAATAAACAAATCCTGAAAGTCACTTTTCTACGCGGACGAAGTCGCGGGCACTGCTAGTAAGATAATAAATGATAATAATTAGAGTATAGTTAGGTATATTATGGTGTTAGTTGATGCACGTCACGTAAGTTCACATAATACAAGTAGTTCTTCGTAGTAGTAGGCTAAGCTAACTTGCGGTTCCTAATATTAAGAGACTCAATAATGTAACTGGGTTAGCGCTAGCGAATTTCAGATGTGTAAAAGAAGGACATGAGATGCGCCTATGCAAAATTTTAAAGCGTAAAATCAAACAATTGCTAATATCATATCTTGTATTTTGTTGTGAAACATTAATTTGTAAGTTCAAATCATATTGAGCTAAGATCAGTTCATCTACAAAGTTGTATTAGGTAAGTAATACTGTAACTATAAATTATTTTCTAATATAAGTAAAATATTGACTGATACTGTACTGAAATTTAGAGGGTTTATGTTTTTATTCCATCGAGAAGATTTTAAGTAATCGTGTTTTCACGTCATAATTTTATTATATATGACCTAGCAAATCTCCTCAACTTTAATAAGTATTGTTTTCAAAACTGTTGTTTCAAATACGTTTCATAGTTATCAGTCCGAGAAAAATCAGTTCTGGGGTACTTCAGAGGCTTAGTTGTTCGTTACCGTGTACGTACAGACATAAATAAACTAGATATAAGTATTATAGTTTTTTTTAATAACACCTTTATAATGTTGGCGTGAGTGATCATACGTGTACAACAGGCAGCCTTATCGCTAAATTCAAACTTCATATTATAAATCCGAAAGTTTGTTTGTTTGTTCCCCCTTCACGGTCAAACGGTTCGACTGATTTGGAAGAAAATTTGCATAGATATAGTTTCAGTTTCAATTTACGCGGGTAAAACCGGGAGGCGCAGCTATATTGTTATTTGCCATATTTTTGCACAATCTTCAAACAAAAACACAAGTTTGAAGTTTGAGAGCCTCAAAGGCGGGATAAGTGTGCCCCCGCCCAAGATCATTAAGTTTTACGCCCCACAGCGAGATCGGCGAGGGCTGCTCGACTAGCTTGAATCGATAAATCGTGTGCATTCGAACATAAAGATTCGCAAAACTTGAGGCACCTGCTCGTTTAAGATAAGTCCATGTAACTGACCAAGTTCACTAGATTACTATTGCAAAAAATGGAAGAGTCAATTGTCACGAGAATCTTAATTGCTCTGCGGTCCCACCGAGTAATAGAGATTGAATTAAATACTAGTTTGAACCAGATCGTCGGCCTCATCTAGTTCCTATGATTAATCCTGAACAGTTTGCAGATTGTCCCAAATTTAGAGTCACAATTGAACCTTAACCCTCGACGTTTGACGAAAGATTGCCCGCTGCATTTCCTATCTACTGTAACATTTCAGTGTTCAAAAAAAAATGCAATCGATTAAGCTTATTTCAATTAGGGGTTTATCCTGCTGAATATAGTTGCCTACGCGTCCATTACTAATTGTAAGCTTTTGGGGACTTTTATTTTCTTAAAAATTGTGTAAATATAATATGTTAGTACGTTACTTTTAATTTGGAAATTTATTTGTTGCAGAAATTGCCCTATCCGAAAGCTGTTGGATTTATAGTGACCAATGAATTTTGTGAAAGATTTTCATATTATGGATTGCGGAGTAAGTATTTATACACATATTATATTGTTAGTTTTCCGGACAAAAAAAATAAAATCAAATACAAAAGAATATTCTTTCTAGATTTCTAGGTCATTTATAATACAGTCGTCATTTTTGTTTCGTCTTCGATGGTCTTGTCGTCTTATGGTCGACAAATGGAAGAGAAGTGACAGACGCGTAATCCTAAATGGAAGCAATACGAAAGACTATTCTTAACAATAGGACAGATTGCTAGGTCATTTATAATACGATCGTCATTTGTTTCTTCTTTGATGGTCTTTTGTTTCTATATTAGATCGTTTTCAGTTCCTATTTCGGATGTCTTTTGTTTCTGTTTCGGTTGTCTTTTATTTCTATTTGAACGTCCTTTTTTTTTTAAAGTATAACTACGATCGCCCTTTCCTTCTCTTTTTCATGAAACCGGTTTGTTGTTGCCTTCGTGCACTTGTTTGTACTGATAACGAGGCCGCGGGCGAAGCGACTAACTAAATTATTAATTTTGAAGTGATTCCTTTTGCACGTGGTTTAAGGACGAGGCGACTCTTACCATTTCCATACAAACTTAATTCCAAAATAAATTATGAAAAATTTAATTTTCTACCTTAATATCGATATTATTCGGATTAAGATTTTACTTTTAAAGGGTCCCCATCACAAGGTTCTCCAAAATATTCATTTACATTCAAATAAAACGGAGAAACATTTTTCAATAAAAAAATGTTTCTCCGTTTTATTTCATTTATTTATTTATTTATTTAATAATTCAGTACACAAGAAACACAATAATAAAAGACATAATACAAATTAATACTTAGGTAAATCTAACCCTTTTTCATTTCATTAAGTTTGTATGGAAATGGTAAGAGTCGCCTCGTTCTTAAACTTTGTCGCTGGTTAAATAAGTAACTATTTAAATAAGCGACATGTCCACATATTCCACTATGAGCTAGTCCTTATATCTTGTCTTATATTATAATAGTATTCGATGTATTGTTACTAGGCATGCCTTTTAAGTTCGGTTTGTATATTTGCCGCCAATTTTAAAATTAGAACTTTTCAAAATTCAAATTTGTTAGAATTTCGAATATCAAAACAATTGAAAGCATTAGGATTAATGCAATTGTTTAGTCACAGCGTTGGTTTAAATCTGTCAGGTCACGTACGAAAATGAATCTTACTAAGGAAAATGTTCGTGCAACAATTTTCTATAACTTTCGAAGAGGCCTCACGCGACTTCAGTGTTTCGAAGAGTCCCATGTCTGCGGACCATCGAACGCTGGTATTTGGAATTTGAGCGTGGGCTTAGTGACAAATCTCGTGAAGGACGTCCAAAATCCGCCTTCACTGAAGATAACATCGTTGCTGTGAGACAACTAATCGTCGAAGATCGTCATGTGACATATCGAGAGATAGAGGCGTTATTAGGCATCTCAGGGACCACCATTCAAAAGATATTGCATGAGGCGCTTGGTGTGAGAAAACTAGTTTGCCGTTGGATCCCGCATTTGCTTTCCGACGATCATAAGGCGGCCCGCGTCAGATGGTGTAAGAAAACTCTTCAGAGGTTCAACCGAGGAGAGTCAAATCACGTCTACGACATCATCAGTGGTGACGAATCTTGGATCTATGCCTACGATCCTGATTCCAAACAACAATCTACAGTCTGGGTTTTCCAAAACGAGCCAAAGCCGACTAAAGTTGTTCGCTCTCGAAGCACTTCAAAGAAGATGGTGGCTACGTTCGTGGCGAAAACCGTCATGTTGCGACGAGTGCACTTGAAGATCGTAGAACGATTAATGCGGAGTGGTATACTACAGTTTGTTTACCACAAGTCATCGCCGAACTTCGGAAATCTAGCCCAAAGCGACGCATCATCCTGCACCATGACAACGCAAGCTCACACACCGCTCGTCAAACGATTGAGTATTTGAAGCATGAAAACGTAAATTCTTGACCATTCTCCATACAGTCCTGACCTAAGCCCTAACGATTTCTTTACATTTCCTAAAATTAAGAAAACTCTTCGTGGTCAAAGGTTATATAGTTTTTTTTTTCTTCAAACGACAGAACTTAAAAGGCATGCCTCGTACGGTAACAGCTCGTTAATCAGTACCCGGCTCAAGTTCCGAGCCCGCAGGAATATCGGTGATAATTACATAATATAAACAATGTCATGTCTATGTATTGTGCCAGAGTCTACATTGTGCCAGAGTCTAGTGATAGTAGTACTATCTACTACTACTATCACTATTCACCAGTCACTAGACTACATTATGTACATAGTTTATGTATTAACTAGCTAATCTATGTTAGTATTTCTATATTAGGTATAGGTATATCTAGCTACTTTAACAATTCAATCGATATCGACGTAGTAAATTCCTATGACAATTAGCTATTGTAACGGCAAGTGTACTTAGTGTATTCATACCTAAAACTATAGTAGGGACAATAAAATGCAATTACGTTCTGTACTTTAAGGTGTACGAATAATAAGGATCTTTTTACATTTTTTCATAGATAACTAAGTAGGGCTATTGTTTCTACATCGCTCGACCTAAGAATGAAGTCAAGATAACTTGTGGCCTTCCTTTGGTCAGGCATCCATGCGGGCGGAACGTTTTCAGCGACGCACACAGAGCCTAATTTTGTAAAGCGAGAGGTCGCCGCATATAAAGAACATAGAGATACTGAGTACTTTAAGGAGAAATTAAGGATACCTACCTACTCTTTTCTCCATAAAAACTTTACAAACGTAATCGACTGTTTCCTTCCTGGATTAAGACATTAGAGAAAATAATATGTTTATGCAGATATCAGTTTTATCCAGGGAGAAAACCGTCGACTACTTTTGTATGAACACACGAGTAATGAATTTGAATTGTCAGTAATCTAGTGTGCCTTCGGCACGCGACCTCCAATGAAAAAAAGACACAAAGAAACTCATGCGGTTTTTTTTTGGTTGTGATCATGTGATTCACATTGTCGCATATTTAGAACTATAGTTGACCCGGATCAATAATCAATACTATAATACTTACCAACATTATAAGCGCAAAAGTGACTCTGTCTGTCTGTTTGTTAAAATAAGTTTGTAAAAAAAACACATCCACAAACATAACACACAAAACCCCGAGTGTTATTGTGTTTTGTTTCATATCTGACATATTTATTTTTCAGCGATTCTCTCGTTGTACCTGCGAGACAAATTGGGATTCACGGACGATGGAGCGACGGTACTCTACCATGTCTTCACTATGTTCGCGTACTTCTTCCCACTGCTGGGGGCCATGATCGCAGATAGCTGGCTTGGCAGATTCAAGTAAATATACAGAAATTTTGTGACAGCTTTTTTCTCAAATTTAATAGTTGAGGTACCTATGTATCTACTTGTTGAACATTGTAGTGTTTTTTACTAAGTTCTTAAAAATGTAATACCACCACACCGAAATTTAAGGAAATCTGTATTTGTGGAGGGCGTCTTATCTCAACGGGACATTTGTATTTAATAAATCAATTTCTATTCTAAATAGCGCAAGTGTGGTTTAAACACCAAAAACTATGGAGTTGAATAATAATCATAAATAAATAATCATCTCTGGCTGGATATGTTTTTCATACGCCGATCGCCTCGCCTCCGATCGCCTTTTGATTCAGTTTCGATCTTCTTTGGTTTCAGTTTCGATCATCATTGTTTTATACTTATTATCTAGTGACAATGTCGAGTACATTATTAGAATAGACCACCATCTGCAAAATTCGGTGGCCGGCGGGAACAAATGGACGGGGCAATTTTACAGTACCAAATTTCCAACGGCCTCTGTCGCCAAGCAGCCGGTGGCCGTTGTGAATATTTGGTTACACTCGATGTCATTTTGAACTGAAGGTGCTACTGTACGATTGCGATTATCATTAAAAGATTAATTCCAGACTTTGAACACATTATGGAGTTTATGATATAGGTACATGTTCTAAACCATCAGTGAGTCAGCCAGTCATTTGCACGTGCGTTTTACTGCGTATTGTATGATAAACTTCGATCATATATAAACTATGAAAAATATTTTTAACTTATTTTGTTTTCAAGTAACTTAAACATTACGTACCTAATTAAAACATCTAAAATAACTTTTATAACACATTTGCTCGTAAAGGGCCTCTTATTTCACCAATTTCAATATCGTAATGTATGTCATTACGTACTTGTGCGTAATCGTAAAGTAAAACGCACGAGTTTCTTTCTAATAAGGTAACACGTACGGTTTATCATGCTGCGTCTAAAACCAACGGTACTTTTTTAAATCTTAAGAAAAAAAAAGCAAAGAAAGCAAATCAAAAAGTTTTTATGTCAGAAAAGTGGTCAATATTTTATGAATAAAATTAACTTTGGGAGATAAAATATAAAAAATAAACATTTAATTCTTTAATTTAATTCATTTTGACAGTAAATTACATCTGTAACAGAAACAAAAAAATATTAATTTACTTTATTAGTAATACTGGCTGTTTTTGTACCGTTGCCTTAAAAAAAAATTAAAAATGCCAACTGGCAACGTAATAATCAATTTCACAAATTGTTCAAATTTTTCTAACTGCTTTAACAAGTGATTAAAGATTTATTCGTTTAAGAAAGTCCGAGTTTTATTTATTTCCTCGCAAATGTGTTATAAAACGTCGTATGACATACGTGCGCTTTGATAATTACAGCCTCTGCTTTCTTGTAGCCCTCGCCTACGGCTCGGGCTAGCAATATCGCCTCGGCTGTAATTTTCAACTTACCGCACTTATATCATAATGTACTATAATACAAAAATGGTGTCCGTTCCGCTACTTTTTGTTTGACGAAATAGTTAAGTAGGAAAATGTGAGATTAAATTTTTATCTAATGATGATGAATTAATATGACCTATACTTTTTTCTTTTTTAGGACTATTTTGTACCTGTCTCTTGTATACGCGGTGGGAACCATTCTCATTTCGGTGACTGCGATACCTACGGTCAATCTTCCTCCAATGTACGTATAAACAAAAAAACTGATGTTTTATCTCTCTCTATAGGTATCTTTACATATTATTAATGCGTTTAGGTATAAGCTGTGACAATACTTACGCCCATAATGCATCTAAACAAATTGAATTGTCATTGTAAAGAAAGCTAATTAAAAACATAACGCTTGCGCGAATTAGTCTTTATATAAAATCACTACCATATTACGTTACCACGAATTACGTATGAGGTTACGTTAAGTCTATTTATCTACTAAATATGTAATTTGACAATTTAGGTAACTACATAGATATTAAATTATAGCACATTACAGACTAACAAAATATACCTATGGTTACCTATACGAAACATTCTTACGCCATCAAGTTTTATTTTCCAACGTCCGTCCGTTGCACAATTGATTCCAAATAAGTTATTTTAAGGTATTTATTTTTGCCGGTCATTTATAATTCATGCTTCATTAAAAAAAATGTATTTTTCAGGGAATTCACTATAATAGCGTTACTTCTCATAGCATTTGGCACGGGTGGAATCAAACCCTGCGTATCCGCTTTCGGAGGAGATCAGTTCAAGTTGCCAGAACAAGCAAAGTATCTCGGATATTTCTTTTCATTGTTCTACTTCGCCATCAATGCAGGGAGCTTGATATCTACGTTCTTGACTCCTATACTGCGATCAGACGTCCATTGCTTTGGAGAAAATGATTGCTATTCGTTGGCATTTGGTGTACCAGGAATTTTGATGATCGTTTCTATATGTAAGTACCTATATATTTTTTTTGTATAAGTTTATTACAATACTAAGTACTTAGTTTAAGTTGACCGTCATTTTTTGTTTGACTTCTTACATAGTAAATCTGAAAAATAATATATAAGACCGATAAACAGACAAATGAACGAAATTTATAATAATCCCACTTATGGGATAGACCCTACAAAAATCGTGAATTTTAAGTGTGTAAAGGTGTGTGTCTGAAATCCATCGATTGAGCGCTTTCCACTGAACGTGACACCTTTGTTTAAAAGCGACGTTAACATTTTCAACATTCAGCAATCACTCACTCGCAGTTGTTGGTCTATTGGAAACAAAATGAACACCTATTATACGAACCTACTTTTTAAAATACTTAATGTTTTTAATTTCAGTTTTCTTCGTTATCGGTAAAAGGTTGTACATTATAAAAAAGCCATCTGGTAATATTTTGGGAAAAGTAACAACTTGTGTCGGTGTAAGTTTTTAAAACTATATTCGTATTTATCAAAAATAACCCCAATATACCTGTTCTGTCAATCGTTCATTCGCTAAAATAATCAAAATGACAGATATTTATTAATTTTATAATTTTTAAATCGATTTTATAATTTCACGTTTTCGTACCACAACTACCGCTTTGTAGGAGACGAATAGGTGATGGAGCGGGTATATTGGTGTACGTGCACAAGTTCTGTCTTACTTGCTTATTTGCATGCTACGTTTTACAGATTTTATTTAATTAATTAGCTACATGCTACATAGGTACATAGATTCATTATTTTTACTTATTTCAAAAATATTAGCTTACTTACTACACACAACAACATTTATTATTCCTTGATAAGCAGGTACCTACCTAAACATTTTAACAATTTATGTATTGTAAGTAGGTAGGTAAAAATTATAGCAATTTTCTTGACATTCTTTATGAAACTTCTACACCTATTTAGATAATCAACACAAGAATTTATCTAAGTAGGTTTAGTGTAGGTGTAGTACGTAGGTTTAGACCTTAGATTAAAACAAAAACCTAAAGATACGGTACGTAGTCTCGGAAAATGAGACGATAAAACTGCGTCTAGCTGACGCACTAGCCTCAGTCGTATGTCGAACCGTTGCCGCGAGAGCACGTGCTGTCACACTGCGATTGTCTTTTTGACATCCATAAGAATGCCTTTTAGCTCATTTACAAAGCCTGAATCATTTTTAACGACAAATATTTTAATATAGGTACAATAATTTTATAAAAATGCATGTAGGTGTTTCTAGGTCATTTTTCGAATACGCAATGTTAGAATATACCGTATCTATATTTTTGTTTATATCTAAGGTTTACACATGTCGTTTGTTGTACGAATAGGTACCTACCTACATTAACGTTTCTAGTTAGATATTGGACGCAACAGCGCAACGTCATCAACCACTTGAAATGTAATAAGCTGGTACCTACATACTTTACTTTACTGATAATATTTTAGCACAGGGACATTTTAAATTGAGCAAGAAAGAATCACTGAAAACACGGTACTTTTAATCTACTGCAATTTCTGACTTTATGTATTTAAATGTAATTTCGTCGTTTTCTCTTTTTTTCCGATCCGATCGCGATGATTCTTTTTCTTCTATAAAAATATTAGGTTTTGGTGGTCTTCTGAAGAGAACCTTCAGAATAATGGACTTCTACCAATATTATCGGCTCCTAAAGATCTAGGCACATATAGCTAAAGCACTTGAAACCACCTTCTCATCAGTAAACTACTCAATGATTAAAGTTACGGTTACAATTGTGGTGATTTTTAGTGGCTGTCGAAAATGCATATTGATTTGAATGATAATTGAAATAAATGATAATTGAAAAAAATATATTTTAAAACAACCTCTTCTATATACCGTGTCACCGACTTATCTGTGGATCTACTCAGTAGAACTGCCCGATTTCAGCGTAAATACCTAACAGATAAATCGGTGCGACGCGACGGTGTGTAGGAGAGGTTATTTTGTCCTTTTTTTTTAAGTCGGTTTTTTTGAGATTTTTAATTTTGAATAAGTACTATTATAATTGCTTAAAATTATCTTATTCACTACATTATTTTTGACATGTTAACAAATTATATTCTATAACTCTTTTATAGTATGCTGTTGTACAGTCTTGTAAAAGCAAAGAAAAGAAGGAACATTGGCTAGATTATGCCGAGGAGAAGTACGGCAAGGATCTCATTGACGACATCAAGTCTTTGCTAAGAGTTCTGGTTCTGTTCATCCCGCTGCCGGTCTTTTGGGCACTATTTGATCAACAGGTCAACAAAATAACAAAGCATTTCTATAATTTCTTGTTCTCAAATTTTTCATACTCAGTTTTTCAACTATACTTTTATTGTTCAGGGATCGAGATGGACTTTCCAAGCAGACAGAATGAGACAAGATATTGGCGGTTGGAATTTAAAGGCCGATCAAATGCAAGTTCTAAACCCATTGCTCATATTGCTGTTTATTCCTTTGTTTGAAGTGGTGAGATGTATTTTTAAAATGGGTATGATTTTGAGCATGTTCGTTTGATTTAAATTATAATTTTTTACCTTTTTTTTAGGCAATTTATCCAATTATGTCAAAACTGAAACTAATAAGGAAACCTTTACACAAAATGGTTTGGGGAGGTCTACTTGCGGCAGCGGCGTTTGTCATCTCCGGGATTGTGGAACTACAGTTGCTGGTTTGTTTCGTTGCTCAGGGGCTTTACTCTCAACTCTTCATTTGCAGTACCTAAATAACATTCAAAACAACAAACATCATTAAGTTTTGTTTGGTCTTTTAGTAAGTCGTCATTATACGAGTTATTTGGAGCTGAAAGTAAGGCCCCCGTAGACTTTATTTGTTTCAGATGATTTGTTTGTGATAAATAAGCTCAGAAACTACTGGATCGATTTTGATGAAAATTGATATAAGTATATACCTACTTCTATTTTTAATTCGGGCAGGGTAATGGTCGCGTTAATTTAAAACAAATACGGGTATCTTATAGTTAGTCACTAGATTTTCTAGTCCCAGGTCACTAGCTTGTTTCTTAATTTTATTGCAGCCTACTTACGGTACCCCTCTATCAGAAGGTTTCTCGCAACTAAGAGTCTACAACGGGTATGACTGTAATTTCACTCTCAGGACCATAAATCCCACAACACAAAATGAAACAAACGAACAGATTGGTTCACTATCGGTCTATGAGTCTTTGAACATAATTGCATTGCACAAGAGTCTCCCGTACACCTTGATTGGAAATGGAGAATGTCAAGACATAGCTTACAACGGACTATTCCAACTACAGGACAAAACAGCTAGTTCTTATTTCATAAGTGGAAGTTCTGGCGTTGTTAACTTTACTGACGATAACGAGAAGCTAGTCAAAGAAGACAAAGCCAAAGTGAGGTGAGGCAACATCATAACTCATCATGCGATTCGCATTGATCGTAATACTTGCGATATATCTCCTCCCAAAACTCAAACATACGTTTTTCCTTTTTAGTATCTGTCACATTCATAACTTTACCCAGAACTAACATATTATCATTTTTCAAAGTGGTCGGTGGCCATGTAACAATTCCCTTATAAGTGTTTGGTGTGGGATCTCCAGTCTTTGCGAAATTAGTCCAAAGTGTTGTGATTAATTTAATGAATTTAACATCATTGCTGTTTTGTGATTTGGCGGCTACGTAATTGTCCCATATAGGTTCACATTTCAAAAGATAGCATATTTCATCACCACTAGCTGCACCTTTTACTTTCATCTTCGCCCCGGCCATTGCATTTGCTTTTATAGCGCTAAGGTTTCCGACATAATTAAACTTATAGACGTACATTTTATTGTTTTCGTTTCTTATATATTCTTGAATAAATTTGTAAATTGGGAATATTATTACGTCGGACGCGTACTCAAGAAATTTATTAATAGAATGTTCTGATAATCCTTCTTTGAAATAGTAACTCATTATTTTTTGGGCCACTTGTTTGTAAGTAGGCGACGTGTGATTATATCTACACTTGATAGTGAACGGAACTATGAATTTAAATCGTTTCGCAAGAGATTCCAGGTAGCGCGGGTTATGTATAAAGGGAATAACTTCGGTTATGCCTTCTTTACTGCCGAAACCTATCATAATCGGTTTATTTATTTTTGAGACAAACTGCCCGAAATGTTGAGGATCTTTATCTAAGATAGAAATGTTAGATTTCTGCTCTAATATAGGCAAAAAAGGTACTAAAAGTTTTTGGCTATTAATATTTTGAATGCTGTTATAAATTCCTTGCACAGCAGAAATGATATCTTGTGTAGACGCCTTTTTGATGTTTTCGATTCCTCGTTGGTGTAAATTTTCCATTAACTTATCTCTTTCCAATTTATAATCACCTTGAAATAGAGAAAGGGACAATAAGGAACCGCTTTGTAATATAATCCTATGAAACAAATGTCTATGTTTGGACGTTAGGAGCAAAGAAATAAATGTGGCCCCGCTTCCACTGCCCATCATAGTAATTTGGGATTTATCTCCACTAAATTGTTTGATATTCTTGTGTACCCATTTGAGAGACATTAAAATATCCTTTAGTCCCATGTTCGTGTGATTATCTGTATCATTTAGTTTTAAAAACCCAAATACGCCGACTCTGTGAGCTACTGTTACAAGAACTACATCGTTGTCTATAAAGAAATCAGGCCCGTGAATGTGGCTGAAGCTCGAAATAAAAGCATAACCGTGTATCCATACTACAACAGGTTTTAAATTATTTTTTTTGGTGCTAAGAGTCGAAGTGTAGATGTTTAAGTAGAGACAATCTTCATCTCCAAATTTTGTATGTCTGTGCGCAATCTGTGATTGCGCGCATGCTCCATAATGCTCTACTGTTGCATTTAAAGGTAGATTCAATTTCTTCAGCGGTCTAGGATTTTTAAATCGAAGTTTCCCAATAGGTGGCTTAGCGTAAGGTACTCCATAAAACGAGTAGTAAAGTCTTTCATCGAAAATGGTGAAATCAGTCTTTCCCAAAATTAGTCCCTCTTTTATTTTCACTTGTACGTTATGGCAGTTCCCATACACGATAAATACACACAAAACTATTCCAAACATGACCAACGTAAACACTGGCAGTGTTATAATTAAGAAAGTATAATCAAAATTTAATTAAAAATCTATCAAGAGCTGACGCTTGATAGGTTTTTAAGGTACCTAATAAGTTGATGTTATGTTTTCACATATGACCTGCGGAAAAACAATACTTATTTAACGATAAACTTTTACAAGTACCTATCTATTATGTTTCAGGTTTTTAGTGAATAGTGATAAAAATTTAACAATCAACGTGGTAGATTCAAAAAACAATCAAACAAGACTGACGCTGCAAAGCGATGATATTATGCAGAAAAATGTATCGACAGGATCATCGGATATCATAGTTGACGGTTTGATCGTCATGAAAAATTTCCGATTTGGTGTGGGGGGAGTTTACGTTCTCAACATTTATCATAATGATAACGGCACAACTGTAAGTATTATGCTAGAGTCGAAACATAGTAGGAGATAGGTGGCATGAAAGGGACATTATTGATGTTGAGGGTCTAGTAACTACATAAGAAAATATTTGAAACAGGTTGGAGTCGAAAAGGAACGTGATTATTAAACTATTGATATAGAATTGTAGAATGCAATGTTTGTCTTTGATTATTTCTTACATTTTTTACATTTAGAAAATTTTTTTTAAAGGAAAATAGAAAGGAAGGATGCTATTTTTCCTTTAAAATAAATTGTCTAAATAAAATAGCATTGAGCTACATACAAAAATTAAAAAAAATATATTTGTTACATTATTAAAAAAATGTAATAAAATTTGTCCTCTTATAAATTGTCTGTATTGCAAGGGATTAGTAATTTGCGAAAGGGACTGGGACTAATTTCAAGGAAAATCAATATATACTATGATATAAATATTTCAATAAGATGAAGTAGGTACCTGTGTACACACAAAACAAGTTAGGTATGTTCAACATCAAATTCAAAAGTGACTAAAATAATTATTTATAATTCCAGTCACCATATCAACCACATTGTAATTATATTCACAAATAGGTATGATTTTAATATTTATAAAATTATTACAACTGTTCTTTTAAACACGTGCAATTAACTGCCAACCTTGTAATTAACGAGAGGTAAGCCACTTATTAAAATAAATGAGAAATGAACGTCCCATTCATGATGACGATAAATAAATAAAGCAAGTGTATAAGATGAAAAAATTAAAAGAGAAGTTAGAAACATCCGATATTACTACAAAATTAATTTGTTTAGGCCAGAATATCTATTTGATGTAGGTATTAACAAAAACTGTTTATGATACACATCAATCTTATGGAATAATATCTTAGATTTTTCTTCTGTCAATCCTGAAGAAGGAACCTGTAAAGGTCTCGAAATGTTGAGCGTTGAAACAATGCTAAAAGCATAAAAGTAATAAACTCCACGCGATTAAAACAGAAATATGTCTTTAATTTCAATTTTGAATAATACTTACTATAATTTTTCAGGCCGCAAATGTAGTGACAATAACCCCACCTAACAGCGTGCATATCCTATGGCTAGTTCCGCAGTACGTTGTTATGACGATGGGTGAGGTGATGTTCTCCGTCACTGGGCTAGAGTTTTCTTTTACTCAAGCCCCTACTTCGATGAAATCGGTCCTGCAGTCTGTCTGGCTGCTAACTGTCGCTTTTGGAAACGTCATCGTCATTCTCATCGTTGAAGGCAAATTTTTGGATGCGCAAGTATGTTTATTGTAGTTATCTCTCTGCATCTAGATCAAAATTCCTTGTTTGTTTTGGCTATTTGACACTACTAAAACTTTTTAAACTTCTTAGTGTTAAGAAAAAAGTTAACGACAGGATTTCGACTCCCAAAGCTTTAAATAATTGAATAAATTTATTGTTCGCAGTGGAAAGAATTCTTCCTATTTGCGGGTCTCATGGCAATAGACATGATTATATTTAGTGCGATGGCGTTCCGATACAAGTACGTGACTTTGAGGTCCAGCTCAGAAGATGTCAGTGCAACGGTAGAAGAAATCAAGTTGCCGGAAAAACCTGCCTTGCCAGATAAAAATAACTAGTAGCTATAGTAAACAAATACTACTCTATTGTTAGATATAAAGATAAAAAGTGTTTTATAGCGTCTTTAACTCATTTATAGCTACTACTTATTAATATTATTATGTACATATCTCTACCCAAAATAAATGATTTTTATATTTATGTAAAACGTCAAGTCATGTAAGACTTAGTGGCTTAGTGGCTGTGCAAATTTTAATTTTTAATTTTATAGCAGATTAATAATATGCTTAATTAATAATATAAATAAAATTATTAAACATTCACACCCTTATTCATTAAAAAAACGTATCAATAGTGGCGGATACGGACGATCTAAAAATATGGTGTCATAAAAAGCAATGCTTCCGGTGGAATTAAGTTTTAAGTTTAGATAAAGATAGAAAATATAATTATTCAATAAAAGATAGATAAATAAAATTCCAATTACAATTCTAAATATTAATTCCTGTTAAGTTAATGCAGTTAGGTATCTAACGACAATATCAACTCTCCCAGGGGATAAATTAGTTACAAAAGAGTTCACAAGAGCACAATCCGTCTGCGGAATCGTCGTTAGCACATTAAACAATTAATTTTGGGGTAATTTGTGTGTTGTTCCCATAGAAGTGCGCGGGCGCGGCGCGCGGCCGGCGCGGGCGCTGCGAAAGGAGATGCCTCGTGCAATCCTGTGACAGCGGTTAACCCCCTGTCACGGTCATTATAAAAATGGGGTTGTTGTAAAGTTGTTCTCAAACTTTTAGATATACAAATAGGTAGGCACTGTACAGCCACTTTAACAAAAACATCGACTATTCGCAAGGTCATGTTAATCTAGATTTTAGTGTAAGAATAGGTACCATTTTTCGGTTATCAATATTTTTAATTAAATTGCATTTTGTTTTCGTTAGCCCGCTAATTTTTTTGATTGTAGGGACGGACCTCTTAGAGGGGATAGGAATTAAGACGCCACGAAAGCCTACTCCAGATTGGCGAATGTGCCATGGTTTTGGGCCGTGCCGTGGTGAGTCCAACGACATGTCGGTTTCATAATGACTTTACAAATAATTCTTGTCAAAGCCAAATACATTGGTGCGCGTTCGGCCGTGATTCGAACTCACGACCCTCGGAATGAAAATCGAGGTATCTACGACTAGATTAACATTGCTCTTCATGTACCTGAATTCATGAATTCTTGAAAATGGCAAGCATATCTAAATAATAAATTAAACGTAAACAACACAGCTTTAATTTACAATATTTAAAAAGATGTTTGTTGATTTTTTTATATATCGATATCGGTAGGTAATAATTAGGTAGGTACCTATCAACCATAAGTAAAAATAAAGTAACGGTCAAAGTAGGTATAGAAAAGTTTGAGATTCGTAGTCCCCACAGGTCCCCTATGATGCGCCGGATCTGTCGACGACTTGTTAATAATTGCGTATAATAAATGCTTAAATACAACAAACAGACATACAAATACGGGTAGGGTGTTCACAATGAGAGTGATTTAGTTTCCAGGCTATTGACTCAGATTGATTTCTAGACAGTCAGAAAGATAATGGGAACCTACCTACCTATGCCTACCCAAATTAATCGATAAATGCATGGTCTGCTACCAGTTAAAACGACAATAAGACGATCTAAATGTACTGAATTTTAAATAAATACTGATTTCTACGGGAATTGCCTTATATATTCTTTTATAACATTTCTTTGCCAAAGACGATCCGTCCATGGGTTTGAGCTGTGCGTTGATAGAAGAGTCATTTCACGTAATTTGATTTAAATACCTACATTTAACATCTGTATAAAAAGAAATTTCTCAAGAAGTAGGATTTAATAAAGCATAATAATATATTTTTAAATTGTAATAGGCAACCTATATTTATGTATCGAGCAGCGTTTGCAATATAAATAAGTAAGTATATTTGGCGACACGGATTAATTAAGTGCAGTCAGAAAAACAGTATTTGAGGAGGCGTCCGACGCATTGCGGGCACTTTGAGAGAAGCGTGGCGGAACATCGTGCGGCGCGTGCCGCGGCGGACTGCGACAAAGCTGCGCGGACCACGTGTGTGCACTCGGTGGATAATCTTCCCGAACCATATGCACGCAAATAAATAAATTAACCAAACAGTTTGAATAAAAAATGCGGTTTAAAACTTGCTTTACTAGCATTACTGATTCAAAATTAAGAGTCTTATTGTTTTTTGTATAACGTATTTCCGCAAAGATGCAATTTTCCAATCGATTTAACTTTACTAGTTATCAAAAGTATTGCGAAACCGAACAAAAATCAAAAACAAAAAACAAGTTTGTACACTATTTACTACGTTTTCTTAATTTTATACTACGATCTGACGTTTTGGTTCCTCGTATTCGATATTTTTTCTCCAGGAAAATGTGTCAAATCATGTAGTCTACAATTAAAAAACGAAGTAAAAATTCAATGTAGGTACATAATTTGGTATGTATATGGCTCCCAACCAAAACTCGGTCATTTTACAGGAACATCAACTTGAAAGGCACTCGAGGGTGAATCTCTGCACCAGACACCCTTGACGTAAACACAGACCGACAAGAGCTCTCACGCGAAAAACTATCAAACATATTCGAGAGGGGCGTGGCGCGTGTGCGGGCCGCGTGTACGACAGTCGCAGGTCGGTACCCGCGACAAATCAATTACAGGGTCGACGGGGCATTACTTCCCAATCGGAATTAGCACCAAATTATAGCTGTCGCCAAATTACTTGTTTGTAGTTAGAGGGTGCCATACTAATTTATAGACCAGCATGCACAGTTAACTTCGACGCATTGAAGAGAAAAAAAAATATGAAATGTTTTTTTTTCGGTTCACCTACCTACTTATTTTATTTTCGCTTCTAAGATTTATGCTAATTTACGAAATTAGACAGGCTGAGAATCAGTGATAGTACCTAATGTATTATAATGTCGTGAGTGTAAATAAAGGAAATAGTTATCATTTTTTTTGTTCTATTGTTCGATCTAAATCCAAACTTAATATTATAAATCCGAAAGTTAGTTTGTATATTTGTTTCTTCCCTCTTTACGGTCAAACGGTTTGATCGATTTGGATTATTTGAATAGGAGTTTAAGTGATGGAGAGTGACATAGAATACTTATCAATTTTATTCTGTGAAATCGCGGGGGTAGCTTTTTATTTCAAATCTAGCCGCGCCCGCGGTTGCACCCGCTTAAGTTCCGATCTCGCGGGAATATAGGGATAAAATGGAGCCTATATAAGTATAGGTGTTAATTCAGAAGTCAAGCTATCTGCATATGCCTACCAAATTTAAATGTAATCGGTTTAGTAGTTTTTGCGTGAAGGAGTACTTAGTAGAGTAAAGTAGGAGCTCTATCACTTCAGCAAAGAAACAGGAAGTAACCGGCGGCGGCGGTAGAGTAGACCTATCCGCCATTCCGGTGACAACAGGTGACGTTTGTTTCTCACATTCCATCCTCGGTTTCTCGAGAATTTTCAATGATTTTTATAGGTTTGATCACTTATTAACCGACTTTAAAAACGTTGGAAACCCACCATCATAAACTGAGGTACAGTCAGTTACCTAATACGTAGACCAGATTACGTTATAAAGTGACACATTATAAAGTGTATGAGTCATAGAAAAGCTTATTATGGGAACATTAATATCTAGCTAGCCAACCTAACAGCTAGAAACGGTGTATTTGTAGAAGTAGCCAGCGCTTCAATATCTGAACAATTATTAAAGAACATTCTTGCTAACTTTTGGTTCCTTATACAAAATCAAAATTGACTTTTCCAAACATTTTAGTACGCTATATTATTCAGGGGTGGAGTGTAGAGGTATCAACTGACGTGGAACAGGGTTCTGCGGTTTATGGCCGGGCTGTCATGTACACTCGCCCGCCAATAAGAGGGGTACCCTCCTCCTCCCTACGACTCTTCCTGCAAAATACGACGAGACTAAAACCACTAGACAAAGCAGAAATTCGAGATTTTCCAACGGCTTTTCCGAATAAGGATGTATTGGTGTTCGTTTAGATTTTCTAAATACCTTATGAAAAACAATATGGCAAACATTGCCTAGATCACTAGCCAAACGAAAAATAGACCTCTGACCCCTTAATAGCTAGTAGGCAATTTGTTAAAGTCTATGTACCACTTATTTTATTCCTATTTAGGCACACATATTTTTACTTAATGGCAAGTCTTGTCGATCCTACTCAGGTATAAATTGAAGAAGTGCTCTCAAATAATATTTCAGATACTGAATTTCAGCGTAGCGCATACATCCATTTGCGAGGGAACTGCGGAGGCCCCGCCCCTTTCTACCCCGAAATCACGAAAGCGCCACCCCCTTTTATACAGTTGACACTCACACACGGAACACTTCTAGCTCGCCTTTGTACAGCTATAAACTTTATCCCGATTCGATTAAGGACTGATTTGAAGCAGTCGCTTTAACGACAGACTTAGCTAAGTTTACCTACAATAAAATAACCACCCTTATATTAAGTGGTATAAAATTATTCAACGCACTTCGCACACGGTCAGTCTTGTTTCAGAGAATCAGTGATTGTGACGTAGATAATAGATTTCTCCGTAAATTATTTCATAGAATAATGTCCGGTGCAAGAGCTCAATTAGCAGATTCATCAACATCACCCCCGCTCAGGTAATATTTTATTGCGAGTTCCCTTTGACATTTAGCGTTTATCAATACTCATGTGTCAATCGAAACATGAAAATTAACGTAGCCCGCGGCTGTTTTTTGCAGTGTGTTTAACACAATACAGAATCGGAAGCGAGCAATTTGTAAATGGATGGGATTTGTACCTATTCAGTAAAAATGCATCAAATAACTAAAAATCGTAAATAAAAGGTTGAATACCTAGTTACACAATGTTTTTATAGCTTCGTTTGTCAAACTTTAAGCTTCATGATAAAATATGAATATAAGTAGTTATTTACTGTTAAGTTTGGAGAAAGGTTTGTAGCTATATGTATAGTATCTTACTTATCTTGTTTTTCAACTTTGATACTCATTAATAATCTGAAGATTCTCAATTCTACAAGGCGAAGCGAATTAAATTGATAGCTGTACAAAATTATTTTACAATTTTATTACTTTAAATTAAAATCCCTCAAACAAGTCATCAGCCAATCTATGTTTGCCATAACAACTCATCAGTCATGATTGTTTCTGGGGTTACGTGAATTATTTTTCATTTATGGCTTAATATATATTCTCTTAGCAGAGTCCCGCGATTTCACTCGCGTGAGTTTCGATCCTGCGGGATTTTCCAAAATCCAAACACACTACAAATAACAAATTCCAAATTTCAGTCTCTAGGACCAGCAGTTTAGGTTTTACGTTGATATATAGGTCAGTCAGGACTTTTAATTTTATATATACCTATAGATGGCGGAGCCTTTCATAGGCGCTGTGTACATACATCATCATCTTTATCAACATCATCCGAGCGATGTTCCCGTTTGCATGCCTCTCAGGAGCCCGGGTCCGATTTCCTACTTTTACGTCTCACTTCGCACGATCTTCGGCATTCCTTATATTGAGGCCATTTGCACGCATGTCAGTCCTTGCGCCTTCAAGCCAGCATATCTTGGGTCTTCCCAATCTGCCACGGGCGGAGGCACCATAACAAGACATTTGTTCCCTACGAAACTAGCCGGATTTCGTAAGACGTGATTGTACCGCTGTAAGCGGCATTCTTGTAAACTATCTTCCGCATCAGGGATGCGGGAGTTCCTGACGCGGTCTTTCCGCGTCACTTCATACATTTTGCGCAGCCTCTTCATCTCCGTGACACGCAGCTCCTGCTTGTCGCCCAAGCACTGGCAAAGCCTCACTACCACAAATACAGGTCTAATGATGGTTTTTTATGCCTGTCCCGTCAGTTTAACCGGCATTTTGGGGTCTCATATGACACCTGGTCTGTCCGCTCGATCATATGAACGTCTACGCAGACAGGTGGTGTGGGATCTGTGATATTGCTACCCAAGTGGTACGTCTTAGTTGCAAACCGCCTTTCTCAAGCGACTTTTTCCACGCATTTACACGTCTCACGGACGCCATACCCCGGAGGGAAAGTCTGGGCCAGAGCCTCATCCGTTATTCAGTAGGTGCACCAAGCTAAATCAGGTGGGGTTGACTTGGGCCCAAAGGTTTTAGTGGGCCCCATACACATACACAATGTACCTATTCTTCCATTTTCTTACTGTAAGCTATAGTTCTATGGAGTCGTTATTATTTAATGTTGTATACCTACAACAAAAATAGGTCACGGACAGGAGCAATAATCAAAAAAATATAAATAAACGAATAAACGAAATAAAGATTTAATAAAGCAAATGTTTAACTTACCCAGCGAGAATCGTCGGATAGACTACTCCGGACTGAAGTTTACATACGCGGACGCATCAGACGACGAAGGATCGTCGCTGGCCAGCGAGCTGCCGTCATGCGTGTACGCAGCGGCCCGCACCAGATTGCAGCTTCCATTGGCCGCCTATGTTCACCAACACTCACGCTCGTTACATTCTGGTGAGGCAACAATTTCATACTATAAAAAAAAACACAATTTGCGAGGCGTCGGGTGTCAAGTAAAAGCTTGCAGGTTCGATTCCCGCCGGGAACAACTGTTAATGCAGACTAAATGTTTCTTGTTATGCCTACACTTAAGCGTTACCGGCATTTTCAACCACTGCGCCGTTGAGGTTATTCATATTATTCAGATTAATATGTTTTTTTATAAACAACTGCGCCCCGCGGTCTCACTCGCGTAAGTCCCGATCGCGCGGGATTTACGAGATCAAAAGTATACTATGTGTTTCTCCAAGGTCCTATCTATCTCTATACTAATTTTCAGCCAAATCGGTTAAGCCGTTCTTGAGTTATAAATACTATAGAACTATACTATACTAACTCATCGGATAGTAAGTGATGATATGGTATGATGAAACATGGTTAACTAGAAGATAGGTAGACGGTAGTGGAAGAAAATCTGACCCGTCTTCCATTAGTTATATGACTAAATCAAAGATAATACTAGATAATTTGTAAATAAGCCTAAGGTAACTCATTTTTTGGTTTTAATCGCGCGCGTATTACTTTTAGCATTGTTTTAAAGTATTTCATAGTTGTTTCCGGCGGGTTTCGAACCCGCAACCTTTTGCATTGCAGTCAGGCGTTAGCCCCACACGCCACGAGGTTACCATTAAACAATCATTGTTTTAATACAGATGTCCTGTTGGAGTCATCAGCAGAGCCAGAGTACCAATGCAGCGGGTCACCTTACCGCGTGCAACGTGCCGCGGCCAACGTTCGGGAGCGAAGACGGATGCTGAGGTCCGGACCCAATGGGTACCACAAGTTTAAATTCACACTTTTCAAACAATTTAATAAAGAGTTAAAAGCTCACCGCCAAATACTGAACGCCATTTAAAATTTGAAGGCTTCAATAAACGAGTAGTTCTACGAATAGTAGACGCGACGTCCTAAATAGCGCTTATACTTAACATCTTACCGAGATAAGCCAAATTACAACTCCAAACAAAACAAAGTTTCGTACGCGCCCAGACCCAGGACTGACAATAAGACTCCTTTACTGCCGCCGGTTTCGACCCTACCACGCCTCTCGTCCGGTTGTAAACCCAAAAGATATGGAGGCCGTCATCGAGGATATCATCACGCATCTTGAAATAGCTTTTAAAAGTAGGGAAATCACAGGGAGATTCAGCACTTGAAAAACTTATGTAATAAAAAGCTATAATGTGTGCATTATGTTGTGATTTTAGCAGTATAAACTCGGCGTTCGACGAACTGCGAGTCCATGTACCGACGTTTCCGTACGAGAAGAGGCTCAGCAAGATCGATACGCTGCGTTTGGCCATCGCATACATTGCCCTATTGCGTGAAGTGAGTTTGATCTCCCATCTATATCTATAAAATACTTTTTCCTGCCCGAGTGTGTGTGTGTGTGTGTGCGAGTGCCCGTGACTGATCAAAGTAAAGCCTAAACCGCTGATAGTAAAGAGCAGAAATCTGGACATTATGTAATGTTGGCATCCGATAAGAAAGGGTTTTTAAAAATTCTCCCAGAATCGGGACTAGTACGAGCTAGTAATGCACTATAACTAACTAACCCGAGGTTCTTGATCTGCAGTGGTCCTCAGTTAACCGCTTGATTTGGTTTGCTCGCAGTATGAATCGCTGATCGCTATAGAAATAAAATGCATAAATCGATAGCGTCCTGATGCAGAGTTTATTCAGCATCGTAGTATAATTTCCCCTTTGTTTGTAGCCGCTTCTAAAATTTTAAAAGCATAATTATATTATATTTTTAGTGCTTTTATATTGTTACTGAAAATTATTAGGTACACTAGTTATCAATTGAAGTGTTCCATCAATCTCTAATCTTCCGATTTTACTGGTAGAAGTCGAAAAGTCAGCAATTTAATACTTTCTAATTAACTATTCTGCTCATTAGTCCGAAGGTCCTCGTTAGATTCTCATCAAACCACACTTGCGCTTTTCTCTTTCCAATAAAAAATAAATCATCATAGGCAGAGCCGTCTTTGAGAAATCGGTAAAAGGGTAAACATCCATAAAACAACACCCACAACTGAATTAAGAACCCCCTCCTTTTTTTGGAGTCTGATAATGTGATGAACGGAAGTAGATCTTCTTCCGATCATTTTTACATTACGTACAAAATCAATTAAATGCTTTATTGCAGTGCTAAGGCTATAATAGTCAATTCCACTTTAGATAGCTAGATACGAACCTTTTACACAATGAGAACATATTTGCTTTTCGCAGGTTTTGGACGCCGACTATGATCCGTTGACGTATGTAGAAAAATGTTTACGTGGGGAAATCAAAGCTGACCGTGCACATTGGAACACGAGTGGTAAGTTTGTACACTTACACTTTACCTAAAACAGATCACAGCTAAACAGCACACATGCACGAATTTATTTATATGTGTGCTGTAGGTGTGGTCTGCTTTAGGTTTTAGCCACACCATTAAAACCGAAAAACCGGTCAAGTGCGAGTCGAACTTGCGCGCCGAGGGTTCCGAACTCATGTACGACTATATGCGGGTCGGTTATTGATGACCAGCCATCAAAGACCCTCCTATTGTATGGGCACTCATTCGAGCCAGGGTCCAGCTTTTGATTTTAAACTGTTTTATTTTTTGGATGTTTTCTGATATTTGTGCTACAAGCAGCTACACCTTGCTTTTTGCCAAGTATCGTGGATACAAGTCAACAGGAAGTACCACTTTTAGGGTTTCGACCCAAAACTTAAGGTCCCCCACCTTAAGTTTTGGGTCATAAGGAACATCGTTAAATAAAACGTGTTGAAAATTAAGGTACATTTTAGTACTTACGAGATTTCGCGAAAGTGTTTTGTTGACGCAAAATGGCACCTGCATAATAACAAGACAAAACATTAAGAGGACTCTCTCTCTTCTCTTGCTCCATACAAACGTAGTCGACTGTTTCCTCCTTGGATAAAGGCATTAGAGCAAATATATTTATGCCATAAAACCTATATCTATCATGACTATTCCCCTACCTTTTGATTTTTTTCATTTTCTAATTAAGAAAAAAAAACCAAAAGGTAGGCATGACAGATATAGGTTTTATGGCATAAACATATTTGCTCTAATGTCTTTATCCAGGGAGGAAACAGAAACAGACGTCGTTGAGTCATTGTAAAATGGCAGCTTACTTTACAACATTTTTTTACGAGATTATGGAAACAACGGAATAGTCCATGTTTGTTTATTCATTTTCACTACACTCGTAAACTTAACTAAATTGATATATGTGCCACCGAAATTCAACAATTTTCACGCATTTTAACAAGATTTTATAAAAAATAGAATTTCGCAACACATTTCCTCGACGCGTTCCCGCCAGAAACCCCGGAGTTTTAGTTTTGTTGATTTGTTTTAGATCTGACAGCGAGATTGTCCTGGATAAACTGGGAGAATCTAGGAGTGAACCCGCAACGTCGAAGTGTTCTCACATCACTCGCTCTCAGCTCGGACAACCTACAATACACACATAACTAAAAGTTAGTTTGTTAAAGTCTACGGACACAGCATAGTGTATCACACGATGGAAACCAAACTGAGTTGTTCGCTAGACGTTTTCAAAGAAAGTCCCAGCGTTCTCCGACAGTCATTTCACTTTTGGGCATTTTATTTCTGATGTTCTGTACATAGTAACGGGAAACGTTAGTACCTTTCATCGCGATGATTATTACAAAAAATATCGCAATAATTTTAACTTGTAGTAACTACACCAACGTTCAACGACCATCATCGCGATATTTAACGGCAATCCCGGCAGTGTGGCCAAGACATAAGAGATTCGTCGTCATACCATTTTCCGATGCGATGTTTCGGCGACAGAATTATTCGTATGTGACTGTTTCGCAGGACGAGTTAACTATGGACTATTAAGAGATAGATCATTTCTTTTACTTACGATGTTTTCGACTACGTAAGGTAATGCGTAGTCTTAAATTAAGAGGACAATCTACCTACTGTTTTCCCATACAAACATAGTCGACTGTTTCCTTCCTGGATAAAGACATTAGAGCAAATATGTTTATGCCACAAAATTTATATCTGCCATGACCATGCCCCTACGTTTTAGTTGTTTTTATTTTCTAATTAAAGTAGAAATAAAATTTAGAAAATGAAAAAAATCAAAAAGTAGGGGCATGGTCGGTCATGGCTGATGTAGGACTTATGGTATAAACATTTTTCTTCTTATATCCTTATCCATAGAGGAAACAGTCGACTGCGTTTGTAAAGTTTTTATGGAGAAAAGAGTAGGTAGACTTTCCCCTTCACAAAGTAAATAGGGTCAGTTTTCACACACTGCCCAAAAAAGAAGTTTGGAATGACTGCGAAACGACTGCCGGAGAACGCTGGGACTTTTTTCAAAGGATAGTAAGATTTGCCGAAACAGCGACGTAGTAATGCTTTACTTTTTTTTTACACAATTATTGTAATTCTTATAATTGTTGTAATGTAAAATGTTTTTACATTTTTTATAGAAACTTGAGACTAGCCAGTTTTAAGATTACAAATTTTACTCGTAGTTTTTTTGTACATGAATTGAGTAGGTACTATAATATACTAGGTTTTTATAAAATTTCGTAGATAAAATGTCCTACAGGGTTTTAAACGCCGCGAGGAGCAACAAATATTAGATTAACAGTGGTTTTACTGCCAAGTGCAAGTTGGACACGCGCGCCGAGGGTTTCGTACTTTTAAAATACGCTTGTGTACCCATGTACGGAACCCTTGGACGTGGGTCTGTACTGTAATTGTTGACAAGCAATAAAAGACCTACCTCTTGTATGGGAGTACTCAGATCACTAAGTTTTCGAAAAAAACTTAGCCCTTTTTTATGATCATGTTGACCCAAACCTATGTAGTAGGAACTATAGACGTTTTTAAACTCGCTTATGATATTCAATGAATAATTCGGTGCAATATTTTGTAATAAGCAATTATTTATATTAGATGTTAATGCTTGGGGTATATATCTTATCACTTTATCTATAAACGTTAATGGCGACAAATAAAGGGCCCGACACACGCTATACCATTCTTTAAAAAGGTAAAGTAGTTCGCCTGAACGTGTAGAAGCCAGCAGCCTATAAATTCCAACATCCTGTGTATAAGTATTTTACACGTTATCTAGTCACCATAACACAAGCTTAGTAGCTTACCGTGAGGCTAGACGGCGCTGTATGATGATCATAGAATTTGTTAATTAATATTTAAAATTAACGTTTATGAATAAAGTAGATTTATAGTAGGCCGGTATACGATTAGGAAAGAAGGTAGGTGTACCGTCCTACTCCATGCCAAATTCTATAACCTTGTAAAATAATCTTGTTAGTAATTTAATTAAAAAATAACAAAACTTTATGGTGTTTCAATTGTATGTATTTTTTACCTGATAAGACCTTGATTAGGATAGAACGCTAATTATAAAATATGTATGTTAGTTCATGGCTACGTCCGCACAGCGATTTTTAGTGCATGCGTTTTTGTTTCGCAATTCTGTAACACATTGAATCTTATTGAAGTAGCCGCGCAGGCGGTAAAATAATCACGTGCATTTTCTATGATTGATGCAGAATATTACGGTGTAAAATCGCTGTGTGGACGTAGCCTATAAGGTGTATTTATGGGCCTCGGTTGCCCAAATTATTATTCTGAGGCTAAATCACTACGGACTAGTTCATTGGATAGTTGGTATTAGCGGTAAAATTATCTAAAGCGATTTGACAATAATTTATAGATATACTCAATCTATTGGGAACCCACAATTCTGCGAAAGAGAGTTATGCCTGGAAATTTCGAAATATTTTTTAAGAAGAAACATTTTAAGAAGTTTTTCAAAAAAACTATTAGATACAGTGAGCGGCAGATAAGTTGTCCATGGAAAACATACAAAAGTTATCGGGTAACATTCGGATAAACATATTCATTTTACGCTCTTGTTAAAAAGTTTTGATATTATGAATTAAAAGTATAATAGGTACAAATTATTTATTTATTATTTTATTTATAATAAATAAGTAAGTAGGCACTTAAAATATAAGTAAATTTTTTGGCATGTTTTATTTATTATTGTATTTGGTTAATAAGTAATTATAGCTTTGGAAGTTCAATATGACAAAATATTGGTATCTCTCTACATAGGAAACAATGTAGGCAAGTATACTTTGATTAGTCTGGCTTATGGAAATTATCACGTTTAGCAGGCAAAGGATATTCATCCATCTAGCTAGTGTACCTACGCCCTACGCACTAATGGCGTCTTACAACCGACATCCTTCGAGGGGTTGTCACTATAAGGCTGGATTGCACAGCTACATCGAACTAACTAATCCTGATTAGCTTAAGCGGAATAGCAAATGACAATACAAAATGTCTGACCATCCATGAAACGAAATTTATCGTATCGGTAGTAAGTACTATATTAAAAAAAAGGGCTGCATTCCGGGAGTGCCGACAGAAGTAAAAACTTATCGCAGCTAGCTGCGTCTCGGTAACGGGTAACGGAGTCGCGAGTTTCTGAGATTTAATCTCATCTAAAAATATGCGTACCGCGCTAAAAAGAGTTTTCTACATAAAATTCGTATAAGAAAATTTACCTATATGTTGTACTTCATAATGAATAGACCATCCATGAAGTAGGTACGTCACAAATCGGTTACCTATAGGTACAATATTAAAATATAGAATTGCGAACTTTATGTTATGTAGAAGACGAATTCACAAAAACTTCATACGTAATTCTTTTTTTTTTTTTTAATTTTGTATCACTGACTGTCGTATTTCACGGATGCTCAAGACAAGCTATTCCGGACTAGTTAGTTAATTCTATCTAAATAGGTGTGAAAGCGAGCCTAACAATATCAAAGTAGAAATCAACATTCAGGCCTTACATACTAACTACAAAATGGAAAGAGGTAACAGACATGTATTCTTTAACTAAAACGACTCAAGAAAGGCTGAGCATTGTTAATTTACTCAGTAAAACGGTTCAGCAAACTAAGTTTTTAAACAGTGCAAAATTTCCAAAAATCCGTTTTAGAGGAAATTTTAACAATGCTGAGGCGATGTTTATGCCGTTTAACTACAGAATACTCAGGTATACAGGTATACAGGTTTTGCACGCACTATTAGATACCTAGTCTAACTAATGAGATCACAATTTAAATATCAGGGTAAGCCACCCATTTCGCCACTTTCCCTGTTGTTCATAAAATTATGATAAAAATAAAACTAATTTGTAAGTAAGAATATATTAATAATATATGTCTACTTGCAAATTAGTTTTTATTTATTACACTGACTTACTAGTAAACAGGTCGACTATTCAGTTATATTTGTAGCCGGCGATTAGTCAGCAAATAGCGCACTAGTCAGTCACACCCATTGAGATATTATGTTCTTGTACTAGAATCATTTACTTTGTAGAATACTTGTCTTGTTGACCGTACTAGAACCACCGTGGGACAAATTGGAAACGATGTATAAAAATATTTCTAAAATTTAATTTATATAACTGAACATTTCCCGGGCCGGTTAGAATTACTTGTATGAACCCTTCCTGACGTCTAAAGTTTACAGAACAATAGATTTGTCGGTATTTTGGCCTTTTTCGGAATAAGCGGTTTTAAAGTATTTGACATTTAAATATTTTTTTGAGAAAATGTTTGTAATGTCAAACACGATAGTGAACTATCACTGAAATTTTTGATGTAGCGTTACCTCAGTGGGTTATTTTAACTGTATTTCTTCTGATGGCATACATACTGTCAAGGTTGAGATCAATAGTTACACCTCACCTAATAAACAGGATGTTGGAGTGTAAAGAGCAGCTGCGTATATACGGCGTAGAACAAAAAGTTGTTCGCCTAGACGTGTAGAACAACATAAGTAAGCAGCTGTCCCATAAACTCCAACACCCTGTATAAACCGGCATTATGCTTTGTCAAACGCATTTTTATTCATATTTTTACTAAAATTATTGCAGGCAGAATTATTGCAGAATACATCAAAAAAGCAGTATTCCTAAGTGTGGATTAACACTAAGAAATAATGTTTACAAAGAATACATACCTAAGTAATATATTCCATCTATAATACATTATACTAGCAGAGTCCCGCGGTTTCACCCGTGTACGTTGCGATCCAGCGGCAATTTTCAAAAACCATTTCTTAGTGGATGCCGACACAAAGAAAACACTCTCAAAATTTAATCGGGACATTGAAGTTTAATATAGATTATTAGAGGAAAAAAATGTAGAATACATCATATAAGTCAACATATACAAGGCGGAGAGGATAATAGCACATTTTTTTGAACTGGACATACCTACACACGTTCCCAGTCTAAATACCAAATTTCATCAAAATTGGTCGAGTAGTTTCGGCACAGGACACTATTTTTCATTTTTGAAATTAGTAACATGATGTATCTATACGTAGACTATCACCAAGGGGTTAACGACCGGCCGCCTTTGGTACTTACACGCACCACCCCTCGTGTTTAACAAGCTCTAATAATTTGTCACTCTAAAATATACCTTATGTTCGAGTAATAAGGCGATCGTTTCATTAAACAAATCGTGTAGTGTTCGGAACGTATGTATGTCTATCATTTTCCAACATACAAGGTCCGAAGATAATTAGTACTAGTAAGTAGGTCAGTAGGACGCCGAGTTTCAACCTGTGACGTCGCGTCGCACGCGCTGCAGTGAAGCCGCCCGCGACGGCGCGGCCGCGGCGCTGGCGCGGGCGCGCCGATGTGTTTGTTGTGTTTACGTAATAAATAACTTAATTAGTGCGTTAAATTAAATGTTATTGTGACATTCATGTGAGACTAACAAAATAGGTATGGTATTATGTACCTCGATTTGGTTACACGTCTACTGAATAGCTACTTACACGGGTACATGATATTAATTTACTAAAAAATTCGGTGATTTCCTTAAAACGCATCGTGAACTATATGGGAAGTGGGAATACTCGTGTTTGTCCTATGTTCCACCGCTACCAACAGTCGGGTTATTGTACAAGCTGTCCAATGGATACAAAAAACTCAATCTTTTAACCCCAGTAGATACCTACTTACCTTTTGTGACTGTGATTATAATTAATTCCTGCATACTATGATATTACATACCTACCTACCTACTCGAACCGTTGATCTTTCGGTGGTGAAGATGTAAGGTACCTACCAAAGAGCGCGCGCGCGCCGCGGCCCAGGCGACGCGGGCGGCGGCCGCGGTACGTACGTAACTACACTGTTGAACGTTGGCAGGTTAGTGAACCCAAATTACAAATGGTGTTCGTATTGGTTTTAATTGTTTAGGATATTTAGTTTGTTTTACTTTTTTAATTTCAGTTCTCGGATTAATTATACAATTCCAAATAATTCAAACACATTTTAAAAACCCAGGGTTTTGTTTAATGTGGTATCGTCCTATCCACCTTGTATAATATATTCCATCTATAATATGGTAAATTAGTGGAAGAAGAATTGGAATACACATTAAAGAAGTCAACATCCTATCCTACTAATATTATCAACGCGAAAGTATGTATTTATGATGTATGTCTGTATGTAAGTCTCTGTATGGATGAGACACTACTTGACAGTAGATACCAGACAGAGATGGATTGATTGTGAACTGAACAGGAGGCAGCGAGACAAGAGAGATTGGGATTGTGTTCTTTATTATGATTATTTTATTTGGAAATTCCGACGGAATCGGGATTACGTCGGTGAAACCGCGTCGTATATAAAACACCATTCAAATTGACATAATTGACGTCTAATTTCAGGGCAATAGGGGTGGTTTAAAGCCGGCCGCACACGTACGTTTTTCGTATACGGAATATAGACTCGAGATTCCGTGACCTTAGCGCAGGCGTTCGTTTTTTTTCATTTGGAATGTTTTCAGTCAGTATATTTTCCGTTTGAAAATAAGACGAACGTGTGCGGTAATCAAGACATTTTATATGGATTTGAAGCATTCAGAAATCTGAATACGGAAAAACGAACTCGGAAAAAGTATACGGAAAATGTACGTGTGCGGCCGGCCTTAATGTTATGCTGATTCTCTCACGCAACGCAGGATAGTCATTGACATACCCGCATGCGTGAGCAATTTGTAACTGAACCAATCCGCATTGACACTACGCCCTTAGCTACTTACTTTGGATCAAAATCTGTGGCTTTTCCCATAGGTAGAATAACTTACAAATTTAAGGCCAGTCTTCTAACGCGAACACACTGTGAACGTTATGCCAAACAACCCCATTACCTATAGGCGGATGCGCCGAAGGAAAAAGGACATGTCTCAAAAAACTCCTACCCTGAGTTAGTCCAAGAAATATCTTCCAATTCTTCCTCTTTCCGAAGTTGTATGGGTTTCTAAAGTAGTTTCTGTGTATGACCCTGAGTTTCGCGTTAGTGTGGGACTCGACACTCGTTTCGCCTCGGCCGATGTTCTTTCCGTGCATTAATGTGAGTACTCCTAGAGCAAATAGTACGGAGACGCAAGTGATAGCTATGAACATGACTGCTTTTCGTTTCCAAGGGTGAGCTGCGACGCGCTGAGCCTCCGTCACCACCGGTAATGGTAAAACGTGTTCCCGGGGAAAGTTCTCCTCGTCGTATTCGACTAGCTCTTTCACCGGTATCATCGCTCCCGTTTGATTAATGCGAACCGGGTGCCCTATTAGATCGGGGTCGTTGTTCGGTATTAAACCTCCTGAAAATAAGTATACGGTTTCTATTAGCTTTGCGTTTAGCAAGCAAAAAGCGTCTAACCTGGTCCCTTATCATATGATACAATGAATAATCTCGGCTCAGATCAATTATTTTGATGTGAAACATCTATAGGCGAGGGTAAACCTAAAAGTTGCTGTCGCAGTACAGGCCGTGGCAACGCCTCGCCACGCTATATATAATATGTACCTACTATACGTAGCGAGTCGATGTTTCACATCTGCCAGGCGTCCCGTGACGGCGCACATTTTTCCAGAACAGTTGAAAAAAACGAGAACATATACATACCTAAGAAGACTTCATTGTAGTAATAATAAGGGTTTCTTGTTGACTACGAAACCCTAAAAACCGGGCCATGTGCGAGTGAACTCGCATATGAAGTGTTCCGTAACATTTTTACAAAAAAACACGTTTGTTGAATGGGAACCCCACTTATTATTTTTTAATTTGTATTAGGTACAGAGATACTTATCAGAAATATGTAATTTAAGTTAATTTGTGAAATTTTTAACTGTCTATCAACCACGGTTCATGAGACACAGCCTGGTGACAAACGGACAGTGGAGTCTTAGTAAAAAGGTCCCGTTTGGGTACGGAACCACAAAAAGAATCTTTGTCTACTATACAAGAGAATCTAGAAAAATATTTTCACCTGTATCGTTGAGCCAGATAACGTTATATCCCAGATCCAAACCAGCAATTATAATGAAAGTTACACCAGCCAACATGTAAGCCATGTATAGGTAGAAATATCTGAAAAAAAGAACAAAATATACATCAATATAAGTTTCCTATCTAAGTAATCTTTACTCCGTCTCAGAATCTTAGATCAAGAATGTAAACATAGACCTGCCAATATCAAAGGAAAAGGTAAATAAAGAGCTATCGCTTTCAAATAAATGTATGAATTTTTTGTTTACACTTTTGTCCTTAAGAGGATAGTCTCTATATGTTTATGCCATAAAACCTATATCTGTCATGACAATGCATCTACCTTTTTTTTTCCAATTAAAATAATAATAAAAAATAAAAAAAAAATAGAAAATTAAAAAATAATAAAATGAAAAAAATAAAAAGGTAGATGCATTGTCATGACAGATATAGTTTTATGGCATAAACATATTTGCTCTAATGTCTTTATCCAGGGAGGAAAATTTAAACTACGTTTGTATGGAGAAAGAGAATGGAGACTATCCTCTTAAATTCTGAGACAGAGTATAGCTTTTTCATAGCTCATATCAACTGAATTACATGCACGCACATACAGGCGAAATATATAGTGTGTGTAAAATGAATACTTAAGTATAGTAAACGTATTTATTTTACAAACGAAAAAAAAGTGGCATAAAGGAAGACCTTATCGCTTAATTTTTTATCTTCCAGTATTTGATGATACCATGAATTGCTACGTAAATACGTGTACTGAACGTTAACGGTTTGATCTTGTGCACAGCGCGCTCGCTCCGGCGCGGCTAAGCTGTTCCCTGTCGCAACGTTCGCGAATTGTCGACCGTGCTGCCCGATATTTAGCGTTGCCGACATGCCCAAACTGTTTACGTTACAGTATACGTATTACCGTAGCAATTCATGGTAGGGGTACAGGCAACGATACAACCCAGTTATTACAGATTTATGTAAACTTAAATAAACAGATGTATTCTGAAATTAAACAATTGTTCTTCTTTTCCTATAGTGGTGTTGCTCACTTAGTGTTAGAATTTTCTCCCTAAGGCCTGTAACATGTTCACATAACGACTGCTATCGGAGATAACAACCGGGACCAACTGCTTAACGTGCCTTCCGAAGCACGGCTCGAGAAAACGATTTATTGCCACACAAATTTTCGATCACCCATCCAAGTAATGACTAATAAATTATTAATAAATTAAGCAAATGTAACCTTGCGTTATAATATCCAACACAGTTGTTGAGCCAAGGGCAGTGGTGATCCATTGCTAATACACAACGGTCGCACACAGAGCAGTGGTGCGTACGTTGGGGCTTCGGTGCTATGCACTTTTTGCATATACTAGCCACGTCTGTGACGTGGAATGACTGAAATAAACAATTTTATAATGAAAATATAGTTATGAAGGCGGGACGCTAGGTAAGACATAAATTGTTTCACTCCAGTCTTCCCTTCCGTAATTACAAAGTAAATTGGTAAAAATTTATCATCTTAGACCATTTCAATCGTACGGTAAAAAAACTGGTCAAGTGCGAGTGGGACGCAATGTGAGCATTTTGTGTTAGCGCAACACTAGATGGCGCCAGTGATAAAAATGAATCGCAATATTGTTGTTTAAAATTCACGTTTATTTATTTCACAATTTTGGAACTTTCATGACACTGCACTCTAATAGACATATCATTGGGTAATACATCTATCAATCTATCTATCTATATTCTATATGTACCATTTCTATACTAATATTATAAAGAGGTAACGTTGGTAACATGTGTGTATGTATGTATGTGGGGTGTGTATGGGGCCCACTAAGATCGTTGGGCCCAAGCCAACCTCACCTGCTAGCTTGGTGCACCTGCTGATAAACGGACGAGGCTCTGGCGCAGACTTTTCCTTCGGGGTTGGGAGGTCAGACGGCAGTCGCTCCCGTAAAAGTCGAAATTCGCCAAATCTAGTATGGAAAGTCGAGAAAGATATGGCCACAGGGATAGGGCGCCGCCGCATAACGGCGCGCAGGAGCTTCGCCTGACTCCTGTGGTAAGTGGACGAGGGCTACCGTGCCACGGGCGGGCACGGCCAAAGACGTTAGCCCCTAAACACGATGTGAAACTCCGCTTCGCAACGTGGAACATTGGCACGCTAACCGGACGCGCGAGGGAGCTAGCCGACGTGCTTTCCAGGCGGAAGGTGGCCGTGGCGTTCCTGCAGGAGACTCGATGGAAAGGCAGCAGATCCCGGCTTATTGGGAATGGCTACAAGCTGATCTACACGGGTGCACCTGGTGGAGAGAACGGGGTGGCTGTGGTACTCGCTGAGAGGTTGCATGACGATATCTTGGAGGTGAATCGCTTTAGCGACCGACTTATGTGCGTGAAGGTGCTTATTGGGGGGGTTCCTACCCACTTAGTAAGTGCTTACGCGCCACAGGTCGGTTGTAGCGACGCTGATAAGAGGTCGTTTTGGGATAAACTCGGCGAGGTCCTTGGGGCTATCCCGTTGTCACAGGGAATCGTTTTGGGTGGTGATCTGAACGGTCATGTGGGTGAGATGGGGGCGGAATTTGAACGTGTTCATGGAGGCTACGGGTATGGCAGTCGGAATGCGGAAGGAGAAGAAATTCTGCGTACGTGTGCCACTGCCGACCTGGCACTTGTGAACACATATTTCAAAAAGAAGCCCGACCACTTGATCACCTACAGGAGCGGGGGGCGCGCTACCCAAATCGATTTTCTAATCACTAGGAGACATCATATCGGCAACGTGGCCAACTGCAAAGTCATACCCGGTGAGAGTCTCACTGCCCAACACCGTATCCTTGTCATGGATCTCTGTGTAAAGACCAAAGACAAACGACCGGAACCATGTCAGCGCCGAATCAGATGGTGGATGCTTGATGAAGTCAAGTCCCAGATGCTCGCCTCAGCAATCGGCGACAAATGTGCCAATGCTGAAGGCGAATCGGTACAGGAACACTGGGACCGGATTCAGGTGTCTATCGCTGATTCGGCGCGGTCGGTCCTCGGTATGTCTAAGGGAGGACGCAAGTGTGACAAGGAAACTTGGTGGTGGAACGACACAGTCCAGAGGGAGACTAGGGTGAAGAAAGCCCTCTTTAAAAAGTGGCAAGCGTCCAACTCTCCTGAAGATCGCGACGCGTACAGGTCTGCCAAACGTGCCACAAAGAGAGCAGTAGCCAGAGCCAGACGGGACTACTTACAGCCATTGTACGATAAGTTGGAAACGTCTGAGGGGCAGAAGCTTATTTATAAGTTGGCACGTTCTAGGATCAAAGCGGCACAGGATATATCCAAGTGCCGCTGTGTAAAAGATCCTAATGGTAACCTGCTATGCGAGGACCTCGCGGTGAAGGAGAGGTGGCGCTCTTATTTCCACGAGCTGCTCAATAAGCAGTATAAAGAGGTGCAGCCACCGGAACTCCCTCCGAATCTAGGACTTGTGCCACTGATAACGCCTGAGGAGGTGCGCAAGGCTCTTCGATGCATGAAGAATCGGAAAGCTGTCGGCGCCGATGGAGTCCCCATCGAAGTATGGAAAGCTATGGGTTCTCGTGGTGTGGGCATCTTAACCAACCTTTTTAACCGCATACTCGAGACCGGCAGAATCCCCGCCCAATGGAGACTGAGTGTTATCACTCCAGTGTTCAAGGGCAAGGGATCTGTGCAGGAGTGTGGAAGTTATCGTGGTATAAAGGTCATGTCCCACACCATGAAGCTCTACGAGCGTATAGTTGACTCTCGGATCCGGCAGGAGTGCACTGTCTCGGAGGGGCAGTATGGTTTCCGCCCCGGTCATGGTACCATGGACCCTGTTTTCGCCCTAAGGATCGTTATGGAGAAATACAGATCGAAGAATACGCCTGCATTTTCTGTTCCTGGACTTGCAGAAGGCCTTCGACTGTGTTCCTCGCGTGATGATCTGGTGGGCGCTGCGGTCCAAAGGGGTGCCTGAAACTTATATTGAAACCATCAGGGACATGTACCGAAATTCCGATTCAGTGGTGCGAACTGCTGTTGGTGACACTAAATCTTTCCCCATTACAGTCGGAGTCCACCAAGGATCCGTCCTAAGTCCGTTTCTGTTTAGCGTAATACTGGACGCACTGTCCGTTATCATCCGAGACGCACACGAGCAGCCCCCGTGGATGCTCATGTATGCTGATGATATTGCGCTAGCGGACTCGGATAAGGGACGGCTTGGAAGGCGTGTAAATGCGTGGAAAGAGTCACTTGAGAACGGCGGTTTGCAACTCAACGTAGCGAAGACCGAATACTTGGCTAGCAATACCACAGATCTCACACCTGTCTGCGTAGACGGTCACATGGTCGAGCGGACAGACCAGTTTAAGTACTTGGGATCTGTGCTTCACGAGTCCGGCGACATCGATTGTGACGTCAAGTCCCGCATTTTGGCAGCTTGGGCCAAGTGGCGAGAGGTAACTGGTGTCATCTGTGACCCGAAAATGCCGGTTAAACTGAAGGGACAGGTCTATAAAACGATCATTAAACCTGCCCTTTTGTATGGTAGTGAGGCGTGGCCATTGCTTGAGCGACATAAGCAGGAGCTGCGTATCACGGAGATGAAGATGCTGCGCTGGATGTGTGAAGTGACGCGAAAAGACCGCGTCAGAAACTCCCGCATCAGGGGCAGCCTTCATGTCCGAGACATTGCAGACAAACTGCAAGAATGCCGCTTACGGTGGTACGGCCACGTTCTACGAAAACCGGCTAGTTACGTGGGAAACAAATGTCTTGCTATGGCGCCTCCGCCCGGCCGCGGCAGATTGGGAAGACCCAAGAAGTGCTGGCTTGACGTTGTAAGATCGGATATGCGTGCTAATGGCCTCACTACACGGGATGCCGAAGATCGTGCGAAGTGGAGACGTAAAAGTAGGAAAGCGGACCCGGGCTCTCGAGAGAGATGCAACCGGGAACAACGCTCGGATGATGATGATGTATGTATGTATGTTTGTATGTATTGGGGATAATCTCCGAAACTACAACTACTGGACCGATTTCAAAAATTCTTCACCATTAGAAAGCTACATTCACCCTGAGTAACATAGGCTACTTTTGATGCCGATATTCCCACGGGATCGAGGGTGAAACCGCGGGAATCTGCTATATATTATATAGAAGAAAGATTTATTAGTTTGATTAAAACTACTAGACCGATTTCAAAAATTATTTCAACAATAGAATGCTACATTATCGAGGAGTAACATAGGCTACTTCGATCCCGATATCTCAACGGGATCGGGATTTACGAGGGTGAAACCGCAGGACGCACCTAGTTGTTTATAAATAGGGTCAGAAGTGCAAGATACTATGGTGGTGAATATGATAGTATACAAAAGTGAAATAAATTACTAAACATAAGGTTCTCCCCACCCAGTGACGGATAAACAGCTTGGTCCCTAGAAGGGTAGGTGTCAGGCCAGCGGCCGGCCGTAAAAAAATATTGCTAAATCTATTTGCGGAAAGTATGTTCAATGATGGGTGATTGATGACTTGCCTACTGCGCTGACCCATAATAAAAAAAACTATTCAGGGTTGAGCGGACCCTGGGGCTCCTGAGAGGGATGCAACCGGGAACATCACTTGGATAAGAAAAAGTGAAATTTATCTTTTTTAATAACTCTGGTAAGTGAAGCTGTTTACCGTCGGCGGATATCCCGGCGAAGTGACCACTCCCATGTAGTAATGGAACAGTATGTTCAACAAGAGCCAGTTGCCGAATACCACCAGTAATACAGTAGTGTACGGGCATCGGTCCCACCAATATGGAAGACCCACCCAATACGCCACTCCAACAACAGCTGAAGTCAACACTGTTACGCAGAAAACGAACACCTGAAAAGAGATATATAAAATTTTAATAAATAAATACTGTAACCAACAAACATCCATCATCGCGCCATCTTGTCTGAATCTTAAAAATATGTTTAATAACAATTAACATAACCGACTGTTTCCTCCCTGGAAAAAAATAGAGCAAATATGTCTATGCCATAAAACCTATATCAGCCATGGCATGACCCTATTTTTTCGTATTCTTATTTTTATAAATTTTATTTCTATACTAGTAATTAGAAAATGAAAAGACAAAACGTTGGGCATGGTCATGGCAGATATAATTTTAATAGCATTAACATATTAGCTCCAATGTCACTATCCAGGGACGAAATAGTCCACTATGTTTGTATAGAGAACAAGTAGGTATCTTTTCCACTTAATAAATTGTTTCTCTAACATTACATTATTCAGTTAGGTATAATACAACACAAACCTTGCCTAGATATTTAGCAAAGTTGTCCACAAACCAATAAATTGGTTCCAAACAGAAATCAATTGCGTAGTTATAACTCATATGTTCATTGTAGGTCAGGCAGCAAATTGCAAAGGTTACTCTTGATGCCATCAGAGGTATGTAAGCTCTAAAAATAAAATTTACAAGTGTGAATATAAGGAAAGAATGTAGAATTAAGAATGGATACAGAATGAGACAGTTTGGTATCAGGCACTTGAGTCTGTATTTCCTGGTAAGCACTTCAGTTTGGTTCAGAATGCTTCATCTTATACTGTATCAACACTTACTATCATGTGTGAAAGTGCTCAAACACTGGCTTGTAAAAATAGAAAACTTAAAAAATTAGGGATAATCGAAGAAGAGACTTTATTACGAACCAAATAAAAAAAACAGTAGACAAATTGAATTAGTTAAATCATAATATTAATGATTGATTTGATTACCTACAACCTGGAAATAGTGAAAACTAGAAGAAGTAAATAACTTACACCATTGTTGAATTGAATTTTTTTATTCTGTGAAAAAACCTTTTACAAGGTATTTTCCATCGGATTACAGCCATTTTGCCAGTGAACTGAAAAAAAAAAGGATTTAGTAAAGTATATGTATTATATTATAACACTTAAATTCATTTATTCTCTGAAAACAATTTTTTATAAATTAAATTACCTTATTACACAATTTAAGTTTAATATATTTTTAATCTTGTAATGGACATGTCACAAGTAGTGGACATTGTTATAATTAACTAGCTACTTCAGCTAGTTTATTATAACAAACTACACTACTAGTGCAACGGAACAACTTGTTTATTCTAATGCTAGAAAGCTAACCATCCATCGATTAGATGGATATGCACATATATTCTAATTATTCTAATATATACAATTTCCATGTCACAATGTTAGTTACCGTACTCCTCCGAAACGGCGTGACCGATTTTTACCAAATTTTATATGCGTATTCAGGTCTGAGAATCAGCTACTATCTATAATTTATAAGGCAAAACAACATTTGCCGGGTCAGCTAGTATCTCTGTATATTTTTAATTTGGATTAGAAATAACATGTTCCTTTAATTTATTTTATTGCCCACCTAACTTGTTGCCTTAGCTCATGTGTCAATCTGGTAAATTTTACAGATGGCGAGAAAAGAAAGAAAAAGTTGCCAGAAAGTTTAGTAGGAATTGTTCTCCCATATTTCAACACTTTACTCATCAAAGTTAAAAAGGTACTACTGTAGGCCCTAGAACACTAGCTGTGCCGCGCGGTTATACCCGCGTCTGTCGTGAGTCACGATCCCGCGGGATTTACGGGATCAAAGTATCCTATGTTCTTCTCCTGGTTCGAAGCTACCTTCCCAGCAATTTTCAACCAAATCAGTTCAGCCATTCTTGAGTTATTAATGGCGTAACTAACACGACTTGCTTTTATATTAGATTAGCATCAGGTTTAAAACCAAGTAGTTTTTGATAGTTTCAAAAATGTACCTATACTTAATGTTACTTTCAACTTTAAAAAAGTAGAGGCCCGCTAAGAAAATCTATTGGCCAGCCATGCCGACCGATACCAAAACTCAGAACTCTATAAATGATTAATATTAGGTACCTACTGCTGCTGAAAGTAAACTAAATGCAACAATAATTATACAATTTCTCGATGGCTAACTTTAGGCAATCTAGTGTTTAATATTCTACGATAAAGCTAGTAAGTGAGTAGGATTGCAAAGAAATTCCCAATTAAAGTCCTTATGGGTTATAGATGGAAAAAACATGCATATTGCTGAGATTTCCAGTGCTTACTCACCGGCTTTAAAAATTTAACTTTTAATGAATTCCGTCTATTGACTATTTAAACCGTATTGTTCACGTTATCCCTTAGCTCCGACCATTTTCAGATGATTTTGTATGCTTTTCCCGTAGATTCGTCTAAAAACATTTACAAACATTACGTGAAACGAACTGAAATAAAAAACGAACACGGGGACCGACACGGGCCGCCTGTCAAAAAAAACTGTTACTGTCAATGTCACTCAAGGTATTCGTTATCAGCTCTTAACCGATTAAGGCCATTTGAGAAGTAGCCAGTGTCGAGTATTAAGCTAAAAACGCAATACAGTGTCTAATTTGTCTAAATAGGAACCGTCTTTTGGCAGGTGCCATACATGTAAACAAAGGAATGCTAGTATTTAATCGGAACCAAAACTATTCGATTGACAATTATTACTCCTCTGAACTTACAATCGATAATTAATTGAGTTCCACACTAACAATCTATTTATATTTCCTTAGTGGTTTATGTACAAGTAGGTAGAGCGGCCGCTGTCATAATTAACTCTCTTTCTTGGGACCTCGACCCCTCGCGTCACTCTACTCTACGGGAACAACGCCGGGATGTGCTGCGTCAGCATAGGCCGGCCCTCGGCTATAGCAGCCTATACCTATAGGTGATATTTGCTTTGCTATTATATACTTTGATTTGACACATCTTTCTAAAGAAAAAAAATGTCTAATGCAAAGAACTAAAACGTCAGATCGTAGTCTTAAATTAAATAAAAACCGGCCAAGTGCGAGTCGAACTCGCGCACGAAGGGTTCCGTACCACTGTCTTAATTGGGTACGGAACCCTAAAATGAACACAGGACTAACCAATCCGTAAACGCAACGTGAAACTACTAGCGCCAGTATATCATTCTATCACTAGATAGCGCTAGTGGTAAAAATACATCGCACGTACAATACAAAATAGGTACATACATGATGCACGCGCCATCGCGCCACTACGCGTCAAAATCAAAATCAAGTACTTTTTATTCATTCGGAATCTATATGTCAGTGTTCGGAATATATCTCTTTGAATCGTCAATTGGGTTATTGAATTTTTTTTTATTGTGAAAAATGGTAAGATCATATTATTATTTGAATTTTATAACAAAACAATTTTATTTTTTTTGTTTTCGCTATAATTAAAAAGTTATTTCAAAATAAAAATTTAAAGTTTGAATCTAGTACCAAACAGCCGCCGACAGCGCCCGAGCGCGTGTGACATCCTAATGTTAGTTTTCACTCATTGCAGTTTACAGATAATAAGTAAAGTACCTACAGTGTTTTGGCTATTGATAAATTTAATTCTGTTGTCATTGTTGTTATTGTTAAATTTTATACTCAAAAATATATCGAAAATGTCAAATCTTAAAAGTTATCACTCTTGTTTTGGATGTAGTGGACATTTGGTCAAGCCAAAAAATAGTGTAATTTGGTCAAGCTTATAGTTACTGCAAATGAAAGTGTTATTTCGTCAAGCCGTGAAAAAGTATCAATTGGTCAAGTCTTCGAAGAGTGTCAACTGGTCAAGTCCTTTTTTTTTAATACAACAAAAGACGATCGAAACGAAAACAAAAGATGATCGTTACGAAAACAAAAGCCGATCGAAATGAAAAAAAAAGACGATCGAAATGGAAAAAAAAGACGATCAATATGGAAAAAAAGACGATCGAAAGGAAAAAAGACGATCGAAACGAAAAAAAAGACGATCGAAATGGGAAAAAAAGACGATCGAAATGGAAACAAAAGACGATAGAAACGAAAACAAAAGACGGTCGAAACTAAAAAAAGATAATCAGAGTAGAAACAAAAGACGGTCGACTATGAAAAAAGACGGTCGTAACTAAAAAAAGATAATCAGTGTAGAAACAACAGACGGTCGAAACGAAAACAAAAGAGGGTTGAAACAGAAAATAAAAGACGGTCGACGATAAAAAAAGACGGTCGAAACAAAAAAAAAGATGGTAAAAATTAAAAAAGACAGTCAAAACTGAAACAATAAGTTCTATAATAATTTATACTCCCATAATTTTCTATGTGAGCACCGTCATTTTTTTTGCTAAATATGTGTTTTATTAATATCTAAAAGGAACTTATTAGCTTAGAACTTATTGTTTCAGTTTTGACTGTCTTTTTTTTTGTTTCGACCGTCTTTTTTCATCGTCGACCGTTTTTAATTTTCTGTTTCGACCCTCTTTTGTTTTCGTTCCAACCGTCTGTTGTTTCTACACTGATTATCTTTTTTTAGTTACGACCGTCTTTTTCATAGTCGACCGTCTTTTGTTTTCTGCTTCGACCCTATTTTTTTGTTTTCTGTTTCGACCATCTTTTGTTTCTACTCTGATTACCTTTTTTTGGTTTCGACCGTCTTTTGTTTTCTATTTTATCGTCTTTTGTTTCCATTTCGATCGTCTTTTTTTCCATATCGATCGTCTTTTGTTTCCATTTTGATCGTCTTTTGTTAGCATTTCGATCGTCTTTTTTTCCATTTCGATAGTCTTTTTTTTCATTTCGATCGTCTTTTGTTTCCATTTCGATCGACTTTTGTTTTCGTAACGATCGTCTTTTGTTTTCGTTTCGATCGTCTTTTGTTTCTACTCCGATCGTCTTTTGTTGTATCAAAAAAAAAGGACTTGACCAGTTGACACTCTTCAAAGACTTGACCAAATGACACTTTTTCACAGCTTAACGAAATAACACTTTCATTTGCGGTAACTATAGGCTTGACCAAATTACACTATTTTTTGGCTTGACCAAATGTCCACTACATCTTGTTTTGTACCATTATGTACAAATACTACAAAAACTATGAAAACGTAAAGTAATGAAATAAATAATTATATTCAATAGAGAATTAATACTTAGATATTTTGATTTATAATATTATTTTTAAATAGACTTACTTTGATGCTTTGGCACCTCTAACCTCAGCAGAATTGAACCGAACATAACATTTAATAAAAATCGAATAAATAAATTGGAGTATTCTTTCGCCATAGCCTATCGACCATGTCGAGCAGGTATGGCGAAAGGATTACTACTTTTTTCGTAGCCGTAGAAGCTGGTATGGCGAAAGTGGACTAACCCGTAAAAACCACGCTCACGTCCAATACATTGCGAAGAACGATGACGACGACGGCCGTATCTTACTTTAGTTAATGTCATTAACTTAATAGCTATAATGTAAAGACGTGAATAGCAAGACGTGTGGGGCCCGATTCTACTCCCAATATTTTTTTTCAACTTAAAGTTAATGAATAAATTTGAGTCTCCTTTCACTTTGAGTATGGTGAAAAGAGACTACTTTTTTCGTAGCCGTAGACCCTAGTATGGTGAAAGTGTACTAACTGCCCCTGCCGTTCTCGTTGTGGTGAAATGGTGTAGGTAGAAAGTTGCACGGAAGCAAGGAAAAACAATACCGGGATTATTTATCGGTTTAGTCTAGGAAACAAAAGATGATCGAAGTTAAACCAAAAGACTTTTGTTTTTACTTCGATCGTCTTTTGTTTTTTCATCCATCTCATCTTTTTGCAAATTAATTGTCAATTTGCAATTAAATTCTATAAGTATTTTTTACAAAAAATTAGTTATCGGTCCTTTACAGAATCGGTTATTTGTAGAATAAGACATTTATAGAATTGTACATTTCAAGAATTGGTCAATTTAGACTAGGTATGTAGTTTTTTTGAGAATCGGTCATTCCTAGATTAAACCAATCTATCACGTGTAGATTAGAAAGGGGGCGTCCATAAATTACGTGAGGTGTTTTTCGAAATTTTCTGTCCCTCCCTCCCCCCCTGGTGAGATGTCGTGAGATTTTATTCAACCCCCTCCCCCATCCTCCAATCTCACGTGAGATTTTTCAAAATGTGGGTTTCTTACGTAAACGCGTTGGATTGTTATTGTAAAAAGAAAAAAAAATTGCTTTGTGTAAACTGTAGAGCAGGGGTTCCCTAACTGCGGGGGACGCCCCCCAGGGGGGGCGCATAGACATTTCAAGGGGGCACGGGGCACCTGTGCAGTTAATACCTGCGATCCCCGAGATAATGCATTCCAGACGGCTCGATACGACCAATGAAATTATTTGAAATTGACGCCTGTGAAGAACATAATATTGTTTCCTCAGTCGGCCAACATCAGCCTCTAGACTGGCTCCGCGTTCTCCTCACGGGCGCTATCAAAGGTATTTGGTACAACTTACCAAATACCTTTAGTATGATTTTTTTTATGAGCATCTAAAATACTTATTTTGAACACTTTTTTATCCTGACCTGATAATCTGGACTGGAGGACGGGGGGGCGCGGATTTTTTTTTATGGTCAAAGGGGGGCGCGACTCAAATAAGGGAACCCCTGCTGTAGAGTGTGTTCAGTTACTGGAGCATTAAAATACAGCTCCGGTAGCAGATTTTTTTTTAAGTGTGTACAATCTGGATTAAATGAACCAAAATAGTATATTTTTTTTTGTTTCAATCAGAAAAAAAATTGCGTGATATTTGCCGAGACCCTTCCCTCTCACCAACGTAAGATTAGATGAGATTTGACTCGACCCCCTCCCCCCCTTAAACATCTCACGTAATTTATGGACTCCCCCATACCTAATATTATACTTAAATAAAATAATTTCGTATGTACTTTGAACGAAATAATTATTGTGGTATGGTAACTATTGGTAACCCACTATAATTATAAAAATGGGGTACTTTAATTCTACAAACAAACGAAACAAAATCTGAAAAAAAAAAGAAAATCTGTTTTCCGTCCTTCAAAACCGTCAGAAATCCGAATTTACCCTGAAGGTAGTCAAATAAAAAACGCGATCAATACGGTGAACAATAAAGTATATATGCCTACATCCTACATTAGACATCCCCCTACTTAGAATCCGCCTCTACTTTAATTCTACGAACGATAAAACGAACGAAAATTCCAGAAAAAAATCTGTCAACCATCCGTTTGAAATTTTAATTTTCTTTCTTTCTTTCGTTCGTACGTTCGTATAATTAAAGTACCCCTCCTGTTCTCTGGCTACTGTTTCAGTGGTCCACAGTCCACTGCACCCCTCAATTCGAGCAACTGCAACGAGGTTGGTTCTACCCTGACCACCAAAATGACCAATTAGAATCATATTAGGGGTGCGGCAATAAGCGCGCAGTACATCTACTACGATCACAAAGTTCGCGCACCGCTCGTAGCATCACGTCTCGTCGTAGCCACGTTCGTAGCCATCCTGTCTACGAACACATTCTACGTGTGATGCATTTTTAAATTAAATTACGTGCAGTTCCTACTTAAATATTATTATATATAGCAGGACGTTATACATACAGCGCCGCGCCGTCTAGCCCCAAATTAAGAAACTAAGCTTGTACTACGGGTACTAGACAACGGACACAGAGAGATACTAGGTACATATAATACTAATAAACTGTTTAAATTCACGACGAGGCCACTGTAACATTGTTTATAACATATCCCTCGGGTAGGGCTGGTTTCGTTTAACGTTGAAACGTCAAGGTAAGGGAAATGAAATTAAATAATAATACGCGATTTAGACTCGGTAAAATGTAACTACTAAATACTATTTCTTTATAAATACTAATATAATATGATACAAAACACCCATATCCAAAAACAAAAATGTATGAATGATTAACATAAATAATAAAATTGTCCCTGGCGGAAACCTGCAACATTCTGCGTTGCAGCCGAGTATTCGCCGATGGGCTGATGTGTGGGGTGTGTATGGGGCCCACTAATGGGTGTGTATGGGGCCCACTAAGATCTTTGGGCCCAAGCCAACCTCACCTGCTAGCTTGGTGCACCTGCTGATGAACGGACGAGGCTCTGGCGCAGACTTTCCCCTCGGGGTTGGGAGGTCAGACGGCAGTCGCTCCCGTAAAAGTCAAAATCAGCCAAATCCAAAAATGGAAAGTTTAGAAAGAGATTGCCACAGAGATAGGGCGCCGCCGCATAACGGCGCGCAGGAGCTTCGCCTGACTCCTGTGGTAAGTGGACGAGGGCTACCGTGCCACGGGCGGGCACGGCCAAAGACGTTAGCCCCTAAACACGATGTGAAACTCCGCTTCGCAACGTGGAACATTGGCACGCTAACCGGACGCGCGAGGGAGCTAGCCAACGTACTTTCAAGGCGGAAGGTGGCCGTGGCGTTCCTGCAGGAGACTCGATGGAAAGGCAGCAGATCCCGGCTCATTGGGAATGGCTACAAGCTGATCTACACGGGTGCACCTGGTGGAGAGAACGGGGTGGCTGTGGTGCTTGCTGAGAGGTTGCATGACGATATCTTGGAGGTGAATCGCTTTAGCGACCGACTTATGTGCGTGAAGGTGCTTATTGGGGGGGTCCCTACCCACTTAGTAAGTGCTTACGCGCCACAGGTCGGTTGTAGCGACGCTGATAAGAGGTCGTTTTGGGATAAACTCGGCGAGGTCCTTGGGGCTATCCCGTTGTCACAGGGAATCGTTATGGGTGGTGATCTGAACGGTCATGTGGGTGAGATGGGGGCGGAGTTTGAACGTGTTCATGGAGGCTACGGGTATGGTAGTCGGAATGCGGAAGGAGAAGAAATTCTGCGTACGTGTGCCACTGCCGACCTTGCACTCGTGAACACATATTTCAAAAAGAAGCCCGACCACTTGATCACCTACAAGAGCGGGGGGCGCGCTACCCAAATCGATTTCCTAATCACTAGGAGACACCATATCGGCTACGTGGCCAACTGCAAAGTCATACCCGTTGAGAGTCTCACTGCCCAACACCGTATCCTTGTCATGGATCTCTGTGTAAAGACCAAAGACAAACGACCGGAACCATGTCAACGCCGAATCAGATGGTGGATGCTTGATGAAGTCAAGTCCCAGATGCTCGCCTCAGCAATCGGCGACAAATGTGCTAATGCTGAAGGCGAATCGGTACAGGAACACTGGGACAGGATTCAAGTATCTATCGCTGATTCGGCGCGGTCGGTCCTCGGTATGTCTAAGGGAGGACGCAAGTGTGACAAGGAAACGTGGTGGTGGAACGACACAGTCCAGAGGGAGACTAGGGTGAAGAAAGCCCTCTTTAAAAAGTGGCAAGCGTCCAACTCTCCTGAAGATCGCGACGCGTACAGGTCTGCCAAACGTGCCACAAAGAGAGCAGTAGCCAGAGCCAGACGGGACCACTTACAGCCATTGTACGATAAGTTGGAAACGCCTGAGGGGCAGAAGCTTATTTATAAGTTGGCACGTTCTAGGATCAAAGCGGCACAGGATATATCCAAGTGCCGCTGTGTAAAAGATCCTAATGGTAACCTGCTATGCGAGGACCTCGCGGTGAAGGAGAGGTGGCGCTCTTATTTCCACGAGCTGCTCAATAAGCAGTATAAAGAGGTGCAGCCGCCGGAACTCCCTCCGAATCTAGGACTTGTGCCACTGATAACGCCTGAGGAGGTGCGCAAGGCTCTTCGCTGCATGAAGAATCGGAAAGCTGTCGGCGCCCATGGAGTCCCCATCGAAGTATGGAAAGCTATGGGTTCTCATGGTGTGGGCATCTTAACCAACCTTTTTAACCGCATACTCGAGACCGGCAGAATCCCCGCCCAATGGAGACTGAGTGTTATCACTCCAGTGTTCAAGGGCAAGGGATCTGTGCAGGAGTGTGGAAGTTATCGTGGTATAAAGGTCATGTCACACACCATGAAGCTCTACGAGCGTATAGTTGACTCTCGGATCCGGCAGGAGTGCACTGTCTCGGAGGGCCAGTATGGTTTCCGCCCCGGTCATGGTACCATGGACCCTGTTTTCGCCCTAAGGATCGTTATGGAGAAATACAGAACGAAGAATACGCCTCTGCATTTTCTGTTCCTGGACTTGCAGAAGGCCTTCGACTGTGTTCCTCGCGTGATGATCTGGTGGGCGCTGCGGTCCAAAGGGGTGCCTGAAACTTATATTGAAACCATCAGGGACATGTACCGAAATTCCGATTCAGTGGTGCGAACTGCTGTTGGTGACACTAAATCTTTCCCCATTACAGTCGGAGTCCACCAAGGATCCGTCCTAAGTCCGTTTCTGTTTAGCGTAATACTGGACGCACTGTCTGTAATCATCCGAGACGCACACGAGCAGCCCCCGTGGATGCTCATGTATGCTGATGATATTGCGCTAGCGGACTCGGATAAGGGACGGCTTGGAAGGCGTGTAAATGCGTGGAAAGAGTCACTTGAGAACAGCGGTTTGCAACTCAACGTAGCGAAGACCGAATACTTGGCTAGCAATACCACAGATCCCACACCTGTCTGCGTAGACGGTCACATGGTCGAGCGGACAGACCAGTTTAAGTACTTGGGATCTGTGCTTCACGAGTCCGGCGACATCGATTGTGACGTCAAGTCCCGCATTTCGGCAGCTTGGGCCAAGTGGCGAGAGGTAACTGGTGTCATCTGTGACCCGAAAATGCCGGTTAAACTGAAGGGACAGGTCTATAAAACGATCATTAGACCTGTCATTTTGTATTGTAGTGAAGCGTGGCCATTGCTTGAGCGACATAAGCAGGAGCTGCGTGTCACGGAGGTGAAAATGCTGCGCTGGATGTGTGGAGTGACGCGAAAAGACCGCGTCAGAAACTCCCGCATCAGGGGCAGCCTTCATGTCCGAGACATTGCCGACAAACTGCAAGAATGCCGCCTACGGTGGTACGGCCACGTTCTACGGAAACCGGCCAGTTACGTGGGAAACAAATGTCTTGCCATGGCGCCCCCGCCCGGCCGCGGCAGATAGGGAAGACCCAAGAAGTGCTGGCTTGACGTTGTAAGATCGGATATGCGTGCTAATGGCCTCACTACACGGGATGCCGAAGATCGTGCGAAGTGGAGACGTAAAAGTAGGAAAGCGGACCCCGGGCTCTCGAGAGAGATGCAACCGGGAACAACGCTCGGATGATGATGATTCGCCGATGGGCTGATGGGGCGCCCTGTTACTCTGACAAGTGTACTTAAAGACTTTTTCGTGCCAGTCCACCTTTGGTACTGGGACAGCTATGAAGTAGACGGCTGCCTACTTTTGATCAAGTGTATTCGACCTTTTCAATCAATTTCGGTCTTTTTATTTAAACTTAGTACAGTAAATTGCTGAAGTCTTTATTTAAACACAAAACAACACATATTTTTACGATTGTTATAATTTTCCATGTGGAGAATTTTAAGGGTCCATCCATGTCCAACTTTACGCAGTAGAAAGAAAGTAGAAAGTTTCAAACAAGTTGAGCGCTATCGGCGCTGCGCGGGCGGAGGGTAGCAATATCGGTTAGCAGGTTGGCAATATCTTGAATCCGAGCTAAAATGCCAACTGACGTATCGAATCTAGGATTTCAAAAATTCCCTAGGTACGTAGGTATTTAATTCAATATACCTCCCTACCTATTTACCAAGATGCCTCTCCACAAATAAAAATCTACACAATACCTTCGCGTGACCTATTTTTGAGATAAGACCACATTAGACTAGGATTTGGTGAATTAAATAAATGGTTTACCATTGAATCGATGTTAAACAGCAGTGGAGGTGGGGTAAGTAGGTGCGGGCGCTTGCGCGAAGCAATTTCGAGAGCCACGGACTTATCTATTCAGGCGGACAAAAGGAAAACTAACGTTTCACTTAGAGTAGTTCGTTGTATACCAGCGCCCCCGCCATCTGCACTGATAACTTAGTCGGAAAATACCGAGGGAACTCGGCTATTCGCACAGTTGTCGCTCTGACCACGAGTAGTCTAGTGAGTGGCCACACTTAGGACATATCCCTCGGGTCGGGTCATTTCACATATGTGCCTTCTAATTTTTTTGTATAAATCGTGACATGTAAGACAACATCGTGAGTATTAATCTTTTTACTTTAATTACTTAATCAATTATTGCAGCGTGATTATTAGTTTGTTAAGTTTATAATAGTTTTGATATTTCTAAAGTTTTGTTATTGCACACGTGTATGGAGACCGTTTATTTTATTTTGATTTTAGTAGGTAATGCGTACGTATTTAATGGTTTTTAAATAGCTTAGGCTTGATTTGACTATATTGGAATAAGTATTAAAGGCCATTAAGTAATTTTATTTACGAGCTTATAAGCAGTTAGGAAGGTATTAAACTAGCTAGGTAGGTACTTACAAATAAAACATTAAATTCCTAATACAAAAATATAGTACTTAAAATATTGTACATAAAATATTAAACATAGTAAGGTGTACTGGGGTAACTCTGAAAGTGGGGTAAATACAGAATAGACCTTTAATCAGAGTGATATTAAATCAATATTTGAATAAATTAGGATTTACCCCATTTAAGAAGTTATTTCAGATTTACCCCACTACACCTTATACAATAAATAAAATATTGTAAGTAGATAAGCGAAACCTAAAAAAAAAAAATATCCCGACGAAATGAGAACCTCCTCCTTTTTTTTGGAAGTCGGTTAAAAATACCAAAAATATTTTTTCGTTGAGAACCGATATCAGCTACACAAAACGTTTTCTAGCTCTAATCAAAGCATTTAGGCTTGTAATATTGGAGCTTGGCAACAAATGTTATAATACTTACTATTTACTTATAAGGTGTACTCGGGTAACTCTGAAAGTGGGGTAAATACGGAATAGACCTTTAGTCAGAGTGATATTAAATCCATTTTTTAATAAATTCAGATTTACCTCACTATACCTTATCTTTATTTTGTAACTAGGTCGGTACCTATGCCGAGGGTCTATACACCTTCTCATTAGTAGGTCACACACAATGGACACAATAGGTCATAAATCGTTATGTGATATTCGTAATTAATTAAAAAACAATTTATTTGAAACATAACTTTTATTTACACAACACACAAATAGAATAGGTAACAATATTAAAAGGTGAAAAACAAACAACACTAAAACTAAAACTTAAATCTAAAAAGAAAAAAACCCGTCGTAACAATTATTTACATATAAAATACATTTCAATTTTGGGTTTCGTACCCAAAGGGTAAACAGTCACGTATCAAAAGAACTATTTTCATTTGCACTATTTTCAACTTAGTTACGGTCCACTCGACTACGGTCATTTCGAATATTATTATTATTAAGTCATTTATTTCAGAATCACATTAAATTTCATATAATATATAAGTACATAATTAAAAATATAAGTATTAAAAATAAAATAAAAGCTGTCACAAAAATACATTACATTATCACACAATTATCACATTACATTATTATTTATTACAGTCACAATAAAATTTTACTTATTGAATGCGGAACAATGCTCGCTTCTCACCCGACAAAATGGAATTCCAATGTTTGTAGAAAGGGCCATCGTACCTCGCCTCAAACATCTTCAGGATACTATTGCTGCTGGCTCTGCATCTTTGATACAATGATGCAACTTTTTTGCGCATAATAGCCTGGAAACCATCAGTGCGTGCCTCCGCGAACATTACTGATGCTCTGCAATATCTCGGCAGCTTCAAAAGCATCCTGAAGATGTCATTGTACTGAACCTGTAGCGCTTTAACAGACCGTTTCGTGTAATTGATCCACAAGCTGCTAGAGTAAAAAGATTGGCAAAATGCCTTAAAAAGCGTGATTTTGACCTGTACTGAACAGCGAGTGAATCTACGAACAATCATGTTGGTCGACTGAACTACAGTTTTACTCCCCTAAGTTTGATTAAACTTTGGTTATTTGAAAGATTGGTAATTTCAACTACGGACGATTCGACTTTGTATAATAAAACGAGGGTAGCGCAAGACATGATGGACATGTTAAATTATTGTCATGTGTCAATTCGTTACACATTACATTTACTTACGTATTTTGTGACTGAGTAGAAATTAATATAAATATTGTAATTAGGGCCGAAAATATTGTGATTGGAAAAGCAAAGAAAGGGAGTGAAAGTGTATAGAAATGGCTTCATGTATGTTAAAATTACACGTATTATATTGTATCATTAAGTGTATTTCAAAAAAAGTTCGATTTCTATTTTTTAATTTATTACATCAGGCTTTACATTACATAACGCTTTTTTATTTATAACATTAGACCCACAAAAAGCAAAACAGCACTATTATAAATAACAAAAAACCGGTCAAGTGCGAGTCGGACTCGCGCACGAAGGGTTCCGTACCATTATCTATACAACAAATTTTGTATTGAAAGGTAAATTGCGGTTTACAATTTATGACGTTTTAAAAAAAAATACTTACTAGATCTCGTTCAAACCAATTTTCGTTGGTAGTTTGCATAGTAATGTACATTATATATTTTTTTTAGCCTTATCATTTCATTATTTTAGAAGTTACAGGGGGGGGACCAACATTTTACCACTTTGGAAGTGTCTCTCGCGCAAACTATTCAGTTTTGAAAAAAATGATATTAGAAACCTTAATATCATTTTTTAAGACCTATCCATAGATACCCCACATGTATAGGTTTGATGAAAAAAAAATATTTGAGTTTCAGTTCTTAGTATGGGGAACCCCAAAAATTTATCATTTTTTTTTATTTTTGTGTGAAAATCTTAATGCGGTTCACAGAATACATCTACTTACCAAGTTTCAACAGTATAGCTCTTATAGTTTCGGAGAAAAGTGGCTGTGACATACGGACGGACAGACGGACAGACGGACAGACAGACAGACATGACGAATCTATAAGGGTTCCGTTTTTTGCCATTTGGCTACGGAACCCTAAAAAACGTGATGTATAAAATCAAACTTTATATGAAACTAGCTGACCGGGCAAACGTTGTTTTGCCTTATAAATTATAGATAGTAGCCGATTCTCAGACCTACTGAATACGTATACAAAATCTCATAAAAATCGGTCAAGCCGTTTCGGAGGAGTACGGTAACTAACACTGTGACATGGAAATTTTATATATTAGAAGATAATAAGTTCTAAATTATAACCTTTTTATTTATGGTATTAGGCGCTGCGCATTATTATGTTCTAATAATAACCTAACCTATCCTAGTCGGGGTCCATCGAAGTTTACCTAACCACTGTTAAGTTAGAGTAAAACGCGCGATAAGATGACAAAAAAAGCCAGTAGTAGTAGTTTAGTAGTTTAATTGTCCGGTAACTCAGTCAACCGTAGGTAAATTGTATGTAGTTCAACCGTAGTTGAGTCGTCCAGTAGGTTAGCCATCCATTAGTTTAAACAAACATATCGACACCTCTGGGCTCAAAGGTCGTAAGGGACATTTGGGCGTAAAGGACTTGATGACACTATCTTACTTAGTTTTTAATTCTCTATCGATCTGTATATTCGGAGTAGCGAAATTCGCAAAAAAAAGGTCTTTACGACCCACCTATTTTGGCACGCTAAACAAACTTTTCCATAAAAATGGGTATGTAAATAACACTTAGTTACAAAAATGTGCTTACTGTGGTAGTAAAGCATATCAAAGTAAAGCAAAGTTTTATACGACCTAGAGTGTTTAATATAAGTCACCTCAAAAATAGGTTGTAAAGGACATCGTCTTTGCAAAGTGTCCTTTACACCCTTACATTTCGAAATAAAACATACACGTGTGTACCTTACAGCCTTACATTTCTAAATAAAACATGACACGTGTGTCCTGTACTACCTAGTTTTATTTTAATTATGTTCATCAATATTTGTTGGAAGGGGATAGTTTTTAACTGTTCAACAAGCCCTGTTTAAAATATGGCAACCGAGCACCTCTTCTGAAGATGTCGAAACGTACGGGACCACCAAAGTTTCACAAAAAGAGCAGTAGCCAGAGCCAGAAAGAAGTTACAGTCACTGTATGATAAGTTAAATAAATGAATATTGCACGACGTTACACACAGCGCAATTTAGCTCCAAACTAAGCACTAAGCTATGGGACTAGACAACGGATATACTACATAATATACTTTTTTTTTGTAAATACATACATATGATACATAGAAAACACCCAAACCAGATACAAATATTTATTTTAAGCATAAATACTTTTACCCGGCGGGAATCTAACCCGCAACCCCCTGCATCGCAGTCGGGCCTTCCCCCGACGCGCCACTAAGGTCGTCGTGAGTTGGAAAGACAGAAGCTTATTTATTAGATACCTTGTTTGAGGATCAAAGCGACGCAACATAGAATCCAAGACGTGCCGATGAGGCTATGCGAGGACCTCGTTGTGAAGGAAAAATGGAAATCTTATTCTGCCAAGTTGTTTTATCAGCAGAAAAACAGCTACATCCATCAAAACTTCACAGCATAAAGAATCGGAAAGTTGTTGGCATCGATAGAGTTCTTATTAACACAAAAACGGCGATGGGTTCTTGTTGTGTGAGCATCTTAACTAACATTTTAACCCCATCCGCGAGACCGACGACATCCATGCGCAACGGAGACTGAGTGTTATTACACCAGTATCAGGGCAAAAATTAGGTGCATGAGTATGGAAGTTATCGAGGTATAAAGATCTTACTCCACACCATGAAGCTAGAGTGTGTGGATAATTGAGTGGTTAATCGACTCTCGGATCCGACAGAAGTGTACTGTCTCGAAGGGCGAGTATGGTTACCGCCCAGATCATAGTCCATATCCTGTTTTGTTTTTAATCTTCATGGAGAACGTCTTAGATGCCTTCGATACGAACTGATGTTGGTAACACTAATTATCCCTTCCCTTACAGTCAGAGTTTACCTGGGATTCATCCTAAGCCCGTTCCTGTTAAGAGCAATATTAGATGAACTGACTTCGGCCCCCATAGCTGCTCGCTCATGTAGGTATGCTGATAATATTGAGCTGTCATTAGATTAGGAAGGGCTACGGAGACGCGTAAATACGTAGAAGGAGTTGGTCGCAAACATCTGTTTGCAACTAAATTTTAGAAACACTGACAGACACTTGGAATATCACGAAATCCACATCTGTCTGCATAGACAGTCATGTTCAGATATGAGCAGATATACCCGTTTAAGTATTTGGGTATGCCGGTTAAAGTGAAAGAACATGTCTATAAAACCATCATTAGATCTGTCCTTTTGTACGATGGGCCAGTGACTTAGTGACATAAACAGCAGTTGCGTATCACGGAGATGAAGATGGTGCGCTGGATGTGTGGAGTGATGTGGACATGGACAGATCGCGTTACGAATTTTCGCAACTGAGGCAGCCTTCATGTTCGAGACATTACCTATTAATTGCTTGATGGCTGGTACGATCAAGTGTAATGCAACTAGTTACGTGGAAAACAAATATTAGGCTATCCGCCCGGCCGTGGCAGATTGGGAAGTCACGAGAAATACTGGATTGACGTCGTAAATGGTGAACGCGTGCAAATGGCTTACCTGCACACGCTTCCGAGAGGGATGCAACAGTGAAAATCACTCAGTTAATGATGATTAAACTTAAATTAATAATTTATCTATACAACGGGTGATCCTTAAGACCCAAAAAAATGTTACACTTGCCGATTCATCCCTTATTTTGTTCAGTTTCGTGCAGTAAGGTGGATTTACGCCCTTAGGTACTGACATAGGGTACAAATTTGTGGGGTGCAAAGGACACTTATTTTGAAATTTATGGTCGTAAAGGAAATTTATTTCGGTAAATACGGCACTAGGGTAATTGTTCAACACTGTCTTAGAAAATACTATAAATTCTAAGCACTTTCTTCCTAGGTTTAATTTAAATAGCTCAAGAAACGAAGATGCTACAGCAAAAATAATTTTATTTTTTTAGTTTTTTGCTTCTCCTGAAATGTCGCATTTTGTCCTTTACGACCTTTGAGCCCAGAGGTGTCGATATATGAATCGACCGTAGTTGTGTTAAACTGTAGTCTAGTCGACCGTAGTTAAGCTGAAAATAGTTTAGATGAAAATAGTTCTTATGATACGTAACTGGGTAAATAACCGGTCAAGAGCGAGTTGAACTCGCGTGTCGAGTGTTCCGTATTCATGTATGACTGTTACGGAACTCTCGGCGGGGCGGCAAATGGCTCTGTTTGATGACCAGCAGTCAAAGACTCTCTCATTGTATAGGCGCTCATTCAACCCAGAAGTCTATTTATAGTGTTATATTAACTTTTATAACACATTTGCTCGTAAAGGGCCTCTTATTTCACCAATTTCAATATCGTAATGTATGTCATTACGTACTTTTGCGTAATCGTAAAGTAAAACGCACGAGTTTCTTTCTAATAAGGTAACACGTACGGTTTATCATGCTCCGTCTAAAACCAACGGTACTTTTTTAAATCTTAAGAAAAAAAAAGCAAAGAAAGCAAATCAAAAAGTTTTTATGTCAGAAAAGTGGTCAATATTTTATATGCCAACTGGCAACGTAATAATCAATTTCACAAATTGTTCAAATTTTTCTAACTGCTTTAACAAGTGATTAAAGATTTATTCGTTTAAGAAAGTCCGAGTTTTATTTATTTCCTCGCAAATGTGTTATAAAACGTCGTATGACATACGTGCGCTTTGATAATTACAGCCTCTGCTTTCTTGTAGCCCTCGCCTACGGCTCGGGCTAGCAATATCGCCTCGGCTGTAATTTTCAACTTACCGCACTTATATCATAATGTACTATTATATGCATTCCATAACACACCCACTCTCTCTCACACACACACACACACACACACACACACACACACACACACACGCGTACTAGGATTAGGTTTGGAAGTGTTTATAGTTGTTTTTAGATAAATTGTTTAAAATCAGCACTTTTCATATTGTTAATCCATTGTGGAAGTTGCGGGTCATTCCCAACACAAATATTACATTACTTAACGGGAAGACCCAAAGGAACAGTTGTAATGTGATTTTACTCAATAAACTATTTTTTTTAAACTATTTTTATTTATATCCGTTGTCTAGTACCCGTAGTAGTTACCTACAAGCCTATTGCTTAGTTTGGGGCTAGATTACGCTGTGGGTAACGTCGTGCAATATTCATTTATTATTTCTGTACACATTTATTATATGTAGAGATTATTTATTATTATTCCCGCCGGGTGCAAGTATTTATGCTTATAAAATAAATATTTGTGTCTGGTCTGGGAGTCCCCCTATGTATAATATGTACCTATGTATTTACAAAAGAAAAATAAATATAAGTATTATATCCGTTGTCTAGTCACCGTAACACAAGCTTAGTCGCTTACCACGGGGCTAGATGGCGCTGTGTGTTGTTCACAGAATTTATTTATTTATTTATTATTTATTTAAGCCCGCCCTTATAGGTTGCGCTAAGCGTTTTCCGTGTAGCCATTTCATTGGACCATAATTATGTGCGTGATTTTAGGACGAGTACATCTTTAACTTCACCGTAAGAGCGATGGTAATAGCGCCCAATGTTTTTTTGTATATCCAGTCTATGCTTGTACGATTTCAGGGATTTCATTACCTCCTCCTTCATTGTCTCCTCGCGACCAAGACTATTGCAACATAGTTGAAAGTTCGAGGTAAGAAAATTAATAATAATATGCGATTGACCTTATACTACCTATTTTATTTTATTTTCAAGGTGGACGTAGTCTCTTTTTTAGATGTAGGTTACTTTAAAGAGTAGACGAAGACGACTACTTCAACGACATGTATACCTACATGTAAACCTACTAGTACCTACTAGAGGCGAGTCTCATAAAAAATCTAAGTTCCTTTAACGCCCAAATAAATACAAAAATCCGCTGCAGCGCTGATAAAATTATTACCTACGTCCATCATAAAATTGAAAAATAATGGGTCCGAGATCCCAGAAGTGGCAGACATCACGTATTTTCTGACGAACGAAATGTGGTCGATTGAGTAGTGTTAGTATGTACCAAGAACGCATGCCTACTTGCAAGCCTGCTGCGACGGCCAATTCTGAGATATCAGGTCATCAAGATACATAAAAAATTAATTACCTCACGTTAATTCTCCAAGCTGATTTTCACGTATATTTTAGGTAATATGCAACTGCAAAGCCATACATACGGCCGACGGAAAGTGTATGGGAGTATTGGCGACTTATTTCTAAGTACATTACCTAAAATATACGTGAAAATCAGCTCAGAGATTAACGTGAGGTAAGTAATTTTTTTATGTTTGTTTTTGTTATGTTTTTGATGACCCGATATCTCAGAATTGGCCGTCGCAGCAGGCTAGCAAACGATTAAAAAATAATTGTCGTGCTAGGCATGCGTTCTCAGTACATACTAACACTACTCAATCGACCACATTTCGTTCGTCAGAAAATACGTGATGTCTGCCACTTTTGGGATCTCACTCTATAATGAATCAATGAAACAGATAAAAATTTTCCTCGCAATAATGACATCAAAAACATCATCGAGTAAATAATGAATGTGCAACGTGCCACAGATAGATCAGTTCGAATAATCTATCTAATTTATTTCCTAAAAAAATAATTATACATTTAAAAAATCTTGGATACGAGTGTGTTTCTTGCATATCTACGCTAAAGCTACCGTACCGATTGGGCTCAATTTTTGACTATAAGTATATAATAGTTAACCCCTAATAGGGATTAATGTTCGGTATTGTTGAATGTTATGAGATAATTAGGCTCCTGTTTTTGAAAAACAGTATTTTGTAAGTGTAGTAAACATTTTTAGAATTAGGTAATGTTTAGAAATTAAACATCTCTTTATTTTTGGATGCGATTGACAACCTGATATACTGCAGCAACATGTCAAAACGAAGGTCGGCTGTCAAAATGAAATCGATGCCGAAACTGACACTCGCCAGTAGGTCACCTAAATCACAGTAGATACACATAAGGAACAGTACGCAAACTACCTAAAAAAAAAAAGGGAGCCTATAGTTGTCAACCATACCTCATCGAGTACCAAGTGGAGACGAATATGGTAGAAAGAAAGAACACTAAAAGTTATGCCCAAAAAACTCGGTCAGCCCCGAGTCAGCCTGGGCCGTCCCTAGTCAGCCCAGTTTTATGTTGGTATACTAAAACGTATACGCTTAGTTCTGAGAAACTGTAACTTCGCACGTTATAACTATGCAATCAAAGTTGAGAAATATTATTTTTTTCGTTTTAATTCTGTAGGGTACCTAGCTCCCGTACATGTAAGATAGAGTTTTTTTTTTTAATATCGTGTGTTCCGTTTGCGAAATAATCAACATTAAATTTCCCATTTCCCACGCCTGCAGTATGGACTCTTGGTTGAGATCAATGGACTATAAAGACGTAGCCTAAAAGATAATAAAATAATATCAGAGTCTCTCATAGAGATCAAGGCTAATAAATTACTCTTTCGAAATAGGTTCTAGAAAGAAAAAATAGTATAGTTCCTTGCTACACTATATAAACATTCTGTGACGTCATTCATTTACTAGCTAGTCGCAATTGTTTAGAATTAGTAGGTACCTAGCTATATAAAAAAAACACTGACCTCCATTACAACCGGACAGGACATAGCACACTAAATTTTGTGCCTTTTTGATCTGCACCATGTTGCGCTGATGTCGCGCGTCCATGGAACTAATACTTCCGGAGACGGTCACCATCACTTTAAATAGAAACCGCGCGACAACAGCGCAACATGGCGCAAAACAAATCGGCACAAAGATGAAGACCTAAATGTTATTTTGTATGGTATAGCAATTAGTAAATAATAATAAATAATAATAAATAGTAATAAATTTTGTGAACTACACACAGGGCCATCTAGCCCCGTGGTAAGCGACTAAGCTTGTGTTACGGTGACTAGACAACGGATATAATACTTATATTTATTTTCTTTTTTAAATACATACATATTATACATAGAGAACACCCAGACCAGATACAAATATTTATTTTTTAAGCATAAATACTTGCACCCGCAACCTTCTGCATTGCAGTCGCGCTTTCGCACGACGCGCCACAGAGGTCGTCAAATTCCAACGTGCTTGTATTGTTCCATTTCAGTGATAAATTTTAGTTTACTCACTGCACGCTGCGCCTAAAATAGCCAAATGAATATTAATGAACGAGGCCTTTGCAAACGATACATAGATACCTAGGTACTTTATCCGCTGGGTTACTACGCGGCTAAAATTGGCTTTTGCTAGCTACCTTTATTTATGTAGTTGTTCAATGAATCTAATATTTAAGTTTAGGCCAGCCAGTTTAATATAGGCGATGGGTAATATGTTCTATATTACCTGCTGCTGGCTAGGTAGGTAGGTAGGTACAAGTATAATGTCCCTAGTCAAATATATCGTAAATCACTTTGAAATGGTTTAATATTAGTAAATTTAAAGGCTTTTGCTGCTAGACTTTGACATCAAGCTATGATTAAATAATTTTGCAAAGTATGCTATTACGTTTATTTTTGAATCCACTGTTAATTGAAATAATTTATATCGTTAGAAGCCCGGTGTAGAAACTCTCACGATTTGCCCTTGACTCCTGTATGCGCGCTGCGCGCCAGCCCTACAACTCCCCTCGCCGCGTTCAATGATACGTACCCCTCCGCAGTGCGAGCAACTTCGCATCTCTGCGTTAGTACACCCTCAAGCTTTTACCCCGAAACTACGTCAGTAAGAACAAGTGAGTTTGACACCATAATCAATAGATGGTTTTACTGAAGTATTTTTTCCCAGATAGAAATTATAACACGTTTTGTCATCATTATACTTAAGACTAAGCTCTACCTAAGTTGGGACTGTAGCTAAGGTAGTTTTATTAAACACACTTCTTTTGTTATTTTGACTTTGAAAATGTTGATTGTTGAAGTTTTCATGATCGAGTATACCATAGTATTTATAGTGTCATGCATGATATGCGAAATTGTTTCATTTGTCTGTAGTTTCTTAGCTTTATGAGAGGTATATATCAGAGGTTTTTATATGAGAGGTATTTATATTTTTGAGCTCGCTTTTTAAGAAGTTCCTTAAGCGACAGGTCAGTTGAATACAACAAATTTGTCATATTTTATCGTGTGCAGTGGCGGCTTTAGTGGGTTGCGAACGCGGAAATCGCCCGGGGACCTGCCTCGCGCAACAACTCAAACAAATTGATCGCACAAAAAAAGCACAATAATGTAATGAATGTAGCGCAGTCGTTAGATTATTGTGGTTAAAAAAAAAGCTGCGTACTTAGTACTACTTATGTATTGTTTTAAGCTATTGCATAGCTTTTATCGCGGGCTTTGAGCTTTGAATGAAGAAATTTCATAACGAAAAAAACCGAACACCCCCAACAATACGGTATTTTTCAACTATATATTTTTTAAAATTAAATAAATAGGTATTTTTTAAAGGCAGCCGTCAAACTTAAAACGTCAATGTCTTGGAAACTATTGACCCTAGACCACTACTTCTTTAGCATAAGTGATAGAGCTTGTCAAGATCTTCATTTTGGATGACAGCTGTCAAACTTAAAACGTCAATATCTCGAAAACAATTTACCCCAGACCACTACTTCCTTAGCATAAGTGATAGAGCTCGTCAAGGTCTTCATTTTGGATGACAGCTGTTAAACTTTAAACGTCAATATCTCGGAAACTATTGACCCCAGAGCACTACTTCCTTAGCATAAGGGATAGAGCTCTTCAAGATCTTCGTTTTGGATGACAGCTGTCAAACTTAAAACGTCAATATCTCGGAAACTATTGACCCTAGACCACTACTTCGTTAGCATAAGTGATAGATCTCTTCAAGATCTTCGTTTTAGATGACAGCTGTCAAAATATCGAAGTGCCCTATCACTTATGCTAAGGTAGCAATGGTCTAAGGTCAAAGTTTCTGATATATTGACAGCTGTCATTCTTTATGAAGATCTTGAAGAGCACTATCACTTATTAAGTAGTGCTCTGGTGTTAATAGTTTCCGAGATATTTTCAGTTCAAGTTTGACAGGCTGTCTGGCAGTCATATTTTGTGGCTAGTTTTTTCACTAATCTAAATAAATAAATACTTAAAGAAAAAACAAAAAAAAACCTGTCTTTTTTTACTTGAATTTTTTAAGTGTTTTTAACACGATATTTTCCTAGGTGTTTTTTCAACAATTTGAGATTCAACATTTTGGGAAATTCAATATTTTGAGATTCAACATTTTGGGAAGTTCAACATTTTGGCACTAAAGGAAAATAAATAAATAATTATAATTGCATAAGGTGATAAACGATGCTATGCAATAGCTTAAAACTTTTATTCATTCATTCGGTAATTAAAGTTTTAAGTCTTAGAAAAGCCGCAAAGAGCCTATTAAGTCTTTGGCATGTCGCACGATTAAACCTAAATATTTGGATAGAGGAGACCTACATAAATAGAAAATATTCTATTACATGATGTTCTAAAGTGACACGTTTTGGAGATATGGGCCAATGAAGTTTTAAAAGGAAATTGTTCGAAAGTTTTTCAAAAAGTCATGTCGGATTTGTATCAATCGGAAGAAAACGTCAAACCAAACAATATTTACCTTAGAATTAGGCCTCTAAACCGACACAGAACAAAGTTATTCAAAGGCAGATCTGTCTGAAAGCTTTGGAAATCGCCATGTCGCAGAATAAAATGTTTACCACACAAATGAACACTCCAAACCACACATTGTTTGTCTCCAGGCCATACCTCTAAACCGTGTAAATTTAATTTTAAAGTTCATTTGCCCATATCTCCCAAACGCGTCCCTTTAGGACATAATGTGTGATGGATTCTGTTTATTTATGATAGAGGATATCCAAATACATAGATTTTATCGTGCGACTAAAGATCGAAAAAAAAAATTCAAGATGTCTGTCGCCGACTATGCCGAGGCCCATACATGGATTTAAGATCTCCTTTATCGCCTCTGAAATCTTTCAATGTAAATCTTACATTTCTGTTTAGTCATGACAAATACCTAAACCAAACCTACTTTCGAATCACAAACGTTTCACGAAGATCAAAGGGCCTCGCAAAGACCAGCCGCCCAGGGGTAAGGCCGCCGCTGATCGTGTGCTTCATTACCTACATTTTTAATGACTTTGATAGTTGCGCGTAGCTAGATACGACAGTGTTTTTTATTCTAGCGTAGGTATAATTATGCTAGGAATATAGGACAGGTTATGGAGTTTCACTCGAACAAAGATAATTGTACCTAAGGTGTGCTTATTAGATTGATTAGTTAAATTATTTATTACTTATGCTAGGCACATAATTTACCTAATAGGGTGTGGGGGTTGGACTGCCGCTCGGGGTCGTTTATGTTCTGCGGAGGATGGCTATTCATCGCGGAAAACTGCGTGCGTTTTAGGGTCCTTTGCGCCGGGGACGAATTCGGGTGATCTGTTTGACTGACGTAGGTATTTTATTGAAGGACTTTTTTTATTTTCTTAGTAGGTAATTTTGATTGTATTTTTTTTTGTTTAATAAAGAATAGTGTTAAAACCTTAATTAGTACAAAATATTATAGTTAGACAAAATCTAATATCAACAGATGTTGATGTGTCAAGTTGTTGTTATTGTTATAAATTGTTTTCAAGTGTTTAGATTGTTATTACAGTTTTATTACAAACAAAAACAATTCACGGTCATCGAAATACTAGTTGCACTAACTATTAGGTTAGCTGTGGCACTGGTAGTTCATTGCCATAACATGATATTGATTATATGAACTTTCATTGGCCTTGAACTAGGCCGGGGGTACTCTCGATTTGCAGCTGCGCGGTGCGTTAACTCGTACTTAGTATCTAGAGGTACGTGACATTTTAATATTTTTTTTTGTTTGCAGATAAAATGCCCTCAAGAATTTTAGGGTCACGGGGAGGTAGTGTGGTGAGCGTGGCTGAAAGTCCTCTTGCCACTTTTGAATCTCTCACACAAGCCGCTGTAATTGCGTGTGTGGGAGTCGCTATTGTGGTTTCCAATCTGCTGATTGTTGCAGCTTTCCTCAATTTCAAAGGTAAGTATGTGTTACTTAATTAAATTTCGTATGATACATAATTATAGGGACCTACCCACTGACCTCCATGGTACAAGTCGCTAGACAGCACATAGCGCACTGGATTTTGTGCCGATTTGATTTGCGCCATGTTGCGCTGTTGACGCGCGTTTTCTATTGAAAGTGATTTTCAATAGAAAATTGAAAGTGATGGTGGCCGTCCGTGGAACTAATAGTTCCGTGGACGGTTACCATCGCTTTCAATAGAAAATGCGCGACAACAGCGCAACATGGCGCAGATCAAATCGGCACGTAGATCTAATGTCATTTTGTATGGTATACCAATTCCAGCGCACTTGTATAGATTTTTCTTCTGTTTTCGCGATGTTGTATTGAAGGTCTCGAAACGTTGAGCGTTGTAACAATGCTAAAAGTAATAAACACCACGCACTTGTACCTATACCTAGTTCTATTTCAGTGTACAGGCTACATTATCACATATTATTTGGCTACAGTACATAAGTAAGGCCTAAAGGATGTAACATTATGTGCTTACTAAATATAAAGCCAGGTTTCCGAACGAGCCGAGCGGAGTCAATAATGTGTCAAAAATTACCGAAGTGATATTGCTTATTATAACCTTATATTTTTTTGAAGACAATTATATCGCGACCGTGACCATGACGATGAAAATATCAGTCCGTTTTAAGCCACTTCGAGATTATCCACCAAAGTGGATTGTTCACATGTTTTAAAGGTTTCTTCTGGATTTTCACGTGACGGATTTAATGCTTCATTAGGTACTTAATCTCCTTATTGAGTTGTTTTGCTGGAACTCCTTATTTTACTTTCAGGTTTGTCGAATGAGGTTATAAATTACTACCTGCTATCTTTGGCGTTCGCCGATTTGTTGTGCGGTCTGTTCGTGGTTCCCCTGTCGGTGTACCCTGCGATAACCGGGAGATGGATGTTCGGAGACCTGATGTGCCGACTGGCCGGCTACGTCGAGGTGACACTCTGGTGCGTCTCCGTCTACACCTTCATGTGGATATCCGTCGACAGATACCTCGCCGTCAGAAAGCCTCTCCGCTATGAGACGGTTAGTGCAACGGTAGCTATCTTTCAATATGTTTGTAGCTTCTTCTGTGACGTACATTAATAATTCATTATTAAACATTCCTATTCATATAGCGAGCTCTCTGAAAAGCTTAAATTAAATTCTTAATTAGATTCATTTTGACCTTTACATCTCTTTAAAATATCTTTATGATACATTGTTACATGCCTACCTATCTTTAGAAAATAATTGAACAATATGAAATAAAACAATTACTATAGCTTGGCAGCATGTTTAACTTATTGCGAGTGCCTGTAAAGTAGATAGAGATTTAAAGTTAATTTAAATTAATTATACCTTATTCAAGAAATTTTAGCTTTGAATGTACGTTTTAGGCCAAATTAAGTGAAAATAATCCATTTCTAATACATGTTCGGGTTGTTTGTCAGGTACAAACCCGCACTCGTAGCCAATGTTGGATGGTGTTCACCTGGATATCGGCTGCAATGCTATGTTGTCCTCCACTGCTTGGCTACAAGAAAGAGGCTAACTTTGATAAGGAAACATTGATATGCATGTTAGATTGGGGTACCACCTACGCCTACACGGCAACCTTAGCCATCCTAGTATTGGGACCTAGTGTTATATCCATTGTTTATAATTATTTTTATATATTTTCAATGAAACGTTTACTGAGTAGTGGAGCACCAATTCACGATAAAGAATACGCGACTGCGCTGGCAGAAAACCTCTCAAATCCAAGTCATTGGATGAGTTTTTTGTTGGTAACAGTTTTTTGGCTAAGCTGGGCTCCGTACGCCGGTGTGCGTCTTTATGAATATGTCACAGATCAGGAACTGAAAATACCAATGCTGCATTTCGGTGTTGTCTGGCTTGGTATAATGAATTCTTTTTGGAAGATCATCATTTTAATTTCATTAAGTCCTCAATTTAGGTTAGCGTTGCGTATATTATGTCTGACTGCATGCTGTCGAACAAAGGGAAGGCTTCAGGCTGAATTAATCGGCATGGATAATGACGACTGAAGAACAAACCCGGACAAATCGTTGAATAATTTTAGAGGCAAAATAAAAAAATGTTAAGAAAGACATCTTCCAGCAGTTCGTACCTAATAAAATAACTTAAGTGCTAATTCATAATACAATAATAATTGTTTACAGATAACTATTTAGTCAATAGTATTTACCTAATACAAAAATAGAACATATTTATTACAATGTAATTTGAATGGAGTTCAAAAGTGAGATAATTGTGAGAATTAAGATTCAAAGCTAAGCTAATTCAAAGCTTCAGTTCTGCCTTACTAGGAAACTTTTTTAATGCTAGGTAAGAAAGTGCAAAACAAATAGATGTTGTAGTTTGATGCTTAGTATAGTTATAATTTTGTTTTTATAAGATTGCCTACAAACAGTAATAATGTTCTTACAAAATAATATTTAAAAAATGTTTGAAACCGTAGTAGGAAATACATAAAGGAACGAAAGAAAATAATTTTCTTTGTGGAAGTAGAGTAGCTACCACGTTTTCAATTTACCTACATATCTTCTTTTAAGCAATAATCTCTCGTTATTGGTTGAATATTGGAATCCAGCTGTCTATATATGCTAATCTGATATGATATGTTAATAAGGTACCTACATAATTATTTATAATACCTACCTACTTATTACTTATAGGTAATATTGAAAGACACGAAAGACCTGTATATTAAATCCATTTTATTAATCATCATTAAATTCATTCATTAGGTATATTATGTCAGGCAATCATTAATTATCGGTGTTTTTTTCCAATGTCTGCTCATACGTAATCTACCTACGTTTTGTACTGTGCGTGTCTTATTTGTTTCTAGATATTGTTAACTGTATAGATTTAAAGAAAAGTTATTGAATAATTAATATCGGAAAAAGGAAAAAAACAGAATTTAAATGTTTAGTTTAGTTTTTTACAAATATTTATCTAAGATAATTATTGTTATGTTAAAACGTGCAATAACTGCCATATCATTTTAATTATGATATTATCTCTACTCTCTACTAAGTACCTACTTAATTTTTGGCTAGTAAGTGAATGTGCATAATAGTTGCCTACACTAAACATGGATTTGTCAGGCGGACCCTGCGAAGGATACGATCCGTGGTTGAGAAAGCTAATACATATTTCTACATACTGATATGCTTGCCTCGATATATTCGATTACGGACATTGCAGTAGGCAGGCGGCTAACGGATACAATCCGTGTCTTTTGTCAGATTTTTACGCCAAACACCTCTATCAGTAGTGGCCCGCCAGAATAACATCCGACGGATTTACCCGGCGCGGACTCTGACGTGTGCCTGTATGGACGTGCCCATGTGAGCGTGTGTGGGCCGGATACGGAGCTGTGTCCGGTAAATTAAATCCGGGCGTGTCTGCTCACCAAAAACAGCCTATAACTCAAGCATTTACAGTATAAAATACAAGGTGATTGTTTGCCAGACAAATCCAGCAAACGTGAAGGCAGCTAATATAAATAAACTCATGTAATGTTAAGCAATTTCAAAACCTAAGATAAGATTTTGGTCTCGTGTTTTGATTATAAGATCAATTAGTTTGTTGTGGCGGTAGATATTAAAAGTGTGATTGATAGTGAGTTTTGAAAGGATTTAGCCATTTACGTAAATACTAGGAGTGATGGAAAAGTTCGCAACCTTACAGAGAATTTACAAATGGATTTAAAAACTACAGGCTTTCTACCTAGTAACTAGCTATAATATTCAGAAATAACCGAAGAGATGTCCGGTTGTAGAAATGAAGCTCGAGTTAATAGGACACAGACTAAGCTGAAAGATGTTGTGAATACACAAAATAAAACTTTAAATGAATCGAATTGAGTTGAAAGTATATTGCAGGCAGAAATGGGGTTACGATGTTCTGTTTATCTATTTGTATTAGTATCTGCCTGATAATGATTTTTCTAACGGCCACCATTTATTTATCTTTTTGCTTAGAAATTTATTGAATTCTCTGATCAAAGTTCTGTTCTTGAAACTCAGCTGTAGTTCAGTTGTTAAGACGACTCGAAGTCCCTTTGAAGCTACCTACAATCGTCCTTGACGAACCCTATAAATAATAAAATCTCTATTAGCTGCACTACAAACGATCGATCTATTTAACAGAAATAATATTTTATGTATTTGTTATGTTATGTCAGAAAATCTAGCATGTGTCAATTATTTATCCATTATTAGATTGAACCTACAACGAATAGTATAGGTACTAGAGCCAGTAACTTAATAAAGAACGAGTTTTATAAAGGTTCCTCCTCGTCCGGGTTAGAGTTAGTTGCGTTATTCAACGTAAAATCTTATTAAGTACCTATTTTATTTTTACCTCTGCAAAAAGACAATTTTGTCATATAATTTATTAAATTCACTCGAGTAAGATAGAGAGTCTAGCTAGATAGAGAGTCTAGTCTAGATAATTATGTCCGTTCGTTTTAATGTTGAAGTCGGCTGATAGAGTACAAATTTTAATGTGCCTAATAGTTTACATTTTCTCATCTGAGCGACGTTCCCAGTTGCATTACAACCCTCTCGGGAGGAGGGAATTAAATTTATTTTATCATTATTGAGGATTATTGAGGATCGCAAACCACTCCAACTATAGATACTCGAAGGTAAGTAGGTACATAGGTATATGTGTTATCGTCATTTTGTAATAAATTTTAGGTACCCATAAATGACAGAGTTTTAAATATTTCGAAGTCTATTTGTGCTTAGATAATAAAATGTTATAAAAATATTTTTATAACAGATATTTTATGTGTGGTCAGATTTCTATACTATGTGCGAGTGAGTCGATAATGTTGGGGTAAGGACGAAAGAAGGGAAAGACCACATTTTCATCTCCTAAAATAAGTGATATTTTTTAATGTGGTCACAGTTTTTACAAGAGGGTTTCACCTCTTCCCGTTCTATAATAATTGATAACTAGCCTTCAGTATGTACGCCAGTCGCTTTGACAAGCTAAGTCGACAAGGCACAATATTTGCGTGTCGTTTTTTAGGGTTCCGTACCTAAGGGTAAAAACGGGACCCTATTACTGAAACTTCGCTGTCTGTTTTTCTCTTATCGTATAAACTCTGAAAATATTTTTCGTTTCGGACGTTATTCTACAAACAAAAGAGGTGGTTTTGCTTTGACGTACGCTCTTGCACCAAGTAGATGAATTTTTCGTCATGTTGCGTGTTTTGTTTATTTTAGAACTTATGTGTATGAAAGCAATAACTATTGACAGTAAGAAAACATTATAAATACAGAATTAAACTTCGTTTTATTATCCATGAGCTCTATGTTTCATATGTTTATGTTTACTGAAGCTGAGTTTGAGGTTTGGTGAAAATCTGGTTTCACAAAGATTCTAACTCAGAATACGCTCAAAACCGATCGGTTTTTCCCCAACATAGGTATATGTTACTCTCCCTAGAGGTAGAGGTCGAAGGTATTAAATAAACTCAGTTTTAAGTAAAAGAATAACCATATTCGCCAACCTTAAGTGGTTTCAAATACGGTTTAGTAGTATAGAATTACTTTTTCAATTAATTTTCAAATGATACCTACAATAACCATACTTTTCCTGGATGATTTTTACTAAAATCTGAATTTATTTCATATAACTCACTCGGAGCGAGACATTATACCGAATAGCGTTATCTCATGTGGAATTAAACCAAATATTATACTCACTCGTAGTTAAGTAATGTTAAGTTGTAACGCACATTTCATCGGCGTATTTGTGTGTATCTATACATGTTTGTTAATGATGTTAAAATAGTTTAATAATCGCAGAACACTAAAAAGGGTTGTTATAAGCATAAAGTCTAGTTTACTTTGTGAACGTCAGATAATAATAAGATAAATTACTTGTACTTAACTTTAATTATATACTGCGCCCTACAAATTCATCCGTATCCCCTTTTAGTCAATGTATTTTTAACGTAATCATTTAATTAATTAAAAAATCGTTGTAAATATTTCAAATCTGTAAACAAATCTCTTAAAATTTTTGGAAGTATATAGGTGTACCTACATAATTATGTAGCTAGTTCAAAAGTGAATATTTGGAACTAACTTTTTATCTAATTCAGTACCAGGATCCCTACTATGCTCGGAATTAAATATAGTGTAGGTACCTACATCGATCGTTTTCATAGCACGAAAGACTTGTACCCATGACTATAAAACCGATCGTTGTAGAAATGTTGTAGGTATGTTGAATTGATCGTACCTTTCGTTCGAAAAAAGCGAGTGACCCTACAGTTTTTCTACTTAGATCGAAATTAAAAAAATAGATCACTATATCTAACACCAATGACTAAGACCCCTCGCTCACGGCGACTTTTTGTAGCGATGCAGTCGCGCGTTTAGCATACGCGCGACTGCATCGCTACTAACGCGTGGTAGTCGCGTTTGCAACGCGCTACAGCATCGCTACTGAATCGAATGGCGATCGCTACTAAATCTGAGCGCCCCGTGGGCGAGGGCACACAGCTTGCGACCGCTTCGCGACTGTATCGATGCAGAAGCGCGTTAGTATCGCTACAAAAAGTCGCCGTGGGCGAGGGCTCTAACAGTTCTAACACCAACTTTGTTATTATTAATTGCCTGTCTAATTGTTATTCATGCGCAAACTGTTTGTTCTCAAAAAAGGCTGTGGTACTATGTTTTACTAACATAACAATATTTTATTAGATTATTTGTAGGTAGGATTATTAGAATAATCAGTTATTACTTATTAAAATGATTCGACATTAATGCCGTATGCACACCACGTCTTTTTAATGCGCTGACAACACATGTAGAACGCAATCGGGAAGCTCAGCAAACGCCAGACAGAACTTACGTTGTTACTTTTGCACACGATTCTTGCGCTTGTGCTTAAAATACGTGCTGGGTAGGTACGCGCTAATCAAAAACCAGCGTTCGGTCGTCAGTCATCGCATAAAAAAACATGGTGTGTAGTGTGTACTGTATAGGCGTTAACTTCGTCGAATCATCATAACATAAAACAATAAATGTCGTGCCCAAGTATAACTATATTTTGCAGGTAGGGTTGCCAACACTTTTTTTTCCCAAAAATATAGTGTTTGTTGGTAAAAAATAAAGTATACCAAAAAATATATAGTATAAAAATTGAGCGATGTTTTTAACATTATTATTTATATAGAGCATTTCGAAGAAAATTCATATTTTTTACACAAAACCTATTTTTTTCCGCAAAAACTAAGTAAGTATCTATCTGTTGGCACTTTTAACACTTTCAAACTGTCCCAACGTCTTTTTTTAAATAAAAAATAAATGTTTTCCGACATTCTATCTCTGAATAATGAGCACCGTTTTTTATTTTGGATTTAGTCCTTCACTTATTTAATCCTATTAGAAAACACTCCTGTCTAAAAGCAAATGTGGCTGGAATTTATAAAAGAGCCATTTTTTTTTAATATGGCAGATATATAGTATTTTGCTAGTACGCGGAGCAGAAATATAGTATAATACCTACTATATTATAGTACGGGTGGCAACCCTTATTTCTAGGCTATTTGCGGCCGTACTAATTTTGTTTACTAAGGTGGGGCGTGTTTTGTTTCCCTTCAGCCGCATAAATTGTTCTGTCTGTCAACTGTTACTTTCAAAGTTAATGTCATGGTAGAAGGCTAAAAACACGTTCAAACAAAATAGAAAAGCCCGTTTATTAATAGAGACGGTAAAGAACTTGGAAGTCAGTACGTGGCAAGGCTGGAAAGTACATTAGTCGTACATTAGACTTTGCATGTTGTTGATATTAGCCATATCTCCTAATAGAGTGAGATCCCAGAAGTGGCAGACATCACGTATTTTCTGACGAACGAAATGTGATTGATTGAGTAGTGTTAGTATGTACTAAGAACGCATGCCTTCTTGCTAGCCTGCTGCGATGGCCAATTCTGAGATATGAGGTCATCAAGATACATAAAAAAATCCTTTGCACGACTAATTTCCAAAAATAAAAAAGTCCCAAAAGACGAATGTCCAAAGGCATGTCCAAGTGATAAAATTACCCAACCATAAAAATGTCCAATGATAAAATTGCCCATATATAAAAATTACCATAATTTAATATAGCCCAATTTAAAAAATGACCTATAGTAAAAATGACAAAACTTAAAAATGACCAGTAATAATATTACCTAATACTAGAAATGTCGAATGATAAATATGGCCAATAATAAAATTGTCCTACGATACGAATGTCCAAAGTAGCGAACTAAACTGACAAAACGGTGAGACAGTATGTGCTTTCTTTAATGTTTAGGCTACATATTAATAAAAGGCATATATCAAATATAAAACAATTATTATTACTTAAGCATTAGTCAACAATGTCCATTAAACTTCAAATATTGCACCTTATAATAAAATAAAACAAAAACAATCCTCTTAATATAAGTGAAAATAAGTATGCAGAACATAAAAGGAAGGGGGTTAGGTAATAATTATGTTAACATGCACTCTGATCGCTAGAGTCGCTTTTTTCGTTTGAATTTAACGAAAATCGTAAATGTATGATTTTTTTAATCATTTGCAGATCTGTAATTTCGTTATTATGCAGTAATTTCAAATATTTCGCATATTTTCGATCGAATGCAATATCAGACTTTCGCCGATTTTTTTGGGTTGAATAAAAAACGCTGTTTTTCATTTTATAATCGTATCTGATTGATTCTTTTCTCATATTATACAAAAATTTACATAAATTGGGATTTTTGGGAATTTTTACTGATAGGCGACGATGCCATCCTTCTAGGAGATTTGTCGTTCGGTGTTTATCATCCGAACAACTCAATAAAACGGTTGAAATTTTCGAAATCCACTGCTTTTCAAAATAATTTTTGAACATTCTGAACTGATCACAGTCGGGTGCCATGTTCAGTATTGTCAACCAGCAGTCTTTGATATAGTTTTCTGGTAATAACGGCAAGTTTCTAACTAGTTTTAAAACCTTTTTGCAGTCTTTTATGTCTATAAGTCCCAGCTGTTCTGCTTTTCTTGTAATTGCCTTTTGATAATGAAAGAAACATCCCTTAACCTGGACTTCTGGGAATACCTGCTGCACCGCATTGATAACAGCTAGCTCGAAATCACATTTAAATGTCTTCATATGAATGTTCAACCATGTCATCAGCAATTCAAAGAATCTTACATATGTACTTTGGGATTTGTTTGGTAATAAACCGTAGATTACCGGAACAACATTGTTTGTTTTTTCGTCAGACCCTAAATCTAAATGGAGAGTATAAAATTGGTAAAACGGTGGCGGAGCAGTGTTAAATGTGCCATCTCCCAAATAGAAACCGGCCTTTTCATTTTCTATAAATTTTCTTGCTGTAGGTGAGCAGAAAATTAAAATCTTTTCTTCTGAGGCATCATCGCACACTAAAAAGTTATTTGCCAGAATTTTTGGTACATAAACTTCTGACAACTTAGAAAATGATATCTTATTACATTCCAGGTAACGTTTTCGCAGTTTGTTCAGTCCATCTTCAACATTTTTGAAATCTGGCAAAACATCTACGTAAGAACTATTACTGGCCTTTAAAGGATCAGTGTGCTTTTCATACAAGCTTTGCACAGAACCCAGATCTTCACATACATCCTTTTTTAAAGCAACCATAGCCTTAAAGACTTCTTGTTTTTTCGGATCTATAGCACAAGTATGTTGAGAAGATCGTAGCACCCTATTTCTTTCGTGGTTTATGGTTACCGATGCACTACATTCCGAGCGATTTATACATCGCCATAAAGTGCTGCGTGATTTTGGATTTGTCACATTAAGGTTGTAACGCGATGCTCCCAGTAATAGGGTTTCCTTACCTTTTTGGTTTTTTAAAAATAATATTTCTTCGTCACTCATTATTAATACGGTGATTATTTTTATTTTAATACTAATTTCAGAGACGTCTCATGTGGCATACGTGACACATTGCAATTTGTATATCATTTCTGTAAATCAAGCAATACTTCATACAAGTGGCCAGTATCTATCACTATCACTCTAAAGAGTTTTTATATATAAATGTATAATACCGAAGTAGATTCGAGTCTATTTATTTATTGGACATTTTTATAACTGGACGTTATTATAGCTGGTCATGTATCTAGTCCGGTATATCTAAAGTTGGACATTTTTATAACTGGACGTTATTATAGCTGGTCATGTATCTAGTCCGGTATATCTAAAGTTGGACATTTTTATAACTGGACGTTATTATAGCTGGTCATGTATCTGGTCGGTTGTTTCGATAGTTGGACATTTTTATGGCTGGGCAAATTTCTGATTGGACATTTTTGAAGGCTTGGACCTTTTTATTTTTGGAAATTAGTCGTGCAAAGGGTCGCCTATACTCCCATACACTTTCCGTCGGCGGTATTGCTTCGCAGTCGCGTTTAAGCTCCCAAAATAATTACTCGATTTTACGTAAATACTGATGCTCCGTTTTTATATATGTCACCAGACAACTATTTTAAAACTTTTTTCAAGAAGACAGACCGATCCAAGTGGTCAATTACCCCCATGATGGTTTCGGTGGCTATAGCCGATTCTCTAGTTTCAGGCCTAAACAATGAGGCTGCCTCGCGAGCCCTCGCAGGCGGTAGAATCGCGGCTTTTCAAAATCCAAAGTTTGCCTATTCAATGTTTGCCCTCGCCGCGGGTAGACTAAAGGCTCTTCGAAATTGACGGCTGCTGCGTCTTGAGCACTAAAAGCATTATTTTAATGTATGTACCTAAGCTATACTAAGTTTAGCTCGCCAGTTTCTCAAACAAGTCAGCTTAGCTTGTGTAGATTGCGGTGGACGCACACGTATGACTTAGTTGGTGAACTAACTACAGAAGCGCTTATACACCGCTGCACCGGTAGGTTTCCGATCCGTTTTTATACACTTAAGATTTTTACAGAGAGATAGGGATAGATACCTTCATGAAAACCTGAACATAATTAATTGGTATTACAATTTAAATGTGTCAAATAAATTGGTCAGTAATTCGACATTAATATCCATAAACAACATGGTTTACTTACGTTCGTACTAACATTGTATTCAATATTATTTGCTTTTCATTTACTGTAAGTTTGTATGAGATTGTTAAAGAAAATAACGATAATAACGTAGTTATGTAGGTAATATATTATCTTGTTATTTTATCTAATAAATAAATTTAATAATTGGTTTATTACAAATAATTATTTCAAGTGTACCGATTGATTTGACAGCCGTAAAATCACCAGCAATATTACAAGGCCCGATTTTTTAAAGGCAAAATCACTTGTAGGTAATTTAATTTGCAAAAAGTAGGCAAGTATTTCAATTAAATATATAGGTAGCTTGATTTTTATATGAAACAAGATGGGAACCCGAAACCCGTCGGGCTTCGGATAGTACCCCCGAAAACAGTAACAAAATCTCTTTGAATCAATTTCCATAGAAACTTTCATCCCCAATTAAACACTCTTAGGGGTTGAGTTTTGGAAAAAAAAGTTTTAGAGATTCACTTACTACCCCATATCAATCTCTATGTCAAATTTCAAGATTCTAGGTCAAGCCATTACGAAGTTGCATACAAACGTTTTCCCCCATTTTTACCCCCTTAGGGGTGGAATTTCCGAAAATCGGTTCTTAGTGCTCACTTTCAACCCTTAAAGAACCTATGTTCCAAATTTCAAGTCTCTACGCCCAGCCGTTTAGCCTGTACGTTGTCCATCAGTCAGTCAGTGAGTTAGTTACACTTGCGTTTTATTAAGTATGATGGATACAGAATGCTCGCGAAATGTAGAATAAACCCAGTGTAACTGTGATTGTGTAGCGAAATGTTATCTACTGCTAGTTAGTTTTCCTACTGAGATTTGAGATCTAAAGTTTTAAATACTTTAATGAACGTAAATGAACCCCTTTACCGTAAATGGACCGCCTTTGAATGAACGTGGACTAGGGTCGGAGTAATTTTACCACTTTTTGTTTCTGTCAGTCAACTTTTGTTACGGAAAAAGACAAAGTATGTTATCACTACTCCGACCTTACTCCACGTTTATTATTAAGGCTAATAAAGATGATTGACACTGAGAATTGACGTTTATTTTTATAGTAAGCATTTTCGTAAGTTAACCCCTAGCACAAAAAACAGCAGAATCAGAACCGCTCTACTTAAAAACTTACTCTTTTTATTGCCTAGTGTTTTTATTGCCAGGAACGTTGTTCCTGGTAATAAAAACACCGTAAAAAGGCGGAATTTAGATGATTTTCTTACGGTCTTACTTGCAAAAAGCCGCTTGTTAGGTATGTCGCTAATAGCTGTTATTCACTGTATCAAAAAAGCTTTATTTACAAACGCTACTTATCGCCTTGTTATCCATACGAACGTTATCATATTTTATTCTGGCAAGACTGCAGTTTCGGATGATTATTGAACGAAACCGTTCATTCTTTTTTTTTCTTCATCATGGCGTCGATCCACGAAGTGTTGTAACTTCGCACATCTGCCAGCGTCAAGTTTATTATCGTAACCTTCTTCTTCTTTTAGCTTTGGCGTCGTACATCTTGTACATCTTGCCATTATCAAGTATTGGCCCGATCGGCCTCAAAGTTTCAAGTCGGGAGCTATGGCAAAGCGGTGGCAACTTTACCATAACCTTCACGGAGCTTTGACAGGAGAGACGAAAAAAGTCCATGTTTAACACTCAATTTTGTTTTCACTACACTTGTGCATATTCACTGAACTAAATTGAATAAGATCCCACCCAAAATTACACAATTTAACCCGGTTTACAACATAGTTTCACGTAAACAAAATTGTAGCGCGACATGTTGTCTCCACGTTCGCGCCAAAACTCCCGTTCATTCTTTTTGTCAATTTTTCATATTTTTCTGTCATTTATCTGACAAAATAATGATTGTTGTCATTGTCAATGTCAAATTTCTTACTTTTTTCGCAAATGACAAAAATCAACTGTTTAACATCCGTCATTTTGTAACGTAAAGTTACTATGGTTTTATACAACCAGCTACGCTACCGCGGACACCGCGGTTGTATCGTTGACAGCAGTCGATGCCGACGCGGTAGTTTGACATCTCTGACAGCGGAGTTTTCAATTTTAAAACCGCGCATCCATGGCCGTCAGCCGTCGATTTGAAGATTTTCTGTCAAAATCTTCAATTCAATTCAATTCTGTCTGTGTTGCATCCATTTAATTTGGCTTCGGCATCGATATGAGTAATCGACGCGTGGATTTGAAATTATCGCGGTTCGAAATTCGGCTGTCAACTGTCAAATGAATCCGATTCCGATGCCGACGGAACAACCGCGGTAGCTTTCGGAAGGCTACCACGGTTGTTCCGTTGGCATCGGCATCGAATTCATTTGACAGTTGACAGCCGAATTTCGCACCGCTAAAATTCTAAATCGACGCGTCGATTACTCATGCCGATTCCGACGCCAAATTGTATTGAGTGAAAATGAGAATTTTGAAAGAAAATCTTCAAATCGACCGCGTCGGCTTCGAGTTGATGTCAACGGAACAACCGCGGTAGCCTCCCTGACCCTCAAGCTTAATTTGACAGCTACTTTATGATAAGTTTACGTAGTGATCAACTTTATGTAACGTTTGTAAGTAAGATTTTGCCTTAATTAACAGCTATTAAATGCGTAAAGAACCTTGATTGGTTTGTAAGTAAGGGGGTTAATGTTTATGTTTAATTAACAATAGTTACACCAGTGGGCACCACCGGTGGCCGGATACTGCAGATCATTAATATTAAACGTCACCAGGTATATGTGAGGTAAAAATAAATTGGATTATCTAGATTCTCAGGCCAGCACTGATAAACGCTAAATGAGGAACCCATTGTGACTTTTACCTACTTCTAGGGTTCTGTACCCAAAGGGTAAAAACGGGGAGAAGCCTCAGTAATAGACTGAGGCTTCTCTGTCTGTCCGTCTGTCACCAGGCTGTATGTCATAAACCGACATAGAAGATGTATTTCCGTCACCCGATAGGGTGACGCTCGTTCCCTGGGAACGAGGTAGTTGTGTGGTTTAAGACGTCACCAGCGCGAGCGTAGACAATCTGGCTCCCTCTCATTTGCATGCCACAACCATTTTAGCTTCAGCGGCGACGGCGCGGCGGGAGCGGAGGCCATGAAAGTACGTAAGTACGTAGAAATCCCTAGTTGTTATCTATTTAAGCCGTTAGGTTTTGAGACCATTGGGTGCTGGGGGCCCTGTAGTACACTCTCGGTCGGTCTTTCCGGGAGTTGTCGGCACGTCTTGTGAGGCATCTGGTGATAAAATGGCGGTTTCTTGTTCCATTGGATAAGTGAGATTTATTTTTACTATTAGCGTCATGTAGTGATAAACTGGCGTCAGTGGTAGGTAACGATAAATAAAACGTGCGTCGTCGTTGCGTACAAGTATTTTGTTAGGTCTAGTGTTAATTTTAGCCAATTGTGATAAAGTCCGGCTCACACAAGGTCGGTTTTTTTTATTAATTCCATAAACACTTGTTCTTGTGATAGTTGCAGTCGAATACTGAAACACTACTCAACAAACCTACTTAAATTTAAAATTAAGCATCTCTTTAAAACTTTAAAATCCGCGTGCTGTTGAATCACTGATAATTTATTGTCTGTTAAACGTCCAGTATCACGGGGTTATGGAGCCCCGGACTTTTGGAAGGCGTGCGTGGAGCCTAAGCCAACACGTAGAGGCCCTTTTCAATAACAATTTTACTCGCAAACAATGAAATGGACACCAAGCCGGCGCTTATCCCTGTCTGCACTATAAAATGCAGCCAAGGACAACGAAATCTACGGATGAAAACAACATGGGCTATAGTGATGTGATGGTAGTGGATTGGCTACTGGGGGAACTATGGTGATTATGGCGCTTGCCCTAACAATGTCTAATAAACACGTAAAAATGGCAGACGGAGACTCGCCAACTCACAAACTGGGCCACCCTAATCAGTTGAGCACATTACAGCAAGGGAGCAACAGGGACGTGAGAGGCTGAAGGATGGAGAGAACTGGATTTTAAGTCATCCTGGGATGCCAGAGAGCGGGCCAACTCATCACTGACGTGAGGTGTCCATCCTTCGAACATTTCTGCTCTCGCGACTCCACTCTGACCAGCCGGTGAAGGCAAGCCAGAGGCGGGGGACTGCTTCCTCATCAATGTTCACTCCGACCAGCCACCTAAGACAAGCCGGAGGTGAGGAACGGTGACTTCCCCCTGGAGCATTCGGGAAGCCGCGGAGTCGCTACTCCCCGACACCTCGCCTCAAGGTACCCTGCGGGCATCATTTATTATTATTAGAGATCTATTATTCAAGTTTTTAAGTTAACTAGCAACTTAATAAGTGGCGGTTCAGTTTTCGGTCGTAATGCGAAGGTGGATGCTTCATTTATTTAGAATCACACAAATGAACACAACGAGTTTGCTGTGTATACATACTTATATTTGATATAGTAAGTAGTACTTAACATTCATTTCTATTACTAAATATTATACAGATGTATAATTACATATATAATTGTAACTTGGCCAGACTTTAGTAAATACATATTAATTTATATCAAGTAAATCTTTTGAAAACAACAATTTTGTACAATAACAGATTAGATCTGATTATTTTTTCCAACAGTCCTTTTTAAATGAGATGTTTGTAGGATATACATAATTTAAATGTAAGAGTGACTTTAGTAGACCAAATAAAAATAAAGTTACCTACTAAACCATATATTTTATTAAAATAAATATTTCTGATATCGATGTCCGAGAACTGCTACGAGTAGGTACTCGTAGATAATAAAAAGACATTTAATGCAGTTTTTAAATACTATGCAATGGCACGAAGATGTTCAGTCAAGTCAATTGACAGGAGGGTAGGTAAGTACATAAAATATTCAAAAAATAATTTATCCCAGGTCAAACCTGTCTAGGCATTATAGGTAGGTACATCAATAATATGACTAGATACTTCATTTAGCTATAACATAAAATATGTTACTATATATTAACTTACTTAATTTGAGACAAAGGAATTGCGCAGAATAATGGGCAAGTTTTATTTGTGCCGTATTTACTACATACTGTTCATATGTTCTGTATGTAGAATTTATGAAATAACAATTTGTTTAATAGACAAGTTCAATAAAATGTAGGTATATATTATTTTATAATTTCTTTTCGAACAGTCGATTTACTTGAATTGAAATCACAAGATATGGATCATAGTTGACATCGAGTAGGTATATATAATTTAAGCCCCTATTTAAAAACCCGTTAAAAGTCAGTTTACATTTATTTCAAATGTAAACTGTCTTTCAGAGACCAGAGTTTGTATAAGTACTTAAAAGGTTTTATGTATATAATTAAAATAGCTTACAGACAATTATATTCTAACATTTGACACAATATATTAGGTGAACTATTGAACCTCTAGGTAGGTACCGATTTTAGTAGGGGTAAAAGATATGTTCCGGTATCTAAGTACTTGTACATACTATATACGAGTATAGGAGTTCTAACTGACTGATAGCATGGACGACACATCGTGGAGAAAGTTCCTACAACAGAGCGGCCGAAATGTTACCATCAGTCTGATAGAATCTTTCTTTAACCATTACATCTACTTGAACAATTTATATTCATTATTTGATAGTACATTGTAAAACCACATAAAACGTATGGGTCCGAAGATTATTAATATGAATTGAAGTTTGTAACAATTAATTACCCTTTTCGAATGTACCTATATTAGATAATTGTCAAACGTTTTAAATTGACGCAAATTAATGAAGATTCGGAAGATTTTTTCATCATTATTTAGGCCGAATTCCATTTTAGGTTTCCATTTATTTTCCATTTTATTTAGGTAAGTGAGGAGTAGTAAAGTCGTAGAAGTCCCCATTGCATAAAAATATCCTGGGTTTGAATGAAGGTCCCACTGGGTTGGTATTTGATACTTACTTTTAAGTAGGTCGACTTGTAAGTAAAATGTTAACTTATGGGACGAACGACGAAAGTGTTATACCCCTTTAACTTACCTATCTAAACTCCAAGATAGACTACAGTATAATTCCTATCTAAGTCTTTTGTTGAACGCACTCCATCGGTATTTTATATACTTAGTACTATCTCTTTGACGACTGCATTCCTTTTGCACGAGGTTTTGTTAGAAGAATGTGTTTTCTCATTGGGAATTTAAGGTATAAAAATATCCATTACCTAGGTACTTATATGTTAACGGAAGAGAGGACAAAAATTCGATGGAAGATAATCGATAAAAAAAACATTGTCAAGGACAATATAGGAAAGGCAATAGAGCATATAGATTTAGAAATTCGTGTCTGTTACAGTTACTTATGCACTAAAAAAACTACTGAACCGATTGTAATCTGGTTTCCACTATTGGATGCTCTATTTTCAAGGAAGAACGTGGTATACTGAACTATTACATCGAAATCCAACGACTAGAACCCGAGTTAACCTGACCAATCAACGAAAGACTGCGACTGCAATCCAGATTAACGCGGTTGAAAATGGCGCAGCTAGTTTAAGAATAATTATAATTTCTGAAGTTGTATCTACTTACACGCCTAGTTATTTATATGATGAATTAAACTGCACCCGGTAATTTAGGAAACCTAGGTTTTCATAGTTAACGGGGCTCCGTGGTTTGAGAAAATACGTTGACCTGCTTGTTTGAGTTCTCTTCAATTGAAGAAGACTACATAAACTATGTGTACCAATAAATCAATCTGTTGAAATCGGCGTAGAACCTTCGTATTTATTCTTTCGGTTGTGGTTTCACTACTTCGGTATTTCCCGGTGTCACTGGAGTGGGTTCTTCATTGAACAATGGATTTTTCACTTCTATCTCACCAGTCTGTGAAGAAATTGTTGAAAAAGTAAGTAAAATTGATTGGTCATTATTTCTTTAATTCAAATTAAATAATCATAAAAGTTTCAATGCCCATTTGTGTTGGCTATGTGTTATCAGTTTACTAAATGTATTTAACTAAATTATTATACAGAAATTGATCGAAAAATTACCGTTGCAAGTCCAGGGCATTCGTAGACGGTGTAGTGTCCTTCTTCGTTGTCTTCTTCGGAATCGGGGTCAGATACTGAGCCATTGTGTTGTTCCATGCCATTCCTTAAACGTGAATACAAAACACTAATTAAAGGTCTTTTAAATAAGATAAATTGGTGCCTATAGGCAATAATTATCTCTAACTTGTGCTTCAGAAGGCACGTAAGCCCGTGATCCCGGTTTTTATCTTAGATAGCAGTCGTCAGGTCAAGTTAGAGGCCTTAGGGCGGCCTGAAAACTCTAACACTACCTTTTTAATTAGAAATAGAACTTCAACCTTCAAGCTTTTTCATATTATGTTTCAGAGGCCGTTAGTATTACCTAAGCATACTAGCTATGTGCCGCGGTTTTACCCACATAAATCCCGATCCCGTGGGATTTTTGATTTTTTTTATCGGATGCCTACATCACATAGAGAACACACTCTCCAAATTTCAACTCTCTACTATCAACGGTTAAGGCTGTGAGTTGATAAGTAACCTTTCCATGGCAATTATTTGTTGCTTCTGATGTTGGTAGTGGTACATGTGGGCTGATTGCGCCAGCTTCCTATCTCCAGATGTATCGATGGTAGGACCAGTCACTCCATACGCTGGGTAATCCACATCGGCAGCTGCCTTCGCTTTTTTTGATAATCTAAGAAAAAAAAATAAGATTTGCATTTAATTACAGTGGGACAAATTAAAGGGGCTAACAAAGACCAACACAAACAAAAAACTTAAGAATTTTTGTTTCTAATCGCTCTTTTAATCAGTCTATGTTGTGTGTTAACTTTTACCCCCTTACTTATAAATAAACGCTTATTAGCTGCATCAACTATGTAGCGTTTGCCTTTTACTGTAAAGTGAAGTTTTAAAGTTGACAGATAGAGACAAACGTTACATAACTTAGCCATCTGTTAATCAACGTTTATAAGTAAGCTCTCGAGAGTGATGCAATCGGGAAAATCGCTCGGATAAGAAAGGTAATATTAAACTACAATAACTTTAGAGGGAAAACTACATGACTACTTACGTGTACCACCCTACAGACATTCCCAGGACTGCCAGAGCTACAGCTGCACCAACGGCGGCTAAGAGTGCCACTCCATAAAAAGACCCGGCTGGATCGGGGGTGGCAGACTCTAGCACATGAATGTGACCAGGGTTGTCAGTCACTCGATGATCTTCATGACTGCCCAAAATAAGTCGTCATCAAAAATGAGTCATTGCCATTAATGCCGGCTATAAACTTCTCCGTGAAACTAGGTACGCTAAATCAAGCTATCATTTTACTCTAGAACTACAGCAAGAGTACGTTAAATGCACTTTTCTAAAACAATGTAGCAGAAATGCTATTAGCAAGCAACAGCGCTATCTTATTGTATGACTATGAACACACGTGAGGTAGGTAATATAACAACTTGAACGATAAATATGAAGTTTAGTGTTCATTACAGAAGTTGAGAAGTTAAACGTCTGTTTATAGATATTTTATAACCATTGCCTTAGTCATTTTATAAATAAATAGCATTTTTTTAATGTTCCGCTTTATGAGTCCGCTTCTTTAGATCTTAAAGGACTTTAGATAACTTAATTTGTTTTTAATAGTTAAGTAGAAGGTATTTTGTGTAGTGCGCGGTGCGTGTAAGAAAAGTTGTTCAACGTGATCTCCATATGTCACAGTTGCTTGCTACTTTATGTCTTAAAACACGCTTGTTTAAATTAATGCTAATGACGTGTCATTAGTTTAGCAAAATAAACAATATTTGGCTGATTTAGGACTCCATGCGAAACTAAAAGAAATAATTTAGGACAGTGGATAATGTGATCTAAGTGTTGATATAAGAGATTTTTTCACCTCTCTCCGACCTCATTCGATCGATCAACTTTCAACCAGCGCAGGTTGCTGGGCAGTAAGGAGACAGGTAACCTGTAGTCCTTATTATACCTGTAATTAACATCAAGCTATCGGCTGTCTCATACACATACTTAAACTAAGATATATCGAAAAATGTAACGAAAAAAAAATCCAATTACTTTACAATTATTTAAGACAAAACAAGCAAATACTACGAACGAGTTACACGTACATGTTACATAAGTAGGTGGGTAGGTATACTGAGTGCAATAGATATTAAAAATAATGTAGTCAAAAGGTGCCAACAGCATAGTATACCTACGCTTTTTGATACAGTCTCTAACGACACCAGATGGATAGAGTGTTATCCAGGTGGTTAGCGAGAAATAAAAATCGTTGATTATTCTTGGCAGATTCTATGAATAATATTCTAAACAGTAAATCATGAGTAAATAGATAGAACGACCTCACTCACTTTGTATGATACATCTGGTGTAATTAATACATATATATGCTCATACAACACGGAAAAAACCCTTTACGAACAAGTCTCAAAAGTTTTTATCGAAAGAAAATAGTATATAGGCCGAAATACTTTCTCGTTACCTACCAATTTCCTTCTACCAAAATGGTGTAATTGATTATCCGACGTAGTTACTCTATCAATCAAAAACACATATTATACCTATACTCATTTGTTAACCTTACAAGTATGTACAACATTATTTCCCAATTATTGAAATGGGAACTCCATAAGTACTTAGGTGGGTATTATCACGTATTATGGAGTTTCCTAGGTTTTCAACCAAATGGGAAAATGCCCCCATTTTTTTTTACAAATTCGTTGGCTTGCTAGGTGGGTACATATTGAACGTGTAAGAAAAGCTTCAGTGCAAACAAAAATAGTACACTTACAGTCCAGCTCTCAGCGTGTCCATATTTTCTGCAACTAGTGTTTTTTTTCGGCTTAAGATCGGATTTTGGCGTATTTGGCGAGGTTCTATCTCTATTATAGAGCCACCACCACCTTCGTGAATACCTTCCATTAACATGTTGTCTGAAAATTGTTAATGTTGAACATTTTGCGGTCCAGAGTTTTTACTATTTTACAGGCGATAGTGTTTCTTTGAATCCAGAGCGGGTTCAAGGATTCTAAAGTAGAATCCCAAATATGACGAGGGATGAAAGAGCTATTTCCTCCCTGTTTAAAGTAACCTACCTAGCTAGAGGATCAAACATCTATACTAATATTATAAAGAGGTAACGTTGGTAACATGTATGTAGGTATGTATGTATATTAGGGGTAATCTCCGAAACTACTGGACCGATTTCAAAAATTCTTTCACCATTAGAAAGCTACATTCACTACTTTAAGCTACTTTTGATCCCGATATTCCCACGGGATCGGTACTTAAGCGGGTGAAACCGCGGGAATCTGCTAGTATGAAATATCTAGGTACTTACACGTGTTATCATTTTCGCTTGGATCAAAATAACCCTTGTCCTTAGGAGTTAAAGCAAACACCTTTTTTTTGTCTTCATTATTGACTGGTTGAGTATTTATAGTTTCAGTAATAGTTGTTTGTTGTTCCTTCTGAATGAAAATCGGTTCCACCGTCATAGGTTGCGACGGAATTTGAAGATGATCATAGAGAGGCTGTTTTACAGTATTGTGGAGAGTAGGCAAATAGCGTTTCATATCGGTATTGTATGGTATTGAACGAGAAACATCACTCCTGTGTGGCACCACGATACCTTCTTTCATACCGTTTATTCTTTCAATTTCCTAGAAATATTTTTTTAAATTTGTTATACATATAGGAACAATTACTGCTAATTAAATTTAATAAAAGTATTATGAAATAATTGCGAAATAAAGGACAGTTGGGATTATTTTCTATAAAATGTAACCGCATAAAATGATTAATGATTGAACTGAATAGAAATAATTTATTCATAGACATTACCTACATTCCATAGTGTTAGTGATAAGTAGGTAGACATGTTAGTGACAATATGATGAGGTGATGTCCTCTGCAACTTATCCATCGACGGCGAAACCCAGCTATTTATGTTATGACAAATAATGTGAGCGAAAGTGACTCGCAAAACCGAATTTGGTTTTAAAAGTCCTGTTACAGGGGTGAGAGTACAACTCGCCCGTTGCATTGTATCTATATGTAGTTGTAGATGGGTTTGGGGAGGTGATTTCTGGCTAAGCATCAAGTTCGTCTAAACGATGGTACAATGGATTCTTAGTAACTAGTGACGAACACAAGCTTTACCTTATTAAGCCAATCCGTTGCTTGCATTTTTGGCCGAGGGCAGGGCACCGGAGGACTTTCTTCATACCGAAAGTAGTGTGGCCACAGGTAGCGAGGTAGCATGTAATCTCGTAAGTACCGACGCGAGGGTGACTCCCCGGGGATCGACAATCCTGGTGGTGAACCATCTTGAGAAACCGCAGTGCTCGTGTAAGGCCCTTTTCAATAAAACGTCACGCCATATTAGATATGCAGAATACAGATGAATGTTGACTTTATTCCAAATTAACACAAGTTTAATGAGTACCTATGACATGCAAGTTCTTAGTAAATCTTTTACCTAGCAAACGGGTATAACGTGCAGTGAAATAAGTCGCGACAAGGATTCGATCTCGGGATCCCGGGATCCTGGGTCTTATTTTAGTAAGTAAGTAAAAAACCTTATCAGTAAAAAAATATGATTTAAAGTGCCTGGTCATTTTATTTTAAATACGAATTTAGTCATTGGTAACGTTACAATACAGTGCACGTATTTACGTATTAACTCACAGTATCGATACAGAAATATTATGTCTAGGTCAGTATGCTTTATCTAACTAGACCGCATCAGCGAGCGCTTACCTTCAGGTTTGATTGTACTCAAACGCTATAGAAGATAGATATATGACTGCATCCACACTCACATCAGGTGTGGTGTGATGGTAGTCAAATAATTAATCAATAAATAGAAAATTAATTCAATTCTAATTTAATTTATTAATATAGTCCAATAATTCATCAATAAATAGTTAATAATAGAATTAAAGTAGAGTACCGGGTAGGATTTAATTTAGTTAGCTACCTAGTTATTTAATTAATTTAATTTGGAATATAATTAATTTAATTTAGTGAATTAATTAATTTAATTTAGTTAATCTATTTAATGTAGTTAGTTAATTAATTTAATTTAGTTAGTTAATTAAATTTAATTAAGATAATTAATTAAACAATTAAATCGTAGAATTAAAGTAGAGCTCCAGGTGTGATTGAAGTCAAATAATTAATCAATTAGTAGTAAATTATTTAAATATTTTATTCTATTCCAATTTGATTCTTTAATTGTAGTCAAATAAATAGTTTATTAATTTAATTTCGTTAGTTAATTAAATAATTTAATCGTAGAATTAAAGTAGAAGTCCAAGTGTGACAGACGAAGTCTTCAGAAACTTTTTTTTTGTGTTCAGCTACCGACTTTGAGATGACCTGTCTATTTGTTTTCCTGAAAGGATTTAATAACAGTTTTTTTATCGCTACAAATTTATAAAATGTAAGGAAAATTTCGCAAATTAAAAGGAAAATTTCGCTTCAAAACATTTAATATCGCCTAAGTTTGCTTTTATCTAAATTAAAACCTTGTAAAATAAAAGGAAAATTTCGCTTCAAAACATTTAATATCGCCTAAGCTTGCGTTTATCTAAATTAAAACCTTGTACTTAAGTACCTAGATATTATTTTCTAAAACGCAGTTTATCTCCAAGTTCTATATTTATCCCACCCATCCCAGGTAAAGTAAATGTCAGCCTGGAGGGCACAGGCTTGCAACTTAATTATATTTGCTCTTGAGAAAGGAAATCTCATCGAAGAGAATATTATTAGTTGAGTGAACACGGGCGGAGTGCAATCCAAACAAAGACACAGGGATAAGAATTCTTTTAATAATACTTAAAGTCTTTATTTACTTTTTCCTTTGATATTGAAAGTTCTTTCTTTGTTTACATTTTTGATCTAAGTTTCTGAAATAGAATCTATTACTATTTTAAAGCGAAAGAGTTTGTTTGTTTTTTTGTTTGTTTGTTTGTTTGAACGCGCTAATCTCAAGAACCACTGGTCCGATTTGAAAAATTCTTTCGGTGTTGGATAGTCCATTTATTGAGAAAAGCTATAGCCTACTTTTGATCCCTATATTCCCACGGGATCGGGACTTATGCGGGTGAAACCGCGGGGAGCTGCTAGTCTTATTATAAACGCAAAAGTTTGTATGTATATGTATGTCTGTAAGTGACTTTGTTACTCCTTCACGCAAAAGCTACTGAACCGATCGCGATGGAACTTGGAATATATTTTATATAGCTGGAGAAATAACACAGACTAATTTTTATTCCGATATTCCCGTGGGATCGAGACTTACGCGGGTACGCGCAGCTAGTATAGTACATATTATTATATATTACTAGCCGTTTAGCCTGTACGTTGTCCATCAGTCAGTGAGTTACACTTGCGTTTTATTAAGTATGATGTAGGTATGTAGTTAATTTTTAGAGTTCCGTACCCAAAGGGTGGTTAGTTAGGTAGTTAGTTTCGCTAGGCATTTTCCGCACTTAGACTCATAATTAGGCCATTGTGCGTGATCAAAGGGCAAAACCGAGACCCTTTTACAGTGCGTTTCACCTTTAAAGTCCTATGCCGTTATGTTGGTAGCAAAACAAATAAGTGTTGCCTTAATACCTTGAATGTGCTATACCTTTTACTAGTATGTATTCTGTGCTTATACCTTGAATTCAGGGAGATTTATCCATTTATTAAATAATAGCAGCGTCCCGCGGTTACGCCCGTGTAAGTCCCGATCCCGTGGGAATATCGAGATTAAAAGAAGCCTATAGCCTTCCTCAATAAATGGACTATAAATAATAATAAATTCTGTGAACAACACACAGCGCCATCTAGCCCCGTGGTAAGCGACTAAGCTTGTGTTACGGTGACTAGACAACGGATATAATACTTATATTTATTTTTCTTTTGTAAATACATACATATTATACATAGAAGGACACCCAGACCAGACACAAATATTTATTTTTAAGCATAAATACTTGCACCCGGCGGGAATCGAACCCGCAACCTCCTGCATTGCAGTCGCGCTCTCGCACGACGCGCCACAGAGGTCTATCCAACACTGAAAGATTTTTTAAATCGGACCAGCGTTCCTGGGATTAGCGCGTTCAAACAAACAAACAAACAAACTCTTCCGCTTTATAATATTAGTATATAGATAGTATAGATAAAATTAAAAACTAAAACTGATTAAAATAAAACTAACTAAAAACTAAAATAAATCTAAATCAGTTAAACTTTTGGTGGAGGGAAAAAGGTATTTTATTTTTAAGGCAGCACTTATTTGTAGATGAACCGCTCTATATTAAGACCCCACGGTCTATAGTATAGATAAATATAAATAAATAAATATTGGACGACGTTACACACAGCGCAATCTAGCCCCAAACTAAGCACTAGGCTTGTACTATGGGTACTAGACAACGGATATACTACATATTTTACTTTTTTTTGTTTTGTAAATACATAAGTACATATGATACATAGAAAACACCCAGACCAGATACAAATATTTATTATTAAGCATAATTACTTGCACCCGGCGGGAATCGAACCCGCAACCTCCTGCATTGCAGGCGGGCCTTCCCCCGACGCTCCACTGAAGTCGTCATATACAAATCTCCCTAAATTCAAGGTAGCATATTATTCAAGGTAGTTTTAAGGCAGCACTTATTTGTAGATGAACCGCTCTATATTAAGACCCCACTGTCTACCTGTCTGTAAAAACTAATAAACCGTAATAGCTACATAGACAGTTCAAATTTTATAGCTCATCCCAAGAGGGAACATCGCTCAGATGGTGATGGATGATGAGTTTAATTTTTATTAAAGATTTTAAAAAAGGGTCTCAGTTCGGTTGTGAGTATTTTTTTTACGGCTTGGCCGATTGTGATGTTTTTTTTAGTGTGGATAAAATTAAATTGGATTGTGTGTCTATGAAAATGTTATGAGGTTCTGACGACGATCGATCTTCGGAGTGATGAACAGAATAGTCCTAGAAAGCAGTGTATGAAATAAGCCCTTGTTTAGGGATTTATGAAGCACCTAGAACCACCTTGTCATCATAGAACTACTCAATTGGTAATGTTATGGGTTACGATTTCGAGAATTTGGTATAGTTCACGCAAAACTTAATGGCCCCTGTGATCTAGGCGCAGGTAGTTGCGCAGAACGCGAATTATACAGGGTGTTTCGACGAGGGGGTATTAAGCCTAAAGGGGGTTGTTCTAGAGGTCTAGGTGAACAACTTTTATTCTACGGCTCTTGAAAATTCGAACTTTTTTTTTCGAAAATTTTAAAGTTGTATCAGTAAAAAAAACAGCTGTTTTTGTAAAAAAAAGGCAATTATTGTTTAAATTGTAGTGGTCCAAACTAAATAAAAGGGCACCTCAAGGCCAATGACCTCAAACTCTAAAAATCAGCTGATTTTCATGCAAACTTTAAACTGAAAATTTTCGAAAACTACTTCGGATTTCCAAAACTTGTAGAACAAAAGTTGTTCGCCTAGACCTCTAGAGCAACCCCCTTTCGACTTAATACCCCCCCCCCCCCTCGGAGCACCCTGTAGATGCGCCAGGTAGGTACGGTCGTCGGGAGGGGACGGACCCTCCCCGCGTGTTGCTCGTTCCCCGCGACCACCCAGCAACGCATACAGCTGTGTGAGTGCAAAGTTCCTAGATCACAGGGGCCATTAAGTTTTTCGTGAAATACGTAGATATTACGCATTTGTTTGACCAAGTGTAATAATTATCAGTAGGTACTAAAATTTATGAAATAAAAAATAATAAACAAAATAAATCAATTCTCACACAGCGCCATCTAGCCCCGTGGTAAGCTAATAACCTTGTGATACGTTGACTACACAACGGATATACAGGGTGGTCCAACTAGTGACGTCAATAAACTTTTTTTAGATTCCTCACACCTGGGGGTATCCGAAAATACCCCATGTATGTTCAGCGATTTTTTGTAGTTTAGGAGTTATGGCCTTTTTTCTAATTTTCTACTAAAATGCGACCACTGACACCTATTTGCTCACACTGACTGCAATAATTGAGATAATTGGCTGATTTCTTTTCAAATGTGGAGCTGAATAATTGGGTCATGTTTCCTGTTACAAAAAAAAACGCGTAACACCAATTAAACTGTTACAAATAAAAAAGTATTTCATAAAGTCAGCGTAGACAAAACGCTATAAACATTTTAAAGAGCAATTAAAAGAAAAACTCGCCTATTATTTTTTTTCCAAACCAACTTCAAAAACTTCCTTACTTCATTATTAGCTATCTACCCTATCATTTTTATTGGTCTATCATTAGAGGATCATAGCAAAAATTTTATTTTAAAATTCCTTGGTCGAAAATTCTCGAGGTAAGGAAGTTTTTGAAGTTGGTTTGGAAAAAAAATAATAGGCGAGTTTTTCTTTTAATTGCTCTTTAAAATGTTTATAGCGTTTTGTCTACGCTCACTTTATGAAATACTTTTTTATTTGTAACAGTTTGGTTGGTGTTACGCGTTTTTTTTTTGTAACAGGAAACATGACCCAATTATTCAGCTCCACATTTGAAAAGAAATCAGCCAATTATCTCAATTATTGCAGTCAGTATGAGCAAATAGGTGTCAGTGGTCGCATTTTAGTAGAAAATGAGAAAAAAGGCCATAACTCCTAAACTACAAAAAATCGCTGAACATACATGGGGTATTTTCGGATACCCCCAGGTGTGAGGAATCTAAAAAAAGTTTATTGACGTCACTAGTTGGTCCACCCTGTATACTCGTAATACTTACTTATATTTATTTTTCATTGGTATCTTTTGTGTCGGTTGCGTAGCGGGCGGTCTTTTGAATAGGTATTTATTTTAATACATATAAATGAAAATTACAAATAATCAAAACACTATAAAACATAATTAATATTAATATAACGAACACTACACAATACAAAAATTAAAACAAAAAAAAATTCTACTGACCAAGTCCATTACGGCCAAAAGTACCCATTACGCTGGCTGCATTTCCCCTCTGAATGGCCTATGAAAGATTTTGCGCCAAATATACGCCAGACTGAGGGTCATGGCCCTTCTCACGGAGGCGTCGCCCTATCTCAAAAATCAACCTCTTAGCGTCAGAACCCCACGGGCCAGAGGTCTCGACGGCAAACGGGAGAAAATCATACGCTGATTCCAGGCAAGCGTATTTGAGCCGCTTGGCCCGAGATGCCGCCTCCGCACCCGCAACCGCCACTTGCTGAGTTGCAGAAAGGTGACAAGCGGCAAAGGTGCTTACACAAGTGGCATCCCAAATCATGCAGCGCCCCTTCTGCCAAGGAATCAGCGTAAGACCATCCGGTCGTTTACCGTCGGAACGAGATAGACCGGGAGGCTCCAACACGCAGGGCACTTCAGCCTGAACCAGGGCATTTTTCATTTGTAAATTAAATACATTACATTTTATATAAGAGGGACACCCAGACCAGACACCATTATTTATTTTTAATTTTTAAGGTTAATTACTCGCACCCGGCGGGAAACGAACCCGCAACCTTCTGCATTGCAGTCGTGCTTTCGCACGACGCGTCACAGAGGTCGTCAACCGATCAAATAAAACACAAAACTGCCCAACTTCAGATTATGTAGATGCAATTATTATTTTTCCCTTTTATTTGAAGTTTTTTTTTTTTAGGAGGAAAGCCTACCAACTCTTTGTCCATACAAATGTAGTCAAATGTTTTCTCGCTGGATAACGAAATTAGAGCAAATAATATGTTTATGCCATACAACCTAATCTGCCATAATCATGTCCGTACGTTTTTAGGGTTCCGTAGCCAAATGGCAAAAAACAGAACCCCTAAAGATTCGTCATGTCTGTCTGTCTGTCTGTCCTGGTCTGTCTGTCCGTATGTCACAGCCACTTTTTTCCGAAACTACCTACCATGTAAACTCCCACCAAAATTGGTTTGAACGAGATCTAGCAAGTAGTTTTTTTTAATAAGTACGTCATAAATCGCAAACCGCAATGTATCTCTCAAAACAAAACCTATTGTATAGATACGGAAACCTTCGTGCGCGAGTCCGACTCGCACTTGGCCGGTTTTTTTTCATCTTAATTATAATAGAAATAAAATTTAAAAATATCAGAATATACGCAGGGGCATGGTCATGCATAGCTGAATTGGCTGATATAGGATTTATGACATAGGTAAACAATTATGTTTATGTATGTCTTAAATCCTATAAAAATAATTATAAAAATATTTATATTTTCTCTAATATAGAGAGAGAGTCTTAGAGAGGAAACAGTCGACTACGTTTGTGAAGTTTGTATGGAGAACAGAGTTGGTAGATTTTCCCCATATGGTACGAATACAAAGTGACGATAGGGCCCGAACCACAGCCGAACTAAAAAGGACCTATAATATATTTATTTAGTTCGGCAGTGGGTCGGGCCCTATCACTACATGTTCGAGTTTGTATTGAATCACAAAACGTAGTTAAATTATTTGTGAAGAAAAATTGCATGTAACAGGTAGCGTTGGGTATTTACCATCAATTCCTTAGTAGGTAAATATGAAATCGATGTCGTTGTTTTCAACCAACACGAAACACCATTATAGGCAGCTCCATGTGTTATGTATGTTGTTTGGTAACTAATAGAATTGTTAGAATTAGATTGTTAATTGACACATTTTATTATGTTAACATATGTTTTATACTTAATAATAACCCTGTAAGAACCTAATATAATATATCTGGCTTACACTTGCGCAAAATAACAACAATGAACAAAATTCGCTATGACATCGAACTAGCGGGAAGTTAATATCTATTGAGGTAAGTATGTACTGATAAGAAATATGGTAGATGCTCACATACATTCATGCATAACATAAAATGGTTTGGATATTTATAAAATATTTACCAGGCGGGCGGGCGATGGCGCACGCTGTCGCGGCTGTGAGCAACAGTGCGCCCAACGTGTGCATCTTGCAAATAGTCCGCGATAGACCTGTAAGCTTGTGCACCCGCTGTTTACTGGCGTGGTGACACTCTCGGCCCGCGGCCCGCTTTGCACTCGGCTCGGCTCGGGCGAGAAGCGCAAGCCTTGTCCGCGTCGATCGATACTCCCGCCCACATCAAAACCGTCTATCTAACCGATACAGAATGGCTTAACTGCCACTATGAAAGCTGTATCTATGCGAGCATCTCCGTTTTTACTTGCGACCTTTTTACTTTACATCCATTCAATCATGCACATATTGTATACATGCACTTTGTCCTATTTAAGAATTCATAGGCAGGCTGAACCAAGGCTGAACAGACTAAAATTTATACATAAATTAGTTTGGCATTTCCAAAATTCCAAATATAAATATTGTGGTTGAAAACTATTTCTAGGTTGATATTTAGCACAGACCAGATAAATAATATGGGTTTGTTGTGTGTCCGCGGCATAGAATAGGGTAGTACGTTGCCCCATCTCTTTCTGTGGGTTCGTTGAGGCGACTAAAGAATCTGAGGGAGACAAGCAAGCCTTAAGTTCTTCTCGCGCTGTGGCAGATGCGGCTTGGTCTCTACGAGGGTTAGTGTCAGGCAGGCGGCCGGCCGTAAAATATTGCCGTAAAATATATTTGCAGAAGGTATGGTCAATGAATTACCTACTGCGCCTACTCCATATAACAATCAAAATCAATATGGGGTTTAGCGGACCCCGGGATCCCGAGAGGGATGCCACCAAGACCATCGCTCAGATGAGAAGATAAATAAGGGGTATTTAGGTATTTCCACCCGGCTGCGACACAAAACGTTACACGTTCGATTCCCGCTGGGAACAAGTAGGTATATAAGTTTTATACATATGTTTGTATTAAAAAAAATCGTTTTAGAGCAAATCGAAGTCGCGCGCCGAATGTTCCTTAATACTTACTGTAACCGCCATAATAAAAGTTTATTGTATCCTTTATTGGCTGAGGTTATAGTTCGTTATAAGCTAGTTCTCTAAATTGAATTGGCGCCCATATAGCTCTCAAGACTAGTTAATTGGCGCCAACTACATTATCCAGGTATTATGTATAATTAATTAAGGGTAAGTATATAATTATTATCAAGTGTTAATATGATATTGTGAAATGTTGTTTTAAGTTATTTGTAGTTTTAAGTTTAGTAAATTGTAATTTAATATTATGTACTTATGTTATAAATTAATAAATTTTATCACAAAAAATATATCTTTTTTATCAACTTGTTTTGGAATTTTATATATGTTGTGGAATTTTTACTCAATGTGTCAAATTTCGTGCTTCTAGGTCAACTGAAAGTTTGACCTAAATCCTATCATACAGGCACTTCCGATCGACCTAGATTTTAAAATTGTGGCGAGAATCAAGGTCTTACATCACAAATAAAGGAAAATTCCCAAAATAAAACAGTTGAAAATTAAGATATAATTACCTACATGTTATGGTACTTTTACAAGTTTCCGCTAAAATCAAAATACCTTTCTATGGTGTAAACTCGAGAACCTTGATTTTTCTACACCTTATAATAATTTATAACACATTTGCTCGTAAAGGGCCTCTTATTTCACCAATTTCAATATCGTAATGTATGTCATTACGTACTTGTGCGTACTAATCGTAAAGTAAAACGCACGAGTTTCCTTCTAATAAGGTAACACGTACGGTTTATCATGCTCCGTCTAAAACCAACGGTACTTTTTTAAATCTTAAGAAAAAAAAAGCAAAGAAAGCAAATCAAAAAGTTTTTATGTCAGAAAAGTGGTCAATATTTTATGAATAAAATTAACTTTGGGAGATAAAATATAAAAAATAAACATTTAATTCTTTAATTTAGTTCATTTTGACAGTAAATTACATCTGTAACAGAAACAAAAAAATATTAATTTACTTTATTAGTAATACTGGCTGTTTTTGTACCGTTGCCTTAAAAAAAAAAAGCACTGATAAAGATTTATTCGTTTAAGAAAGTCCGAGTTTTATTTATTTCCTCGCAAATGTGTTATAAAACGTCGTATGACATACGTGCGCTTTGATAATTACAGCCGAGGCGATATTGCTAGCCCGAGCCGTAGGCGAGGGCTACAAGAAAGCAGAGGCTGTAATTATCAAAGCGCACGTATGTCATACGACGTTTTATAACACATTTGCGAGGAAATAAATAAAACTCGGACTTTCTTAAACGAATAAATAACGCTCGGGCTAGCAATATCGCCTCGGCTGTAATTTTCAACTTACCGCACTTATATCATAATGTACTATTATACCATATACCAGGTACTCATAATACGTGCGTTTCATCTTTAATTAATTACCTATGCCGTCATGTTGGTACCAAAACAAAAAAGTCTTGCCTTAATATGTTGAATGTGCTATACCTTAAACCTTGAATGCAGGAAGATTCGTTCGTTAATTCTTTATATACAAATCTCCCTTAATTCAAGGTAGCACATTATTTTTTTTGTATTTTGCACTTTTTTGTTTTGCTACCAACATGACGGCAAAGGTAATTTAAGATGAAACGCACTCCAACGTATAGGCAAAAAGTCTTAAATGACAAAAAAATAAGAACTTTTCATCAGGCAAAAATTTCTTAAGCTGTGCTCACACACTAGATCAAGGAGTATAAATCGGTGCACTAGATGCCTTAAGGTAAAAAATACTTAATACATAAACGTATTATTTCGAATTAAGGCAAAAATAACTAAGTGTAAAAATTAAAATAAGAAACCTACCAAGTAAAAAATATTTAAAAAAGTCTAAATTTTTTGTCGCTTGTGCGCCGAAAACTGTGGATATTCGATATTTTTCCGGTTACAGACAACAAAAGTCTTCCTAGCGGTACGAGACTAGGCTCAATCGACGGGGAATTTTTCGCTGATTTCAACGATATATAAAAAGTTATATATCGCCCAAATTGTCGTTTGGTTAATATAGGCTTTCAACCGTCGATATATAATCAACACCGAACACATAGGCCTTATACAGAAAGAAAACTGGAAACTTATAAGCGCTGACAAGCGCTTACCAGCGCTTGTCAGCGCTGGTGACCCGCGCAGGAAAATGTATGAACCCGCGCCGATAAGCACTGATCGGTGCCGACAAGCTTCAACACGCGCTGGTCAGCGCTGGGCTGCTGACGTCATAACATCGTCCGATGAGTCCGACATTCTGCCTCAACCTGCTTCCTTTGTGTAGAACGGACCAGCGCTGACAAGCGCTGGTAAGCGCTTATAAGTTTCCAGCTTTCTTTCTGTATACGCACTTATACCACAGTACACCTAAGGAACATTAAACATTTACACGATCAGGAGGGTTACTGCGGTTCGTTTCGATACGACATCGATACTGTCATAGTTACGATGATTCTACTGTCACCTTCTGATAGTAGGGTGACAGTAGAACCATCGTTATGACAGTATCGTTATCGTATCGAAACGAACCGAAGTAACCCTCCAGTTCCCGAAATAAAACGATAATATGGCCAAAGTCCTTAACTCTCATCTTTGTTCCACTTTCCGTGCCGGTGAGTGTACATGCATTTTGAACCACCAACATGTGTTGGTGGTTCAAAATGCATAATAGGAATGCCATTACTACCGTAACCATAATATGTTGGTTGTTTAAAAGTTTTTTATGCAATTTTTCATTTTGCAGAAAATCTGACACAAGCGTCTGTCAAAATGGTGATAGCGAAATTCAAACCTTGTCGGTTACATTAGACCCCGATGCCTCGAAAACAACAAACTAATGAGTGTCTGATCAAATCAGACAAAGAAAATGAATATAGTCCAGCCAGCACAAAGCCTATATCTGAAACATATAATATTCTGAATCAAGGTCCATCGACCTCGACGCAGGGGTTATAAGTGAATTTTAGGGTCCCACACTTGAGGAGGAACTAAAGGTAAGGTCAACTCGCCGAAGACCGTCATAGGGGGCATCACCGTCTACCTTTCGATTTAGGGCTTCAGGCCATAGACAACACAAACATTTGGTATATGGGCCAAAGAACAAGATACGCTCTTTGGTTTATAGACCATATGTCCGTATTACCCATGCCACAAAGCCCTAAATCGAAAGGTAGACGGTGATGCCCCCTATGACGGTCTTCGGCGAGTTGACCTTACCCCACAATAAAATTATTGTGGGGTAATATACCGTTATACCTTTTTTTTATCTATAATTATATTATAAAAAGTGTCTTGTTCAAATGTATTTGTTTTTCTGTGATATCCTGATCCTGCAGGGGCGTTAGAGACCTATAGTGCAGGGTGTGCAAAGCACACGGGCGCCGCGGTCTCAGGGGCGCCGTGCCGCGGCTGATTACGGTGGCTAGGTGTGGGCGAAGGAAGCTCCCACACCTAGCCACCGTAACAAAATCTCCGGTTTGCATATACCTATATTTTTTATCGAATTATTACGAATGATCGAAAAACGAAACATCATTCTAAAAAAAAGACAACGCGTTCCCAACAAGAGAGTTCACAAACTCGTGGATTAGATGACTTGGCCCCGTTCATGGGGTCCACTTGTCGCACACATTATGTATTGGAACTATGGGAGATGTTTTTGAACAAAATTAGTAAATTAAAAAAAAAGAAATGTGTATTTTTTCCCTTCAATTTTCACTCCATTTTTCCCATAAGCCTTATTTTTGACAAGTTGGTAGATTTTTATGCTACATGGAATACACCGTTGTGTAAATTAAATTAAATGAAAATTAGTTGACCTTTCGGCAACATTTTTTTATTTTCTTAACTTTGAGAATCCATAACTAATTATTTTGTCATTATTTTGGATTAACAATGCCTTCGATAGATCAAAGATACATTTGGGACCAAAATCGAATAAAAAGTTTAAGCGAAAACATGTTCAAAAAAAAGTTGTAAGGGTAGGTAGAGGTAAAATTTGGGAAAAAAAATTAAAAATCACAATAATAATCTTTATAAAAAATTGTGAAGAGTTAGGGTATTTTCCTTCAAATTGTATTTTACAAATAGGTCCACCTACACGCCCACCAAGTTTATCCACCAATCACATGACTAACTGACTGATCAAAGCAGAGCCTAAACCGCTGATAGTAGAGAGCTGAAATTTGGAGAGTGCGTTTTTTTATGTGATGTGGGCATAAAAAAACTCACTCTGATAAGAAAGGATTGAATTCTTTACCTTTATCTAATATTTTATCTTTATTTTGGGTTGGGTAATATGGCGAGCACACAGTCCTGTCAAGTCCTGTGTGGTAGTTGCACTACCTAACCTACCGTTCCCCTTTTCTATCTAGATATTTGTACTTAGTATACAGGATGTTCCGTAATGAATGGATACTGCACGTGCGTGTATGCGAGGGCAAGGCGTGGATCCACCCCCTGAATTTTAGTTTTCTATTCTAAGCCGTTTGAGCTCTAGGCCATTTTTTGTAAAATTTCTACCTTTTCCTACATTTATGAGTATCACGTCCACAGTTTAAGTCATAGCACCAACTTTTTTCTTTAAATATCTCCCCTAATAATGGTGTTTCTAAATTGCATTTAAAATATTTCGTTAGCAAGTATTCCAGTATTTTTCCTATAATAGTGCCTAAAGAAATCGGTTGGTAGTTCTTAAGTTTAGAGAGATCACCCTTTCTGTCCTTAGGTATTGGTACAACAACACAACTGTCCGCATTAGAATGCTAGGTAAGCATTTTGTTTTGGTACACATATTAAAAAGAAGGTACAGTACATATTTCCGGACTGGCATATACAATAATGTTCAATAAAATAAATAAATTTATTTCCAAACTAGCTGTGCCCGCGACTTCGTCAGCGTTTTTCGAACACCTACTTATCGCTTTGCAAAAATCTACGCTTAAATGGACGATCAGGGAAGTACTGTTGCTGAGCTGAAGACAATCATGGCAGAGTCTGATTAAGTGTTGATTTTGCGCAGCGGTAGGTAACTTGTAGGTAGGGTAGGTAACGACAAAGGCTTTTGACAAAGGCTTTTGCCAAAGGCCAAGGCAAAGGTCTTTGTCGAAAAATTAAAAAAAATAACCTGACTTCAAAAAAAGAAGAAAATAAGCTCTTCTACATACAGTGCAACCGACTTATCTGTTATAATGCTGTCGGGCAGTGAAACTACATGCAATCTTTTTTTTTTACGTGGGTAATGCGCCTTAAGCACCGTCGGGTGATTCTCCGGGGAAAGTGGTCTGTGTGCGGGCTCTCTGCCATAGGTTTACCAACTAAATCCCCACGACGTCCCTCGCTCCGCAAGTATCGAGGTCACCGTCTCGAGACTCTCAAAGCCCGTGGCGATCCGAGGCTCCGAAAGCCCCAAGTTCACCACCACGGGGTGAGGTGATTTTTTTAAAGTGGTTGTCTTCCACGCGGCTCCCTCCTTGCCGAACCCGGACCCGCTGACGCAGGCTTACGGTTGGCAGCCAGACCCTGGCAAAAACCACGACAGCCCTGCACCCCCCTCGTTCTGAATCTGAATATAGGTACCCAGTAAAACTGCCCGACTTCAGCTTACATAACAAATAAGTTGGTGGTACTTTATATGGAAAAGGTTATTTTGTCCTTTTCATCTGGCGTAGGATATAAATTTTTTTAATTTATTTAATTTTACCCTTTTTAGTGCATTCACGACTGCCAATAAAAATCATCAAAATTGTAACCGTAACTTTAATCACTGAGGAGTTTTCTGATCAGAAAGTGGTTTCAGGTGGTCCATCAATTTGTACCTCGTTCTTTATTATATTCTATTGTTGGAAATCCATACATTCATATGATACATACAAACAATATACGGGTCGAATTAAGAACCTCCTCCTTTTTTGAAGTCAGTTAAAAATAGGTTCTATTGCGTTAATAGATACTACTCATAAAATTTGTTTTATTTTAGTATCTTCCAAATACAGACATCTCTCAATTACAATTTTAGTATAATAAAATTATAGTAGGTATAGATTCATGAATTATCGGTCCGACCGAAAATTTTCTTCAACAGTTTCTAGCAAATTTTAAATTTCGAACGTCAGAAATTATCATTCGGAGAAACGCAGTAGGCCTTCTGGACATACGGATAGGTCCAATATCTGTTTTTTTTGGAATTTCCGGATAACCGGTTTATTTTCTTCGAATTTTTCGATATCCGGATATCCGGAAATTATTTGTTGATTCCTCACAACATACTTCTTTGATATAACATTCAAATCAATCAAGATAAAATTAGAAAAATCACTTTTTCCGGATAACCGGATAACTTGATATCCGGATAAAAAAGCCTAAAGCCTATTCGGGGCCAAAAGCTATCTGCATACCGAATTTGGTTGAAATCGGATGAGCCGTTTCTGAGATTAGCGTAGTCAAAGTCCACACAAACAGACAACCATATTATTTTAAAAATAGGTTCTATTGCGTTAATAGATACTTTAACATTTGTTTTTTTTTAGTATCTTCAAAAAACAGACAAACAGACAACCAGAAAAACATAAAAATAGGTTCTACTGCGTTAATAGATACCCGTACAATTTATATTTTTTTTATATCTTCCAAAAACAGACACCGATGAGTTACGATTTTATTATATGTGTAGATTAATGTCTACAGAATAAGTCAAATTTTCATTTAAATCTAAATTAAGATATTGGTTAGGTACAATAGGTACAGTCAGTTAACCTACTGATTTTAAAATCAATGTAGTATTTGGTTAGGTACCCAGTCAAACGAAAACGGACATAGATTAAAAAAAGTAGTAAGGTACATGGGGGTAAAATCGGATAGTTTTTGGAGTTTGGACCTGTATGTTTTATATGTATATTCGTATGTATAAAATTAAGAAAGCGCTTTTTTCGTGTTCTTCCGAGTAAGGCCTCATAGTGACATTTACCGGCGGAACTTTGCAATTCATGGAAATTATTACAATATAAAGATGACACATTCCAAGCAACTAAACGTTACTTCTTAGTGTTTACCTCTACCTCTACCTTACTTCAATTTGCTTTATAAATTGAAAAAGAGTTTCTAAACGTTATTTATTAGTGTTGCCACACTAGGCTTAACTGAGCATCACCTCCGGGCTCACGAGCTCATGTTCAGTTTCAGCAATCACCAGGTTGGCAGCTCATTCTGCAGGGTAAATACGAAGCAAGGAGGTTCTCATATTTCATTCAATAAACAGCTAAAATATAAAGAAAGAAAAGATATCGTATCTATGTCTGTAGAATGTGTAAATGAAATAGCTTGTGTGGAACTGGAGCAGTTAATAATAGCATGTGTGTACAGACGACCAAAGCCATACAATTTTAATAAATTTTATTGACATATTAGATGCAATGTTAGCAAAACTAATAAAATCAAAAAAGCAATTGATTGTATGAGGGGATTTTAATGTTGATTTACTTAAAGTATCTTCTTTCTCCACCATACTTTTAAATTTGTCTCAATCACACAAACTAACTAATTTGTTTCTGGAGCCTACCAGAACCACTGAAACCACTGCAACCTGCATAGATAACATCTTCATATCCGAAGATGTTACTGCTACTAGCAAATCTGTTATAAACAAATTGCAATCAGATCAGTGGCCAGTTAGTCAATTTTGTAAGAGTAAAAAAACCAATACCCAAAAGAAAAATAACATATGTGCCAGTAACTGCCGTTCGACTAGAGAAACTTAAATTGAATTTGGCTAACATCATGCCATTTCTACCATGCGATATGGATGCAAACATATTATACAACAACTTTTTTTCGGTTCTTAACGAACAATTTCAATCTATTTTCACGTCCAGATAATAATAAATAAATAATAAATTCTGTGAACAACACACAGCGCCATCTAGCCCCGTGGTAAGCGACTAAGCTTGTGTTACGGTGACTAGACAACGGATATAATACTTATATTTATTTTTCTTTTGTAAATACATACATATTATACATAGAAGGACACCCAGACCAGACACAAATATTTATTTTTCAGCATAAATACTTGCACCCGGCGGGAATCGAACCCGCAACCTCCTGCATTGCAGTCGCGCTCTCGCACGACGCGCCACAGAGATCAATGGTGGTATCAGGCAAGCGTGAGTTCAGTGACTGGGCCACGGTCGGCATTCATAGAAGCAGACGAAAACTTTACCAGTTGTACGCAGAGAGACAGTTTCCTACATCAGAGGAGTTTAGGGCTTACGTTAAAAAATATTTAAAGATATTTAAAAGAGTTTGTATACTAGCGAAGTCCTTAAACATTAAATCTACAATAAAGAATAGTAATGAAAAAATTAAAGCCACTTGGAAAATAATAAATGCTGAAACTGGTAAAGTCTTAAACAAAAATATTGATTTTAAGTTGGACATTGGCGGAAGGATGACAAACACTGACCAAGATGTTGCGAATGAGTTTGAGAATATTTTCACGAATGTGCCTACTACTCTGACAAGAGCCCTAAACTCATCTACCCCCATTGCTAAATCTCTTTTAGAAGCAAATGTACCTACCTGAATGTAGTAAAGCTTTTCAATTCAAATATGTTAAAAAACATGATATTTTAGTAATTCTTAAACAAATCAATGTAAAGAAAACTAAAGACTTATGGGGGATTTCTGTTCCTCTTGTTAAATCCTTGATAGAAGTTATTTGAGCTTGTTATTATATTCAATAGGTGCATAGATTGTGTCGTGTTTCCTGATCAAATGAAATTTAGTAAAGTTATTCCATTATTTAAATCCGGTAGTACATCGGACCCCTCTAATTTTAGACCCATATTAGTACTAGGTACCTAGATTAAGCAAAATTTTTGAAAAAATTATATTGAACCAGCTACTAAAGCATTTTGATGACAACAATATTTTACACAATAAACAGTTCGGTTTTAGTAAGGGTCGCTCGACTACTGATGCGGGCATTGCATTAATTGAAAACATATTTGATGCTTGGGAGGAATCGCGTCTCCAAAGCGTTCGATTGTGTTTGACATGATACTTTGATCATGAAGCTACGACACTACGGTATCGGGGACGGCGCATTGGATCTTCTTTCTTCTTACCTGAGTGATAGGATTCAGTGTGTCGACATTAACGGTAAACGTTCCCCTGGATCACCTGTAACTTTAGGAGTTCCTCAAGGATCTATATTGGGACCTTTTTATTTCTAGTATATATTAACGACTTACCTTTCCTCGTAAAGAAAAATCATGGGATAGTATTGTTTGCTGATGATACTTCATTGGTATTTAAAGTAAAAAGACGACAATCTAATATTGACGACGTGAACAATGCTCTCTCTAGATTAGTATATTGGTTTAATGTTAATAATATGCTACTAAATGGATCTAAAACTAAATGTATTCGATTCACACTACCAAATGTAAAACAAGTTAAAACCACTGTTAAAATTGATAATGAGGAGATCGAAATAGTCGATAACTGTCTTTCTGAGTATAACTTTAGACGCTAAGCTTCAATGGGGCCCACACGTGGAAGCTCTGTCCAAAAGGCTTAGTTCCGCAGCTTATGCAGTTAAGAAAATCCGGGAATACACAGATGTTGAGACGGCCCGCCTAGTCTACTTCAGTTACTTTCACAGCATCATGTCATATGGTTAGGGTTGCCAGATTGCCGGGATTTCCGGGAAAGTCCCGGAATTGAACGTGTTGTCCCGTGTCCAGTAATTTCACTTTACTGTCCCGGAATTCATGAGCTATAGTTTTTTTCCACAAAGTTAGGTAGGTACGATACCACGGTGCGGGGCGATTCTAGTCAATCACCAAGTTGCTAAATTGGCAACAATGTGTCGAACATTCACATTTCACACTGTGAATGCACGAGGGGAGGAGTATGATTATAGTATTTTAATTTTTATCTAATACTCCAGTCCATTTGCTAGGAAAGTTTTGGGATACCTAGTTCTGTTTTTTTTTTCTATTTTTTTTATATGTATTTTGGGGTTCGGATTCGGATTCAGCAATCCGAATCTAAGTTTTACGGACAAAATTTAGTGACGCAACATTTAAAAAATCGCAAAAATGTGTATTTTTTTTCCTTTCTTCCGGTTCTGCCGAGATCGCAGAAACATGGCAATTTTCAACTCGCACATGAGACCGAACAGTTTGTCTAAAAAAAATAACTAAATAAATACCTAAAAAAAAATAGTGGAGAAATTTAAGTTCTTTAATTTCTGTAAGCAGACCTGTTACTAAAAGTCAATACCTTGCTTTCGAGTTTTAAGCAAGAAAAAAATGGAAAAGTAGCAGATTTTTTTTTTAATGTGGCGTCACAAAACATTTCAGCAAACCTCAGATTCGAATTTAGGACCCCAAAGTAGGTATAATACTTTATTTTGGGGGATGATATTAATTGAAAAAAAAAAGAAACATTGGAACTAACCCAAATTTTTCTCACTAGACAGCTTTTAGAGTCTAATTGCACTGAATTATAAGTTCTACCTACCTTCTTATAGATTTTATATCTATAAAATAATTTTCATATTTTAGTTCTGAAATAAGTACATAACTAGTAATTTTGTAATATTTTTGCTATTGCCCGTTCAACGGCAAACATTTGTATTTGGATTTTGACTCTACAACTCCAACTCCGTTTGTAAAACCAGAAATGTCCAGGAAATTATAAGCCCGTATCTGGCAACCCTGCATATGGTATCCTGCTGTGGGGGTGTGCTGCTGACATAGAAACCATTTTTGTTTTGCAAAAGAGAGCGGTGCGAGCTATCTACAAAATGGGCCCCAGGGAATCGCTTGAAGAAAAGTTTAAAGAGATAAACATTTTAACTGTTTACTCTCAATACATTTATGAAAATCTGCTATACGTACATAAGAATAAATCAAGTAAATTTCACAAATACAGTGATGTCCGTCAGGTTAATTTGAGACATAATGATGATCTGACTGTGCCCTATAGTAGGCTCCAGAAAATAAGTAAGTCGTTCTGTAGTACTAGTGTACTTTATTATAATAAACTACCTGAAGACGTATGTGACATGTCGATTACAAGATTCAAAAATTATATTAAACTTAAATTGTGTAATAAGGCGTACTATAGCACGTCTAAATATTTTGATGAAAAGAATCCATGAACATGATTGTTAACTGCTTCTGTTCAAATTACAGATATCTGTATTATGACGATTGTAATATAAAACATGATAAAAAAAAATAATTGAAAAAAAAACCCCATGAGTTTCTTGTGGTTTCTTCGTGGCGCGTTCCGAAACCTCGGTAAAATAAAATTTCGACGTTTCAAAACGTACGTATGTGTGTATGTATAATATACGTTCTAAATGAATAAATAAAAATAAAAAAAGGTACTAGAGCTTTTAGAAAAAAAAACGCTTTAAAACTTCAAGCTTTTATACTTTTTTTTTTCTAAAAGCATTATTACCTCGTGTGGCAACACTAAAAAATAACGTTTAGATTTTTGGAATGTGTTATCTTTACTCCAAAAACTATCCGATATTACCTCCATGTACCCTACTAGTTTTTTTTTTTAATCTATGTTATGTTTTCGTTTGACTGGGTAACCAAATACTACATTGATTTTTAAATCAGTAGGTTAACTGACTGTACCTACCTATTGTACCTAATCAATACCTTAATTCTATCTATACCTACTTACTAATATTTAAAAAGGAAAGATTTATTTGTTTGTTTGTTTGTAAGGCTACAGGCTCCAAAACTACTGGACCAATTTAAAAAAAAACACCTATTAGGGTACGTTCGACAAAACTAGAATAGGCAATAAATAACATTTATCCGCTTAATTTTTTCAATTGAACAGCTCGAGAATCTACAGAACAAAAGACAATTTATGCGTCGAATTGCTTTTCGTTGCTTATTCCAGTTTGATCAAGCAGAAAGCTACATCATCGAGGAGTAACAAAGACTACTTTTTATCCTGATATTCCCGCGGGATCAGGACTTTCGCGGGTGAATCCGCGGGATGGTGCTACTTTTTTAGGCCAGGGCAGCCGTGAGCCAAATCTTTATATCTCCTTGGTGAGCGTGACGTTAGACCACATATCGCCTCTTACCAATTCATATTCATCTTCATATTATAATTGTATTGTAAGGGCTATTAGTGATCCAACTGCTTAGCAAGAATTTTATTTCTACCTATGTGATTATCTGTGACGTGAACAAAATGAAATGAGTGAGGTGAGCTGTCAGCTTGTACGTTCGGCACCGCGGGCTCTATTTAAATACCTACTAGCGCGCTTTTAAATACCTGCAGGATCAGGCGCGGCAAACGGCCGAGCGCTCGCCGCACCGCGTCGTTTCCGGTGCGGAAAATAAAATCAACTCTAGTAGTTTATTTATATGATCGAAGTCTAGTGGCATAAAATACCTAAAGTTCTGAAAGATCCGAGCCTTCCGCGGTCGCGCCGCAGTTTTGTCCAAAACATTCCTAAATTCATTGGAATTTGAAATTACACAATTCATTTTGGGTACCTACCTACCTTATATGACCAAGTTTTTAAAATATAGTCTGGCTGATTGACTAATTCAAAGAATCGTCATCAGGACTCATCTCAGGCAAAACTGTACAAATCATTGATTTTTTAAACTTGTGGGTAGATAAAAAAAACTCCTAAAAAATTATGCAATAATAAATAACGCTCTTTGACTTATTAATTCAGCTATTTGTAAAAAAAAAACATTTTATCTAAAAATAGCACACGCGAACAGCACGCGAAAGATAGTTTGATTGGTAAAAGTGAGCAGAACGAAGTGAGTAGGGTTGCCAACCGTACTAAAATATATAGTATTGTACTATATTTCAGCTCAGCGTACTATATACTTTTGAAAGCACATATAGTACGCAAAAATACTATATTTCTGGCATAATTGGTAAAAAATTGTTTCTTTTATAAATTCCACCCTCTGCATTTACAGAGGAGTGTTTTCTATGTAGAGGAAAAAAGAAAAGCCATAAAAACGGTACTCATAAAAATTGAGATTAATTTAATTCAAGAAAGAAATAGTGGTTGAAAGTGTGAAAAATGCGTAAAAATGCATTTGCGGGTTTGCAATAAAAAAAGGGTAAAGTGCAAAAAATAAAGAAAGAAAGGAAATTGATTTATTCAGATAAGCACACAACTACATATCAAAAAAAAAAAAAAAAAAAGTAAATAACAATATGGGCACAATAAAGACGTGTTACGTGTGTGAAATGCGTGTTTTTTTTTCGAAATATTGTACAAAAAACACCGCTCAAATTTTTGTACTATATTTTTTTGGGGGGTCCATATTGGCTCACATAAAATTCTAAGTCATATTCTTTGTCTTACTATCGATTTGTGTTCATAATAATCACTCTTCATAATTTTACTTTTCATACTTTTTTTATTCAAACATTTTTATTACTACAATCGGAGCTCATAACAGTTAGTGATCATAATTTTTTTATTCATACTGTTACTGCCAAGAACATTTTAAAATCCTAATTTTATTTTTCAGATTTTTTTACTTCATAACATTCATGATCATATTGCTATAATTCATAATGTGTTACTAAGATTATTTATATTAATAAAGGAAACTGTAACAAAACTTATTTTATGAACTACCCCATTATCAAACTCTAACGGAAATTTTCGATTATTTTTGACTTGTGTTCTGTCGATCTTCATAAAAACACTTATGATTAAGTTAAAATATATATACAATTTATGATTAAGATAAATCACGCTTTTTTATGTATAGTATTAGGCGCTTGCGTGTAATCATGTTCCAACATAAACCTAACCTATCCGAGTCGCTGTGCTCCGTGTATTTTTTTCCAAGTTCGAGTACCGCGTTGTACTCGAACTTGAAAAAAAATACACGTTAAGATAACAATAGTAGGCGAAACAAATGTATGAATTTAGACATTATGATTTTTAATAATATGGATAAAAAACTTATGATTAAGTATTAAAACAAATTTTAGTAAAAACGAAATTCATAATAGTGATATTATGAATTTCAATGATTATCTATTTTAAATTTTATGTTTTAAAAAAATTATGAAGAATGATCATTATGATTTAAAATGGTATGAGAAACATTTTCGGACCTCCGATGTTAGGAGTTAAAAATTTATGTAAGACGATCCGCCCCCTTTTTGGGTCGTACTATGTTTTTTAGCCACAAATACTATATTTTTCGAAAAAACTGTTGGCAACCCTAGAAGTGAGTGAAGTGAGTATTAGTCTAGGAGTATAAGTGTTCGGTGGTATTAGTGCATTTCTTACCTATTCTACACAATGGCTGACGATAAAAGCAATATAAATGAAAATGTTATTGATGACACAAATACGTCAACAGAAGACTTTGAACATTTTCGTAATTCTATAGAGCTCATAAGGAAATGCAAGCTATCAGAAGAATTAGATTCATCTTGGATTTATGAACCAAAAGATACTAAACTCAGTAAGACGCCTCCTTTTGACAATACTATGGTCAAAAATGATTTGAATAACAGTGGAAATCAAACCAGCAATTCTACGAAAACTGATAATTTTGTGAAGCTACCAGGGAACTACAGTAGTCACTCCTTAAAAATACGAAAGAGACGGTTGCAATCAGAATCTAATTTGTTCGGGGATGTTTTACAGAGGACAAGAAAAAAAACTAATATCAGCAAAAATAATCATTCGGAAAACAATTCTCCAGGTAGGTACCCACTACCCATATGTATGTAGGTAACTTAGTTCTTAACATGAAATTAGTATGTCGACATAATAATGTGCACTTCCAATGGCACTTGCGATCCATAAAAGTGGCCTATAAGTGTAAGGTTCGTTATTTTCATGTACAAAATGGCGGTTTGAAATAGTTTGAACAACGGCGCGGCGGGTGGGCATTCGATGAGTGGCGGTCGAACTGTGCGGACGTCTATTAAATTAAGTGTTATCAGTTCGAAAGGTAGCCAGAATTGTCGATAGATATTATATAATTTGTATTGGAGAATAAACGACTATTGATTGGAGACAGAGAACGTTGTTTTACTACAATTCAGAAGTGGTAAGTACATGCTCACATTTTATTGTTAGAAGTCAAATCAAAAATATCGTTATTTCACATAAACTTTTACAGTCTTAACCGTGCTAGTGTACATCTAGATATATTAATCCTAACAGTTAACAAGTGTGTGTTGTATGCTTTTCGAAATAATACATATTAACATAGTTGATCAAAACTTGTGGCAAAGAAATTTAATAGTAAGCAATGTGTTGTTAAGTCAAAGATAAATTTGTGGCTAAATATATGAAAGCTGTAGACATAGCATTAGATTTTAGCTGATAGCTGATCAATTTTGAAAATAAAATAACGGTCAAAATTTATTTAAGAAAGCGGGTAGGTATTAAAACTCGAGTATTACTTTGTGTGACCTGTGAGTTTACTTTTACTTACTTTACCAGTATTAACCATACAATATTATTCCTTATCACCTACATATTATTTTGTTATGTCACATTGATCTTTCCTTGTATGCTATACAATTTGATAACATGGAATCAGTGAATATTTTGTAAAGTTCCAACCATGCAAGTAGGTTATCCTTGGTTAACTACATATTATTTAATCCCATATAGTTTTTCCTTTGTACATTATGCGATAGGGTAATTTAGTGAAGGGTGAAGGTCAAAGGTCAGTTTAAGATAAGTCTAGGGTGTGTCACGCCACGAAGAGGGGTATTCTAAAGGGGGTATTTTTTTGTCCATTTTGCGCTACGAAGCCGCGTTTACGAGATATCTGATGTTTTCTTCATTAGGCAAAATTGTAGATTTTTACGCTTTGTGTTGTGAATGCATTCAAACCGACTTCTGTCTCTGAGTTACAGACAATGGATCGCAGCGAAAATGAAGGAGACCGCCGCTTGCAGACGCCTGGGCGCGATACGTCTGGACGTGGCGGCGATGGGGGAAGGCGCAGCCGGTGTCGCCTACGCAGCGTGGCTTTAGACCGTGAAAGTCGTGCCCGCCATCGGAGTCTGAGCCGCAGTTCCGGTCATCACGGAGGACGAAGTCGAAGCATCCGGGAAGACGAACGTGAGTTAGAACGAGAACGTGACAAGGTCAGGCGTTTAGAAGCAGAAATTGAAAGACGTCGCAGTCGGCGGCGATCCTATTCAAGATCACGTAGTCACTCTAGACGCCACACTGCCTTTACTCCAGTCGTATCACCAAAGCGAACGGGTAGGCGACTGTCTAGAGTAGATAACGTGAATAGGCCGTGCCAGAATCCTAATCATGACAATACGGGAACCATTCCACGTTCGTCAAGGGAATCTCCAAGTCCAGCATTCTCTACTAAAGACATAGTTAAAATTTTAAATTCATTAAAGTCGTCCCAGCCATCAGCGGCGGCACAAAGTTCTACTAACTTAAATCACAAAAATATTTTGCCGGATTTTGACCCATCGTCTAAAAATCAACGAATAGACATATGGTTGCGGAAAGTAAACGAGTGTGCCACCGTTTATGGATGGGATGATAAAACGATTGTTCATTTCGCGATGCAAAAACTCCAGGGATTGGCCAAGACCTGGTACGAGGGGCTGAACTCTATTTTATTTAATTGGGCAGAGTGGCAAGAAAAGCTGTTGGCGGCTTTTCCTTATGAGCAGAACTATGGCCAATCCCTTGAGGACATGTTAAAGCGGAAAAGTCGCTACAATGAATCCATAGAAATGTACTTCTACGAAAAGTTAGCCCTACTAAACCAGTGCGACATCGTCGGCAAGCGTGCCGTTGATTGCGTTATACATGGTCTGAGTGACAAAACGCTAAAGACAAGTGCTCTAGCTCTGCGTTGCACAGAACCAGATCAACTTCTTAAATTCCTAATGAGTAATAAGGATTCACAAACGACTCCACCAAATTTTAAAAATAGGTTTTTACAGGACTCTAGATCTTTAAATAGCATAAACGTAGACAATAAGAAACCTTTTTCAGCGCCCAGCAATTCCACTTTATTTTGCTATAATTGCAAAGAGCGAGGGCACCCCTTTATGAAATGCCCTAAACCATTAATTAAATGTCAAATTTGTCATAAATTAGGTCACAAGTCGGAAAATTGTAACAATAAGCCTGAGCCAATGAGTAGTTCCAATAGAAATGAAACCACGCGTAAAACCATGTGTATTTCCGCCTCTAAGTCCAATTCTAAGTATTTGAAAATGGTCTTGGTAAATGATTCACAACTTCAAAGTTTTGTAGACTTTGGTAGCGAAGTATCTCTTATCACAGAATCATCTGCACGTACGTTAGGACTCAAGTATGAAGGCGGGTCATTACCGTTAAAAGGATTTGGTAACGATGTCGTGCAGTCGCTAGGTAGTGTTAGAGCTGATATTGAAGTTGATGGTGTGAAAGCTAATGTCAAGTTTCTAGTGGTAAATGACACACTCTTAGAGTTTCCCGTACTTGTCGGACAATCATTCACCGAACAAAAACATATTTTCGTCTATAAAAACCCTGAGATCTTAAAGTTTTATAATTTTGAATGTGAATTACCTTTCTCTAAATTTAATTTTGAAGAAACTCACAATATAAAGGTTTCGGTGTCTGACTGTGTCGACATACACGGACCGGCAACAATTATAGCTGAGGTGGACCCACGAGTAGAAGGCAGCATCATTTTAAGCAGTAAGGTTGTAGGAAAACCCGGTAACCAATACATTATATATGGTGGAGTATACTCTGTCTCAAATGGCGTTGTGAAAGTAAGTATCGTTCCGTCCTCCCATCGCCTCCGGCTGCTCAGGGGTACGACTTTGTGTCGCGCTAGCAAGGTTCATGTCGTGAATCGGATTGTGCCACCACAACCTCAACTATCAATGCCGGATGTTCCTTACATTGATGGCAACACGGTGCGAATAGGTGACAGTGCTAACGACTCTGACAGGCAGAAATTATTTGACATCCTTCACAAATACAGGCACTGTTTTGCTACAGGACTAAAGAATTTAGGTTGCACAAGCGTGGCTGAAATGTCCATTGAGATAAATGATAAGCGTCCTGTGGTATATCGACCTTACCGGTTATCCCATAAAGAACGCGAACAGGTCTGCGAGATGGTGGGCGAAATGCTCGAAGCTGGTATAATTAGGGAATCGTCGTCTGAATACGCGAGTCCTATTATACTGGTTCGCAAGAAGGATGGCAAGCTTAGGTTATGTATCGACTACAGACTATTAAATTCTTTAACTGTAAAGGAGCGGTATCCGATGCCAATAATCGAGGATGAAATAGCCCGATTATCTGGCCAAGCATATTTTATTACCCTTGACCTGGCATCCGGGTATTATCAGGTCCCAATAACAGAAACTTCTAAACCGTTGACAGCATTTGTAACGCCGGACGGACAGTACGAGTTTAACCGTATGCCGTTCGGCCTTGCAAATGCACCCGCGGTATTTCAGCGAATGATGCACAAAGTGTTGGGTTCCGCGCGATACTCTGAAGCTACCTCCTATATTGATGATGTTCTTGTTTATGGAAGGGATAAAGAACAGTGCTTAGAACGTTTTGAACATATCCTCCAGTTGTTGGATAAGGCAAATTTGACGCTCAACTTATCAAAGTGTGAGTTTCTGACAGAACAAGTGGACTATCTCGGTTATGAGATAAGTGCTCATGGGATAAGGCCAGGAGATAGAAAAATATGTAGCGTCATGAATTTTCCCCGTCCGAGCAACCAGCACACGGTTCGCCAATTTTTAGGCTTAGTTGGGTATTTTCGAAAATTTATAAGAAATTTTGCAGAGTTAGCATATCCTCTAAGTAAACTTTTAAAGAAAGAAGCCACCTGGTGCTGGTTGCAAGAACAGGAAAAATCGTTTGAAGACCTCAAGGCTAGACTAGTCACGACCAATTTTGGCTATATATGATCCAACTGCTCAGACGGAACTGCACACGGATGCTAGCCAAATAGGAATTGGTGGCATCCTGATGCAGAAGTCTGCTGGAGAAGACGCTTTTCGGCCCGTAGCGTTTTACAGTCGACAGACCACGCCAGAAGAAAAGCATTTTCATGCTTACGAATTGGAAACTCTGGCTGTGATCTGCTCTCTTAAAAAGTTCCGCATCTATCTCTTAGGGCAAGATTTTAAAATAGTGACAGATTGCAGTGCCTTGCGTGGCACATTTTTGAAGCGAGACATCATACCTCGAGTGGCGCGGTGGTGGTTGTTATTACAAGAGTACCAATGCAGCATAGAGTATAGGGCTGGTTCAAAAATGTGCCACGTGGATGCTCTATCACGTAATCCTATTGCAGATAGCGAGACTTGCGATGCGTTAAGTCAATATCCCGCAGTAATGTCCATAAGTAACGACGATTGGCTACAGACTTTACAAATAGGGGATTCTGAGCTGCATAGGATCAAAGACATTGTCTCTTCAGAAATTGACGCCAATGGCTTAAAATACCTCAAAGATAATTACGTGATTAGGGACGGTCAATTATACAAAGTCATTGATGGTGATAATAATATTCTACGTTGGGTTGTTCCGAAGGGTGCTAGGTGGCAGTTGTACCGGTTAAACCATGACGAGATTGGTCACTTTGGTGTGGAAAAGACCCTCGATAGACTTAGAAAATCTTACTGGTTCCCAAGAATGGCCAGGTTTATAAAAAAGTACGTCCAAGCTTGTGTCCAATGCGCTTATGCAAAAAAAGCTGCTGGTAAACCTGAGGGTCATTTACACACCATTGAGAAGGTCGAGGTTCCTTTCCACACAGTCCACATTGACCACCTCGGCCCATTTGTGAGGTCTAAACGGGGAAATACACATCTGTTAGTCACGGTAGAAGCGTTCACCAAATATGTTTTCGTGAAGGCGGTACGTAATACAAACACCCAAAACGCCATACGTGCACTGGAAGATGTATTTTATACATTTCGATTCCCAGACCGCATCATCAGTGATCGTGGATCATGCTTCACTTCTCACGCTTTTAGAAAGTTTTGTTTAGACAAGGGTATGAAACATGTTTTAAACGCCGTTTCTAGCCCACGATCCAATGGACAGGTTGAACGGTATAATCGTTCCATTATAAATGCGTTAACTGCTCAAAATCTTAATTCAGATGAAAGGTCATGGGACGAAAAGATTGGTGCCGTACAGTGGGGCTTAAATAACACAAGCCAAAAGACAACTGGTCGGACACCGGCAGAAGTGATGTTCGGGACATCCATGAACGTTGAGCTAGATCCAAAACTAAATGAAATTAGACGTAACACTCGCGAAGATAACGATATTATATCAATTAGGGAAGAAGTAAAAGATAGGATACAAAAAGAGCAGGTTAAACAGAAAGAACATTATGATAAAAATAGAAAGCCGGCACGTATTTACAATGAGGGCCAGTTGGTCAAAATAACGAAAGTGGCTTTCAATAACGATGGCAAGAGTACAAAACTTTTACCATCATATATAGGACCTTATAGAGTAATTAAGGCATTAGGTAATGATCGCTATAAATTAGCGTCGATTCCGGGATTAACGGGGACTAAAAATAAACGCAAGACAACGGTAGCGGCTGATCGGATGTTGCCCTGGGTACATTTGGCAGCTCTAGAAGTCAATAGTGATTCTAATGACGAAAACGTCACTTATTCGGCTTCAGAACCTGATGATTGATTGTTGTTTACATTCCAAATCACTTTCTCAATTAATAGTAATGGTTTCAATTTTACTAATGTAAATATGTATTGTAACTTAACACATGAATTATTTAGGTACTACTAAAAAAAAATATTTTGTTCGTAATGTAAAATGAAGCCATGCTGTGAATTGTTAGATTAAAAGCATTTTATGTAATGTTATGTAAGTTTTCTGAACGACAAATTGTGATTATGACTAGAACAAAACGTGTTAGTAAAAATTGTTCAATATTTATATTACGTATATTATGTATAAGTTAGAGAATCTTGCTAGAATTGGATTGGTTAGCATGAACGTCTACATGTAAAATATTGCAAGAAATTGATGGGTTTGCAATATTGACTAGTTGTATCTTTGCTGTAAGAATTGGATTGGTTTGCAGCAAAGATGACCTAGTAGAGTGACCCTGTAAGAATTGTAATGGTTTACAGGATCATTCACATTATTGTAGTTATGGTGAAGTTTCAAAGAGAGAATATTGCGAGAATTGGATTGGTTCGCAATATTGTTTCAGTACTGTTATCCTTGCCGCAAGAATTGGATGGGTTTGCGGCAGGAATGGCACGATAATGATCATGTAAGAAACGGATGGGTTTACAGGATCATTGTCTAAATTTTATAGTGTGTATGTATATAGCGTGTAAATAGATTTGATATTAGATAAGATGCGTTGTGTACCCATAGATATAATAAGGACAAGTTATTTTTTTTTTCTCTTCTATATTACGTTTACATTATTATTCATGAATGTCCATCCCGCCGAGTGTAAGGTATATAATTTGTTACGTCGTCCTGGCTCCGTGCATGGGGACATGCACGAGGTCAGGATGGACGAGTGTAAGGTTCGTTATTTTCATGTACAAAATGGCGGTTTGAAATAGTTTGAACAATGGCGCGGCGGGTGGGCATTCGATGAGTGGCGGTCGAACTGTGCGGACGTCTATTAAATTAAGTGTTATCAGTTCGAAAGGTAGCCAGAATTGTCGATAGATATTATATAATTTGTATTGGAGAATAAACGACTATTGATTGGAGACAGAGAACGTTGTTTTACTACATAAGCATCTAGCTAACCCACATTTATAATAAAAGTAGCCTAAGTGTGTTATTTCCAAAATAACAAATTCCAAAAGTTGAGCTGTCCACGCCCACGTTATTTGGTTGGTATTTAAAATATGTCAAGTTTCAGCGCTATCGTAGATTTTGCGTAAAGGGGTAAAACATACATACCTACTTGTTTCAATAGAATAGGACTCAATACAGAGGTAGTTAAATTTGATGTAGGTATTAACTACTAGATATCACGATAACTTTAGCATGGTGGAAACAAATGAACTCGATATTTTTTAGCATGACGCAGAACAACCATGTGATTTTAATAGGGTGCTTGTTACCCTTTGAGGTACGGGAACATTAAAAATGTAGGTAGACGCCAATAATTACAAATTGGTTTTGCAATTCTGTGTCTGTGTTGTACCTACTCCTGACTCTTACAAGTCGTAAGAAAATACAGCTTTGATAAAGAAGCTGAAATTAATTACAATAATAAGTTGAACCTCGTTATCACTACATGATAAATAGTTTTTATATTCAAAACAGTTTTGAATCCAGTCAGCGTGTTATTATAGCCGCGTGACATCATCGGGATCCGCGACGAACGTCTGGCGATCGTTGATGCTGTGCACATTCAAGTCATTTCTGGTTTCGATAACTACCGGACAAGACTTAGTACCTATTCGTAACTTCATATGTACAGTGTACAAAGAGAGAGAAATATACAATTAGAAGTGGAGTAAGAATGCGGTATAGACACTGCCCTTTTGTCTGATGTGGAGTGGTTCACGTTAACAGGTGGGACACCGACTCCGCGTAGGGACCGAAGTCGTCGGCGCAATGTAAGGCCAAAGCCTTGGAGAATCGTCGATCTTTGCACTTGGATTGGTAAAAAGGTACACATTTAGCTGGATGGGTAGGGTAATTTCGCCAGTTCGCGTCCATTTAGTGCAGTTGGCAACTTTGAAGGAGAAGATAAAAATGTTCCAGGACTAGTTTTTAATGAAAAAGTTATGTAATGTGTTCATTATATAAGTCTACTATAGGGTTCGCTTTCACTTTTGTTCGAAACTACTTGTGTTTTTTTATAAATAGACAAACTTCAAAAATACGCGTTTTACCCACTTTGCGTCCAAAAAATCTAAATTGCGTCCACCCATAAACCATTTTGCGTCCACCAGCTAAGAAGAGGAATGTAGAGGTGATATTTTTAAGATATTGAAAAGAAAAATTGTATTTTAACAGATTCTTTATTCAGGAATATAGTTATTTGAAAATCAACATTATTATCATTCATAATATTATTACTATAAAGAAAATAAGAATACCTATTTATTTATCTCAACATTGATAGAACTTAAAACAAAACTACTTAAAAAACGAAATATTATTCTGATTTATATATTATTAAATTATTTTATTAAATCATTTCTACAAATAAGTAAAAAAACATATTTAATAATATAATGGACGCAATTTGGTACAACACTATTTCCCTGTAGGTATAGTTTGCGTCCACATGTGATAAACGGTATTTGTATCTTTTTCTGCAATCATATTGTGGACGCAAATTGCTCATTACAATTGTATGATATTAATACATAAATAAAAAATAAAAACAAATTCCCTTCCAGAATTTAATCACATAAAAATAAACACTTACTAAATCATAAATAGACAAGTTCGCGTCCATTGTGGTCGCAAAGTGGAAGTTTTATAAATTCGGTATAGTAATTCGCGTTCACCTTATTTTAACTGTTAACTTTATAAAAAACAAGAAAATACATAATTAATATTACTCCTTTTTTCATGCTTTATGTCTAGAAACAGCTGTGAATTCTAAAATACGCATAAAACAATAAAATACTTACCGTCGAACGCGAATCTGCACACTATTCTTTGCCGACATTCCGTGCATCCTCGCTTCTTTGTTGAAGAACGAATACTAGGGCAAGAGTCCCGGTTTTGGCCACCTTAATGAAAATTTTAGTTTTGAAACATCGTCATTAAAACAAAAATAGATAAAGTACTGATATTTAAACTTCATGACTTAGGTCATAGATCTAACTTAAAGGTTTTATAAATATATGTCATAAAAAACAAATACTTATTTTATTATATTTATTTTATTAAAATAGGTGCAAATTCACCAGTTTTGGCCACTTATAACCTAGTTTTGGCCACGTCTGTGCTCCAGTTTTGGCCACTAAATAAAAAGTTAAATGACAAATAAAACTATTAATTTAACTCTTAAAACTACTGCTATATTATAATTTAGCTAATTGGTGAAGTCCCAATATTGAGCCATTTCAGGTACATAAAAAACTCTCTTTTAGAATTCGTCTTATTCGGTGTTTTAATTTTTTGTTTAATATCAAATGCAGGATATAAATTTAAGTCAGGCTTATCAGCTCCGAGCAGCCGTCTGACCAGCTGTAGCTATTTTCATCCCACCACGTATATCTTCTAAAGCCAAAGCCAATTTAGATGGCGAATAAGCAAAATGTTTTTTATTTAGGTACCCTATCAATATCATCGGATTTTTTTTTGATATGTGGGGCCATTTTGTCGAATCTACCTGTAAGCAATATAAAAGCGAACCTGAAGCAAACTATTGGCAGCCAAATTTTATATGAAACTTGCAATAAAACAAAGTGGCCAAAACTAGTGTTTCGTGAAAACTAGTTATGGCCATGTACGTGGCCAAAACCCAATTTAATTAAGATTGTTGTACTAGCTGTGACCAGCCTAGGTAAAAGCATGCAAAAATTAATCAGTTGCCGAAACAACCTCAAAGCTATGTTCTTCCACATTTATTTATTAGCCTTTAATCAAATCTAAAACAAAATACAATAGGATAGAGTGGATAATTACCGATGTTTTGAACAAGTCGCTTAAAGTTTTCCTTAAGAAATCACCAAATTATTGCACTTCGGACTTCAGAAATTAGAGAAATAGTTTACATTTCTTCATAACTGCTGCAACTGTCACTTGTCGAAACACACCATAAACGATGTTTTTTTCCACAGAGAAAAAAATTAGTAATGTTTTCTATTGCTTATTTATTAACTTTCAAATGAGCAAGTGGCCAAAACTGGGGCTCTGGCCAAAACCAGGGCTCTTGCTCTAACTATTTTTTCTACACATGATTGATTGGGCACACAGAACTTTTGTCTATTTGTGTGTGCCTCTTATATGATGAGGTATTGGCGGGAACGACTTTTCGGTGATTTAGTGTGTTAATATACCTATTTTCGAGAATTTTTGTAGGGAGGTCCGAAAAATGGACGCGAATAGGGTGATGGACGCGAACAGGCGAAATTACCCTACCTAACTATAGCGTCGTCGCGTTGCGGTCGGCTGGCACCACGGGCCGGCACGCACAACTACTCTAATGAACTGTGCCTGTAGGTAGGTACTATTTAGGCGACAGCCTTTTTAATCACAAATGGATATAGATACATTTGTTATACAGAGGAAATTGACTATAAGCAGTGATTATCCGAATATTTACTTCTGATAGGGTGATGGATTTGATACGTAATTTCTATAGCGTTTATATAGGTACCTACCTATGTTATGTATGAGTTTAAATTAGCTGCACCCTGAAGTTCCGATCCCGGAACATAGACATAATAACCCTGCTTCGGCAGTCGGGTAAAAATAGAGTTTTCATTATAACAACTATAGATTTTTTTTTTTTTTTTTTATTTAAGTAAACATAAAATATCTTAAAAAACATTAAACACCCACAAAACCTGGAGGGGTTTGACTTGGGTGTACATTCCTCATTAGCATACATTCTTTAATTTATTCCATAAAATTGTACTTAACACACATTATATATTTCAAGTAACGACAAACATAATAAAAACAACACACCCACAATGCAAAAAATACTCTCAGAGTTAATTGATGAAGTTATTTAAATTGTCAAAGTTCGAGAACATAAATAGTTGGTTGGTGCAGGGTAGGCGGATATGAATTCTAACAACGAAGTTAACTTTTAGTGAGGTAGGTAGCTATCAATAAAATGCATTGAGCGAGCGACGCCCGCGCAGCGTTTGCACTAACCTGCCAGAGTGAGTCAATACAGGGTTACTGGTTACTTGTGTTACAACTATATTATATTTTTGTGGTCATTAATTATTTATGTTATTAATTGATGTGTTTTATGATGTTGGTGAGTTATTATTTACGTAGATCTACTTAGTTTTTATTAACGGAAAGAGAAGAACTGGAATTAGAGATAATTTAGGATAGGTATAATTCTTTAATTACCCGTTTTATATTAAAAGAGTTTATTTTATTTCTTACTTCCAGAGGTAGCTCATTAATTAATCTGGGAAGTAGGTAATCAGTAGTGCGCATGCCATAGAAGTTGTTACATGTTATAATTTTTAATTTTTTGTTTATTATCTGTCGTGTATTAATTGGATGCTTTTTCAAATTATTGTTGTTGTACTTAAAATAGTTTTCGGTAGTTAGCACCATTTTCACCTTATCTACTAACTACTGAGCCCATACATAATAATACTTTCCGCTAAGGCAGTATACATATTCAGCAGTATAGGAAATGGTATTTTGTACTTTAAAATGCAGAATTTCGCCATTATGGCACGCAGTTTGTTACATACATTGTCAATGTGAGCTAACCAATTGAATCTAGAGTCTATGGTTAGTCCTAAATAGGTAAATTTTGAAACTTCATCAATGTGTTCACAAGTACATTGTGTCTTTAGGCCATGAAGACAGTCATGATCACGAGCAATTAGACTTACGTTAGCATAGCTGTTTGTTTTATTGTAAGCCGATGACACATGTAGCAGTTTAGTTTTTTGCGCATTTAGTACCAACCCTACATCGTGTGACCATTTAACCAGGAACGTAAAGTCCGTTTGCAGACGGTTCATTGCTGCATTTAAGTCCCGATCGGCCGATATGAGACATGTGTCATCCGCATACTGGTAAACGACACAGTTTTTTATAACGTTGTTCATGTCATTCACGTAAGCTAGGTAGTGCAAAGGGCCTAGGACGGATCCCTGTGCTGTTCCCCACGCCACCTTGACTTGGTCGCTTAATTGCTGATCTACGTTAACATGGTATGAACGGTTCTTTAAATAATCTTCACACCAAGCCAGAAGGGGGCCACGTATGCCACTGCATTCCAGTTTTTGTAATAGCGTATCGTGCCTCAACGTGTCAAATGCTTAGATAAATTGGCAACATCGATGAAATTTGATGTAGTTTCATCGCAATTAGTTTAGCAGCGTTTGCGCGAAGCTGAAGGAGTAATAATTACGACTCCATTTTTCGGTTTTATAATATTAGTAGGATATCATTTCAGGGTTTTCAATCAATTACGGGATTATATTCGGAAGCACACAGAGAGCCTCTAGCAAATCATGCCATCAAAGAACATAAAAAGGAACCAGCCGAGGACATTAAGGAATTCAGAATTTACATAAACGAAATTAATATGAGACTAGATCAACTTAAGGAAGAAAATAAAAATCTAAAAAATAATATGGCTAAAATGATGGCCAAAATAGATGAGCTCGAGAGTCGAGTCAGGTAATACCTACCTACCTAACTAAATCTATACACTTAATCACTATAGGTAATCGATATTATTTATTACCATTCTTAACGACCTATCCTATGGATAATGTCTTTGTTTTGTCCTCTTCTCAAATGTAACAGAATTAATGTACCTAATCTCTAATATTATAAAGAGGAAAGATTTGTATTTTTGTGTGTGAAACGATTTTAAAAAATTATTTTCTCCATTAGAAAGCTACATTCACCCTGAGTAACATAGGCTACTTTTGATCCCGATATTCCCACGGGATCGGGACTTACGTGGGTGATACCGCGGGACGCAGCTAGTCCACAATTTAATTATTTGGATTCTTACCTAAGCCATGTGATTATAATGGCAATCATTAGTTGTAATTATAATTTATATTAGGTATATAACATGAAGATCATGAAAGTTTGAATTCTGTGAATATTATGAAGGATTTTTTTTATGTTAGGTACCTACGTTTACGTTTACAGGAATCAATACAACAATCAACAAAACCAACAACAAACACTGAAGCCACCTCCCCCGCCGCCGCCACCTCCTCCTCAATCACTACCGCCCCCTCCCCCTCCACTACCTCCCCTCCCGTCGGGTCCAATCTCTGAGAAACAAAACCAACAACAAACACTGAAGCCACCTCCCCCGCCGCCGCCACCTCCTCCTCAATCACTACCGCCCCCTCCCCCTCCACTACCTCCCCTCCCGTCGGGTCCAATCTCTGAGAAACAAAACCAACAACAAACACTGAAGCCACCTCCCCCGCCGCCGCCACCTCCTCCTCAATCACTACCGCCCCCTCCCCCTCCACTACCTCCCCTCCCGTCGGGTCCAATCTCTGAGAAACAAAACCAACAACAAACACTGAAGCCACCTCCCCCGCCGCCGCCACCTCCTCCTCAATCACTACCGCCCCCTCCCCCTCCACTACCTCCCCTCCCGTCGGGTCCAATCTCTGAGAAACAAAACCAACAACAAACACTGAAGCCACCTCCCCCGCCGCCGCCACCTCCTCCTCAATCACTACCGCCCCCTCCCCCTCCACTACCTCCCCTCCCGTCGGGTCCAATCTCTGAGAAACAAAACCAACAACAAACACTGAAGCCACCTCCCCCGCCGCCGCCACCTCCTCCTCAATCACTACCGCCCCCTCCCCCTCCACTACCTCCCCTCCCGTCGGGTCCAATCTCTGAGAAACAAAACCAACAACAAACACTGAAGCCACCTCCCCCGCCGCCGCCACCTCCTCCTCAAGATATTGATAATGTAAAACTGAGAAAAACTAAGGTAACTGCATAATAAAATAATAATAATAAGCAAAGGATTTAAAACTAGTGACGGAAGACGTAAAATTCACGAAATAGGTACATTTTGAATAAATTATGGTTTTATATCAATTTTGTTTCGTGTTTATACATTACTTATTAGATATTAGCACCTAGAAAACGTAGTTTATCTGTTATGGCTATCTTTTTCTTAGACTTTCTCTAAGTTCAAATAGATGCATTTTCAGGATGATTTGATTTTCATATCCGAGCTTTACGAAATGATTTCACACTTGCCATTATATTAGCAGTTATACATTTTCAAGTTTGTTATTGTCAACAGGACAATCCGAATCAGGTTCGCAGTAAATCGATCAGTACTCATCAACCGTTGGTGACGCAGCAGATGCTACAGTCCACGCGAGCCAATCTCGGGAGCGAGCGCCCCGTCGCCACATCGACGCCCAAACATAATATGCTAAGCGATTTAGAAAAGTAATTCAAGTTTATTGTTGTTTTTATAATATGAGAACCTGATGGCGACACGCACGGTGACTATGCTTGTCGAATATGCTTGCCTAGAAGCAACGTACTCACTCGAGCACACGCACAAGCATCACTACCGTAAAAGGCACCAACTTTGCCCGTTTTTTTTATAAAATCGAAAAAACTCCTTTTTTTCTATGGGAACATACATTTTTTATTTATTTGTAAGGTGTATTACGATCATATGGTGCATTACATAACTATTTGAATAAATATATTACACTTTAAAACTATTTTATTCTTGATTTTGATCGCGGGCAAAATAATCCGCAATTGTGACCAACATTGCCCACGCCTATTTTTTGACTTAATTTGAGTCCTATTTATACGTAATTCAGAATATCTAGAAAAATATAAAATCTAGGCCTAGTCTTTAAATTTTTGTTTGTAGCATAAGCAGTTTTGCAGTAAAATCAGTGGGCAATATTACCTAGCGATTATTACTCTTTTCCATACAAATCCTAACAGGCCTAACCTGTTGTAACTCTCTAGGGTTGTCACGTGTCTATTATAAGTTTCGAATGTTGCGAATATCAGAAATGCTATGTAAATTAGAAATAAAAATGTATTATCAAAGTTTGACAAACCAAGTAACTAAGTATGTATTTGTTATAATTTTAAAGAAAAACACTGTTTTCTTAAAAATTATAACGAATACACTGTATTTTGCAAATTATACAGTGACTGATGTTTGTGATTGTTTAGTTTGTTTCAAGAAAACAATTTAAATGAAACAAAAAAAAAGATAAATTGAGATCCTCATTTTTTTGTGTCGGCTAAAATGAAATTTTGGCAACCCTATGTGCTTTTTGATGAAGGGCAAAGTTGACAAGACTAAACAGGTGTTGTCTAAACAGTTCAGGGTATCTTTGCCCACCGCCATTACTGTTGTATTTTAAGGCTTAGAATACTGAAACCTAATCAAAAATGCTTTGAAATTGGTATTCTATAACATACAGAAAAATCAACTTTCCTGCGTTTTCGCCGTGACGTAAAATTCACTCTAAAATATCTGAAAAATTTGCCCGCAAAAAACACATCACATTCGACAAGACCTGACCGGTGACTGAACGAAGTTGGGAACCAAGGCAATGCATCATGTTGTCAGATACATAATCTACTTTTCTGCCAATTAGTAAATATAACCATAACGCTAAAATATTTTTCAATATTAACAGATTTGCTTAGATACTGCTTTTTGGGCAATGTTTTGGTGTTGGCAAAGTTGGTGCCTTTTACGGTATTCAATGTACTACTCACTATGCGGCGTCTTTGAGCTAGGCCATTTATCGACATAATTTGTTCAATTTGACTCGCGGCACGATCTCCACAAGATCTGCCTCGGGTCGAAGCAGCCGCTCGGCCCGAGGCTGCCTCAAATGGATACCCAGCTCAAGACTTCAAAGTTGTAGCAATTCGCATGAGAAAGTCACTGCCCATGCCGCAACACTCCCGCACCGATAAATTATATTTTATGTGTTTGGTGCATTATGGATTTACTTATTTATTTTTGTTTTTGTGTTTGACCTCAAGAAAAAGCTACCTAGTTAGCCACCCCCTAGCTAGCTCGGCTATGATTTGATAACTTAATGCCTTCAATGACGTTTTGTTCGTAATTCATTCCAGATGCCTTCTCCAAGGGTCGCCACTGTCGCCAGTAACGTCGCTGTACCGGCGGCGGGTGGCGCGGCCCACGCTCCGCAGTACCGAGGAGCTGCGCGCGCGCCCTACCCCGCCTCGCGCTGCCCGCGGTCACCCCACTCCCCGCGGTCACCCCGATCTAACTCCTTGCCGAACTTTCACAGGGCCTTCACTGCGAGCAGAGCGGAGTTAAAAATGTGTCAGTTTAACTTACAACGATCATTTCCATAGCGTGAAAGAGTTGTATGACTATGAAAACAACCGTTGTATGTTGAATTGACACACTAATGAATGGCTCCGCTCCGCTCGCAGTGAAAGGCCGGCATAATATGTTATTTTTATCCTATACTAATGTTTATATTTCTATCTATCTATCTATTTTTCTATTATAAAGCGGAAGAGTTTGTTTTTTTTGTTTGTTTGTTTGTATCTATTACTATTATAAAGCGGAAGAGTTTATTTGTTTGTTTGTTTGAACGCGCTAATCTCAGGAACCACTAGTCCGATTTGAAAAATTCTTTCGGTGTTGGATAGTCCATTTATTGAGGAAGGCTATAGGCTTTTGATCCCGATATTCCCACGGGATCGGGACTTATGCGGGTGAAACCGCGGGGAGCTGCTAGTTACATAATAAAAGTACAAACGAAAGCAGTCATTACTTCCTTTGTTTAGTTTAGTTATTGACACACTTATGAATGGCTCCGCTCCGCTCGCAGTGAAAGGCCGGCATAATATGTTAATTTTATCCTATACTAATGTTTATATTTCTATCTATCTATCTATTTTTCTATTATAAAGCGGAAGAGTTTGTTTTTTTTGTTTGTTTGTTTGTATCTATTATTACTATTATAAAGCGGAAGAGTTTATTTGTTTGTTTGTTAGAACGCGCTAATCTCAGGAACCACTGGTCCAATTTGAAAAATTCTTTCGGTGTTGGATAGTCCATTTATTGAGGAAGGCTATAGGCTTTTGATCCCGATATTCCCAAGGGATCGGGACTTATGCGGGTGAAACCGCGGGGAGCTGCTAGTTACATAATAAAAGTACAAACGAAAGCAGTCATTACTTCCTTTGTTTAGTTTAGTTATTGACACACTTATGAATGGCTCCGCTCCGCTCGCAGTGAAAGGCCGGCATAATATGTTAATTTTATCCTATACTAATGTTTATATTTCTATCTATCTATCTATTTTTCTATTATAAAGCGGAAGAGTTTGTTTTTTTTGTTTGTTTGTTTGTATCTATTATTACTATTATAAAGCGGAAGAGTTTATTTGTTTGTTTGTTAGAACGCGCTAATCTCAGGAACCACTGGTCCGATTTGAAAAATTCTTTCGGTGTTGGATAGTCCATTTATTGAGGAAGGCTATAGGCTTTTGATCCCGATATTCCCACGGGATCGGGACTTATGCGGGTGAAACCGCGGGGAGCTGCTAGTTACATTGACATTTTTTACATTTTATTGACATTTTACTACAATTTCATTTTAATAATTTTGACATATTATTTTGCATTTTAATATTTTGACATAACGTAGGTATATAATAATTTGTCACGCTAATTTTCTTGACATAGAGATAGGATTACAATTTTTCGTTTAGTATTTTGGCACAACATGGACAATTGTTATACTACAGCTGCATGAATATTTTTGTTTAACTCCTAAAAAATTAACACAAAGACTACTAATGAAAATGAAATGAAAAGCAAATTCAGTTGAAGATAATAAATTTATTAATCTGCTGCACGTTCAAGGAATAAAAATCGAATGAATAATGTCAACAATTTTTGTATTTTTTGATTTATATTGCCAAGCCCAAACGGGTGTCATGATGAATCTACTGTGTATCTGTAAAACCATCTTTGTACTACTCATGATTAAGCAATAAAGAACTTGAAACTTGAACCTTGAAACATAATAAAAGTACAAACGAAAGCAGTCATTACTTCCTTTGTTTAGTTTAGTTATTGACACACTTATGAATGGCTCCGCTCCGCTCGCAGTGAAAGGCCGGCATAATATGTTAATTTTATCCTATACTAATGTTTATATTTCTATCTATCTATCTATTTTTCTATTATAAAGCGGAAGAGTTTGTTTTTTTTGTTTGTTTGTTTGTATCTATTATTACTATTATAAAGCGGAAGAGTTTATTTGTTTGTTTGTTAGAACGCGCTAATCTCAGGAACCACTGGTCCGATTTGAAAAATTCTTTCGGTGTTGGATAGTCCATTTATTGAGGAAGGCCCGATATTCCCAAGGGATCGGGACTTATGCGGGTGAAACCGCGGGGAGCTGCTAGTTACATAATAAAAGTACAAACGAAAGCAGTCATTACTTCCTTTGTTTAGTTATTCACCCGCACAAGTCCCGATCCCGTAGGAATATCGGGATCAATCCTGAGACGAGAGCGCGCACTTTGTTTCCGATATTTTAGTGCAGTTTCCATACAAATATGTCGAAACGTATTGAAGCCTATCGACATTTTAGCCAAATCAGACATTTTTTGTCTAAAATTTGGATAGGCTTTGCACCAATAGGAGGTTCTTGTCTTAAAACTACACCAAAATGTAGGAAACAATGTCACCTACAATCTGTGCACAAAAAAAAGTTCTACGACATTCCGTCATGAAATAATCAACAATTTTCGATGAGCCCGACAGGGATTTTCAGTTTCAAGGTCGTTGGCGTATACAGGGTGAACCATTTAAACGGGCCTTCAGGGGGATATCCTGAACTATAAGAGATAGCGAAAAATGCTGAAAGGAGTTGCGTCCCCGATTTTGATAAAAACTAAAATGGCATTAATAGATTTTTGAAAAATTAATTAGGTACCCTAGTCAGGAATTGAACCTTGTCTTTTTGCAAAAAAATAAACACCCTTTATTATTGTACCGATCGATAGTGTTGCTGATAGAGATCAAATCCTGGAAACAAACATATTGTGGTAAATCGAGAAAAATGACAATTTTTAATAAAAAATATGAAATAGCCAAGTATTCTGTACAAGTACACTTGTTTGTTACCCGTACCTATTACAGCGACCTAACTCTATTTGAACGACTGCACTAGCATTTTATCATCATTTCAGATCATGTTCTGATTTCAAAATTTCGCACACAGTTCAAATCATGAGCTTTGATGTTTGATGTAAGCAGTAATGCACAACTGATAGACCTCTTTTTTGGTGGAAATTAATATTTTTATTAAAAATGAGGCATTTGTCTTGATTTACCACACTATGTTTGTTTCCAGGATTTGATATTTATCAGCAACGCTATCGATTAGTAGAATAATATAGGGCTGTTTATTTTTTTGCAAAAAGACAAGGCTATTCCTGGCTAGGGTAATTAATTTTTCGAAAATCTATTAATGCCATTTTAGTTTTTGTCAAAATCGGGGACGCAACTTCTTTCAGCATTTTTCGCTATCTCTTATAGTTTAGGATATCCCCCTGAAGGCCCGTTTAGATGGTTCATCCTGTAGGGCAGGATAGTAGACAATGAACCACAAAAAATTTGGACACTCATAACTTTGAAACCATTCAATCTATGGTTATGATTTTTATAGTATTGTGAAGGAAAGATTTATCAATTTAAAACTTAGGCGTCTAGATATAAAAAAAATACTAGAAGAATCTACAGAAGTCCCAGAATACATAAAACTAACTAAAACACCTTAATCACCGGAATTAAAAAGATAAGAGTATTTTAAAATAGCCTTCTCGGCCGTTGTCGCCATGTTGGATTAATGAGGAATTAAAAAAACAGTTGCGTGTTTTTTGATATTAGAAAATAAAATACATACGTGATTAAAATATAGACGTTACACGCAATTACAATAACAGCATTACATAATTAAGTTGTTTTGACGTTTTTAAGTTTCAGTATCTCGACAAATGGCATCTCGAGAGTCCGGGGCCAAAAAAGAAAAAAAAAAGTTTCAGTCTAAATATGGTGCATCGGAAGTTGAAGTAATAGTAATAATAACTTATTTTTTTGTTTTAAAAACGTTCGTCCTTTTGAATAAACTAACAGTGTCAAAAACCACAAAAAAAAATATTGAAATTCATTCGTTATACACTCATTTTTAGACGTTTTTGTTGGGTGATATCAAGACCGCCTATGTTCTTTATCAGTTAACTGAATTTGATACAACAAACTCTTATGAAATGAATCAAAATAAAGTTATTAACCTTTTTTTTATAAATGAGCTTTGGTTCACTGTGCACTACCTGAGCGGGTACAATGAACAGGGGGGGTTGGATACATTGAACCATGCAGTATACAATGAACCATGGTAAACGATTGTGAGAGATTAATTACAAATAAAGCTAATTAAGGTAAATAAAAGAATTGAAAATGTTTTTGATTTTTATTATGGTAAAATACTACACAAAACAATCACTGTCCTTATGCTGAATGCTCCATTTGAGACCAATAGAAACCATAAATAAAGTTTCCGCTGCTGTATGTCTACCTTTTTTTCTCTTCTCTCGGCCTACTGCTTTGCGTCCTATACCTACTGAAAAAAACATCAAATTAAAAATACAACAAAAATATGTGTAGAAATAACAATCTTATATAATAAAACTAATAATTAGACGTCATTATTCAAATTTAAATCTCATTCATTATATTTCATATTTTTTACACATTTGTTCACCTAAGACCCCTCGCCCACGGCGACTTTTTGTAGCGATGCAGTCGCGCGTTTAGCATACGCGCGACTGCATCGCCACTAACGCGTGGTAGTCGCGTTTGCAACGCGCTACAGCATCGCTCGCTACTGAATCGAATGGCGATCGCTACTAAATCTGAGCGCCCCGTGGGCGAGGGCACACAGCTTGCGACCGCTTCGCGACTGTATCGATGCAGAAGCGCGTTAGTATCGCTACAAAAAGTCGCCGTGGGCGAGGGCTCTAAGATTAACTAAAAATATTGAAAAAAAATACATTAAGGTTTGGAACGCATCGACATCAAAAACACAAACGGGAAAGCTACCGCGGTTCTTCCGTCGGAATCGGCATCGGATTCATTTGACAGTTGACAGCCGAATTTCGAACCGCGAAAATTTCAAATCGGCGCGTCGATTACTCATATCGATGCCGAAGCCAAATTGAATGAATGCAACACAGACATAATTGAATTGAATGGGGTTATAAACTAAAAGGTCGAGGCAGGTGGCGCTAGTGTGGCATGACCAGATGTCACCAAACTTCAACTGTGATTGCATGTGTATTTAGGAATTTTGTGAATTAAAATGTATTCAACGTGGAGTATAATCCAATTAAAAGGGGAGCTGAGAGAAAGGAATGCGTCTACTAGCGGAAAAAAAGCTGCTTTGATTGAAAGGTTAGTAAAAAAGTGCATTTTAGTGTTTGTTTGTTATTTTTTACAAAAAGGCTTTGTACTGATTTATATGTTGGAAATATGTAAAAACCCTTTTGTAAAAAGTACCTACATGTTGAGATAAGTATACGTGCTTATTTTCGGGGTCGTACGACTTGTAATTTTTATGATTTTATTAAAAATAAGTCTTTGTTTACAAATGGTTGACAAGGGTATTTTTTCATGAATTTTCTATGTTTTTGTTTTAGGCTAGAGGCGTACGATAGAAACAGTATTATTGGAGTCGAAGAGGAACTCGATGACGAAATTCCTGAGTTTCCTGATATAAGTCACTTTAGAGATGTTAACGTTAGCACCAATTTACCACCGCTGTCCCAAACACCACATCCAACATTTCAAATCCACGCGTCGATTACTCATATCGATGCCGAAGCCAAATTAAATGGATGCAACACAGACAGAATGGGGTTAGAAACTAAAAGGTCGAGGCAGGTGGCGCTAGTGTGGCACGGCCAGATGCCGCCAAACTTCAACTGTGATTGCATGTGTCTTTAGCAATTTTATGAATTAAAATGTATTTAACGTGGAGTATAATCCAATTAAAAGGGGAGCTGAGAAAAAGGAATGCGTCTACTAGCGGAAAAAAAGCTGCTTTGACTGAAAGGTTAGTAAAAAAGTGCATTTTAGTGTTTGTTTGTTATGTTTTACAAAAAGGCTTTGTACTGATTTATATGTTGAAAATATGTAAAAACCCTTTTGTAAAAAGTACCTACATGTTGAGATAAGTATACGTGCTTATTTTCGGGGTCGTACGACTTGTAATTTTTATGATTTTATTAAAAATAAGTCTTTGTTTACAAATGGTTGACAAGGGTATTTTTTTCATGGATTTTCTATGTTTTTGTTTTAGGCTAGAGGCGTACGACAGAAACAGTATTATTGGAGTCGAAGAGGAACTCGATGACGAAATTCCTGAGTTTCCTGATATAAGTCACTTTGGAGATGTTAACGCTAGCACCAATTTACCACCGCTCGGCTGTCCAAATACCACATCCAAGAGTTTGCGGAGAGGTTTCAAGTACCTACCACCCAAAGGTCGTCTGTTATATGAAAGCAGAAGTTTGGTTACTCTTCGTGATGCCTTTGAAGGAAACTATGCCTACTTTCATGTGCAATGCAAAGCACAAATGAAGAAACTACTTTACATAGTTTTATTGAAAATAGATTGAAATGGCACTATAGAAGTCAGTTATTGTGAATGTGCCGCTGGAAGTGGTTTGTAGGCACATTGTAAGCACATCTGTTTGTGTAAAGTTTGGTGTAAATCTGTTGCCCGGTCCGGCCTAGCTGACGGACACGATCTAAGCATAGTTAATAATAAATATTAGTCTAACTTTGCTATCTAGAGTCTGTGTACACAGGAACGTTTTGATACCTTTTTTAATTTTAGATTTTGATAAGACAGTAGTTTCACAGTAACTTTTTAACACATTAGAATGACAAATCACAAAAACATCTCAGTCAATCCTGAAGAAGAGACATGTAAAGGTCTCAAAACGTTGAGCGTTGAAACAATGCCTTAAGTAATAAAATAAACACCATGTGATTATAACCGAAAAATGTCTTTAATTTATAAGTAAAATTTCCTTCATTTCATAATATTTTCTCTAAAGTTGCAGCATTTATTATTTTCGGTTTGTATTCTGCTAGGTCCAGGTGCTGTATCTAAGCACTGTCTCCTTCTGCTTCTTTCTAGACGTCTGTTTAACCGTTATTGGTCTTCTGGCTTTATTTCGGTAATTACTTTGGTAAAAGAAAATATAGAAGGAACTGCTGTTTTCCTCAATACTTTTTATTTATTTTCATCACCTGAATGAATGAGAAAATGTGGATAAGGTAAGATAAGGACCCTAATTTACACAAAGCTTGGCATGAGAGAAACGTCTGTGATGATCACTGATCGATGATCATTGATGATAGGTGGAAAATACTGTAAAAACTAAGGAATGGTCTATTCATAAGAGAATATACATTCTCATACAGACTATCGTTACAATAGTAAACTATTATAACCTTCGATCAATAGGTAGGTACCTACACTAGTAGTTTTAAGAAAGGAAACGTCTTACCTGTGTAGGAATTTCTCTCAAAAAAATCATTAGGTTTAAAATGGGGAGCACATAACCTTAAATAGTTACTAGGTCGAATTTTCTCCTCATAGCTTTTATCCACTGTTTTTTTCTTTTGGCATCTTTGGGGAATAAATGATTTGCTATGTTTTTGTAATCCACAGCTAAACAAAGCGTCATTTTGTAAAATTATCTCAAAATAACCATGTTTGTTTACGAAAAAACTATGAAGCTGTCAAATAAAGGCAGACGTGCTACAGTAGCGCCATCTGAAGTGAGCAAATGGCAGTTTTAAACCTCATTGAATTGAATTGAAGATTTTGACAGAAAATCTTCAAATCGACGGCTGACGGCCATGGATGCGCGGTTTTAAAATTGAAAACTCCGCTGTCAGAGATGTCAAACCACCGCGTCGGCATCGATTGCTGTCAACGATAAAACCGCGGTAGCCTTCCGGATCTTTTTTTTCATTTTGAAAGTTATCATGACTCAAATAAAATAAAAATGTCGTCAATGACCACACAACCTAGGGCTTTAAATTTTGTTTTACGTAGTATTAATAAAAAATAAAAACAATTTTCTAAAATGAAATAGATGTCAAACTAAGTAAATAGATTATTCTATTAAAATCAATTTCGTACGACTTGTGGGTTAGAACATTTTTTAATAACGACGTTCAATTATTAAAAAATCTAAATGTCGGGAGCTATGAAACATAGGCAGTGCACAATGAACCATGGTTCATTGTTTCCTTCTTAAAATTGGTTCATTGTTTCCGTACCCTCTTTTATTAACTTTTAGGTTATGTCGCTCACGAATGACTCGTGCTATTTAAACTAGATTATCTCACAAAGAAGCCTAATAAAACATCAAATCTAAGTACGACATGAGAAATAGTAAAAACGTACACTAAATAAAGTAATACGAAATAGTACTTAGGTACATGATTTTGTATAGTTTTTTGGTTTAAAATCACAAAAACTCGGGGTGCGCGGGAGTATTTCACGGTAGCTCGCTGACGACTGGGGAGAGGGAAGAGGGGACTTACGCGGGTCTTGTTTGTGTGAGTTGCATGGATTGGCAACATCGCATTCGTGAGATACCCATGGTGGCTCATTGTATCCGCTTGATTCACTGTACACTATCCTACCCTATACTCCTCTTAAACAACCGCAAAAATTGATAAAAAATCCTGTTCATCTACATCTTTAGGGACCCTTTTATTTAGGACTCCACTGTCTGTGTGTCTATCACTAGATTGTATCTTATGGATCGTGATAGTTAGACCATGGACATAGGAGTTATTCCTAAGTCCATGAGCTAGCAGTGGTTCCTTAAGTGGGGGGCACAGAGACCTTTACAGGGCGGCGCGGGCCACCTGCATAGAAAAACCTGCGATCGCTCAGAGAATGCATTCCAGACTGCTCAATGCAACCAATGAAAATATTTTTTTTTTTCTTCATCATGGCGTCGATCTACAAAGTGTTGTAACTTCGCACATCTACCAGCGTCGAGTTTATTATCGTATCCTTCTTCTTCTTTTAGCTTTGGCGTCGTACATCTTGTACATCTTGCCATTATCAAGTATTGGCCCGATCGGCCTCAAAGTTTCAAGTCGGGAGCTATGGCAAAGCGGTGGCAACTTTATCATAACCTTCACGGAGCTTTGACAGGAGAGATGAAGAAAGTCCATGTTTAACATTCAATTTTGTTTTCACTACACTTGTGCACATTCACGGAACTAAATTGAATAAGATCCTACCCAAAATTACACAATTTAACCCGGTTTACAACATAGTTTCACGTAAACTAAATTGGAGCGCGACATGTTGTTCCACGTTCCCGCCAAAACTCCAATAAAAATATTTGAAATTTGTAGGATTGACGCTTGGGACTTTCGGCGGGAAAGCGGAGACAACATGTCGTGCTCCAAGTTTATTTTCGTTAAACTATGTTGTAAACTCGGTTAAATTGTGTAATTTTGGTGGAATCTTATTCAATTTAGTTCCGTGAATGTGCACAAGTGTAGTGAAAACAAAATTGAGTGTTAAACATGGACTTTCCGTTGTTTCGCGCCGAAGCTCCTTGAAGGTTTTGGTAAAGTTGCCACCGCTTTACCATAGCCCCTGACTTGAAACTATAGGCCGATCGGGCTAATTTCATGCAAAATACTTGATACTGGCAAGATGTACAAGATGTACGACGCCAAAACTATAATAAGAAGATGAAAAGTCTACTTGAAAATGGCAGAACGGCAGAAAGCTGTGTCGTGGGGACCATAAACTGAAGAAAAAAAAAAAAAGGATTGACGCCTGTCAAGAACCTCATTGATGCCTCAGTAGGCGAATGTTAAGAACTTTATCAGCGTCCAGCCTGGCCCCGCGCCAACCTCGAGGGGGCTATCAAAGGTATTTGGTACGACTTACCAAATACATTTTGTACGACGTAAAACTTTAATCAGCTAAAAAAATATATTTATACCATTCACACTCTTAAAAGCTTATTTTATTCACGCAAAACAGTGAATAAAAAGGACTTTTACTCACGCTGTTTGAATTTTGAATTTAGAACACAATTTACTCGTCATCCACCTAACTAAATGCATATACAACCTCCTTGCGTGAAAAAAAACTTGATACAAACTCCTTGCGCTAAGAATACTCGACATACAAATTTTTTTAGGGTTCCGTACCCATAAAGGATACAAACGGAACACTTTTACTGATACTTTGCCGTCTGTCTGTCCGTCTGTCACCAGGCTTTATCTCATAAACGTTGATAGCTAGACAGTTGAAATTTTCACAGTAGATGTATTTCTTTAGCCGCTATAACAACAAATGGATAAAAAAAACATTTAAGGACCATTTAACAACGTGATTTTGACATAAAAACGCAACGATACCGCGATGTATTTTTACCACTAGCAGTTTTTACCATCTAGTGATGAATTGAGACTGGCGCCAGTGGTAAAATAAATTTTAACGTACGCGTTGCGTTCACGTATTGGTTGCCGGTCCAGTGTTCATTTCAGGGTTCTGTACCCGATTGTGGTAGTGGTACGGAAACCTTCGTACGCGACGCGAGTCCGACTCGCACTTGACGGGTTTTTTTTCTCGTAGTCATGGTATAAAGTATAGTATGCAACTCTTGAATAAAGTACGGATTTACATTGAGAGCCATGAACCACTGGCGTCGCTCAGGATTCTAACACTTGAATCCCTCGCTACGCTCGTGATTCAATCATCATGAATCACTCCCTACGGTCGTGATTCAGTCGTTAGAATCCTTCACTTGCTCGTGATTCATCTACGGCCCTCGCACTAAATCCGTATTTTATTCACTAGTTGCAGAATATACTATTATTTTGTTACTAAATCCTTTTATATTCTGACCTGAAAACCTAGACTGGAGGATGGGGAGGCGCGGATTTTGTTTTATGGTCGAAAGGGGGCGCGTCTCAAATAAGTTAGGGAACCCCTGAGCTAGACAGTTTAAAGTTTTATCACAGATGATCTATTTCTGTTGCCGCCAAACAACAAATGCTAAAAACAGAATAAAATTAATATTTTAGTTTCTATGTATCGTTTGTGTTTGTTATTGTTACAGAACCCTTCTTGCTCGAGTCCGTCCGACGGTTTTGCAAATTCCCGCCAAAACTACGACGAGGGTTTGTAGCAGGACGTAGCCGTAGCATGCAGTTACATTTTTATTACTGTCAATGTCAAAGTGCTATGCTTTGGCGGCACAGATTACAAAATGTAGCATTGTATGTAAATGTGTCAAACTTTGTTTAAGCCGCTGCCACTGCAGACAAAAAACCGGCACGCATGGAGAAATCACAGAAAACGTCATAGTTCTGTCTCTCTTTCTCACGCGACTTATGCATAAGCTGCTCCCTTTCTTGGGAGAGTGAGACCAAAGTTATTTATTACTTACTTCTTCATCTGTGTTGGGCGGTCGTTGATCTACGCTACGCTATTATTTTTCATTGTTTCTTTCTACAATGAAAGAATCGCAGTCGAATATTTAGAAAGAACGAAAAGCCCTAGAAAAATGGTTTAGCAAAGGCAGTTGTATGTTTGTGAAAGGCTCGAATTGATTTAGTTGTTGTGGTCAACCAATCCTGAAATCTCATCTTCGATGTTTGGCGTGTATCAGTGTTTGTAATGGAGAAATTACTAGAATTTCTAACATAAAACCAGAGAACTGTTTAATACCACCGCTACTGCTTAAAACAATGCATTGAATAGTTCAATTTAAGTTTGACCTATGGTAGAGTCGTCAGCTGTTAGCCTAAGTACAATGAATAAGTTCCATAGGAGGTGTGGTGACAGGGTCACTTTACTAAACCAAAATCTGACTGCTATCAGAAACTTTGTGGAATTTAATCACGGTTTAATACTTAGCGCAGATCCCTTGGCTGATGATGCTTTATTCGAAGTCCGTATTGACCGAAAAGTAAGTGGAACTTATGTATATTTGTTTTAAAATTATCACCTGTGAGATGTTTCGAACAACTCTTTTCTTTACATCGTATGTTGTGATATAATATGCGTGGCTTAATGACTTAAATTTAGATAAAGATTGAAAGACCCATTCTCTTTGTTTATGCATCTTAAACTCTACAAGATTCATACAAACTCTACTATAGTACAATACTTGATTTTGATTTGATTTTCTAATACTGCACACAAGTCACAAAAGTACTTGAGGTATGAGAGGTGAGCATGTTGCATTTTGAGTAATATTGGTACTACCACCATATCAATTAGCAATAATGCACAGCACTGGGGCTCATGAGTAAGAAAGAGAGTGAAATACTGTCTGCACTGCACCCACGTTTAATAAGCCAGCAGTGTATGCAACAAGTGAAAAACTGTACTATAGTGGGGAAATCTACATGGGGTCTGTATGTGACAAAGTGTGTCATTGTAACTTTTTTTTTCTATCATTATTTCTAAACTATTTTTTGCATTAGTGCATTATGAATGAATATATTTTTTGTTTTCAGGTAAATGTATGGAATGGAAGTCTTGAGATTGGCGTAACCACACTAGATCCTGAGTTTATGGAACTACCAGCCACAGCTACTAAGTTACGGAATACAGCTTGGGTATAATTTGCTTACATTTTGATCTTGTGTCTTGTAAAAAGCATTTATAAATAAATGCTACCCCTGTATTCAATTCTTTAGATTACTATGACAAATAACTTTAAATGTTCTACAGATACTATCGGGCAACTCTATCGTGAAAGATGGTGTTACTACTGTAAACTCCTATGGACCCGAATTGGACACACTTAGAGAAGGAGATTGCATCGGAGTCACTAAAACTAGCAAAGTATATTATCTCTCTTTAAGTTACTAGTATGAAGTGTTGTGTATTCTTAGCTTTTTAAAGAATAAAAACAGGCCACCTAAGTCCCGATCACTCGAGAATATTGGGGTAAAAGAAGCCTTTGTGTTAATGCAGATGTCCAGCTATCTGCATACCAAGTTACCTTAGTAAGACCCCGTAACGACGGTAACTGGCAGGTAACCCAACTGGTTCAGATTACCTATCAGTAGTTGATGGTCCAAATCTTGCTGATTACGAATTTTACTTTTTTTTTTTTTTTTTCTCTGGGCTTCTCTGCAATCAGTCCTTGGACTATGAGCAGGTGCGTTCAGTGCGTTGATGTCGTGCGAGCGAGATCTCCATCGAGGCTCTCTGCTCATAGTGTAGGAGTCAGTTGTCTCTCAACTCCAGTATATTTTTACGCTTTAGACGCGGGTTATAGGGTCTATCCATCAACTGCCAAGCTAGTCTGTTTGGATGGTTAGCTAGCCGGTCTTGGTATCTCCTTGCAGCTTTTCCTATTTCATCTTTCACAGTTTCCATCGCCAGGTGTTCGTGGATTTCCGAGTTTTTTATGAACCATGGAACGCTGGCTATTGTTTTTAATATTTTATTTTGTTGTCTTTGCAAAATAGCAATATTTGTGTCGATGGCAGTACCCCACAGTTGTATGCCATAGGTCCAGACAGGTTTGATGATCATTTTGTACAATAGGAGCTTATTGTCCAGAGCTAGCCTTGAGTTCCTGTCTAGCATCCAATACAAATTCCTGTGCCTGATGTTCATCTCCTCTTTTTTTGCTTGGATATGTTGTTTCCAGGTTAGTCTGCGATCGAAGTGTAGCCCCAGATATTTTACACTATCTGCGTGTGGTAGGGTACTGTCGCCAAGTAAAGCAGGTGGACAATTTCCCTTCCTTAGCGTGAATGTAACCTGGACCGATTTGTTGGCACTGGCTTTTATTTTCCATTTCTGCAGCCATTCGTGGATTTCGTTAAGTCCTTTTTGCAGTTTTCTAGTTGCAACCTCCGGGACCTCATGGCTCGCCAGTATTGCGGTATCGTCAGCGAATGTTGCCGTGGTGACGTCTTGGGATAAAGGGAGATCTGCCGTGTACAAGGTATACAGTATGGGACCGAGTACTGATCCTTGGGGGACTCCAGCACGAATCTCATAGAGAGGTGATCTCGAGTCGCTTTCCTTGACATAATAGTATCTGTCGGTAAGATAAGACTTCAGTAGCAGGAAGTAAGAGTGTGGAAGGTACAATTTTAGTTTACATAGCAGACCATTGTGCCAGACTTTATCGAAGGCCTGCTGAATGTCGAGGAATGCCGATGAGCAGTACTCCTTTTGTTCCAGGGTCTTCCTCAGGTGTTCGTAAACTCTATGGGCTTGCTCGGTTGTACCATGGCGCTCCCTGAATCCGAACTGATGATCTGGTATTATGTTGTGCTCTTTTAGCGTGGGCAGAATTCTAGAGAGAATCGCTTTCTCAAAGAGCTTCGACATAGTCGGCAGGAGACTGATTGGTCGATAAGATGTCTTATCATGAGGTGGTTTTCCGTTTTTGTGGATCATTATAATCTCAGAAACCTTCCACAAACCTGGGAAGTACTGGATTCTGAGCATCGCGTTAAAAAGGACCGTCATCATCACGATTGCTTTCCGAGGCAATTCTCTCAGGACTTCCTTGGTCACCAGATCGTATCCTGGTGCTTTTCTATTGTCCATGCCTCGGATCAACTTTCGAACCTCCTGTGGGGTTACGGGATCCGGCGGCAAGTCAAGTTGCAAATCCTCTTTAAGGACTTCCTCGACGTACAGTTCCGACAACCTGTCGTCTATATTGTTGGGAGTGAAAACTTTAGATAGGTGTTCGGCGAATACTTCACATTTAGTTTGGTTGGTTCTAGCCCATTCTCCATTTTCGATTCTGATGGGTGGTTTGTGTATGCTGGGTCTATTAAGGGATTTAGTGAATTTCCAAAGGGAGTAACTACTATCCTTACTTGCTGTCAGTGACTCTAGTTTTATTTGGAGTGTCTCATCATTAGTGCGGCTGATCAGGTTTCAAAGCTCTACGATGGATTTATTAAATGCCGTTTTGTCTCTTGGGTCACGACTTACGTGCCATATTCGTCGCAACCGTCTCTTTTCACGGATCTTACTTTTTACTTCTAGAGTTAGATTAGGAAAATAGCTAGATCTATCAGCTGCTGGAGTATTCTGCCAGCATGCTTCTTGTATGGAGTTTGTGAAATATTGCAGAGCAGAGTCCACGTTGTCAATAGTTTTAAGTTTGATTTTAAGGTTAATATTTAAATCGAGTAGTTTTCTAAATGACTCCCAGTCTGTACGTTGGTTGTAGAGCGTGACGGGTCTCTCCACTTCAATTAACGTTTTACTAGTTGTTAGTATAACAGGAGTATGATCCGAAGGGCCATCGAGACAAGTTTCGGTTTTAAAATAGTGTCTGCTCATGCCTTTGACTATAAAAAAGTCCAGGAGGTCTGGCTTTTTTTTCCTGTCAGTTGGCCAATGGGTGGGTTCAGATGTGGTCAGAGTCGTCAAGTTATTTTCGTCAACGCTTAGTTTCAGCTGTCTTCCGCGTGTCGTTGTCAGTCTTGACCCCCAGCTTGTATGTTTTGCATTCCAGTCTCCACCGGCAATGAATCGCGGTCCCAAAATGCGAAAAAAGCTATTGAATACTGTGTTTGTGACAGTATGTCTCGGGGGGCAGTACACGGCTGCTATGATCAAGGATCCACTATTATCCTCCACTGACACTACGGTTCCCTGTATGTGCTCCATTTTGTAAGGTGGTAGTACGTGGTGTCTTATATTGTTGCGTATTATTAATGCTGCCCCAGCGTGTGCGGTGCCATCAGGATAATTCGTCAGGTATACCTCCCAACCCGGTATTTTTAGGGAACTTCTGTCTGTGCAGTGCGACTCGGATATAAGCATTATGTCTAATTTGTGTTCTGCTAGCATTACTTGAACAATGTCCTTGTTAGTTGTTAGTCCATTTATGTTCCAGGACATTATCCGGAGGGAAGCCATCATTTTGATAATTTTCCCACTAGAGTTGTCAAGAGACCCATTAGGATACTCATTTGTTGTAAGATTATGTCAAATTTTTTGGTTTGTTCTAGAAGAATGCTTTCTAGTGTTTTGTTAGGATTTATGTCATTTGTATTTATAGAGTTGGTGGGGGCTACGTTATGCTGGACTGCCGCTGCATATGTTTTATTTTGTTCGAGTCCTGGCGTGTGTTTGGATAGATTCTTCACATCTGACAGGCCATGGGTTCGCTGGGAGTATCTTTCTGGGCGCGGTTCGGTTTTAGCTGTTTTTCTGGCGGCAATTTCTCGATATACTTGGCACCCTTTATAGTTCGCCGGATGTGCGCCATTACATAGTACATCTTGCTTAGGACAATCAGATGTTTTATGGGGTTCTGTGCACTTAACGCAACGGTAGGGTCGCATACAATAGTTTTTAGAGTGCCCATATTGTTGGCATCTCTGACATTGTACCACACTCTTCCGTCGTCTAGGGTCTTCTATGATCACAATTTGATTATGGATATATTTAAGCTCCTTTGCTAGTTTGTTTTGTGGACTGGCTAGTAGGTTTACAAAGAAGGTGTATGTAGGTTTTTTATCTGGACCATATTTGGCGTTAATTATTTCACCATACAATGTATTTCCCGTTTTCTCTATTTCTTCTTTTATTATTTCGTGTGGTGTCGATGGGTGGAGATTCCTTATAACGATTCTGTAGTGCCGATCCTGCTTTATGTTGAACGTGTGTCCAATTAAGCCGTTATCACGCACTACAGTAATTAGTTTTTTATACACCTCAACATTCTCACAACTTATTCTGAGTTGGTTTCGATTAACATTCTTAATTGAAAATTGCCCTCTCTCTGTGACTGTCTTCAGTAACTCCGTTAGTTTATTGAGGTCCTCGACTCCGTATAGGATTATCGGGGGAGGTTTATTTTGTTTAACGGTCTTTGCAGCATTAGGTATTTCGTCAGTCAGGTCGACCTATTATTCGTTTCTAGTTTGTCAGGTGTAGGTGAAACGTCAGGTGATGGGGTAGCTAGTTTTCTTTTTTTAGGTTGATTGGGTACTCTTTGCCATGCGGGTGGGTTTCTGGATTGTTTACCTGTTTCTGTCTCATCCATGGTGGTTTTACTGTCATTATCATTTTGTGTTATTGGTGGGCTCTTTGATTGAGGTTTGCTTCCCATAGAATGGCTTCTTTGCCGTGTGTTGAAGAGGCTTGGATGGAAGGCCTGTTGCACAAGTGTTTTTTTGTTTCTGCTTTCTTGCTTGGAGTCATTCGGGTAAATAGGGGGCCGACTGCCCTCTCCCGTCGTGCCGTCGAACGAAGTGCGCGAAATTTTGCTCCCCCCAGAATACGAGGAGCTGCCTGAGCTATGCTCAGGGAGGGATTCTCCAGACTCGCTGGTACCCTCCTGGGGTAGTTTGTTTTCAAATTCCGCATCCATGGTTTTTTTTTTATTGTTTGTTTGTTGCTCATATCGGGAGCGATGACCTGTGGTTGTGAGGAAGCTGTCGCCTACCTTGAGGCGCGAGCGCCGCCGTTGACCCTCCAGGGGTTCATCCGCCGCCAACTCTTCTGTGTATCCCAGCCTAGATACACAGTACTGCCCACGGCCTCTGCTCCGAATAATTCGGAGAAGCCCGGGGCAGAGGTTTGGTTACGAAGTGTCCTTCTCCGGCCTTGTGGTCCGCGGGAGGTATTTTATTTTCCTCCTACCCTATGAAGATTTGACGCTTCATCGAGCATTCCCCTATCCGCCACCTGGGGACGCGTCCTCTAGGGAATCAGGCTACCCCGAGAATTTTACGAAAATCACATTTCATAATTGTGGACAAACACTTTTAAAAAAAATGTTTAGAATTAAAATGTTATAAACCAGTGTAAGTGTGCCTCTCAGTCATATGAACAATGAGTGTCCACACAAAAGGTGGGTCTTTCATTGCTGACTGGGAAAGGAACCCACGCGCGCGAGTCCAATTCGCGCCTGACCGGTTTTTCTATGTAATGTAAAAAATACATGTATTTCTCTCTTGCATTTCAGGGGGAGTTAATGTTTTTTATTAACGGACGGTGTCTTGGTATAGCAGCTAGAGACTTACCATCAAGGGTTTTTGCTGTCATTGACTTATATGGACAGTGTGTTCAAGTTTCTATTATCTATGGAAATTATTCAAGAAGTGTTGAAGGATTTGATCAGGTCTGTATTTCTATATACTTGCTTTATGACAATTTTCTTAGTAATACCCATAGAGTGTTATTTAACACAAACATGGACTAAAATATTCTTATTAATAGTGTTATTCTTATTACGGTATTACATACAAACATCAACTGTGTCCTTTGTTCATATATAAATAGCAATGATATTTGTTTATGCCTTATATTGACTTTATACAATTTGAATTATAATGCTGTGCATCCATTATTTTCTTCTACCATTTTTTGTTAATATTATAAAAGCGAAAATAGTAGCATCTACGATAGTATTAAGCTTAATAAAGAATGAAGAATTTATATTTTCCAAATATTTAAAAACCACTGATCATTTAAAATCTACACGGCAAAAGTAAATCCTTTAGGTTTATCCATAACTTATGTTGTAATCGGGATTGCTGAGTGGTTGTTATTTATAAAAATAATCTAAGACTTCACTGCAGTGGCGACTGATAAACTTGCAACAAGCAAATAAAATACTTAATCTGAAAATGGTTAAAAACATAATCCCACTTTTATTGTAAAAGTTATGATGCTTCTGTGTCAATCATGCAAAAATGGCTGAACGGATTAGGCTTTAATTTGGCAACCAGGTTGTTTATAAGCCTGGATTAATATACAGGGTGAACCATTTAAACGGGCCTTCAGGGGGATATCCTAAACTATAAGAGATAGCGAAAAATGCTGAAAGGAGTTGCGTCACCGATTTTGATAAAAACTAAAATGGCTTTAATAGATTTTTGAAAAACTAAATACCCTAGCCAGGAATTGAACCTTGTCTTTTTGCAACAAAATAAACATCCTATATTGTACCGATCGATAGTGTTGCTGATAGAGATCAAATCCTGGAAACAAACATATAGTGGTAAATCGAGAAAAATGACAATTTTTAATAAAAATATGAAATAGCCAAGTATTCTGTACAAGTACTTGTTTGTTACCCGTACCTATTACAACAACCTAACTCTATTTGAACGACTGCACTAGCATTTTATCATTATTTCAGATCATGTTCTGATTTCAAAATTTCGCACACAGTTCAAATCATGAGCTTTGATGTTTGATGTAAGCAGTAATGCACAACTGATAGATGTCTTTTTTGGTGAAAATTAATATTTTTATTAAAAATGAGGCATTTGTCTTGATTTACCACACTATGGTTGTGTTCAGGATTTAATATTTATCAGCAACGCTATCGATCAGTACAATAATATAGGGTGTTTATTTTTTTGCAAAAAGACAAGGTTCGATTCCTGGCTAGGGTAATTCATTTTTCGAAAATCTATCAATGCCATTTTAGTTTTTGTCAAAATCGGCGACGCAACTCCTTTCAGCATTTTTCTCTATCTCTTATAGTTTAGGATATCCCCCTGAAGGCCCGTTTAAATGGTTCACCCTGTATAGAAAGGTATTCCCACTGGAACGGGAATTACGCGGGTACACAGCTAGTAATTAAAAATTATTTGTAAAAGATGTAAAATAATAAGTATAGTCGAATTTAAGATGAATATTACTTATTCTACCAATGACATAAATAAATAATAAAAAGTTTATTTACTAAAAAAACTTTACAGAGTTCACCTTAGCTTTGGTCCCCGCACAAGGAAAATCCTGAATCGCGGGAGACCGAAATACAATTTTGATTTAAATATTTGTTCAGTATAACTATTACAAAATAAATGTATTCTGAGTAAAAAGCCGCGCCGCGGCGGTCTTACTTCTGTCTGACCATGGTGTATTGTGTGTATGTGTTTGTGTATAAGTGCTTTGACATGCTTTGCAAGTGTGCGAATGTTTATGTGACTTTACGGCGAATAAGTTCTAAAGCTTCAATTGCTGAATTTTGGATCACATTTTGAGATTCGCAAAATCTATATTTTATTAAGTTATAGTTAAACATATAATTTGTATATCTGTTTGTGAGTTTGATAATCAGTCAAGCTAAAAGTACTGAATCAATTAGTATTACTGTAGAGATGGGCCGACTAGGGGTTCTGCCGACTAGCAGACTAGCCGACTAGTCGGTTTCAAAATTGCCGACTAGTCGGCCGACTAGTCGGCAATGCAGATCATTATAATTCCTAGATATTTGGGTTAATCATGACCACTCGGCGATTGTTGTTATTTTTGGATAAATTTGCACTTCGAAAGCTGTAACAAACTTCCAAAAAATGTTGAAATAAAAATAAAAGTTGGAAAAAAAATATTCATGGAGCTGAGCACGTTTGATGTTAAGATGATTTATGTAGGGTATGACGTGTTTTTATATACGTTTTTCTGGCTATCCACCTTCTTACTGTACTATTAATTCAATTAAATATTGGTTTTATTGCATAATTGTTAGATGACGACTAGTCGGCATAATTTGCCGACTAGTCGGCTTTCCCGACTAGTCGGCGACTAGTCGGCCCATCTCTATATTACTGATAAGTCCCAAACCATTTTTGTTTGCTTTCTTTCAATTTACTTGGTTTTATCGTTTATATGCTAGTGAGCGATTGACATTAGTTTTGAAGTGAAATAAAAAATCTCAAAAGCTAGGTACATTTATAAATTTTTACTAAAAATGAAATTAACAAGTTATCCCATTAAATATAGTTTGCTCCGTGCAGATGATTCATTTACGGGGTGTAGTTTTCTTGACACCGTAAGTCAACGACGCGACGTGTTGGCTTAAAGCCGACGATGCCTGCGTGGTAGGCCTACAGGACTTAAGCGAGTGAAAGCGCGCAGGGCTTCTTATACCTAAAATTACGACAACCTAGCTACGAGGGCGGTCCCAAAAGTACCCGACCTGACAAGGAAAACAATAAAATATTTGCAAAATTTTATATTTATTTTTCAACATAATCTCCTTTGAGCTCGATACACTTTTCCCACCGATGTTCAAAAGTTTCGATACCCTCTTTATAGTAGGAACCGTCAAGTTCCTCAAAATAGCCGGTAACCGCAGACTCCACCTCTTTGTTATTGGCAAATCTTTTTCCACCAAGCCATTTTTTTAGATTTGGAAAAAGAAAATAATCAGAGGGAGCCAGATCTGGCGAATAAGGTGCGTGAGGGAGCAATTCAAACTTCAATTCATTAATTTTAGCCATCGCAATGATGGACGTGTGAACTGGTGCATTGCCGTGATGAAACAAAACTTTTTTCTTCGCCAGATGTGGCCGTTTTTCCTTGATTTCGTCACTCAAACGTTGCAACAAGGCTGCATAATACTCGCCATTGATTGTTTTTCCCTTTTCCAGATAATCAATAAATATTATCCCACGTCCATCCCAGAAAACTGACGCCATAACTTTGCCAGCTGACTAAATCAGTTTTGCTTTCTTTGGGGCCGGTTTTCCCCTTTCAGTCCACTGTTTTGACTGCTCTTTCGTTTCAGGTGTGAAGTGGTGGACCCATGTTTCGTCCATGGTTATGAATCGACGCAAAAAATCGGTTTTGTTGCTGCGAAACATAGCCAAACACTCGATGGAAACATCCTCACGGCGCTGTTTGTGTTCAATTGTGAGCAAACGCGGCACCCATCTTGCGCACAACTTTCTCATATCCAAATTGTCGGTCAATATGCGATGAACAGCACTTTTTGAAATGCCTACACTGTCTGCTATCTCCCGCACTTTTAATCGACGGTCGTCCAAAATCATTTTATGGATTTTCTTTACATTTTGTGGCGTAGTGACTTCATTTGGTCGACCACTGCACTGTTCGTCTTGGCAGCTCGTGCGACCTCTTTTAAACTCAGCTACCCAGTATTTTATTGTGGTAAACGAAGGAGCAGACTCTCCCAGAGTAGAATCCAACTCGGCTTTGATAGCGGTTGGACTGAGACCTTTCAGGTGAAAGTATTGTATCACATAACGATGCCCAATTTTTTCCATTTAGAAAATTCACTCACAGCGTTCACTTAGGATGGCTGTTTAAAAAATATTATTTATCGTAGTCCAATAAAATTTATAACACAAGTTGTTAGAAGATGCTTCTATCGAACACAGTAATTGTTTTTTTTAAACTACCCGCATTTGTAGGTCAGGTCGGGTACTTTTGGGACGACCCTCGTAATACGACATATGGTTGCGTATGTGAAACCTTACCCCGTCTGAATATTGGGTAACGATCCGAAACGTAGTAAAACTTTATCTGAGCTGCCCGGGTGTTTCTAAAAGATGTGTTGTTGAATGTAGCTACAGCGCGAGCGTTTATTAATTTTATAATAAATGAAGGTCTTTATCGAAGGTAAGTTTTATCGAACACATCGCCAACATTCGCCCTAATTATAACATTGTATTTAGGTCAGGTCGAATTATTAGATCGAATCAAATTGGCCTAGAAAACCTACTAAGGATACTAAACAAAGACTATTATTATCATCCCGAGGATAAACAAACCTCAGTAAACCTTCAGTCGGATATATTTAAGTTTCTCTCCGTTTATTCTAAGTTTTGCCCTTCGAGATCACAATGTAACAAGTTTTCTTTGAAACAAAATTGATACTAATTTTCGATAATTGATTAAAATAAACAATGTTTAAATGATTTCCTAATATTTAATAATGAATGATGAAGGAATATACTATTGACTAAATGATCAAAATCATTTATATTACGTTGGTAATGTGAATTATACTTATATTTTTTACTTTATTAAAAAAGGATGAATTATGTACCTATGATTAAGTTTTGTAAACACTATAATAGTCACTGTACCCACGATATCCGTATCTCATGAAACGAAAAGCATTCGAATAGTTGTAAAACTTTTACTCGTAATACCTAATGATATTATACATTGCAATAATCTTAGTAGTTTTTTTAGTGCCTCGAAACAGTTTGGCACTAGCCTAGCTGTTTCGATTAAATGATCGTTCGATGAAACAACTTTTCGACGATGTTTAATTAAAAAAAAATTTAATTAAATTAATACACGTTTTTTACACAATTGAATAGACACGTTTTGTTAAATACATAGTTACATTTTACCGGGTCTCGCGTATTATTATTTATTTTCTTACTCCGACGTTTCAACTATGTTACAACAGTCTTGGCTGTCGAGATAAGAAAATAAATAATAATACGCGATTAAGACCCGCTATAATGAAACTATTTGGATAAAATTACTTGAAAAATAACTCAAAGAACGATATTTGAACCCAGTGTAAATCCTGAGATACCACCAACATTTTTAGTGTGTTTTTGTTGACTAGGTTCAAGAATATGAGCCTGTGGAAGAGGTTGTGTTGGAGGGGGCGGCTGGGCCGTCGGATGCGAAGGAACCCACAATTGCATACATGCCTATAGCTTGTCCCTTAGGTACAATATTTCTAATATTATATTTTTCTTCAGTTTTCGGGATGTTGGATTGAAATGAAACCCATTTTTCGGTTTTAATCCTGAGACATGTGAAGGTATCGAAACGTTGAGTATTGAAACAATTATGCTAAAAGTAATAAACACCACGCGATTTAAACCGAAAAATTTGTTTACTTTCTAATATTTCTCATTTATTTATCCCCACATGCAAAAGAGAAGTAATATATTTGAATTTACCGATTTGAATACGCCCTATTCACTTTCAGATCTAAATAAGGCGTATTAAAACTTGGAAATATTAATTTAATTTTGATGAAATATTTTGAGTGGCTCATCTTGTTAGGGTTCCGTACCCAAAGAGTAAAAACGGGACCCTATTTCTGAGACTCCACTGTCTGTCCGTCTGTCACCAGGCGGTATCTCATAAACCGTGATAGCTACACAGTTGAAATTTTCATACCCTTTGTATTACTGTAGCCGCTTTAACAACAAATACTTAAACTAAAAACAAATATTTAAGGGGCGCGCTTATACAACATACGTGTTTTTTTAACGTTAAACGCAACGTAAGCGCGATTTATTTTAACAACTGGTACCATCTAGTGATAAACTGGCGTCAGAGACAAAGATAAATGCAAACGTGCGTCGTTGTTGCGTACACGGATTTCGCTTGGTCCAGTGTTTATTTTAGGGTTCCGTACCCAATTGAGATTATGATACGGAATCCGTGCGCGAGAACAATTCGCACTTGGCCGGTTTTTTTTTAATTTATCTTGCAATTTTAAAAGAAGGCCTTGAATATCTGGATGTTTGTACACAGTAGAAATTATGGAACTTTAAAAATCGACATTATTATGACAAAATCAAAGTTTGATCTTTAATTAACGATCCCAAAGTCCCGACATTTTAGTTGTATTCTTTTGAATTTTTAATCTTTGGGTAATTTCTTAAAATTTAAAAATTAATATATTTTCTTTTCAGTTTCACAAGATCACTTGCGCTTCCATCCACGATGTGGAATTCTTGTAAAACTTTCGTGTAATAACAAGTGAGTTGATCCCTAAAATCACAATCGTTATATAACAGTGTTTTATCTTACGATGGCCGCTTTGTCCTGGGGAGTTATTCCTGTATTAGTATTGTCCAAAATTTCATTTCTACGTCATTAAAATTGCAAACAATGGAGTCAAAATGAAACTATTCCTTGAAGCTGCACTGCAATTTAACTTTATTTTAATTAAACTTTGTTGACTCAAAAATGTATTGTAACGGTATATTCCAACAAATTCTTATTTAAAAATATTTTATATTCAAGATGACTATAATGAAATTTTGGATAACTTTAATACGCGAGTAGGCTATCTGGTTGTATGAATAGATTCACGTACATATTGATTCTGTGTGCGTGAGCTTGAGAGCTAATCGGGGGACAATGCTAGCTCACGGACACAGCAACAACATGCGCAGATCTACTCAAACAACGAAGACACAACAGCCATCATCGTGAGATAAAAGAGAAGAGAGAGAGCTAAAGTTGCTTTTTTGTTGTCTTTTCGAAGGACTGCAGAAAGGGCGAGGCCACTCGACGACTACAACAATGGTGTGGTTATGACTCACAGACCCTTGTATGAAAATGAGCTATTTGAAATTCGTATAGATAGACTCGTCGATAAATGGAGTGGAAGCATAGAGGTAAATTCCCAAGTTGTCTTTTTCCGATTTGAGTTGCGTCTTAAAAAAGATGATAGATGGCCACTATCCCACCTGATGGTAAGTGATGATATGGTCTAAGTTGTAACACGCTTATCTAGAAGAAAGAAGAACGCAGTAAAACTAGATCCGACCGTCATACTTAGTGTCTTCACCGCTTTACGTATCGGAACATGGACGAGTCCGCTTGGCGCTACGACTGAGGTAGCTGGTTGGTAAGCCGCGGCCGAAGCTTCCCATCAAGAATTTATTAAACCAAAAAGAAATTCTTATCACCAAGAATTCCAAGATTCAATGAATCAAAAAAAAATCTGATCTTCGATATTATTTGAAATCGTAGTAGGAAATACGGAACTCTTCGTGTCTAAGTGAGTCCAACTCGCACTTGACAATTTATCTGCCGTTTAAAAAGACTGCTCGACCGCTCTTTGGAAGTCGTTTCGTGACAAAATTCGCACGCTGCCTGTTTAATACCGGCGTTACATTTCAGGTCGGAGTGACGACACACAATCCGGCGACTATACGGTTCCCTTCCACTATGACTAATATGGATTCAGGAACTATTATGATGTCCGGATGTAAGATCTTGCTTAACGGACACGGAACGTGTTTGGAATACGGAAACTTTAACTTAGACGAGCTTAGGGTAAGTCCTTGCGGTTTGATCGATCAAAGCTTTTTTCTATAATATTACCCTTTGTGGAAGTTAATCGACCTCTACGTTAATTGTAAACCTATAAAGTTTCGTCAAGATCGGTTCAAATGTACGACATGTATAGAAAAAGGAATAAACCAACCAATCAACCAACCAAATGACAGAGGGAAGCAAATTTTACCAGACTTGAACAGACAAAGACAGAAAAAAGAAAAGTCTATAGAGAAAAGATATCTGTGGTACGTTTTTACCCGACTGCCGAAGGAGTGTTATGTTTTTTTTAATTTTAGACTATAATCTGACATTTCGGTTCTTTGTCTCATCCGAGCGATGTTCCCGGTTGCATCCCTCTCGGGAGCCCGGGGTCCGCTAAACCCCAAATTAATTTGGGGTCGGCGCAGTAGGTAAGTCATCATTGACCATACCTTCTGCAAATAGATTTGGCAATATTTTTACGGCCGGCCGCCTGCCTGACTCCAACCCTTCTAGGGACCAAGCAGTTTATCCGCCACCGCGCGGAGAAAACTTAAGGTTTTCTAATTTCCTTCAGATCCTTTAGTCGCCTTTTACGACACCCACGGGAAGAGATGAGGTAGCCCTATTCTATGCCGGGTTCTTTGTATTTGTCATTTTTGTTTAGGAAGAAGTATTTCTCGACGAAATAATGTAATATTTTTCATGATTTCTACGAAGTATACCAAAAATAAGTATACAAATTATATTATTTATTATATGTAACTTACTTAAAGTTACTATAATAAATAAGTTTTATGTTTGTATTTATGTATTTTATAGAAATAAATGGAATATTTAACTACAATATCTATATATCTATTTCAGGAAGGCGACACGGTAGGGATGATGCGCAAGAGTAACGGTAAACTTCATTATTTCATCAACGGGATAGATCAGGGTGTGGCGAGCGACAAAGTGCCCCAGTCAGTGTGGGCCGTCATCGACTTGTACGGAATGACTGTTAAAGTAAGCCCTATTTCTAAGTATAATACTATGGCTTGATTCCACCAAACTGGAATAAGCAACGACAAGCAATTCTACGCATTAATCGTCTTTTTTCGAGAGATTCTCGCTCTGTCGAAAAATTGACGATGTATGCGGATAATTGTTATCCATTGCTTATTCTAGTTTGGTCGAACGTACTCTTAATTAAAGAAAATAACAGTAAAGTCGCGATTTTATCGTGAATCAAATTGAAGGTTTCACTGCATTTATACTGCTGAATGTCCATATTTATAGTATTTTTAAGTAAGGACGCCATTCGATTAAGTGACAACAATAGAATCTCATTTACTGACTTCTCAATACACGAAAACCGGACACAAGTAGTGCTGCTAGTGTCATTTATAAATTAATAACCAAGTATTGAAATCGCTTTATCGTTTTAGGTAACTATTGTGGATCCATGCGAGGATAGTAATATGCATCGTTTCCCTATAAGAATGCTTACCGCCCCCGATTTACCTGGAACAAGTAAGTGTTAAGATGACGAATTGAATGTCAATATATCTCAGTAATTACAAAACACACGGAAACCATATTTTGGTATTTTATTCATCCTCCTTTCGGTAGTTTTGTTTACACCATTAACAACTCGTTAAAAACAGAGATTTTCATTTTACAACGAACATTGAACATTGGTTTTTCCCGTATTTAATAATAGCAATTTGCACTTCATATAAGTTTTACCTTATTACCGATATTAATTAAAATCAAACGAGAAATACTAAATATTGTTATTTAGGTAAATAAATATGTAATGAATTGATTTCAGGTAGATTTCGACCGGCTATAGATCAAGAGTCACTATTATTTCATACGCTACGTGATTCGAATGTTATTATTATTAATGATGGTAAGACTGCTCATAGGCCTAAGTAAGTATCATACTTTACTAAACCTGCTAGCGTAGCGTTTGGCATAACTGTTACTGTCGAATCGACGCTTTTTGATTGCTTATCTTGTGCCTTTGACTGTGTGCCACCACAATAGCTTATGCACGCTTCTTATAGGGTATAGTAAAGTCTCGCAGTTCCAACCGCGGAAGTCCCGATCCCGCGGGATTTACCAAAATCCCTTAGTAGATCCATACACACCACAAAGAACCCACTCCAAATTTCATGTCTCTAGGACCAGCGGTTTGAGCTCTGCGTTGATATATGCTTGGAATTTTATACGTATTTATACGTAAATATACAGGGTGTCCGGAGACCAGTGGATATCCCTGCACGGGCGGCTTGCGGGGAAGAGTTGGCTGCCCAGAATACGTTTTTTTTTCTATCTCAAACGGTTCGAGCTGTACGTCACTTTTTAGTAAAACTTGAAAAATGCCTACTTTTTTGCACATTTCGGGGCATCACGTCCACAAATTAAGCGATAGCATTGTTTTTTTTCGCCATGTGTTCACTAATATTGATGTTTGTAAATCACGTTAAAAAAATTTTTATTACTATAGGCAGTAACTTACAGGATGTCCCCAAAGATAAATTTATTTTTATAAACTTTACTTTCTGCAAAGTTTGAGCATCTGTGGTGTAAAAAAAATGTATGAAACCTGTCTGACCGACTATTGTGAAAAAATGCCTATTTCATAAGGATTCTAAAACTGTATTATACTAATAACTTTTTGTCATAAGTTACTAAGCTAGTGCTATGAATGCACCGAAGGTACTATCTTACATGAAAAAGTTAAAACAAGATAGATAGATAGATAGAACGCTTTATTGTTCTCACCAAAAATAAATTACAATAAAATAAAGTACAAAGAATCTTAATCTATAGTGGCACAATAGGCGGCCTTACCACTGAGAGTGGTCTCTTCCAGGCAACCTCGGTATGGAGTGGGTGAGGTGCGTTATCTTAAAAATAATAAAATAATAGAACAAAAATAATAATTAATTACGTTACAACACAGGAACAAGATAAAAGTCATTATAAATACCAACATACAATACCAATAATTACATATAGTTCATAATACGTATATATATATACAATATACCTACTAAACTATATACGTACCCATCTATAATTCATAATATATTTACATATAACATATATACACCTACAATAACTCATAAATATATCTAAATATATGTTCAGTAACTTCACACTAGTGACAGATAATATTGCTTGACCCGAGATTTAAAAATATTCAAGGATGTAGCTCTTCTGACATCCTCCGGCAACTCATTCCAGAGCAAGACCGCTTGGAAAGTGAAGGAGTTCTGATAGAAAGAGGTAACAGAGTGAGGATAATTAAGAAGTAGGGTGCTTTGAGAACGAAGAGAACGATCGTGATTTGAATGGACAAAACTAAAACGTTCCTTAAGATAAGGAGGAAACCGAGGGTTGAAGAGAATAGAGTAAAGTAGGGTGACGAAGTGATAATTACGCCTGAGGCGAATGGGAAGCCATTTGAGTTGTGCACGGAAGGATGAAACATGATCGTATTTGCGTAAGCCGAAAATGAATCTAATACACATGTTTTGAAGACGCTCCAACTTATCGAGGTGGTTAAAGATTGTTAGAAATAGTATTAATAAAAATAGAGAAGAGAAGTGGAGATAAGACACCGCCCTGAGGCACACCAGCTGAAGTGTTACACCAGGAGGAGTAATTCTCCCCAAGGCGCACCCTCTGCCGGCGACCAAATAAATATGAATGGAACCAGTCTATCACCATTGGAGATATGTTATTAGAGCGAAGGATAGCAAGGAGAATATCAAAATCGACAGTATTGAAGGCATTGCTGAAATCGAGAAGGGTCAGGACAGTTAACTGGCGATCATCCATACCCCTCCGAACGTCATCGGTTATCTTTACCAGAGCTGTAACCGTACTGTGACCAGAACGGAAACCAGATTGCATTGGGTTTAGAAGTCCATTAGTAAGGAGGTAGGCATTGATCTGATCATGAACAAGTCGCTCAAGAACTTTTGATAAGAAAGGAAGAATAGAAATAGGTCGGAATTCAGAAAATGAGGCAGGATTTGATTTCTTAGGGAGTGGAGTTATTTGAGCTTCCTTCCAGATTGTAGGAAAAGTGCAACTGGTTAAGGAGTGGTTCAGAAGGTGACACAGCATAGGCAATATGGAGTCCAGGATAGGAACAACCATACTGCGACTGATATTGTCAGAACCCATGGCATTAGAGGAAATGGATAGGATGCTCTTCTTAATATCACAAGGGGCCACCTGACTAAAGACAAATGGAGAACAGTTAGGAGTTGGAAGAGATGTTAAATAGTTAATAGTTTTGATTTTATCAGCGTCACCAATGAAGGAAGCCGAAGAAAAATGTAGATTCAAAGAATCAATATCCAAATTATCAGGCAATGTGTCATGTCGTGATTTACCAACTCCTAAGGATCTGAGGAATTTCCAGACCTTGCCGAATCATCCACAGAGACGGATTCATGGATATGTCTGCGGTATGCGTCTCTACATGCCCTATTGCACGTGATATTTGGCCTTATTATGATCTGTAGGCCGACATTTATACCTACATTAGTTTCTTTATATCGTCTGTTATCCAAGGTGCAGGAAGATGTTTTAACCTGACGAGTCTAAGTGGAGCGTGTTTGTCAAAAAGCTGAGTGATAAGAGCGTTAAATGCTTCAATTTTGTCATCAATGCAACCACTATCCATAACCGGGGACCAATCAATTTCCATTGCATCCTTCAGAAATGTATCCTTGCAAATGCCACCAAAACTACGCTGCAACAGCCTCTTCGGCTTGGATTTAGGAGGACGAACTTTATATGATAAGTAAACCAGGTCATGGTAGGAGAACTCATCTGCTGTGAGTTGACCATGTTTGGTTAAATGAGAAGGAGAGGAAATGATAGCTAGGTCGAGTAAAGAAGGAGTACAATCAGGAAAGTGGTGTGTTGCACTAAGCGGCAAAATATGCAAGTTGCTCGATGCAACTATTGACTCCAGCTGACGTGTACGATGGTCTTGTTTCAATAGACACGTGTTAAAGTCGCCCATGACTATACAATGTTCATAGGAAGGAATAAGATTATGCAAGAGAGTTTCGAAGGAAGAGAAATAATTGATATTAAGATTAGGACTATAGTAGACGCCAAGAAGGGAGAGACATTATGCCGTGCGAGTGAGAAACTATTTAAATGAAAGTTATCCAAGAAGATGGATTAGCCGATTAGTTCCAATATTGTGGCCTCCACGTTCGCCTGATCTGAATCCACTTGATTTTTTTTACGGGGGGTGTTTAAAACAACAAGAATACAAAAAAAACATAACCACAATTGAAGACATTTGCATTCATAGCACTAGCTCAGTAACTTATGACAAAAAGTTATTAGTATAATACTGTTTTAGAATCCTTATGAAATAGGCAAATTTTTACAATAGTCGGTCAGACAGGTTTCATACATTTTTTTTACACCACAGATGCTCAAACTTAGCAGAAAGTAAAGTTTATAAAAATAAATCAATCTTTGGGGACATCCTGCAAGTTACTGCCTATAGTAATAAAAAAAATTTCAACGTGATTTACAAACATCAATATTAGTGAACACATGGCGAAAAGAAAAACAATGCTATCGCTTAATCTGTGGACGTGATGCCCCGAAATGTGCAAAAAAGTAGGCATTTTTCAATTTTTACTAAAAAGTGACGTACAGCTCGAACCGTTTGAGATAGAAAAAAAAACGTATTCTGGGCAGCCAACCCTTCCCCGCAAGCCGCCCGTGCAGGAATATCCACTGGTCTCCGGACACCCTGTATATCTATACTATACCATACCATACATATAAGATTCAAAGTCCTGACTGATTCACTCAACTACAAACTCCCAAACCACTGGTACTAGAAACATGAGGAAAGTGTGTTCTTTGTGGTGTGTAGGTATTATCCACTAAGAAAGGGTTTTTGGAAAATCCCGCAGGATCAGGACTTACGCAGGTTAAACCGCGGGGCGCTACTAGTGCTATTATACATTTAAAATTTATAAATGTACATGATATTTGAATTATCGTAAGCTTATCAAATGTTCGATTTATAAAGAGTAAATATTTTATTTCAGTGCGTTCGAGTACTTCAACAACGGAATAGTAATGACAAATAGAACGTTGAAAACGAACGAACTATTTCAAGTGAGACTTGACCTGGTTATACCGAAATGGGCAGGAAGCATCGAAATCGGAGTGACGATACATTCCTCTAACGATATCAAGTATCCTTATAAAATGAGTAACGCTCAGTAAGTACTTATTGTTAATCTTACGTATTTATTCTGTAGTACACGTTTCTTATAATAATAGTTATTGGTGTGTGTGTGATCTAGTTATAGATCTGTTAGATTTTTGTGTGTGTTATTTTATATGATGACCTCTGTGGCGCGTCGGGGGAATGCCCGACTGTAATGCAAAAGGTTGCGGGTTCGATTCCCACCGGGTGCAAGTATTTATGCTTAAAAATAAATATTTGTGTCTGGTCTGAGTGTTTTCTATGTATCATTTATGTATGTATTTACAAAAAAGTATAATATGTAGTATATCCGTTGTCTAGTATCCATAGTACAAGCCTAGTGCTTAGTTTGAGGCTAGATTGCGCTGTGTGTAATATTTATTTATTTATTATTATTATTTATTTATATCACTACATATGAATAGTAATATAATAGGTTGTCCTTGGCTGCAATTGATTGGACAGACATTGATAACGGCTTAGTGTTCACTTCACGCTATGCGAGTTAAATTTTGATTAAAAAAGGCCTCCGGGGCTTCATAGCCCCGTGATACAGGACATATAATGATAATCAGTTCGGTGAACATCACACAGCGCCATCTAGCCTCATAGTAAGCTTGTCTAACGGTGACTAGACCACGGATATAAAACTAACATTTATTCTTCTTGTGTAAATAGATACATATTATACATAGAGATACACCCAGACCAGGAACCAATATTTATGTTAAGAAATTCAATAATTTAAGAAAATATTTGTTTATAAATTTCTTTTAATTTTTGTATGTAGCTCAAGGCTATTTTATTTAGAAAATTTATTTTCAAGGAAAAATAGCATACAAAAATTTTCACTTGCGGCGAGGCTTGAACTCGCGTCTTTGGGTCAGTACCCCAACGCACAGACGCAGGTGTAAACAACTGGAAAGTTGTTCCTGTAGCGTTAGATAGATGGCGCTTTAACGAGCCTTAATCGTAAACAATCAGAGGAGAATATAGCATTGGAAGTTTTCACGGCAACAGGCGTGGACTTGCGTAGTCTAGTTGGTATAGACGTTGGGGTACTGACCCAAAGACGCGAGTTCAAGCCTCGCCGCAAGTGAAAATTTTTGTATGCTATTTTTCCTTGAAAATAAATTTTCTAAATATTTGTTTTTTAACCACTGAGTGTAATTATTATGATTATAGGTCTGGTACTTGGGCAGTGACTGGAGAAGATGTGATACGAGATGGATATATAATCATACCGCAATACGTTCGAAATCTAAACAGATTAGTGGTAAGTATCGGATCTTGTTCCACTGCTGTCTTCCTTCTTCTAGATTAGCGTGCTACATCTTATACGAAAAAACGACTGAACTGGTTGCGATGAATTTTAGTACGTAGATAGCTGAACACACGTCTCTTCTGCAATCTGCAGCCTGTCTGTCAGTCTGTCAAGACATTTTTTCTCAGGAATGGGTTGAAACTTACATTTTTATAAACGATAGGTGATATTTCACCGGGTGATTATGTGGTGTTATATGTAGCACCCTCATCTACAAGATCGGAAGAAGTCAGTAAAACTACATTGGACATTGGTCGCAAAAAAGATCGAAATTATTTCGAATCCATAATTATGAACGTCTCAACTGCATGGCGTTCCCAATATGGCACAACCTATTTTATTACCACTAACGCAACGCATACAGTTCCATATCTGGAACAAATACTTTTTTCTAAATATACTTTTTGGAAACATGTCTAGATTTTTTTTGATATTTTTCCTAGGCTATAAATAGGCTCAAACATCCACTGTATTTTTTAAACAAAAACAAAAATTCTATGCGGTAAAGGGTTAAATATCCTCTATTCTATGGATGTCGAAATTATCTTTTTATAACATGTTATATTATATTAAACTACTCTCCCGATACAAGCGTGTGCTTGTAGTGTAGAACCGATTTCTAATGTAAATGTCCAAAATTACATTAGAAATCGGTAATTACTTTCATATTATTAGTCAATAATTGATTTTAAATGAATAAAAATCTATATCTATAGATGGTTTGTCCTGACTGACTGATGGACCAACGCACAGCTTAAGCCGCTGATAGTAGAGAGCTGAAATTTTGAAAGTGTTTCTTTATAATCTTTTGTTTATATCCCGATTTTCCCGCGGTATCAGGACTTACGCAGGGTAAACCGCGGGGCGCATCGCATATAAATAAGACTATAAAGGCTATAAATTGAATTAGTATGCGTGCAAATGGCCTCACTACGCGGGATGCCGAAGATCGTGCGAGGTGGAGACGTAAAAGTAGGAAAGCGGACCCCGGGCTGAGAGAGGGATGCAACCCGGGAACATCGGATGATGAGGAATTAGCGGTTATATTATTGCTTTAAACGCTGATGATCAATTTACACAACGGGTGTCTTACAACCGCACTCAGGGTGCACTCATCTACTAGCTGCACCCCGCGGTTCCATCCGCGTAAGTCCCGTCGGATTTACGGAATCAAAAGTATCCCATGTCCTTCTCCGAGTTACAAATAGTGTTACTAACACGACTTTCTTTTATATACAAACTAGCTGACCCGGCAAACGTTGTTTTGCCTTATAAATTATAGATAGTAGCCGATTCTCAGACCTACTGAATACGTATACAAAATCTCATAAAAATCGGTCAAGCCGTTTCGGAGGAGTACGGTAACTAACACTGTGACATGGAAATTTTATATATTAGATAGATATAGGTAGTTAAGTGAAGTGGTTTAAGTTTATTCCAAAAATACTTCTTTATTTATTTTAACAATCTATCTAGTAATAACTTGTGAATGTTTTAGGAAGGTGATACGGTTGGTGTAATGAGGAAGGATATAGGAATACTACATTTCTTCGTGAATGGTATTGACCAAGGACCTGCAGCTTTTAACATACCTGAACACGTTTTTGGCGTAATTGGTTAGTACAACAAGTATACTTATAATATTCTAGTTTAAAATTTTTAAAGTGGTAACCAGCGACATGTATTTTTCTTTTCGTATGTCGCTCATCTAGTGTTAGAGTTATCAGGTCGCCCTAAGGCCTCTAACTTGACCTAACTACTGCTATCTCAGATACTCGTAACAACAGTGACCTTCTGCTTAACGTTCCTTCGAATACGAGAGACAGACAGCGGAAAGCGACTTTGTTTTATAACATGTAGTGCCCATCTTGCCTATCTTACCAATGCTTATAATATAATAAAAACGACCCGATTCTACCGAAAAATGAGTTAAACTTCGATCTAACTTTGCGAAAGCAGAAGTAAAATCTCGTTTCTTACCGCTATAAATATTTACATTAGCTTTATATAAAACCCAAATATCACAACTGGAAGGAATACTTAACTATTATTTATTTATGTTTGTCTGACACAGATTTGTACGGTCGCGTAGCACAAGCTACGATTGTGGATGCATACTACCCGCCTTGCCTTTACTCGCCCGAGTCACCCCTTTCGACTGAATCTAATGCAACTGTCTTCCCGTAAGTTAATTACCTTACTCTGGCCGGTTCAGCCATTAAGGAGATGGATTGAAACCCGTTCCACACTTTAACTTTACCTTCTTCTATGTGCTTTAGATTAGACAGCGTTACTAACCATCTGTAGAGGTTGTGGCCCAACGTTCAATCATAAGTAGTACATAATAGTAGATTGTATACCAAGGGAGAAAAGACTATTTTTCCGGCGAGAGTGTTTTTTGAAGAGAGGAGCGAGGGATTCTTAAGTAGAATCCTGAGCGAATCGAGGGATTCAAAGTACCTCACTCGAGCGAAAAATAGTGTTTGCTCCCGAGGTGAACATTCTACTTTTCATCACCCTCTATGAGAAAATGAGTAACGTACTTTGACCATTGTTCGCGTCTGACAGTAACTACCAATTTCTACCAAAACTGCCGATTCTACCAAAAACTACCATTTTCTACCAAACCTACCACTTTCCATTAATACCTGCCATTTTCTACTACATCCTACTATTTTCTACCAAAAAACTACCATTTCTACCAAAAACTACCATTTTCTACCAAAACCCTCCATTTTACCAATATTCTACCTGTACGGTCGAACACCCATCCCTCACCTATCAGACATATGTGTTGCTTAACCTGCTCGGTCTATCACCCATCACTTACCTATCAGACACGCAGTACGGTGACAGAAACTCTTTGTTAATTGAAATCACATTCCAAATTCAAATCTCATAATCGGCCCGCTAGCAGGGAGAAAAAACGCTATGAAAATGCCTGCTAGGAACATCGGCAGTATTCGGCAGCAAAGCGTTAGTTTTTGCCCTGTTTACAGGGATTAGAATAGCTCTTTTCGAATAGATGGGATGAAAATAGTAGATTGTATAACAAGGGAGCAAAATAGTATTTTTACGGCGAGGGCGTTACTTTGAATCACGAGCAAAGCGAGGAATTCTAGAATAGAATCCCGAGCGTAGCGTAGGATTCTAACGTAGAATTCTGAGCGCAGCGAGGGATTCAAAGTATACATCGCCCGAGGCAAAAATAATTTGCTCTCGAGTCATATACTCTACTTTTCATCCCCTTCTATGAGAAAATAAATAAGATATGGTGTTACGTAATTCGTGAATATACCTATTTACTTAAACAAAAATGTTGGGTATAAAATTTTAATATCACGTTTATTATACAGAAGCCCTCTATAAATATTTGTTGGTTGTTATAGCGGCTACAGAAATACATCATCTGTGAAAATTTCATATAAATACTAAAAAAATAAGCAAAATAAATTAAACAAATGAAACTAATGAAACTAACGAAACTAACGAAACTAGCGAAACTAACGAAACTAACGAAACTAATGAAACTAATGAAACTAATGAAACAAATGAAACAAATGAAACAAATGAAACAAATGAAACAAATGAAACAAATGAAACTAATGAAACAAACGAAACAAACGAAACCAATGAAACTAATGATACTCATGAAACTAATGAAACTAATGAACCTAATGAAACTAATGAACCTGATGAAACAAATGAAACAAATGTACACTTTTCAAAAGCGACACTTTTCGAATAGATGGGATGAAAAAATATTTTCATCCCATCTATTCGAAAAGTGTCGTTTTGGTCCTCTATAAGTGTGACCAAAGTAGCTCTTTTCTGTTAAGAGATAAACAGCCGGGAGCAAAGTAAAACAGGCGGGAGCAAAATAAAATAGGCGGGAGCAAAGTAAATTTGAATTTGGAACATTATGTATCATTCATAGAAATCAAACGTAAATTATATGAATTACTGGCTGATATGTGTTGAGTCACCGTAACACAAGCTTAGTCGCTTACCACGGGGCTAGATGGCGCTGTGTGTTGTTCACAGTATTTATTTATTTTATTGTTTCATTAGTGTCATTAGTTTTATTAGTTTCATTTGCTTCATTAGTTTCATTAGTGTCATTAGTTTCATTAGTTTCATGTGTTTCATTAGTTTCATGAGTTTCATTAGTTTCATTATTTTCGTCAGTTTCGTTAGTTTCGTTAGTTTCATTAGTTTCATTAGTTTCATTAGTTTCATTAGTTTCATTAGTTTCATGAGTTTCGTTAGTTTCGTTAGTTTCGTTTGTTTCGTTAGTTTCGTGAGTTTCATTAGTATCATTAGTTTCATGAGTTTCGTTAGTTTCATTAGTTTCGTTAGTTTCGTGAGTTTCATTAGTTTCATTAGTTTCATTATTTTCGTCAGTTTCGTTAGAGTCGTTTGTTTCGTTAGTTTCATTAGTTTCATTAGTTCCATTCGTTTCATTAGTTTCATGAGTTTCGTTAGTTTCATTAGTTTTGTTAGTTTCGATTGTTTCGTTAGTTTCGTGAGTTTCATTAGTTTCGATAGTTTCGTTAGTTTCGTTGGTTTCATTAGTTTCAGGTATATTTACGAATTACGTAACACCATATCTTATTTATTTTCTCATAGAAAGGGGATGAAAAGTAGAGTATATGACTCGAGAGCAAATTATTTTTGCCTCGGGCGATGTATACTTTGAATCCCTCGCTGCGCTCAGAATTCTACGTTAGAATCCCTCGCTACGCTCGGGATTCTACTCTAGAATTCCTCGCTTTGCTCGTGATTCAAAGTAACGCCCTCGCCGTAAAAATACTATTTTGCTCCCTTGTTATACAATCTACTATTTCATCCCATCTATTCGAAAAGTGTCGCTTTGGTCCTCTATAAGTGCGACCAAAGTAGCTCTTTTCTGTTAAGATAAACAGCCGGGAGCAAAGTAAAACAGCCGGGAGCAAAATAAAACAGCCGGGAGCAAAGTAAATTTGAATTTGGAACATAATGTATCATTCATAGAAATCAAACGTAAATTATATGAATTACTGGCTTACCACGGGGCTAGATGGCGCTGTGTGTTGTTCACAGAATTTATTTATTTTATTAGTTTCATTAGTGTCATTAGTTTCAGTTTCATTAGTGTCATTAGTTTCATTAGTTACATTTGTTTCATTAGTTTCATCAGGTTCATTAGTTTCATTAATTTCATTAGTTTCATTAGGTTCATTAGTTTCATTAGTTTCATTAGTTTCATGAGTTTCATTAGTTTCATTGGTTTCGTTTGTTTCATTAGTTTCATGAGTTTCATTTGTTTCATTAGTTCATTAGTTTCATTAGTTTCGTTAGTTTCGTTAGTTTCGCTAGTTTTGTTAGTTTCGTTAGTTTCGTTAGTTTCGTTAGTTTCATTAGTTGCATGAGTTTCATGAGTTTCATTAGTTCATTAGTTTCATTCGTTTCTTTAGTTTCATTAGATTCATTAGTTTCATTTGTTTCATGAGTTTCATTAGTTTCATTAGGATCATTAGTTTTATGAGTTTCATTAGTTCATTAGTTTCATTAGTTTCATGAGTTTAATTAGTTTCATTAGTTCATTAGTTTCGTTAGTTCTGTTAGTTTCGTTAGTTTCATTAGTTTCATTTGTTTTATTTATTTTGCTTATTTTTTTAGTATTTATATGAAATTTTCACAGATGATGTATTTCTGTAGCCGCTATAACAACCAACAAATATTTATAGAGGGCTTCTGTATAATAAACGTGATATTAAAATTTTATACCCAACATTTTTGTTTAAGTAAATAGGTATAATCACGAATTACGTAACACCATATCTTATTTATTTTCTCATAGAAGGGGATGAAAAGTAGAGTATATGACTCGAGAGCAAATTATTTTTGCCTCGGGCGATGTATACTTTGAATCCCTCGCTGCGCTCAGAATTCTACGTTAGAATCCCTCGCTACGCTCGGGATTCTATTCTAGAATTCCTCGCTTTGCTCGTGATTCAAAGTAACGCCCTCGCCGTAAAAATACTATTTTGCTCCCTTGTTATACAATCTACTATTTCATCCCATCTATTCGAAAAGTGTCGCTTTGGTCCTCTATAAGTGCGACCAAAGTAGCTCTTTTCTGTTAAGAGATAAACAGGCGGGAGCAAAGTAAAACAGCCGGGAGCAAAATAAAACAGCCGGGAGCAAAGTAAATTTGAATTTGGAACATTATCATTCATAGAAATCAAACGTAAATTATATGAATTACTGGCTTACCACGGGGCTAGATGGCGCTGTGTGTTGTTCACAGAATTTATTTATTTTATTAGTGTCGTTAGTTAGTTTCAGTTTCATTAGTGTCATTAGTTTCATTAGTTTCATTAGTTTCATCAGGTTCATTAGTTTCATTTGTTTCATTAGTTTCGTTTGTTTCGTTTGTTTCGTTTGTTTCGTTAGTTTCGTTATTTTCATTAGTTTCATTAGTTTCATTAGTTTCATTTGTTTCATGAGTTTCATTAGTTCATGAGTTTCATTAGTTTCATTAGTTTCATTAGTTTCATTAGTTTCATTAGTTTCATTAGTTTCATTAGGCTCATTAGTTTCATTCGTTTCATGAGTTTCATTTGTTTCATGTGTTTCATTAGTTTCATTAGTTTCATTAGTTTCATGAGTTTCATTAGTTTCATTAGTTCATTAGTTTCGTTAGTTTCTTTAGTTTCGTTAGTTTTGTTAGTTTCGTTAGTTTCGTTAGTTTCGTTAGTTTCGTTAGTTTCATTAGTATCATTTATTTCATTAGTTTCATTTTTTTTTATTTTTTTTGCTTATTTTTTTAGTATTTATATGAAATTTTCACAGATGATGTATTTCTGTAGCCGCTATAACAACCAACAAATATTTATAGAGGGCTTCTGTATAATAAACGTGATATTAAAATTTTATACCCAACATTTTTGTTTAAGTAAATAGGTATATTCACGAATTACGTAACACCATATCTTATTTATTTTCTCATAGAAAGGGGATGAAAAGTAGAGTATATGACTCGAGAGCAAATTATTTTTGCCTCGGGCGATGTATACTTTGAATCCCTCGCTGCGCTCAGAATTCTACGTTAGAATCCCTCGCTACGCTCGGGATTCTATTCTACAATTCCTCGCTTTGCTCGTGATTCAAAGTAACGCCCTCGCCGTAAAAATACTATTTTGCTCCCTTGTTATACAATCTACTATTGTTACATTGGACGAAAACCACTCGCTATTATCATCTATTTCAAACTCGTCTCTGATGGACGAGCATCACCAGTTCCAAAGCTGAACTGTTTGGGAAATTACTCACACACCTTTAAAACAAATTGGATCAAAAATCTAACGTTGTTGTTAGGATATCCACCATCTAACCTAGATGGCAGGTGTTCTAACAACCTAGCTAGATGATCTAGCTAGGTAATTTAAAGCGTCTAAAATAATCGTTTTAAGAGGACAGTCTACCTACTCTTTCTCCATACAAACGTCGTCGACTGTTTCCTCCCTGAATAAAGACATTAGAGCAAATACATATGTCTATGCCATAAAACTACGCCATGACTATGTCCCTCGTTTTGTTTTTTTTTTCATAATCTAAAATTAACAAATGAAAAAAATCAACGAAAGAGCATGGTCATGGCTGATATAAGACTTATGGCATCATAAACATATTTTTTCTAATACCTTTATCCAGGGAGGAAACAGTCGAAGCGGAAACAAACAGAACAGTTTGTAAAGTTTGTATGGAGAAAAGAGTAGGTAGACTGTCCCCTAAAGGTCCGGTTGGAATATTTTTGTTGTTGATTCTCATTTAGCCGGTGTATTTCTGTGCAGTGAGATGTGTTTCCACCGGGTGCACGGACGCAACGCTCGGTTGAGCCGCAACCGGGTAACGGCGACGCGAGCGACCGTCTACTCCGAGTTTAACGATGCAGTGCTGTTTAGCTCGAGGCCGCTGAGAGAGTGCGATATGTTCGAACTCAGGATCGATAAGATGGTCGACTGCTGGATCGGCAATTTAGAGATAGGTAAGCACTTGTCAACGTTTCTTATGTCATTCCCATGACAAAATGTGTTCTCAAAGTCTAGAAGTCTAGTAAGGTATGTTCATAAAGGAAAAGAAGGGAAGGGTTCAGCTTACGTAATACGTGAATGATCTCATATATACCGGGAAAAAGTTAATTGTGAGTAAAAGGCGCTAACACCTGAGAAAATATTATATTTTTATTCGAACTGCTTAACCCTGCATTAGGCTCTAATTAATTTAACAATCAAGGGGTTGGAGATTGGGGTAATTCAATGCAATCGACGTGCCGCAAACATGCCTAAGCCGTGTTAGATGTTAAAATACAGATGCAAAAATTCAGCGTTTGAGTCAATTGGTTAAGTCATTGCTTCGGGATTGAGTAAAGATGTGTTGTTGGTTCGAATCCCGCTCAGCGGCAACTTTTTTTTGTGTTTTTGTTGATATATTTTTCCTTTAAAACATTCCAATAAATGCCAAGTGCTTAAGCACTTAAAAATAAAAAATAAATTCTAATAGACTTGTTTCCCCAGGGGTGACTGCAATACGACCCGAAGACTTAGAAGGGAGCGGCGGAGTGGGCGCGGTAGCTGGCACTGCCACGGACCTCAGCTGGGACACCTACATACTGAGCGGGGGAGCCATGATGAAAGATGGCGAATGCGTCAGGAGCGGATACCCGCTGGATTTGGACGCACTCGTTGTCGGAAGCAGAGTTGGTTAGTAAAAGAAAGAAGCAAGAAAATACGTTTATTCAGACAGATACACAACTTACAAAGTATATAACCACATTAGTAATAGACACAACATCCATATAATAAAAATAAAATCTTTGAAATAAAAGTAATATGGAAAATAAAAAGAAAGGCAGAGTTATATGTTCCAATTTTGTAGACCATGTTATCTTAAATTTTAAACTCACATAATATCTATACGCACGAGACAACTAGACAACAACAATAATTGTAATACATTTAATAAATATACGATTGTAAACTTCCATGGTTGTTTACACTACAAATAACGTGCCGTGAACAAGTCAGTTCAAATGACTGGCGAAATATCGAGCTCCGTTATAAAGAAATATAAACATGGGAAATACCCGTTATTTAATAATATCTTATAAATAATTTTAAGTATAAATATTATAATAATTATATTACATAAAAATATATTAATATATTTTTGTCTGGTCTGGGTGTCCCTCTATGATATAATATGTATGTATTTACAAAATAAATATAAGTACTAAGTATATCCGTTGTCTAGTCACAGTAACACAAGCTTAGTAGCTTACCACGGGGCTAGATGGCGCTGTGTGTTGTTCACAGAATTTATTTATTATTTATTTATTTAAGTTACACACTTATTAAACTAACACGATTTCCGTCCAGCATTATTATAAGAATCACGGGTGACCCGGAATCACGGATTATAAGAATTACGACCACGGCCGGTGTGACCCGTTTGCCAAAAAGCCGAGGTAATTAATAACAATGATTATCTACAACGCGATCTAGAGCCGTGTTCCTAATAATAATTATAGTTTTAAGTTCTCATACAAGTTTCAAAAGTTTTTAAGAATAAAGGTCTTTAGCTGTAATTTTATTTTTGTTTGTACCAGGTATGATGTGGCACGCCGATCGCAGTCTCCACTATTATTTAGACGGTATGGACATGGGGAAGGCATGGTACGTGCCACATCTCAACATCTATGCAGTGGTCGACCTCTACGGACAGTGTACACAAGTAAGTTCACATTTACAGATACTTATACCATTGAGTTACAATACCTATAGAGTCAAAAACTGAAAAAAAATGTCCCAAAACTCGACGCATGCTGTCACGTAGCGCAGAGTTTTTGTTTACTTCGTTCGAGCGACTTTGAACATTATGCAAGTAGGATAAAGACTAAATTCGAGCAAATGTCGTTTTAAAAGGTATGTAGAACGGCGGCGTCAGTTAGATATTGTGTTCTATATGTATTGTAACTTAATGACTTATACACCAAAGAAAGATTACGAGAGGAAAGACGAAAATAGCATGAGAATTCTGGTTTTGACGACCACTGACTGCCATGCAGAAGGTTGCGGGTTCGATTCCCAACTTATGTTTATTCTTAAAAATAAATATTTATTTAGAAAATTTATTTTTAATGAAAATTAGCAGTCAAAAATTTTCACTTGCGGCGAGGCTTGAACTCGACGAAATAACTAAGTACCATGAAATAAAAAATTAAAATTAAAATCAGCTATAAACACTAGATAAATCCACGTATGGGCCTTGGCATAGTCGGCGGCATCCATCTTGATTTTTTTTTCGATCTCTTGTCGCACGACGAAACCTATATATATATATCTATAAAACTCTTTGTCCTAACTGACTGACTGACTGATCAACGCACAGCCTAAACCGCTGATAGTAGAGAGCTGAAATTTGGAGAGTGGGTTCTTTTTGTGGGTCCCGCGGTCCCGCGCGAGCGGTCTCTTGTGTTCTAGCACAGTTTACCTAGTAGTTGATACCTAGGCGCTTCTTAAGTACTTAAATAAAAGGGGGGGGGGGGTGGATTTAAAAGTATATTTGTGTTAGTGTAAGTGTTTCCTAAACTCTTGGATTACTAGCTGTTAAAAAAAGAAAAAAAAAGAAAATTTTCACCCGACCGGAGCTAAACCTGCAACCTTAAAAACCGTTGTATTGCGCTAACCCTTTGAGCCACAGGTGCCAGTCCTGCCGAGATGAAATTTAGGATTGCACTCTTTCGTTTTTGCGCCTGAGGCACAACGCGACATCTAACGGTAACTATCACAGGTTACGAGCAACATATCTTCCTTTTTTTCTTTGGGAGCGTTTGAGACAAAAATGAAAAACCAACTTAAATAAGCATAAAATAACCTCACTTACATACAGTGCCACCGACTTATCTATTATCTAATCTGAAGCCGGCATGAAGCTGAATCGGGCAGCCGAAGTTCAATACAATCTTTATCGAGGGAAAACACCAGCGGAGAGCTGCCCGGTGTGTGGGGGCCTCTGGTCCTCCGGTGTCCCTCTGGCCCGAGATGGTAGGCGGCCAGAGGTTTACCCAATAAACCCCTCGGTGTCCAGCACTCCGCTATTACCAGAGTACAATACAATCTGGACCCACCCAGTAAAACTGCCCGACTTCAGATTACATAACAGTTAGGTCGGTGGCACTATATGTAGGTAAGTGAGGTTAATTTATGCTTTTTAGAAGTCGGTATTTTTTTTATTTTCTTTACATTTTATCATTTTTAGTGTAGGTACTTTCAACTAAGTACACAAAATCACCAAAATTGTAACCATTATATTAATCATTAAGGAGTTTTCTGATAAGAAATCGATATAATATTCTTTACGGAGTTATTTTACTGGTGGAAATTAAAAACTGATTCAAAAATTACAAATTCAAATTGGGAACCTCCTTTTTTAGAAGCAATACCTATTTTCTGAAAACGGGCTTTAACAATTCTAATTTCAAATAAGTGTCAAGTTTCGTTTCGGGATAGGGTTGTCTATTTAAAGTTTTTTACCCGAATACGCCAAAAAGGAGGGTATGATTTTGAAGAATAAAAAACGGTTGTTTTTTTATTTATTTTTACTATTTCCACATCCATCCCGCGCACCATAGGCCATCGGACATCAATGCTGTCTCCACATGCTGGCTCATATTAGTGGGCTAGCATCATGCAGATAGGCCATAGAATCAATAATTCGCGTGTTCTTTTGACATAATGACATTATTTTCATTAGTGATGCGCCGAGTACCAGTTTTACCGAGTAACCGAGTACCGAGTATTACTCGGTTCAAAATTTACTGAGTCGAGTACTCTGCCGAGTTACTCGGTTTATTAAGGGCCCTATTCTGATAAACTGAAAATCCATGTCGGGCGCATCGAAAATTGTTGATTATTTCATGACGGAATGTCGTAGAACTTTTTTTTGTGTACAGATTGTAGGCGACATTGTTTCCGATATTTTAGTGCAGTTTCCATACAAATATGTCGAAACGTATTGAAGCCTATCGACATTTTAGCCAAATCAGACATTTTTTGTCTAAAATTTGGATAGGCTTTGCAACAATAGGAGGTTCTTGTCTTTAAACTACACCAAAATGTAGGAAACAATGTCACCTACAATCTGTGCACAAAAAAAAGTTCTACGACATTCCGTCATGAAATAATCAACAATTTTCGATGAGCCCGACTGGGATTTTCAGTTTCAAGGTCGTTGGCGTATATACTCCTCTTAAAGAAAAAGACATTGGTGCGCGGTCGGCCTGGATTCGAACCCACGACTCTCGGAATGAAAGCCGGGGTATATAAAACAATAACAATATAAAACAACTTGTTTAGGACAAGTTTAAGTTCATAATTTGTTCAAGATTGCCAAAATATAGAGTACTAGCTGCGCCCCGCGGTTTCACCCGCGTAAGTCTCGATCCCGCGGGAATTACGGGATAAAAAGTAGCCTATGTGTTATTCTAGGTGTCCAGCTATCAATATTCCAAGTTTCATCGCAATCGGTTCAGTAGTTTTTGCGTGAAAGAGTAACAAACATCCAAACATCCATACAAACTTTCACATTTATAATATTACTAGCTGACCCGGCAAACGTTGTTTTGCCTTATAAATTATAGATAGTAGCCGATTTTCAGACCTACTGAATACGCATATAAAATTTGGTAAAAATCGGAAAAGCCGTTTCGGGGGAGTACGGTAACTAACATTGCTGTACTCCTCCGAAACGAAACAAGAAAGAAGATAAGTAGGAATAGGATTAGCTGTACCACGCGGTTTCGCCTACGGAATTTTGAAAAAGCCTTTCTTATTGGATGCCTACATCGTATAAAGAACACACTCTTTAACAGCTCTCGACTATCAGCGGTTAAGGCTGTGCGTTGATCAGTCAGTCAGTCAGTCAGTCAGTCAGTCAGTCAGTCAGTCAGTCAGGACATAGCATGTTATAGATATAGATTGAGCGGAATTTTTATATGAACTATTTGCCTAAATTATAATCCTACTAGCTGCGCCCCGCGGTTTCACCCGCGTAAGGCCCGATCCCGTGTTACTAAGCGTGAATGTAGCTTTCTTTTGTTAAAATAATTGTTGAAATCGGTCTAGTAGTTTTTCAGTTTATTCATTACAAACATACACATACATACAAAAACACAAATCTTTCCTCTTTTTAATATTAGTGATAATATTAGTTTGTACGGAAAAGAGCTTTGTTACCAGCCAAAGCCAGCCAATATGTAAAGCGGTTAAAAGTAAATAAATAAATAAATTTAGTTTTCACTTAAAAAAAAAATATCTTAATCTTAATAGTTTTTCGAAGGTGGTCCATCTCTCCCACAGGTCAATTTCACCCGGAATTACTCTATAACGTTACCACTCAATGATGCTTGTGACGATGACGTTTTAATTGTAATGAATCTTAGAGCCCGCAGTGATACTGATTACAACGGCTTTTTATATTCATTTCGCGTAAAAGGAACATAGAATATGTTTGAGATATCACCTCCAGTACTAGTACTTATAGAGCCGGATTAAGTAAACTGTGTTAGTTACCTTAGATGAAAACAAAAAATAGTAGATACGGTATATTTTAACATTGCGTATTCGAAAAATGAGCTAGAAACACCTACATGCATTTTCATAAAATTATTATATTAAAAACATTTGTCTTTAAGAATGATTCAGCCATTTGTAAATAAGCAAAAAGGCATTCTTATGGATTTCAAAAAGAAAATCGCAGTGTGACAGCACGTGCTCACGCGGCAACGGTTCGACATACGACTGAAGCTAGTGCGTCAGCTAGACGCAGTTTTATCGTCTCATTTTCCCAGTCTATGTAACGTATCTGCTGTTTTTTGTTTTCATCTAAGGCTAGTACCTACTTAATATCTCAATAGGTCTGAAGGAGTTTTTAATATTTGACAGGTGACAATATTACAAAATGAAGAGAGAACGTTCAACTACAACGGGAGTAATTCGGATCACACCATCATACCAAACCCGAGAATACCCACGCCTCCGCCTCCGTACTGGTAAGTGACTTGTTCGATCGACCCATCCAACCAGAATACCTACATCAATCGATTTTTTTGTTTAGTTATTTTTAGGGTTCGGTTCGTGAAAAGATCACTTTGTTGTCCGTCTCTCCGTCTCCGTCTGTCAAGACCGTTTGTCGGGAACGCGCGGAGATATCAAGTTAAAATGAATACCATACAGTGAGGTCTATGGTCCCTGATTAAAATAGTTATTTAAAACGATTATGATTTTAGTATGATTTCGGAACGCGCCCTCCGATAAGAATAACCACAAGAAACTCATGGGGATTTATCTATTATGTGATTTTTCAATTACTATCTTCATAATTAAAGACATTTATAATGTGATTTGATAATTAAACAACTAAGTAAACTTGGTTTGTAGTAGAGTCCGACCGAAACTGGTTTTCCGGCCGAAACCGTATTATTTTTTAACGAAGTTAAAACGAAACACGCGAAACGAAGTTAGGCGAGCGTAAACGAGAACTTCCGAAATCAGTTTCCGAATCATAACCGAACTTTCGGTCGGACACTAGCTTCTAGTTACATTTTCCCGGTTCTTAAGAGGGTGGGTACTGTTACCATTTCCATACAAACATACGTTTAGTCTCTAAGTACCTAAAACGCAGCCTGTCAATTTCGCGTTATGCCATACTGTCATTTAAAATCAGCGTTTGGTCTAAGTCCCAATAGGTCTACTTCTTGTAGTGCCTATTTAGCGATATGACTATGTTGCAATAGGTCTACTTCTTATATTGCCTATTAGCGATACGACTATGTTGCAATAGGTCTACTTCTCGTAGTGCCTATTTAGCGATACGATTCGAACATGCTGGAACGAATATCGACTTACGATATTCGTTCCAGCATGTTCGAATTTTCAAATGTAAATAAAAATAAATAAATAAATAATTTCACCGAACAACACACAGCGCCATCTAGCCCCGTGGTAAGCGACTAAGCTTGTGTTACGGTGACTAGACAACGGATATAATACTTATATTTTTTTTTTTTTTGTAAATACATACATATTATACATAGAGGGACACCCAGACCAGGCACAAATATTTATTTTTAAGCATAAATACTTGCACCCGGCGGGAATCGAACCCGCAACCTCCTGCATTGCAGTCGCGCTCTCGCACGACGCGCCACCGAGGTCGTCAAAAAATGTATTTTTAAATGAATTTTTTTTTTTTGTCAAAATGTATTTTTAGAGTTTCGTACCCAAAGGGTAAAAAGAAGACAGCGAAGTCTTAGTATTAGGGTCCCGGCCTATTACTGACTGAGACTTCGCTGTCTGTCCGTCCGTCTGTTGCTACTGTTATCAGGCTGTATCTCATGAACCGTGATAGCTAGACAGTTGAAATTTTCAGAGATTATGTATTTCTTTTGAATTAATCTTAAATACGAAAAAAAGTAGGTATAATAGGTACGTAAGAAATATTCGCATAGATTTTTTTTAAGTTCAATATCAATGTGCTGATGTCTCTTTAGGCACAACGCGAAATTGGTAAATTTTGTTTTAGATACTACCGATTAAGAGAGCGCACTAATAATAAATTTAAATTTGCCTACCTAGCTTACAAACTAAGTCCCAATTTGCCTGCTTCGGTTTAGAGTCTAAACGAGTTTATATAGTTATATGGTCTAAAGTTTAGACCTAACTCGCCAATCGCCATATAACTAAACCTCTATTTACCTGCTTCGCTCATGAACTAATACGCAATAAGTCTATACATCAATATGCCCATTTCTCGTTAGGTCTAGGCACTAGGTTAAGGGCCTACTCACACTTATTCAGCTTCATTCGCGTTTCGCTGAACGATTTTAGTCACACTTATGCAGTTCTGCTTCTGTCAGCCGCGTACGGCGTCGTAAGAATGATAAAAGCTGGCATAGCGTGCTATCTCCGCTGAAATACTTCTGTCTACTGCGTACAGCGCTGATTATGCTGCGAAGACGGTAAGCTACTCATTCAGTACTGTACTTATATATGCTGTATAATGTATGTATGTATATGTATGTATGCTGTACTTGTATATACTGTATAATTACTATAAAACACGTCTGCACTCTTTAATCCTTGCGTGCATAATGATTACGCAATAATAAATCATATCAATGCGGGAATAATACAGGTTGCAACTTGTCAACAATGAGCGGCGAAACATCGTTGTAATGAGCTGCGCCGTCGCGTTCGGCGGTGAATGCGGCGGAACAGCGCTGAACGCGGCGGAACACCGCTGAACGCGGCGGAACACCGCTGATCGCCCTCTATAGCATTCGCATGATAAAACACATTTATTCTTATTTTATACTGGTTTGCCGCGAAAGCTGAATAGACGCGGAAACCTGAATGGATGCGTACACCTCTCCATACAAAATCGTTATTTTCTATGGACAAAAGCTGAAAAGCGGTGAATAAGTGTGAGTAGGCCCTTAGGTACTTAGAGACTAAACGCAAACATAATACCAAAATAAATTATGAAAAATTTTGTTTTCTACCCTAATATCGGTATTATTCGGATTAAGATTTTATTTTCACAGGGCCCCCACCACAAGGTTTTCCAAAATATTCATTCGAAATGAAATAAAACGAATAAAATCTTAATCCAAATAATATCAATATTAAGGAAGAAAACTAAATTTTTCATAATTTATTTTGGTATTATGTTTGTATGGAAATGGTAACAGTACCCACGTTCTTAATCGTCTTAACTATGTTAACAAATCGTGTAAATCTTTGAGTTGAAACTTTGTTTCTGGCTCACAATTTTGTTTTAACATTGTCGTAGGAGTTTCTCGGAATACATTGGTGAAAACATCAGCTTGTCCAAGGACCATACGACGGCAAAAAGGCTCACCCCTGACCCTATGGGAGCGATCGTGTTTAGCTCGGCTCATCTCATTGTTGGTGAAATATTCGAGGTAAGTCCAAACACTGACCGCACACGTACTGCAATCATTGTTAGATAGATAGATTAACACTTTATTGCACCAAAAACACAAACTTAATACTAATTAGACAAAGAATAACTTAAAACTATAGTGGTACAATGGGCGGCCTTATCGCCTATGGTCGATCTCTTCCAGGCAACCAATGAATAGACAAGACTTAAGGAAGGGGATGGGTGATGTGTTTTGGGAAATATTACTCAAGGAGAATAAAATATAAAAATAATAGATAATTGAATAGACTACATGACATGACCAGGAATAGGTACGATACGAGCTTAAAATAGTCTTACACTAATTAGTAGGTACATATTAATTAATTAGCTTAATTAATTATTGTTCTATCTTAAAAACAGTCACAGTTCTCTAATTTAACATTTGTTCGGAAAGTTGGATGCCAGGCGCCATATCTTTACTCTTATTTACTTACCAGCTGTGTTCCACGGTTTCACCCACATCCGGTACGAAAGGATTTTTGAAAATTCTCACGGGATGGGTCCATATTTTCAGAAATCCTTTCGTATCGGATGCTTTCATCACATGAAGAACACACTCCAAATTTCAGCTCTCTACTATCAGCGGTTTAGGCTGTTGATCAGTCAGTCAGTAAGGCCAAAGTATTTTTGTAGATTACTTGTTTTACTTATTTTAACTCATATATCTATCTATACTAATATTATAAATGCCAAAGTTAAATGTGCCTGTTTGTAACGCTATCACACCTAAACCGCTGTACCAATTTTGATGTTTTTTGTATAGATGTAGATATTATGGTACCTTGAAGAAGGACAAGGGCTACTTTTGATCCCGATATTACGCGGAGGAAGCAAGTTAGTAATAAATAAATAAATAATAAATAAATTCTGTGAACAACACACAGCGCCATCTAGCCCCGTGGTAAGCGACTAAGCTTGTGTTACGGTGACTAGACAACGGATATAATACTTATATTTATTTTTCTTTTGTGTATCCATACATATTATACACAGAGGGACACCCAGACCAGACACAAATATTTATTTTATAAGCATAAATACTTGCACCCGGCGGGAATCGAACCCGCAACCTCCTGCATTGCAGTCGCGCTTGCGCACGACGCGCCACAGAGGTCGTAAAAAAGTAATAAAATAAAAATGTGTTTTGTTGGAGATATTACGTTTGACTGAAATAAATAATTTAATTATCGGATGGAAGCCAAATTTACAACGTTTTATGTACTAATAATATCATACTTAATAATATAATATAAAGATATATTAAAAAAAAAACTATCCCCAATTTTTTTTTATAGACCATTGATCTCAACCTTAACAGTAGTTATGACATCAGAAGGAAGACTAATACTAATTCATTCTCAATTATGCTTTTGGCGTTCTGATGGTCATTCATCGTTGATCATGCTTATTTCATTTTTACGATAGACGTAACAATATTGTCAGCGCTGCAGCGGTTTTTTATGTTTATTTCGCGGAAAAGGAACATGTAATGTGTTTGATACATCACCTCTATTACTCTATCAAGTACATATAAAATAAATAAATAAATTCTGTGAAAAAAACACAGCGCCATCTAGCCCCATAGAAAGCTACCAAGCTTGTGTTACGGTGACTAGACGATGGATACAATACTTATAATTAGGTCTTTACCTATGAAATTGCCGTTTTGTATGGAATAAGTGAAAGTACTTATTTTTCCAAACTTTTTTATTTTTGTTATTCAAAGTAATTAGCCATGGAATTGACGCATCTTTGCCAACGCATTGGCAGTTTATTGATGCCTTTCTTGTAAAAATCAGCTGGACGGGAGGCAACAAACTAATCAAAGGCATTTTGTACCGCATCTCGGGAATTGAATTTTTTACCCCTTAAAAAGTTGGCTAAATTTTGGAAAAAGTAATAGTCGGTAGGTGCAAAGTCTGGCGAGTATGGCGGATGAGGGAGAGCTACCAACACCAGCTTTTGCAGCTTGGAGACTGTCTGTTGTGCAGTATGGGGTCGCGCGTTGTCGTGAAGGAGCATTGGGGACGACAGATTGACCAAAAGTTGGTTGCAGATGTGCAAGCTTCTCCATCATTGTCTCCAGTTCTTCACAGTACACATCTGTAGTAATGCTCATGCCGTTTGTAAATAGCTGTGGTGAAGCACACCCACACAAGACCACCAAACAGTGCCATCAACTTTTTAGGAAGTTTTCATTATGACTAAAAATGTTCAAATGTAATGAAAATACAACGCTAATCATTAAACAAAAGACTGAGTTTGTAAAAAGAATGTCATGTTTTAAACAAAATGCATTTGAATTTTAAATACCAAGCCATTCCCAACTTTTTTCTATTTGAAATGGCCAGTACTGAAAAACGGCAACTTCATAGGTAAAGACCTATTATATATTTTTACATAATATCCGTGTAGCCCCAGCATAGAATAGAGTTGCCCCATCTCTTCCCGTGGGTGTCGTAAAAGGCGACTAAGGGATCTGAGGGAGATTAGCAAACCTTAAGTTCTCCCCGCGCGGTGGCGGATAAACGGCTTGATCCCTAAGAGGGCGGCGGCCGGCCGTTAAAAGATTGGCAAATCTAACTGCAGAAGGTATGGTCAATGATGACATACCGACAGCGTCGACCCCAAATACAACAGAAAAACAATTGGGGTTTAGTGGACCCCGGGCTCCCGAGAGGAATGCAACCGGGAACATCGCTCGGATAAGAAGAAGATATTTTTACATGATATGCCACAGAATCGGTTTAACAATTCAGCGGCTAAGGCTAATGAGTAATGACGCCTAGCACAGGAGGTTGGTTACCTATTTATAATTATGACTATTTGTTACCCGCTCCATTTTCATTTCAGTCAACACTTAAACATTTAGAATGTTTAAGTGTAATAATAAATAAATAAATTAATAAAAGTGCGTAGCTTGTCGGGCCACGCGCAGAATGGGTTTCATAAGGTTTTTTTTTTACGATTTGCGAATCACGACCTCTGTGGCGCGTCGGGGAAAGCCTCTACTGCAATGCAGAAGGTTGCGCGTTCGATTCCCGCCGGGTGCAAGTATTTATGCTCAAAAATAAATATTTTTTTCTGGTCTGGGTGTTTTATATGTATGATATGTATATATTTACATAAAAAAGTATAATATGTAGTATATCCGTTGTCTAGTACCCATAGTACAAGCCTAGTGCTTAGTTTGGGGCTAGATTGCGTTGTGTGCAACATCGTGCAATATTTATTTATTTAAAATTTGGAAAAAACGTCATTATAACTAACAACTTAAATTCCTACCTTATAATAATACACATGATTTGCAATAAATGAACTTGAAACTTGAACTTACAAACTAATGTAATTTCCAATGGAATCGGTTCGAGTTTTGCTTTTTTTTTTTCGGGTTTCGTAGTCGACAAGAAGTTTCTTCATGTCCGTTTGTCCGCGGCTTAGTAAGAAACTTCTTAGAATTAAGAAGCCGTCTCATTGCATGAGTAGGTATACATATTGATCACACGGACAAAGTACTATAATAAGAAATAAATACATTTTGTACGGTTTACATGTGGACCACGTGTGAAATCGGGGATTTTTTTCTCGTGTATTGTCAGATAGGTCTTTTGAAATCGTTATGGGTTTTGGAAACAATTTTCCATGTTGGGGTTTCGTTTTCGAAATATTGAGATTTAAAGTGCTATTTTTTGGAGTCATATGTACCTCCCTTCTAACAGCCAAATGGATGTACTTGGACACGTCATATACAGGGTTATAGGCCCATAACCCTGTATATTCACGAGAATAGTACATTTAAGGCCACTATCCAGCAAAACTTTAGGTATTTTACTCGACTCAGAGTTATATTTATTCTCCGCACCGTGAGAGCGCGGCGCCTATGTCGAGGCGCGGCGAGCCGCGAGCCGCTCGCTACGTCTACGCGACACAGTGAATAGACAGTACGGCGATTAATACAAAATAATATATTATTATGTTACATCATTATCAATAACTGACTGCACTTGTCTTATCCACTAAGCGACAGATATTTTGGAGCGACTAACCAGAGAAACATTGGTCGAGTGGCTACTGTAGTTGGTTACTGAGTGGAGGACTAGAGATCGAATCCTGAGTCGTACTTCTCTTTTTGCTGTTTTTTTTTCCATTCGATTACAAGGATGGATAAGAGTAATCGGAAAACACTGGTTGTATGCAATAAATGTAAATCTACTAGAAATGAAGATGTAGGTACAGTTTTGTGCCGACAATGTAATAAAAGATACTATTTTAACTGCATAGGATTGTCTGAAAAATAAAAAAAAAGTCAAAAAAAGTAGTTTAAAATAACCTCAAATACATACAGTGCCACCGACTTATCTGTTATGTATCTGAAGTCGCCTAGTCGGGCGCCAAACTACAATCTAGCTAGACTCACCCAGTAAAACAGTCCGACTTCAGATTACATAACAGATAAATCAGTAGCACTGTATGTAGGTGAGGTTTTATAAGCTTTTTTGAAGTCGGTTTTTAAATTTTTAATTATGTTTTTATTTCATCCTTTTAGTACAGTAATTCTATATTTTGAGACAAACACATTTATAAAGTTTTAAACTTTGGTGACATAAACCTTTGGATATAGTCTTCAAGATCCACCACTCTCCCCCTTAGTTTTTAGTGTAGGTACTTCCGACTGACACTGATCATAAAAATGTGTAACCATAACTTTAATTGTTGAAGAGCTTTCTGATGAGAAGGTGGTTTCAGGTGCATTAATCTGTACCTAGTTCTTCAAGAGCCGATTCTATTGGTAGAAGTCCATAAAGTAGTAATTTGCTGCATTCTGAAATGTTATTCTGCTCATAATTCCAAATATGCTCATCAGATCATCATCAAGATTTTTTGAGTCTAGCTCGGGAGTCTCACCTTCAAAATAAAAAAAGAATAATCGAAATCGGACTTCATATGCCTGGAGCACGGGGCGGACATATCCACATACATACATTATAGGGAATTGAGAACCTCCTTCTTTTTTTGAAGTCTATCATTAGTGTTTTGACAACTATCAAGACTCACTGAAATGAAACTATACAAGTAGGTACGCTGGAATTGGTATACCATACAAAATGACATTAGATCTTTTTGCCGATTTGATTAGCGCTATGTTGCGCTGTTGTCGCGCGTTTTCTATTGAAAGTGATGGTGGCCGAGAAGTGATGGTTACGGAACTAACAGTTCCGTGGACGGTTACCACCACTTTCAATATAAATATAACATGGCGCTAATACAAAATTCAATGCTCTATGACCTGTCCAGCGATTTGTACCATGGAGGTCAGTGATCAAAACTCCATCACGGTTGTAGAGCATGATGTCCGCAGACATACATTTATGTAGACGTCACATGTACCTCGATTCGTATTGAAACCGAGCGTGCCAACTTTTTAATACCTACTGTGACGTTACAGCCACAAAAAATATGGGGTGTTTGGTGGAGGGTTAGACAAACTTGATGGGCGTGTAGGTGGACCTATTTGTAAAATACAAATTGAAGGAAAAGACTAACTCTTCATATTTTTTTCCCCAAATTTTACCTATTTACCCCTACAATTTTATTTGGTTACATGTTTTCGCTTAAACGTTTTATTTAAATTTGGCCCCAGATGTATCTTTGATCTATCGAAGGTATTGTTAATCCAAAATAATGATAAAATAATTAGTTATGGGCTCTCAAAGTAAAAAAAAAATGTTGAAAATCGTTTAAAAAAAAACTGATAGTGATCGAAGAGTTCAAATACTTTAAAAAAAACGCGTGGCACTCGGGGGAACTGCCGCGGTAAAGCTATGGCATAGCATTTTTTATCAAATTATGCAATATTTATTTTTTATAATATTTTTTTATTTTGTACCACGTTGCCATGGTAAGCGGAGTGGGGGTGTTAGGTTTTTTTCGTTACGAATTGTTTCATACAAAGCTCAAAGCCCGCGATAAAAGCTATGCAATAGCTTAAAAATTACGCCTACCAAGTAGCTCAGCTTATTTCTAAAATATTAAAAAAAATAATTGAACGAGCTGACGCTCGGCCGATTATAATTTAAATAACTGATGCAATTATAATTTAATTTTTTTGTTTTGTACCACGTTGCCATGGTTACCATGTAGCTCGGCCGAGCGACGTCGCTCGGCGGTGTTAGGTTTTTTTCGTTACGAAATTTATTCATTCAATGCTCAAAGCCCGCGATAAAAGCTATGCAATAGCTTAAAAACTTCTCTTGACATCGCTTATTACAACGGTGTACTAATGTAGCCTAAACATCTACCAACTTCTCAAAAATAAGGCTTATGGGGAAAATGATTTGAAAATTCAAAAGTAAAATACACCTTTTTTTTAAATAACGAATTTTGTTCATAAACATCGCCCCTATTGTACACCGTTGTAATAAGCGATGTCATCAGAAGTTTTTAAAAGTATTTGAACTTCTCGATCACTTAGTTTTTTTAAACGATTTTAAGTATTTTTTTAACTTTGAGAGCACATAACTAATTATTTTCTCGTTATTTTGGATTAACAATGCCTTCGATAGGTCAAGGATACATCTGGAACCAAAATCAAATTAAAAGATTAAGCGAAAACATGTACCAAAACAAATTGTAGGGGTAAAGAGGGGAAAAAAAATAGAAAATCACATAAATAATCTTTAAAAAAAATGTGATGTCTTGTCCTTCAATTTGTATTTTACAAATAGGTCAACCTGCACGCCCACCAAGTTTGTCTAACCCTCCACCAAAAACCTTGTATATTCCTGTATTTAGGAGCTCGAATTTTTTGGGATTTTGCAGTTACTAATCACGCAAAGAGGCATTTTATTAGTTTTTACGGACGTCCGGCAACTATAGACGCGCGCAGACTGTCAGTTAGCGACGTTTTGTCAGGGTTTTCACGTTTTACGTGACACGCGAAGTATATGAATTTGCGTGGTCTAGCTATATGTATGTCTGTGATGATGTCAGTGGCATCTTATAGCCGGGTACTCATTAGCGAGTTGTAACCGTAACATGCGTGATACGGTACGAGGTTCTAGTGTGTACGCTTGTTACAGTTTGGGCTCACGACGTCCCGGGAACGCTTTCACCGAGCGTACTCATTTTGTGAGCTGTAACTGTAACCAAACAGATACAGAGTAACGAGGTTCTAGTGTGTACGTCCCTTAGCCGTAGCCCTGTAGGCTATGTTCCCTGTAGGCGTTTATCAGACATTTAATCCTCTGACCATTCACTCATGACTATGACGGATACTCGAATTAGCTGTTTAGCAGCATTTAGCTCCTCTTGACCCCCTTTTTTGACGCGCGGCAGAAACTGACAATCGTCGGTTCGCTGCGAGTCGCTCGTGTAGCGTTTGTTGCAGGCTCGCTAACCACGTACACAATATGTTTTTGGTAACAGTAACGGTTACAGTTACGTGCAACGTTGCGGGTTCAGAATTGAGTGCGTTGTAAACGTCGGCTCGATGCAAACCACACACGTACCGCTCGCAGCAGGTTAGCGAACCACGTACATACTATGTTTTTTGGTTACAGTGCATGCAACGGTACTCATTAGCGAGCTGTTACCAGCTCGATAATGAGTACCCTGTTTAAGCCGGTTACGGTTACAACTCGCTAATGAGAACCCGGCTTAAGCCGGTTACGACTGTTTGGTGTGGCGAGTATTGATGAGGTACGAGGTACGGGGTCCGGGGTCCAGGGGTCCGGGGTCCGAGGTCCGGGGTCCAGGGTCCGTGGTCCGGGGTCCGGGTCCGGGGTCCAGGGTCCGGAATCCGGGGTCCAGGGTCCAGGGTCCGGGATCCGGGGTCCGGGGCTGAAGACTACACCGCTCGAGTGATTTCAACGTCTAGTACTTGATTTCGTCATAGTTTCATCAGCCATGGTCACAACTCAACACAACACACGTCAACATCTTTCAACAGATCGGACTTAGATGTAGACAAACACGCCACTCGAATTTTTGCAACATCTAGTACATTGTTTCGTCATAATTTCATCAGTCATGGTCACAACTCACACATAACACACGTCAACATCTTTCAACAGATCGGACTTAGATGTAGACAAACACGCCACTCGAATTTTTGCAACACTTAGTACATTGTTTCGTCATAATTTCATCAGTCATGGTTACAACTCACACATACATAACACACGTCAACATCTATCAACAGATCAGACTTAGATGCTGAAAACACCCCACTCGAGTTCTTTCAACATCTAGTACTATGTTTCATCATAGTTTCATCAGTCATGGTCACAACTCACATACAACACACGTCAACATCTTTCAACAGATCGGACTTAGATGTAGAAAAAACACGCCACTCGAGTTTTTGCAACATCTAGTACTTTGTTTTGTCATAATTTCATCAGTCATGGTCACAGCTCACACACAGCACACGTCAACATCTTTCAACAGATCAGACTTAGATGAAGTGATTTCAATTTAACATCAACAATACAAAGCAAAAATCTTTCTTTACCTCTACTCGTACCATAAAACAAAACCTGAATGAATTGCAGACTTTTTTTTTTATTCAAAAAATTCAAATTATCGTTCGATATTTGGATTTACGAGCGACGAATCGACGAGTGACATAGGTCCTACCTCGACGGGGCCCGGAGGCGGACTGAACGCGTTTTCTACCAGCATCCTGATATATATTGTTGTTTATTGTGATGTTATGACATGATACTGAAATTTGTCCGAAGTGCCCTATTCTATATATCAGTACCTATCTATTTATATTGTTTTTATTGACTAATGTTTGATATTTTTCGAATGAAACCGGATTTCCGATAAAAAAAACCTGATTTTCAAAAAATAAAATGATCGAGTGAAACCTTTTAAATCGTGTTTTTATCCTAAACGCCCTGTAGAATGGTCTGAGAACCACAATGTATAAGCAGAAGCAGGTCAAATTAAATAGATTACATATGTTAGAATATCAAATTACCACAGGTCGATTTCGACTTGTAGCGCCTTAATGAAGTTTATAGGAAAGTTATCACAGCTACGCAGTCTTCTAATTTACGAGTAATTAAAGAAAAAAAAGAAACATTTTGATCAGTTAAATTGTTTCCAAATTTGCAATCCATGTTATTTTGTGGAAACTACGAAATCCTACACTGCGCGTGGCCCGATAAGGCACGAACTTGCCAATTTTTTATTTGACAAAAATAAAAAGTTCGCCGAGTTCGCCCCGTTAACACCATATTGTTGTGTACACTTGCGTTTAATCACCCCTTTTTACTGTGTACTTGTCCTAATAATCATATTTTCTGTCTTTTTTCCAATAATAATATAAAGTATAATATGTAGTATATCCGTTGTCTAGTACCCATAGTACAAGCCTAGTGCTTAGTTTGGGGCTAGATTGCGCTGTGTGTAACGTCGTGCAATATTTATTTATTTATTTTATTTTTATTTTAATAATAGCAACTAATCTAGCTGTGTTCCCATACCAAGTGGAGTCCCACAAGTGTCTCCTTTTATTCCTCATCTTTGTAATTAATTGATAATTGATTTAGACACGGGTCTAGATCGCGTTAAAGATAATCATTGTTTTTAATTACCTCGACGTTTCGGCAAACGGGTTATACCGGAAATCGTGTAAGTTTAAAAGTGTGTATAATATGCTTCATAATACTTCCTCGGAACAACCTCCTGTTGTTCCGAGGAAGTAGTATGAAGCCCAAAGGGGGCTGTTCTAGACATCTAGGCGAACAGCTTTTGTTCTACCACTTTTGGGAATTGGAACTTTATTCCGAGAAAACTAAAGTATTTTCACTGAAAAAAAAAACAGCTTATTTTGTAAATAAAGGCCATTAATGTTTAGATTGTAGTGGTCCAAACGAAATAAAAAGGCACTTTAAGGCCAATAACCTCAAACTTTAAAAAACAGCTGATTTTCACTTAAACTTTTAAACTCAAAATTTTCTATAACTACCTCGAGTTTCCAAAAGATATAGAACGAAAGTTGTTCGCCTAGCTAGACCTTTAGAATAACCCCCTTTCGGCTTAATGCCACTTCCTCAAAACAACTTGTAGATTCATTAAATGACGTCGTTAATGTGATCCGGAGCGTCTCAACAGCTATTGTTTGGGAAACAAGTTAGAAACGGGTTAGTACACTTTCACCATACTATTGTAATATAAATAAATAAAATTGAGTCTCTTTTCACCATACCTGCTCGACATGGTCGATACGGTATGGTGAAAGGAAACTACTTTTTTTGTAGCCGTAGACCCTGGTATGGTGAAAGTGTACTAACCCGTTAGAATCACTCGAAGTGTTCTATCACCACTTTTACGCATAAGCGTAAGGTTATGTCATACACTTATATTATGAAGGGTCAGGAACTGGTGAAAACCAGTTCTATGAGGGATCTAGGTGTGATTCACGATGCCAAACTTATATGTATTTGACGAGCAGATAGACAGCATAATTACAAAGGCGAGGCAATGAAGGCACTAGGTTTTATTATGAGAAATACTAACCGTGGTAAAACCTTCAAAATTCTCTGTTCGTACGTAGTATTTTAAATTACACATCGCAAATATGGAACCCTTGGCATAATGTGTACATTTCTCGAATTGATAAAATACAAATCATATTTGTTGAATTCCTCTGTTTGCAATTAAAAATACCATACGGCATTACTCGGCATTATGAGCTGTCTAGAGAATTTCATTTCCTATCGCTTTCCAAGCGGCGCGAAATTGCTGATCTGGTATTTCTTCTCAATATAGTTTCGAACAGTATTGACTGTCTAGCGTTGTTATGAACCTTAGGTCAACTTAACCTATTTGTTAACCGACTTCAAAAAAAAGAAGGAGGTTCTCAATTTGACCATTCTTTGTTTTTGCATGCTAAATACAGAAACATTTTAGCTGATTTGAATGCGATTTTCATTGTTGAGTTGTCACAATCCTAGGGTGCCGAAGAGTTTGATTCATAACACATATGGGAGGAAACAGTCGACTATGTTTGTATGGAAAAAGAGTAGGTAGACTGTTCCCGTAATAAATCCAACTGCAGTGTTTTGTCGTAATCTATTTTGTTACTTACTGAGTGTTCAGAACACAGATCGTACGCGAGACGTGTTCACTGCGCGATCGCTTCGCTTTGGATTCAAACGAAACGCCAGTGTGATAAGGCCCTTATAGTTTTGTCATTTCCGTCTCTCTATTCTTATCCTAGAGTAGAAAAAGTTACAAAGAAGTTGTTACATTGATGCCGACAAAATAGTACAATGTAAAAAAGTCATTTTGGTATGGTAGGTGCATGGTGTGATAGTGGTAAGGAACCCTTCGTGCGCACATCTCGCACTTGACCGGGCATGACATGGCACTGCGGGGTTTGGCTAGCTGGGAAAATTCAAATTACATGAAAATACCTATATATTTTTTCGGATAACAAAAAGCTTCACTTTTAGTAGTCTATTACTATACACGGTAAACCATTTATACTGGCCTTCAGGTGGATACCCTTTTAACTATGATTGATACCGAAAATTCCTACAAGCCGTCACTTCCCCGATTTTGCCAAAATATAAATTTCTAAATCTAAATAGATTTAGAAAAAAATATTACCATAGTCAGAAATTGAACCTAGTATTTTTGCAAAACAAATAAACAGCCTATATTTTCGATAGTGCCCAATTTTCGATGCACTCGACAAAACATCGTACTATTTCCGCGCTAATCTACATCTATACTAATATTATAAAGAGGAAAGATTTGTATTATTGTGTGTGTTTGTGTGTGTGTCGTATGTTTGTAATGAATAAACTTAAAAACTACTGGACCGATTTTAAAAAATTCTTTCAGCCAAAAGAAAGCTACATTATCGAGGAGTAACATAGGCTACTTTGATCCCGATATTCACACGGGATCGGGACTTACGCGGGTGAAATCGCGGGTCGCAGCTATGTAACTATAAAATGCTCTATCCTGCCTGCCTGAGTGAGTGATTGACTGATTGATCCTACCAACGGAGAGCCTAAACCACTGACAGGTATAGTAGGTACCTACCTACTAATACAGAACTATACCTACCTAGATATAGTTCTTTATTACTTACTAGGTAGGTAGGTACTGTTAAAAGATTAGTCGGAAAGTCGGAGCAACAACTATTTATTGACATATTATTATTCTATAATCAAATACCTATGTAGGTAGCATACGTATATCACAACACCTTCCCCTTAATAATAATGAAAATAAACATTAAATAACAAAAAATAACATACTCTTAAATAACACAACTTATGTAATATTACAAATAATTTAGTGAGGTACACTCATTTGAATGTAACCATGCGTGGAAGAGCTTTGATCTTAGCGGCCCTGGGTTGTAGTATTTCCTCATCCTCAACACTTACATCTTCACACGCATCACTAAATTGTTCCTGATCAACATTACTTACAATATCATACTGATTACTGCATTTAATTAAGTGGCGGCGGTTCCTTTGCAACCTACTGCCTTTATTCGTCTGTATAAAATAAGACCTAGGAGCTGCTGAACGACTGACTACTGTTCCTTTAAGTTTTCCATCTAAATAAACGACTGAATCACCCTCACTAAGTGTAGGTAAACTCCTAGAAAATTTGTCGTAATGTTGTTTTGATAGGCTTTGTTTATGCAACATCATTTGATACTCAAATGCATTAACAACTACTGGCTTTAACAAACTATTAGAAACCGGTAACTGACATCGTTATCTTCGACTCATCAGCAATTGCGCAGGAGAACTCAAACCATCCCTAGGTGTGTTACGAAAATTAAGTAAAGCTAAAAAAAATCACTTTTACTTTCAACTGACTTTTTTAAAAGCAATTTTATAGTTTGGACGGTTCTCTCACTCTTACCGTTAGCCTGCGGGTAATTAGGTGAAGATGTAATTTGATCAAACACCAAGATCTTGCAAATTCTCTAAATGCTTTACTAGTAAACTGACAGCCGTTATCAGTGACTAAAATTTTTGGAATCCCGTGTCGCGAGAACATCTCTTTGAAACATTGAATTGACCGTAGTGGAAGTCAAGTTTATTAATTTACACACCTCTACATAATTGGAATAATAATCAACTATTATTAAAAACTGTTGTCGTCTAAACTCAAATATATCAGAACCTACTTTATACCACGGAACATCTGGAAACTCCATTGGTATCATAGGCTCACGACAAGGGGCAATACAATTATCTTGACATGTGCGACACCTTTTTACAAACGTCTCTATATCCCGAGCCATACTAGGCAAAAACATTACCTGCCTAGCGCGTCTCTTACAACGATCTATACCTAAATGACCTTCATGAACAATCTCCAACTTTTCATTTCTAAGAGACTTTGGAATAACTACCAGCTCATTTTTAAATATTACATTGTCTACTATAAACAAATCATCCGTAATCCACCAAAAATAACTAAGTTCTTCATCAAACTCATGTTTACTATTAGGCCAACCCTCTCTGATAAACGATAATAATAACTTTAATTGCCTATCATTCTTAGTCTCTTTTCTTATAAGACTCAACTTATTATTAGGTATTGGGATATTTTCAATTAAACTATCACGCAATCCATGAGGAACTTTCCTAGAAGCACAAATAACAGGAGATATAGATTTATCTACAACAAAATGATATTTACCTGGTAAACAACCGATACCTCTAATCCTTTTAACCAATTTCGTATCCTCACATGACTCCCGTCCAATACACTACTACATTCAATATCAGATATAGCAAACTTGAGATTGTATATTATATTTTTAACCCCCGACGGAAAAAGAGGGGTGTTATAAGTTTGACGTGTCTGTCTGTCTGTCTGTCTGTGTGCGTGTGTGTGTATCTGTCTGCATCGTAGCTCACAAACGGATGAACCGATTTCAATGTAGTTTTTTTTTGATGATAGGTGACTTTTGCGCGAGTGTTTTTTTTTTATTTTTTTATTTATTTATTCCAAAGAATCAACAGCACTTAATTAGTTTAAAACAACTCTTAGAAAAAACAGACTGCCAATAATAGATTCCTACTTTTTAAAAACTAAATAAGGGTATTTGATTCGTCGCTTCCAAGAAAACTACTTAAATACCTAATACATATTCAAACAGAGAACAAAAAGTAAAAAAGATAATAATAATGAATAACAAATACGTACGCAAACACCAACCCATTGGGAGGGGGAAGGAGAGGGAAGTGAGAAGGGAAAACCAAGGGAGGGGAAAAATCGACATAAATTATACATGTAAATAGATGTGAAGTATAATAATAAATTGTAGAATAATGCGTCATTAAAATATTAAATGTTTAATTAAAATTATAATAAAATAAATATTGCAACAAAAAATATACTTAGGTACCTACTTACCTAATACCTAGTGCTTCACACTACCCAAATATTTGATTTTAAAGCTCATCCAGCGACCTAATAATTTGAGATTTGAAGATATTCTTAGACACGTGGAAGAAATCCAGCGCCGAGAATTTCTCATTGTAGCAATGAAGGGTGCGAGAAACAATGGAATTTCTGCCGTAGTTGGTGCGAGTTCCAGGGATGGAGAAAAGCGTGTGTTGTGTGTGTCTAGTGCGTTTTGAAGGTGTTCTTAGATGTAGAAACAGATTAACTAGGTAAGAGCTGTCAATATTATTACTACATACCTACATCATAGAGAAACTTGTTCTTAGCTATGTTTGATCAAAATCGGCTCAGCCGTTCATAATATAGGTACGTGGGTTGAAGCTCGGAAATAAAAACCGAATGTTTTCAAATATGCCCGAGTAAGGTATCAAATAAAAGAGCATAACTTTTGTGCCAACAATATGCATGTTTTATCAAAATCGGTTCAGCCGTTCAAAGTATATTTAGGGTCAAACTCGGAAATAAAAACCGCGGCAGCGGTCGCTGAAGCGCCTAATACTATAAATAAAAACATTATTTTGCATAATGTTTATTTCTTAAACAGTGCGATTTTTATACATCACGCCTTTTTTATTTACAGAATAAGGCGCTTTGGCGACCGCTGCCGCGGCACGCTCTCTTCGCTCGCTCGCCAAAGCGCTGCGTGTAATCATGTTCTAACATTAACCTAACCTAACCAAGTCGGGGTGCTCCGTTTAGTTTTTTCCGTGGTTTAAATAGTTAGATAGCATCGGGATTTTAACTGTAAATATTTTAATTTTAGATACCTATTCGAATACGTACCCCCCAAACCCCCTGTTACCGACCAACATTCTGAATTTAACATATTTCCGATTGCTGTTTAGGAAATATATAGAATTCCTAGGAAATGTATATAATATAAATTATTTTACACCTTTCCTGTGGATTTTAGGCAATGCACACATTTCCGCGGGACTCAGCTAGTATTACATAAATCTACCTTAGAAACTATGAAACATTTATGTGTCTCCGCATATTATTATGAATATAAAATATCAGAATATAAAATCCATCTAACTTACCAAGCTTAATCGCAATCTGCTCGCAATCCTTGCGTGAACTTTTGTAGTACACACATCAACACCGTCTAGGGTTATTCAGAATTTCTCAATTTACTCAAAAATTGTGTTTACTAACAAACAACATGTATATATTTTTGTAAAGCCTACTTATCAGACTATGATTTAGAATACAACAAAATATTGTTTTATGCTTTAATATTTTTTTATTTTAAAAAACGCAAAAAGTGAAATAATGTTAAATTTAAGACAAAATGTCTATCTAAGGAAAAAAATAAAGTAAAACGAAATTATTAGGTTTTTTTGTTTGAAGTTAAAACTAGTAGTCAATGAAACCACCCATGACGTTAATCACGGCCCTGCAACGGTTTTTCATGCTTTGAATCAGGTTGTCAATATCTTGCTGCGGAATATTGTCCCAGGTCCTGCTAAGATGCAAAAAAAGTTGCTCTTCAGTCGCAACATTTGGAGGCAAATTCCTCAAAGCCCTTCTTTGAAGCATATCCCACGCGTGCTCTATGGGGTTTAGGTCTGGTGACTGCGCGGGCCAGTCTAAGACCGACACGTCGTGCTCCTCTAGCCAGCTGGTCACCACTCGCGCAGTGTGCGGACGGGCGTTGTCGTGCATGAGCGTGAAAACTTGGCCCATTTGCAGTCGATGGGGATAGATTATTGGTGCTAGCACCTGATTACGGTATTTTTCGGCAGTCATAGTGTTTCTGATCCAAACGAGGTCTGTTCTTCCACCAATACGAATTCCCGCCCAAACCATAATTGTTCCGCCATGGTATGGATGGACCTCCTGAGGGTGTTGCAGACGGTTGTCACGACCAGAAGCTCGCCATACGCGTACTCTACGTGAATCAGGATGAAATCCGAACCGGGACTCATCGGTAAACAACACTACCGACCACTCGATATCTTCCCAAGGCAAATGTTCTCTAGCCCACTGTAATCTTCGTCCACGATTTCCTCTGCGTAGTGCTAGAGTACGAAGCGGCCTGCGAGAATGAAGGTTAGCCTCGTGCAGTCTTCTCCTCACAGTTTGGTCACTGACAAGCACCTGGTGGTCTGACTGGAGCGTTTGAACCAACTGCATGGCCGTAACATTTGGTTGTCTTCTCGCGGCCACTTGCAAAAATCGGTCTTGTCTTTGGGTAGTTATCCGCTTTCCGCCTGAATGCCTTTCAGCCACTTCACCAGTAGCACGATAACGTGACCACAATCTTGATATCACGTTTTGTCTTGTTCCAATCTCCTCGGCAATACTCCGTTGAGTAGCCCCAGCTTGGAGCATTCCTACTGCCCTTAACATTTCGTTTCTTGTTAAATGACGCCGCTGCATGATGCATACAGTTGTATTAAATTGTAATTAATCAAAAAAAAAAATTAAAACTTCAATTTGTTTAAACAAAATGCTTAAAACTGCGTTAAGTAAATTTAAACCTTCGAACTCGCTACAATAATTGCCGCGCTAATCTTATGTTTTTAATTATTTTTTTAAAATTCAAATTTGGAATCATACAATAAGGCCTACACAATAAGGTTCCATTAAAATATTTTTAAATCGGCCAGTATTTTTTAAGTTTAAGAACTTTATATAAAATATCCCTAGACGATGTTGATGTGTGTATGTACGTATCTACCATATACCATCTTTCTTATAAAGTTAACAGACAGTCAGGGGCGTCTCTAGCGGGTGTGCAGGGTGTGCACAGCACACGGGCGCAGCGGTCTCAGGGGCGCCGCGGCGTCCCTGAGACCGCTGCGCCCGCGGCGCCCACACTCAGCCCCCGTATCAGAATCCCATTTCGGAAACTATGAGGTTTATTTTATTTCATATTTATTTTTAAAGATTCTATTATGGTATACGTTAGGTAGGTAGGTATGAGATGGTAATCCGAAATAGTATATTAGGGCTAAATGTCGCATCGCTATTTACTCAAAGGCGCGTATCGGGAGGGTGATTCTTCGACCGGAATATTTTTTTGCTTATTTTTATGAAAAAATATTAAACCCTGTGCCAGAGCAAATCTTTTGTACTTAATTAATTACTTGATTAATATAATAGAAAATGGTAAAAGAGGCACCACTGTAAAGCTAATATTTTAGGAGAAATATCAAATTTTTAAAAGATGACTCTTGAAGATAATGACAACGTGTCGATGTTAATGATTGAGTGGCGAGGAAAAATGACGCTTGATACGATTAATGATTTTGCGTAAATATCAAGGTATGAAAATAGCATATTTTATACGAATTGCATAAAACAAGTAAATTAAGAATCATTTCTTTATATCAAAATACAATTACATAAAGAATTAAACAATATTTAGATTTATAAACAGAAACATGTGTATGGGGCCCACTGGGTGTGAATGGGGCCCACTAAGATCGTTGGGCCCAAGCCAACCTCACCTGCTAGCTTGGTGCACCTGCTGATAAACGGACGAGGCTCTGGCGCAGACTTTCCCTTCAGGGTTGGGAGGTCAGAACTCAGACGGCAGTCGCTCCCGTAAAAGTCGAAATTTGCCAAATCTTTTATGGGAGTTCAAAAAATGATTGCCACACGGATAGGGCGCCGCCGTATAACGGCGCACAGGAGCTTCGCCCGACTCCTGTGGTAAGTGGACGAGGGCTACCGGGCGGGTACGGCCAAAGACGCGAGCCCCGAAATACAAGGTGAAACTCGGCTTCGCAACGTGGAACATTCTCACGCTAACCGGACGCGCGAGGGAGCTGGCCGACGTACTCTTCAGGCGGAAGGCAACAAACTGATCTACACGGGTGCACCTGGTGGAGAGAACGGGGTGGCTGTGGTGCTCGCTGAGGGATTGCATGGCGATATCTTGGAGGTGAATCGCTTTAGCGATCGATTTATGTGCGTGAAGGTGCTTATTGGGGGGGTTCCTACTTACGTCGTAAGAACTTACGTGCCACAAGTCGGTTGTAGCGACGCTGATAAGAGGTGGTTTTAGGATAAACTCGGCGAGGTCCTTGGGGCTATCTCGTTATCACAGGGAATCGTTTTGGGTGGTGATCTGAACGGTCATGTGGGTGAAATGGGGATGGAATTTGAACGTGTTCATGGAGGCTACGGATATGGCGGTCGGAATGGGGAAGGGGAAAAAACCCTACGTACGTGTGCCACTGCCGACCTGGAACTCGTGAACATGCCGTCGCTTTAATAACCTTTTATTTTGTACTTTGGTATTAATTAATGGTTACCGGCTAGTTACGTGGAAAACAAATGTCTTGCCATGGCGCCTCCGCCCGGCCGCGGCAGATTGGGAAGACCCAAGAAGTGCTGGCTTGACGTTGTTAGATCGGATATGCGTGCAAATGGCCTCACTACACGGGATGCCGAAGATCGTGCGAAGTGGAGACGTAAAAGTAGGAAAGCGGTCCCCGGGCTCTCGAGAGAGATGCAACCGGGAACAACGCTCGGATGATGATTAATTAATGGTAAAATAAATTACTTCATATTCAAGACAAATTCAATACCTTTCTAGGACCTTTTGAATTATTCAATTCGGACATTTCATTCAAAAGATATCGGTGTATGTAGGTACCTATTGTTTCCCGACATATTTTTTCAACTTCACAATAAAATAATATTAGGGGTACCTACGTCAAGTTAGTACCTACTGCTGTTTGTACCTTTATTATTCCATATTGGAATCACTCTTAACTCTTACTAGAGGGCGCCAAGGAGATATTTGCACACGGGCGCTACATGACCTAGAAACGCCCCTGCAGACAGTATCTGTTAACTTTGAAACTAACTGTCACAGTAAAAGACAGACGCTACATAAAGTTAGTCATCGTTTATAAGCAATGGGGATAGTGTATACCTAATCTATATCTATAAAATGCTTTGTCCCGAGTGACTGACTGATTGATCTATCAACGCACAGCCTAAACCGCTGATAGTAGAGAGCAGAAATTTGAAGCCCGTGTCCATTATAAAATAAATAAATAAATTCTGTGAACAACACACAGCGCCATCTAGCCCCGTGGTAAGCGACTTAGCTTGTGTTACGGTGGCAAGACAACGGATATAATACTTATATTTATTTTTCTTTTGTAAATACATACATATTATACATAGAGGGACACCCAGACCAGACACAAATATTTATTCTAGAATGTAGGCATCCGATAAAAAAGATTTTTGAAAATTACCACGGGATTGAGACTTCCGTGGGTGAATTCGGGACACAGCTAGTAAATAATACAATAACTCTATCTTTGATAATGTTTGTATTTGAGGAAATAACCCTCTTACCAATCCATTTTGCTATATGAAATATTGAAAGCTATTTACAGTGCAATATTGTGCAATGCAATTTATTAAAGATCCAAAGAAAGTAGTGGGCGGGTTCCGCTCCCGATCAGCGTTGCATCCTGTCGATGTCACTCTATTTCTATTACGTGCGTACATAGAGTGCCTACCTACCTTCATTGTAAACGACATCCTATCAACCTTCAGAGAGATTATTGTGTTATAGAAACTTGCGAGACAACCACGTTACCTTTGTTGTATTAAGGTACATTAGGTACTCGATAATTCTTCCACACATAGGGCAAAGTGTTCTCATCTTACACCCATATTTATAGACTAGTCGAGTATATTGGCTAAGTAATGCAGTTGTCGCTCTCTTGTCAGTGAATTTCAACGTCAGCGAAAATGTGTTCGATTACGTATACTATAGACTAAGTATTGGGAGTTCTGTTTGAGATGTCTTGGTGAACGCGGAGTCCTGAATTTTATTTTCGTGAAACCTAGTTATTTGCGTGTTAATTGTTTAGTTTTGGTGGCAAAATAATCAATTTTGTTTCATAAAAAATAACGAGTGTAGTGAAAATAAAATAACGGTGCCGAACACGGAATTATCGCGTTGCAAACAGATGCTCACATGGAGTTGCAATAAAATTCGCAACCATTTTTTTTGTACCTTCCTACCCGAATTGTTAAAATTCTAAATGTCAGATAGTGTTATATTCACGTGATATTGGCCCAAATTGCCGAACAGAAAGGCCATAACTAAAGAACTGAACTGTACTATAGACTAATTATAGTGTTAAGGTTTACTTACATACTAAAGTTCCTCTGACATCTACTATCTTTTGTCTCTACTATAGGCTACTATACCACGGCTTACCATCACGCTACACAGCAGTAAACAATACTTGTTCTGGTTGTCATTTTCTAGGAGTCAACTATACGATGTTGAAATGCACTAAGGGCGCGTACACATATAACTTCCGTTTTACAGGTTCCGTTTAAACGTATATGTTATTAGCATTTTTAGTTGTGTGCACACAGAATTACAGTATTCTGAATTACGGATCCGACAGAATAAGCAGCAATCCTTTTTACAAAACGGATCCTGTAATATCGGACGTTATATTTGAACGTGCCCTAAGGCTTTATTTAACCAAACCGGAACAAGCAACGAGCAGCAAAGCAATTCTATGCATAAATCGTCTTTTGTTCGAGCTATTACCGAGCTGTTTAATAGAAAAATATGACGATTTTTGCGGATAATTGTTTTTCGTCGCTTTCCGCTGTCTGTCCTTATATATGTTTGGATCTTTAAAACTACGCAACGGACTACGATGCGGGTCTAGTTCATAATATCGACGGTCACTACATCGACGTTCGTTGTATCGAAAACGTTCCATCGACGGATTAATGTATCGACAGTACCCCAAATCGATGGTACGCTACATCGACAGTACACCAAATCAATGGTACGCTACATCGACAGTACACCAAATCGATAGTACACTGCATCGACAGTACACCAAATCGATAGTACACTGCATCGACAGTACACCATATCGATGGTACGCTGCATCGACTACTCGAGCCCGAGTCAGATATATATAAAAAACACTGGGTTTTAAAACGTTTTTAATCACATTTGTTGTAAATTGCTTGATTTTGATGTAACCCACATAAAATTGTTGAAAAAAATGACTATTTAAGAGGGTGGGTACTGTTACCATTTCTATACAAACATAATACCAAAATAGAATTATGAAAATTTTAGTTATCTACCTTAATATCGGTATTATTTGGATTAAGATTTTATTTTAATAGGTTTTCCAAAATATTCATTCGATATGAAATAAAACGGAGCTAAATTTCGTTCATTTTTCCAGCGTAAATATGCATATAAATTAATTTTCTACTCATAATAACTATTTATTTCTAAATGAATGTTATTGAATCATCATAATAATTCTTATTAAGTATCTTTTAGCTTAGGTAGTTCATACATACCTACAGAGGTTAAGTAAATTGTAGCTTTGCCTTAAACGAGATTTTTCGTACTACCCTCATGAGTTGGTAATAAAATTGTTTTGAATCATTTTGTCGTCTTTCTTGGTGTTCGTTATAAAAATGAACGAAATTAAATTAGCTACAACGCATAACAATAAGCAATGTTTAGTAATAAACGGTTACAAAATGGGGAAGTATAAAGTAATCGATAAAGGTGTGCATTACTGGTATTGTGTAAAAAAATATACCGATGCAAAGTGTCGAAGTACTTGTAGTAGTGTACTCTGTGATTCTAATCACGTATTAAAGAACAATATGACAGCTCACAATCACGCGCCACAACAATTTTATGGGGGTTACGTCAAAATCAAGCAATTTATAACAAAATGTGATTAAAAACGTTTTAAAATCTTGTGTTTTTTTATATAAATCTGGCTCGGGCTCGAGTAGTCGATGCAGCGTACCATCGATATGGTGTACTGTCGATGCAGTGTACTATCGATTTGGTGTACTGTCGATGTAGCGTACCATCGATTTGGTGTACTGTCGATGTAGCGTACCATCGATTTGGGGTACTGTCGATACGTTTCCGATACAACGACCGTCGATGTAGTGACCGTCGATATTATGAACTAGACCCCTATGATGCAGTTCTTTTTAATAGATAGAGTGATTGATTCAAGAGGAAGGTTTAGGGCCTACTCACACTTATTCAGCTTCATTCGCGTTTCGCTGAACGATTTTAGTCACACTTATGCAGTTCTGCTTCTGTCAGCCGCGTACGCCGCGTACGGCAACACCGCTGATCGCCCTCTATAGCATTCGCATGATAAAACACATTTATTCTTATTTTATACTGGTTTGCCGCGAAAGCTGAATAGACGCGGAAACCTGAATGGATGCGTACACCTCTCCATACAAAATCGTTATTTTCTATGGACAAAAGCTGAAAAGCGGTGAATAAGTGTGAGTAGGCCCTTATATGAATAATATATGAAACGTGCGAAGCCGGGGCGGGTCGCTAGTCAGCTATAAAAAGTTATCGATACGAAAGTAATTTAATAAACTATGGGTAGGAAAACCGCGGCATCCCTCCTTGTGGCCCGAGACTATTGTGTAAACGGAAGGTATTTTCAAATGAACGTAATGGATCTGCACTCTAATGACATTCTCGCAAACTCAGCTAGCTTGCAGCTAGCCATCTTGGTTTTGACAACTTGAAAAGGGTATGCTGTGAATACTATTTTTGGCAAGCTTTTATTAAAATAAGTACTTTAAATGAGTGTAAACCTATGGCCTAAGCTTTGGCCGTAAGCTAAAACAGACCTCAAATTTACCGCCTCACACGTCACAACCTATTGAGTTATCTTTGGTCGTATCAGTTCTGGTCCTTGGAATCATTTTTATGAAATAAAATGGTTCACTTCTAAATTTTCACGTAAAATGTAGCTTTTATTTCTTGATACCTTTTTGCTCGTACGCTTAGGGCTTCCTGCGATAGAGTGTTGAAGCCACCGGAAATTCCTCCCGGGCAAATCCAACAACTCCGACTGCGGCCTCACTGCCTACTGACCTACTGACCGTGCAAAGCGCTGCCGCTGCCTTCCAACGTCAATACTTCCCTGGGAAACCGTTTAAGTGTAGAGTTTTGCACAGTAGGAGGTAACGTGTTACGCGTGCTGCTGATCTATACTAAAATTATAAAGAAGTAAATTTTGGGTATATGGGAGGGTGTTTGTTGGAGGTGATCTTCGTAACTAATAAACCGATTTTGATGGTTCTTGCACAAATAGATACGTACATTATCCAAAGGCACATTATGCGCCTAATATTGATTAATATATTTAACTAGCTGACCCGGCAAACGTTGTTTTGCCTTATAAATTATAGATAGTAGCCGATTCTCAGACCTACTGAATACGTATACAAAATCTCATAAAAATCGGTCGAGCCGTTTCGGAGGAGTACGGTAACTAACACTGTGACATGGAAATTTTATATATTAGATTAAAATCACGACATTTCTAGAATAACCATAGCTAATGAAATGGCTCGGTTCTTTAACTTCCTCTAAAAAAAATTTTGAAACTAAGGTGACTTATACCTTTGAGTGTGATGTTCAAAACCCACTACTCTCCCCTTCCCTTCACCTGCTGCTACACTACCCTTTACCATTAAGTTTGTCCAAGTTAACAGTTTAATAACTTTTTTGGTAAAACTATAATAGATACGAAAAAAGTATCATAATAAAAAAATGATTGATGATGAAAATGAAATTTTGAACAAAAATGTCCTACGTCTTATTTTGATATGCTTGATCGTTTTCGAGCTGTAGCCTGTTTGGTTTTTGTGGTAAAATTGGCTACAGCTCGAAAACGATCAAGCCTATCATGAGCCTGTCAAAATAAGACGTAGACGGACATTTTTGTTCAAAATTTAATGGGGATCATTTTTTATTTATTTATACTTTTTTCGTATCTATTATAGTTTTACCAAAAAAGTATTAAAAAGAAACATAATTTCCGGATAACCGGACATAAAATCCGGATAATCGGACGTGGTATCCGGATAAAGAAAAGTCTATATGTTCGAAGTATAATCGAACTCCAAAGTTATATTCATCCGTAATTTTAAAAAATTTCTGATATCCGGAAATCATGTGTTGACATACTTCTTCGTTACAACATTCAGATTAATTATGAAAAGGAAGAAAAAAATAGAATTAGCGGATAACCGGATTAAATTTTCGGATAACCGGACTTGATATCCGGATAAAAAGTAGCATATATGTTAATCGAAGTCTAAAGCTATCTTAAAACTAAATTCGGTTGCATTCGGAAGAGCCGTTTTTCAGATTCACGTAGACATAGCCACAGACCTATAGACAAACTACAAACAGATTAACAGACAAACAAACAAACGGACAAGTAGAAAAACATGAAAATAAGTTCTATTGCTTCAAAAGGAGGGTACCCATAAAATTTATTTATTTTAATATATTCTACAACAGACATCGCTCAGTCACAAATTTATTACATGTATAGATTGTCAAGTTTGCCAAAATCAAACAGGCCACAGCTCGAAAACCATCAAGCCTATCAAGACAAGACACAGGACATAATTGTTCAGGATTTAATGACGATCATTTTATCTTTTGACACTTCTTTCATATCTGTTATAGTTTTCCCAAAAAAGTGAAAAAACTGTTACCTTGGACAAACTTGACGGTTAGGTGGGGTGTAGCGGCCAGTGGAGAGGGTGGGAGAGTGGTGGATCTTGAAGACCACATCCAAAGGTATATGTCACCAAAGATTCAAAACTTTATAAATTTGTTTGTCTAAAAAACATATAATGACCGTATTATAAGTAGTAATCACCGTATCAACTATGAGTGAAAGGAAGGAAAAGGTACGCCTTTAAAATGGCCCCTTTTCCGTTGTTATAACAGATTACTAAACCTTTATCAGCTTAAATAAATGTGGCTCCAGGATAGTTACAAAACCAATTTTTCGCTACTTTTGTTGTTATGATTTCTTTATTTAGTGAAAAAGTATTTTTACAAAGCATTACAATTTGGGTGGATTTTTGTAAAAAAAATTGTAGCGTCCTTCTACCTTGTATCAAAAGTAATCAACAAGTGGGTCCGTTTCTACTTAAATTCTATTTAAATATGAAATTCAATAACAATTTAATTATATTTTATCTACCAATGAGTAGACAATTAATCCATACCCTTACCTTAATATTGTAAATGCGGAAGTAACTCTGGCTGTCTGTTACGTTTTCACGCCTGCTGCCAAACCTATTTTGATGAATTTTGGTATAATAATATAATAATAATAATAAAAGTTCTTTATTCAAAGTAGTTACATTCTATAACAGTGACCGAGGCTTCCCAGTAAGTAATCATAGATACTTGTGTTGGGAATGTCTCGCTACTTCCTTAAAATACGTAGGTATACGTATATAGAGATAGATGAGACATTGGAGAAGAACATAGGCTACTTTTAATTCCGATATTCCTAAAGGATCAAGACTTATGCGGGTGAAACTGCGGGGCGCGGCAAGTTGACAATAAACTCCAAATCGAAGCAGTCCTACCTATTGGACGGCCACCTGTTGCTTCGTTCATGGGCTAGACTCTTAGACTACCTAAATGGTGGATATTCTAACAACAACGTTCGAATTTAAATTGATCTTTTTTTAAAGGTGTGTGCGCAATTTTCCGACCAGTATGACTTTGGAACTGGCGAAGCTCGTCCGTCGGAGACGAGTTTGAAATGGATTACTATCACTCAACCTTTCTCCTTCTAGTCTCTAATAGAGACCAGTCCAGTTCTATGGCTAGAATGTTATTATTCGTAAACATTTCTAACAATTTACTGACTTGAAAATTACGACATACCTACTATTCAAAATCACTTGTATATTTTGATAACTTCTTTCTTCTTTTCATTTAATGTAAAAAGATGTGGTGTTAGTTGGAGGTGGGAGCTTTCGATGATATTTATTCTACTTTTGTGATATTACCATAAAATACCATTTATCGCAGGATCTCAAATACTGTCAGCTATCAGTACATATTTTTATATTATTTTTCCGTTATGGACCCAGCTCGCGTCTTGCCATAGTCAAAACTGAACCATGGCTCCATAAACATCAGGAAGAATCCAGTAAAACAACACAGTGACAGTCAGTCGTTACAATTAGTCAAGTCTAGGGAGGGCTATAAGTGGTGGGTTTTTTTACCACAACTCTTTAAAACATTTGGAAGCAACGCGGAAAACCGCTGTTTAGCACTGATTTCAATTTTTAATCTACAAGAAAACTTTAACAAAACGAAATTGTCTAATTTACCACCAAAATTAAACAATTTACACGCATTTTATCTAGATTTCATGAAAATGAAAATTCAGCCCAACATTACGCCAACGCGGTCCCGCCAAAACCCCAGTAAAATAGTATCAGTAGATTTTTTATCACTAGGGTACCAAATCTTTAATTAATATTGTTTTCCATGAATTTACTTTATAATTTTTGAAGACGTTATGAAATCCGTTTCTGAGTGGTCATTTATGTTCCAAAATGTAATATTTTGTAAAGCTAATAATCGTATACAAAAGAGAAGGAAAGGTTTCTACGTAAATAAGATTGCAAAATAATGCATTTTGATTAGTATTTCTGTCTACCCTACAATATTTATTTAATTCAATAAAGGGCCCTACACACGTTTAGATTTATCTTACAGATAAATCGCATGCGACAAATCTTTACGATAAATCGTACGTGTGTAGGCAAAACTGAGAACTGTACAGTTCAACTGACGATCTTTACTTCAAGCGAAAAGAAATCGCAACTGATAAAACTGAACGTGTGTAGGCACTAGGGACTTTAGATATAACTGTGCAGTTTTATCGCAACGATAAATCGTATAGAGAAATCTAAACGTGTGTAGCGTCCTTAACGCCGCGCTCCTCCAGCTCCTACCTTTGAGCTAGGTTTGATTAACGTCAGAGCTTGGTCAGGACATATTGCAGTCGGTTACTGCGTCTGGTGCGAAACAGACGATCTTATCAAGTGGTCTCCGATTATTTGTTTTGTTCAATATTGTGCCCACTGAACAGTAAGTTATTATGTCCAGTTATTAATAATATTAAGGCTTGCTTTTTCCTGGAATTTTCTTTTTGAGCCAATCAAGGATACTAAGTTCAATATTAAAGCACCTGTCAAGTATGAGATGGACTCGCACGCCGAGGGTTCCGTATTCATATACCACTATATATGGGTAAGGAATTCGCAGCGATGAATAGAACAATTGCAGACCAATTTTATTTGCGCTCATTTGACACGTAGGGTCACTTATACTATTTGTTTAGGGACACCACATTTTATTTTGTGGATTTATATTTTTTGAAACTATTTGTGTTATGAAAGTTTTTGTCAAATTTCTTGGTTCTAGATTCTAGGTCAACGGGAAGTACTTTTAGGTTTTCGACCCAATATCTGTACCTACGTCCACTGGGCTATCAAATATAGGTATCTACTTACTGGGGGTTTTTTTTCAAGCAACAAGTAAGGAGAGATCTTAAAGCCGCTGTTGCTTTCATAGGGAACCTTACCTAATTCTTGAAATAATTAATATCTGCATAATTTTCTTTTATTTGGTATAGTTACCGAGAAAAATGTACAAAACTAATGGAGATAGCTTACTGCGATTTGCCAGCATGTTGGTGTCTGTAGATCCGTATATTAATTATTTCAAAATAAGGAAAGGTCTCCTAAGAAGTTTTTCTCGTAGCTACAGCGAGCGGTTCATGAGCCTCCATTTGCTGGTAGTCTGAAAAGAAAACTTCATTCACGGTAGTTTTTTTTACTTTAGAATTATTGGAATTTACTAAGATTAGACAGTAACTCAGCCTAGCGCCGCGCACCCCCGTAATAAGCAGATATATTACCTGTTGATTGCTTATAATTAAGTTTGCGAACATCCGAAACAGTAAAAACGGGGCAAGTGCGACACTCGCGCACAAAGGGTTCCGTACCACTATCACAATTGGATACGATAAAATGGTTTACAACAACCAATTTTTAAATTTTATAGGAAAATATGAAATATTTATCTTCGATTCTACTCCCATCAAACGACCGAATCACTCAATAAAAAAAAAAACCTTGGCACAAAGAAAATCTGAAACTTATAAGAAACTCTTTGGTAAGTAAGGCAGACTGGTATATATAGGGCAGCCATTTTGAATTCCATGACCAACTCGATTTGTCCTGACCAATCAGAAGCGACCTCACATTGAACTAAACTCCTTGTTATTTTTGAAACACGTTTGTTGTATGGGAGCCCCTTTTAAATAATTGTTTTATTTTGTTTTTAGTATTTGTTGTTGTAGCGGCAACCGAAATACATCTTCTGTGAAAATTTCAACCTTCTAGCTATTACGGTTCATGAGATACAGCCTGGTGACAGACGGACAGACGGACAGACGGACGGACGGACGGACGGACGGACGGACGGACGGACGGACGGACGGACGGACGGACGGACGGACGGACGGACAGACAGACAGACAGACAGCGAAGTCTCAGTAATAGGGTCCCGTTTTTACCTTAAGGTACGGAACCCTAAAAACGGAATCCTTTCAGAAACGTATACCTAACTGCTGTTTCCCGCATTACACTCGCATAAATCCCGATACTGTGAGAATTTTTAAAAATCCTTATCGGATGCCTATATCACCCTGAAATTTGGAGTGTGATCTTTATCACACTCCAAAGGGGTATGATTAAAAGTGGCGTCTTTTTTAAGTTTAGCGGCCACGAATCAAACAAGGTTATTTTGAAAGAACTATGCCTGACAAACAATTTTTACTATGGCAGCAACTCTGTAAGTAATATCGGGGCTGAGTTATACACAACTTTAAAAGTAGAAAATCATCGAGATAATATGCAGTAACACTTTTCGAAATTTAATTTTCTTTTGTTTGATTTCGTAGGTTTTAAGGATTTTTTTATCCATAGGCTTAGTATGCAATTAAAATAAATATTAGCAGATTACTCTAAAGAATTAAACTCTATCAATATAATAATGTAGCTTGGTCAAGTCTATATCATTGGAATAATATTTATAGTGAAAATAACAAGTAAAGTGTTAGTTATAAATGGATGGTTTGGATAATTATTTTGAAAATTACCTCGACGACGTTTCGGTGGAGTTACATTAACCGTGGTCGCACGTAGACTCACATTATTTAATTTATTTAAAGTAGGTACAAATAAATTCAAATCTATTAATAAAAGAGATAGCCACAGGGATAGAGCGCCGCCGCATAACGGCGCGCAGGAGCTTTGCCTGTCTCCTGTGGTAAGTGGACGAGGGCTACCGTGCCACAGGCGGGCACGGCCAAAGCCCCTAAACACGATGTGAAACTCCGCTTCGCAACGTGGAACATTGGCACGCTAACCGGACGCGCGAGGGAGCTAGCCGACGTACTTTCCAGGCGGAAGGTGGCCGTGGCGTTCCTGCAGGAGACTCGATGGAAAGGCAGCAGATCCCGGCTCATTGGGAATGGCTACAAGCTTATCTACACGGGTGCACCTGGTGGAGAGAATGGGGTGGCTGTGGTGCTCACTGAGAGGTTGCATGACGACATCTTGGAGGTAAATCGCTTTAGCGACCGACTTATGTGGGTGCTTATTGGGAGGGTCCCTACCCACTTAGTAAGTGCTTACGCGCCACAGGTCGGTTGTAGCGACGCTGATAAGAGGTCGTTTTAGGATAAACTCGGCGAGGTCCTTGGGGCTATCCCGTTGTCACAGGGAATCGTTTTGGGTGGTGATCTGAACGGTCATGTGGGTGAGATCGGGGCGGAATTTGAACGTGATCATGGAGGCTACGGGTATGGCAGTCGGAATGCGGAAGGAGAAGAAATTCTGCGTACGTGTGCCACTGCCGACCTGGCACTTGTGAACACATATTTCAAAAAGAAGCCCGACCACTTGATCACCTACAGGAGCGGGGGGCGCTACCCAAATCGATTTCCTAATCACTAGGAGACACCATATCGGCAACGTGACCAACTGCAAAGTCATACCCGGTGAGAGACTCACTACCCAACACCGTATCCTTGTCATGGATCTCTGTGTAAAGACCAAAGACAAACGACCGGAACCATGCCTGCGCCGAATCAGATGGTAGATGCTTGATGAAGTCAAGTCCCAGATGCTCGCCTCAGCAATCGGCGACAAATGTGCTAATGTTAAAGGCGAATCGGTACAGGAACACTGGGACCGGATTCAGGTGTCTATCGCTGATTCGGCGCGGTCGGTCCTCGGTATGTCTAAGGGAGGACGCAAGTGTGACAAGGAAAATTGGTGGTGGAACGACACAGTCCAGAGGGAGACTAGGGTGAAGAAAGCCCTCTTTAAAAAGTGGCAAGCGTCCAACTCTCCTGAAGATCGCGACGCGTACAGGTCTGCCAAACGTGCCACAAAGGGAGCAGTAGCCAGAGCCAGGCGGGACCACTTACAGCCATTGTACGATAAGTTGGAAACGTCTGAGGGGCATAAGCTTATTTATAAGTTGGCACGTTCTAGGATCAAAGCGGCACAGGATATATCCAAGTGCCGCTGTGTAAAAGATCCTAATGGCAACCTGTGAAGGAGAGGTGGCGCTCTTATTTCCACTAGCTGCTCAATAAGCAGTATAAAGAGGTGCAGCCACCGGAACTCCCTCCGAATCTAGGACTTGTGCCACTGATAACGCCTGAGGAGGTGCGCAAGGCTCTTCTATGCATGAAGAATCGGAAAGCTGTCGGCGCCGATGGAGTCCCCATCGAAGTATGGAAGGCTATGGGTTCTTGTGGTGTGGGCATCTTATCGCATCAAACTTTTATTTAAACCATCAGGGACCGAAATTCCGATTCAGTGGTGCGAACTGCTGTTGGTGACACTAAATCTTTCCCCATTACAGTCGGAGTCCACCAAGGATCCGTCCTAAGTCCGTTTTTGTTTAGCGTAATACTGGACGCACTGTCCGTAATCATCCGAGACGCACACGAGCAGCCCCCGTGGATGCTCATGTATGCTGATGATATTGCGCTAGCGGACTCGGATATGTGACGGCTTGGAAGGCGTGTAAATCCGTGGAAAGAGTCACTTGAGAACGGCGGTTTGCAACTCAACGTAGCGAAGACCGAATACTTGGCTAGCAATACCACAGATCCCACACCTGTCTGCGTAGACGGTCACATGGTCGAGCGGACAGACCAGTTTAAGTACTTGGGATCTGTGCTTCACGAGTCCAGCGACATCGATTGTGACGTCAAGTCCCGCATTTCGGCAGCTTGGGAAAAGTGGCGAGAGGCGAGACCGCGTCAGAAACTCCCGCATCAGGGGCAGCCTTCATGTCCGAGACATTGCAGACATAATGTAAGAATGCCGCTAACGGTGGTACGGCCACGTTCTACGGAAACCGGCTAGTTACGTGGGAAACAAATGTCTTGCTATGGCGCCTCCGCCCGGCCGCGGCAGATTGGGAAGACCCAAGAAGTGCTGGCTTGACGTTGTAAGATCGGATATGCGTGCAAATGGCCTTACTACACGGGGTGCCGAAGATCGTGCGAAGTGGAGACGTAAAAGTAGGAAAGCGGACCCCGGGCTCTCGAGAGAGATGCAACCGGGAACAACGTTCGGATGATGATGATGACAAATAAATTCAAAATATTAGGCTAACATGTAGTCCTGTTCACTTTGCAATAGGTATAAAGTATTATTTTACTCTTACTTTGATGATATCATCACCATTTAAACAGTATTTTCATACTGTTGTAGCTCAGCCCCGATATTACTTAGAGGACTATAGGTTTAAAATATCATATTTATAGACGTAATACTACGAATTACTAGCAGAGATTTGGGTGGCTGCGCAAAAAAAAAAAGACGCCAACCTCCGAACAAAATTAATCATTGCCCTTTCAGGGTTTTACTATTAGGGATTTAGGCTGTGAGATGATCCGTCAGTCAGTCAGGACAAAGCCTTTATAGATTTTTAAAATTAAAGAGAAGATCTGTGCAAACCTATAGTTAAAATAATCCTAAAAACAACATGCCATTACTTAAAACAGCGGACGGGCTCGAGCTTTTTAATACGATCGTGTTCCCCTCCTCTAAGACATCTTTATCCAAGCGATGTTCCCGGATGATGCAAGAGAATTGCATGCAATGACTTTGTGCAACTACACCGTTTTGTCTATACAGGCATTAAAAAATCAAGCCATTCGATGTATTATTTAACAAAAAAAACTTTAGTTGACAACAGCTGTTTTGTCTGCATCGTGTTTCTGAAATCAAGATGATTTGTTTGAGACTTATTACAATCCAGACGCTATGACCCTAACCTGAATGATCTCGCGAGCGAATCACAATAAGTTATCGTTATTTTGAAATATCCAGTAATCTTAGCGGGCGATTCTGCGGGATATATTTATTTATGTTGAGACTCAACAGGTGTTTGTTTTTCTTAAGTATCTATCTAAGTAGTTAAGTAGTGTTGTTGAGTAACTTCTCGCAACTTGCCTGTCTGGCACTGATCCTGGTATTGTTCATGTTTTCATATTGCTTTAGAAATGTTATTTATAAACACATTATTGAAGACTTATATTGTTTAACACAACTTTTGTTATTTTTTCAACTTGAGTTTTTTATCTAGAATCATTTATTATTGGACACCCAAAATGTAACTACATAAATACGTAAACATTATTTCTTAGTGTTAATCCACACTTAGGAATACTGCTTTTTGAAAGCATTTTTTCAAAAAGCAGTATTCCTAAGTGTGGATTAACACTAAGAAATAATGTTTACATGTTTGGAATGTGTCATCTTATATTGTAATCATTTCCATGTAATCGAAGTTACAAGCCGAGTCGATCTGCAAAGTTCGCCGGTAGATGTCACTACGAGGCCTTACTCGCAAGAACACACGAAGAGGTGCTTTCTTTAATTCTACCTGGCTGGAGGGCTACCCGTGGCGAAGCGGTTAACGCGTTGGTTCGGATTACCAATAGTCGCGGGTTCGAATCCCGCCGGGTACTAAAGTTTTTGAAAGCATTTTTTTCAAAAAGCAGTAAATAAATACGTTTATAATCTATAAATATAAAATTCAAAGTTCTGACTGATCTATATATCAACGCAGAGCCCAAACCGCTGGTCCTAGAGACATGAAATTTGGAGAGTGTGTTCTTTGTAATGTGTAAAGGCATACACTAAGAAAAGGTTTTTGGAAAATCCCCCGGGATCTGGACTTACGCGGGTCGAATAGCGGGACGCTGCTAGTCAATTAATAAATATTTTAAACTTTACTTTAAAACCAAAACCTTAAAACGAACTTGTTATTAACCAAAAATTAAATTTAAAATTTTAAAAAGTCTCTGAGTAGGTATTTGGTACCTTCCTTACGTTAGATACTATAACGTAAGGAAGGTACCACATACCTACTCAGAGACATGAAATTTGTGTTAGGCTTATTATTTTTGCCTTTTTAAAGTTTAGTTTTGTTTTAACTTGGTAGATTTTTTAGGTCGGGGAGTTTTTTAAATTTTAAATTTAATTTTTTTATTTCACCCTTTTTGTAAGAGCGATTTTGATTAAACATGCATATTGTTGTCACAAAAGTAAAGTCCTTTCATTTGATACCCCACTCGGGTATATTTGAAATCATTCGGTTTTTTTCCGAGTTTAACCCTACATATACTTTGAACGGCTAAGCCGATTTTGATTAAACATGCATATTCTTGTCACAAAAGTCATGCTCTTTTATTTGATACCCCACTCGGGCATATTTGAAAACATTCCGTTTTTATTTCCGAGCTTCAACCAATATATATTATGAACGGCTGAGAACATAGCTAAGAACACTCGCGCAAAAGTCGCCTATCAACAAAAAAAAACTACATTTAAATCGGTTCATCCGTTCTTGAGCTACGATGCCACAGACAGATACACAGACAGACAGACAGACATGTCAAACTTATAACACCCCTCTTTTTCCGTCCGGGGTTAAAAATCAAGTAAATTTTTAAATAATTAAATTAAATACTTATTTAAATTAAATTTAGTATCTTTCTCTAAGTAAAAAATATGTGCGCTATTAACATCGCTCTTCCTGTGAAGGAAAACATCGTAAGTCAGCCGACATGACATGTCCTAATACTCTCCACGTTCCGAAAACATGGGACATTACGCGTCTTACTGGGCAGTAAGAGTAGGTACCTCTTTAAGAGTATGATTTTGCCCTACATTGGGACAAACTAACGGGCTAACAAAAAAAAAACAACTCAGTCGACTGAAATGCAAGGCACACATCATTAAGTTTCGTATCTTGTTGTGTGAGATTTTCATTCTTTGATTTTTAGGACAATAGGCCGGGGTTTTTTATTGAGATTGACAGCTAAAATAATCAATACTTGGCTTACGCTCAGTTTTTTTATGAATGTTATCGACCGTTTGCTACATAAATATACAGTGGTGGTCATATAATTAAGAACGCTGATAAAAAGGGAAGATTTTTTCCAACTAAGATGCAAAACTAATTGTATGCATTTGTTTTTATTTCTCTCGGTATCGTAAAACATTTCCATATTACCACTGTATTCATTGACACACATGATTGGCTAAAAATCAATAAACAAACTTTTTACACTACTTTTAAACAAAGTATTTCTTATTACTGGCTGGTCACGTAATTAAGAACGCTAAGTAGTTTATACCTTTATTCAAATTTAAATAGAGAACACTCAGTCGATTTGTTACTGTTTGTATAATTTTGGCGCCATTACGTGTTGTAAAAGATTAAAGGTGATTGCTTCTTTAGAAAAAACAATGGGAAAAAATAAAAGTTGTGATAAATCTACAAGGGAAGTAATAATAAAACTTCGCCGCAAGAATTGGTCTTATAAAAAGATAGCCGACCATCTGCAATGTTCAAAAACGATGGTTTTCCACGCTGTACAGCATTTTGCTACGTATCAAACTACTTCGAATGTTCCACGTGTACCTAAACAGAGAAAAACGACTCCTCGAGATGACCGAAACATCGTTCGTATGGCAAAACAAAATCCTTTTAAAGGGTCCAATGAGCTTAGAAAAGAATATTTTGGTGAAAACAACCCTTCAGCAATCTCAGCACGCACTATTCGAAGACGTTTGGTAGAAGAAAAATTGCACGGTAGGATAGCAAGAAAGGTACCCATGTTAAAACTTTGCCACAGGCAAGCCCGGCTTGCATTTGCGAGAAAGTATGAAAACTGGACTGTGCAACAGTGGAAAAATGTACTTTTTTCTGACGAGACGAAAATAAACAGAGTATGTTCTGATGGAAAACGATATGTACGACGTCCCCCGAATACAGCATTCGACCCAAAGTACACGAAAGTTACATTAAAGCACGGTGGTGGAAATGTGAAAATTAGGGGTTGCTTTTCTGGACATGGTGTAGGACCTGTAAAGTTGATAGAAGGTAACATGGATCAGTTCCAATACAAAAATATACTGGAAGAAACAATGTTACCATACGCTGAAGACGTTCTACCGGTCATTTGGACATTCCAGCATGACAATGATCCAAAGCAGACTGCACGCACCGTAAAGGAATTTCTTACAGCGCAATTAGTTTCTGTCTTAGACTGGCCTGCTAACAGTCCAGATCTAAACCCAATAGAGAATCTGTGGTTTGAAGTAAAGAAAAAGGTTTCAAATACAAAGTGTGGAAATTTAAGAGAGCTGTATGACGTTTTTTTAGAAGAATGGAACTCTATTTCTCTTGCGAAATGTCAAAAATTAATAGAGTCAATGCCTCGCCGGTGTAAAGCTGTAATTAAAAGCCGTGGATATGCTATTAACTATTAATTTTAGTTAAATATTTATTAAATTTCTTTTTATGTTTCCTGTGCTACATAATATTGTGATTTTTTAAATCTAAGTGTCATACAAAACAATTCCCGAGCAGTTAAATAAATCGTTCTTAATTATTTGTCCAGTTTCAGTACTATTTGAATGTGTTACTTTGATAAAATCAATAAAATGTGCAAAAAATAGTTAGCGATTTCATACTTTATTCTTAAGTCAGATTGCTCTATTAATGTGACTATTATATAACATAACTAATTATATAACATAACTAGTTGCTTCTCAGAAGGTACACATCTCTGTGTATGATACGATTTAAATAAAAAACTTCTAGAACTTCAAATCGTTCTTAATTATATGACCACAACTGTATATAGAATTTAATTGTGCCATCTATCAATAAGGTTTAAAACTATTTCGTAAGAAAATATTAAAAAGTCCCCCTTCGTTAAAATCTCCAAACACCGAGCATCAGACTAACATCTAAGAGTCAAGTTTAACTTAAAGAACAATGTCAGAACAAATACATACATCAATTGATATGACTGAAAAAGGTTGTTGCATGCATAACAAATTGTAAAATATTCATTATGCACTCCAAAACACATTATACATAGTAGCGTTCGGCAACAGGCGGACCGCGTGCCACATTCTCACCGCGACAGGTCTGCCAAATATTGTTAGGGTTCCGTACCCAAAGGATAAAAAAACCCTTACTAAAAACTTTTACTAAGACTCCACAGTCCGTCAGTCTGTCACCAAGCTGTAACACATAAACCGTGATATCTAGACAGTTGACATTTTTTTTTGTTTTAACTGTAAAGGTGTTAAAATTAGTCTCAATAAATAAATAAATAAATTTTCACAGATAGGTATAGGTATTGATTTTTCTTTAATATTTGAAGTTCGGGTTTAAGGAACTTTATTTTTAAGCTTTACTTATAATTTACAATTTACTTACATTACAAATACTTAGAACTTTTAATATATCTACTTTTTATAATCTATTTGAGAAACATGTACCTACATAAATATGAACCGAACATAAATACGATTAAAAATCCAAAACGGACAAAATAAAAGCGAAATGTGGGTAGATTTGCGATTCGAGAGTAGTAAGTTCATTCGGCTCGGACCAATGTGCTAACTTAACAATATCAATTACAAATACACGGTACACGGTACTTAACTGTCAGTAGTTATTTTGATTTAGTTTTTTTAATAACTAAAAAATTTTGGGTAAGTCTATTTGTTTAGCTGTTTTCAGTGACTTCTAACACCAGCGACGTATGACCAAGGTTTACTTATCAAAATTATTATTTGACTCGTCTATTTTTTATACTGGCGTTTTAGTTCAAAAAGTTATATTTTCGACCATCTTACCTTCATTATTCAGATTATTTTTCGATAACATAGGTACAGTTTAAAAAGGTAACATTTTGTCACAGAATCGCAGGTTTCCGTCTGGGCAATCTGCAGTACTAGATTTTTATGTTAATTTATTATTTATTTATTGTTTATACAGATCAAAATATTGGAGTGTAAACACGGCTATGCTGGGAGTTTCCGTATAGGCGTCACAGATGTTAACATTTTAAACGCTAACGTGAACCGACACTTGCCATTGTCTGTATCTTGGCTCTCGCACTACGCAGCTTATGTGGACGGTAAGCCTTACTACAGTTGTTCCATCACACGACAAACAGACTCAATATATACGTGAATGTACTCCATACATACGCACATACGTACATAATGTGGTGTAGAATCCCCTGGTGAATGACATGGACCTAGATGTCTTTGTCTGCAATTTAATATTTCTTTATTTACAGGTAGATATCTTAAATGTACTAAGCTGGGCTCCGACGAACACGATATCCATTCATTTGTACCGTCGTTCGAATGGCTCAGGCCGGGTGACAGAATTGGTTTAAAGAAAACAACCGATTCACGAGTTATCATATACTACAACTCTGAACCGTTAGAGTTAGCCTTCGAGAAGGTTCCTGACGTAAGTTATTCCAGCTGTATGTTTAAACACAAGTTCCCTCCGCTCCCTAGGATGATTTGTACTAGACCGTGCCGTGCCCGGGCCGGGGGTGGGGACGGGCTACTTTTATATGAAGACAGCACGGACGCGGCACCGACAACATAACATGCAAAAAACAAAAGCTATATTTATACAAAAATAGCCCGTTCCCGCCCGGCCCGGACACGGCCCGGGCTAGTATAAATTATCCTTTAAGAGCATTGTCATTAACGATCTGGGCACCTACTCAACAATTAAAATGTTTCAAATATGTCTCATTCCTGCTCATTTATTTCGAAAACGGTTCATTATTTTTTAACAATTATGGAAAAGTATACTTCATATTTTGAAGTGTTAAATCCATGGTATTCTGTAAATAACGACATTGTTACCAACACTCATTTATTTATTTCGCAGAAGGTATATGCAATAATGGATATGTTTGGTCATGTAACTAAAATACAAACTGTTTCTCGTGGATCTAACGTTGTGGCTCCTAATCAGCAAACTAGTAAGTTAAACTTTCAACACAGAATACATGCAAAATTGCATTAGTTTTAAGTTATTGAAAAGTCATAAGTAATATTCTTCATTTTATTGTGAGAGAAAGTAAGTAGCAGGAATATGTCGTGTAAAAATATTATTATGAAGAAAACAATCATAAAATAATTATTACAGTACTATTCACGGAATTATCCGAAAAGAAAAAAGGGAAAAAAACAGCGAACAGCGCTAATATGATTCTAAATACAGTCTCGTCGGAAAAATAATTTCCACCGCTTGCTTTACAATCAACCATTGCAAATCGTATTGAACACGATTGTACATAAAACGATCTGGCAACTCGACAGGTCGGCGGTCGGCGGGAAATTAACGGAATTAATTTTGAATACGAAATGAAAGCGACGTATTTCTGAAACTATTATTTAATGCTTGCTAATTGAAATTATTTATTAATTTTGAACTTTGATAATTATTATTAGATAGCAATTTAAATTAAATAGATTAAAATTAAAGACATTTTTCGGTTTGAATCGCGTGGTTTTTATTACTTTTAGCATTGTTACAACGCTCAACGTTTCGAGACCTTTCCAGGTCTCTTCTTCAGGATAGACTAAGATGTGATTTGTCATTCTAATGTATTAAAAAAAGTTACAGTGAGACTACCGTCTTATTATTAAAAACTATTAAAATGTTATCAAAAACGTTCCTGTCTACGCAGGTTCCAAAAATTGCAACGCGATTCAAACCGAAAAATGTCTTTAATTTCAATACAACATCGCGAAAACAGAAGAAGAATCTATGTTAAATAGATTAATAAATTTCACAGTACCCAACGATTACGCGAACCCTCAAGCAACGACTGCAGAGATACATGTTAGTGAAGCACCTAAAATGGAAGCTGGTGATGTTTTGAAGGATGAAGAGGTTACGGTCGTAAAGGCGCCGATGATGGTTTCGGTGACTGCATCCCCTAGCGGCTTGGAAGTTAGGCCGCTTGAAGGCCCGCTTCCTGCAGTATCTGACGACACGAAGACTGAAGACACTACTCAAGGTATACCATTATTACTTTACTTACTTTACTTTCAATACTTAATACTATAAATTAGTATTTGGAGGTTACCACAGATTTTACTAGTACCAAAGTACTTTCAACTTTACAATAAATTCCCACGGTTTTACCCGTGTAAGTTACGATCCCGTGGGAATATCGGGATCAAAAGTAGCCCATGTTATTCCTCGATAATGTAGCTTTCTATTGGTGACGGAGTAATTTTTGTAATCGATCTAGTAGTTTCAATATTTTTTGGAAAATAATTGCAAAATTTACTGTTACCGGACGCCCCCTAATAACCCTAAGATTTCAGTAGGTATACTATTCTTCAGTAACTATTAAATATTGTATCTGGTAACGGGTCCCCTCTAAACTTTTTTGTCATAAATACGAAAGGCATAAAACGTTACGCATCAATTTTAACGCATAATATTCATAAACCATAAACACATAACGCATAAATTTATTCGTCATAAAAAATTATGGCATAATGCACAAAACGCATAAAAATTTAATGCATAATATTTTTATGGAATATTACTCATACCGCATTTTCTTTAGAGTATAAACATAAAAGTATGTTTTTTTAAGTTATCTAGAGGTCTGCTTACGGTGTGGTCACCGGACCGATGATTTTCAGTCATAACTAGTTTTAAGGTTTTTATACAAAATTGACTTGAAATAAAGATGTTTATTTCATTATTGGTTTAGAACCATTATGCTAAATTACTATTTAGCATAATGGTTCTATTTCTGTACATTACCCTTTTTTATTATTAGTATTAGGCGCTTTGGCGACCGCTGGCGCGGCACACTCGCTACGCTCGCTCGTGTGATCATGCACATTAACCTAACCTATCCTAGTCGGGGTGCTCCGTATAGTTTTTTAGTAAAACTGATCAAATTTCTATTATGCGTTGTGCACTTAGAAAAACTTACTCACTTTATGAAACAAAGTTGTGATACCATAAAATATTTATGTCATAGGTACATTTGTATGCTTATTTATTTATTTATTTATTTTTAGGAGAGCCAACAGCTGCTTAACAATATAACTTAAAAAAACTAAAAACCGGAGAGCCAATTAGAGGTTCCCACGAATATAAATAACATACAAATAAAAGTGTATGAAATCAACACGCAAAGAATCAACACGTTACAAAAAATCTATAAAGCAACAATAGTACATATATAAAGGGAAAAAAAATAACAATAATAAATTACAAAAAAAAAACAGAACAATAAAGTGATCCCAATAATAAACATGAGATTTTTTTGTTTTTCTTTTTACTAATGAGATAATGATCTCAGTGATCCCCCCCAAAGAAAATGCTTAATGAGTATTATGGCTAAAATGTTTATGCCAAATGTCGGTTATGCGCAAAATAGTTTTTATCCGTAATGAGTATTATGGCAAAAATGTTTATGCCAAAATCGTTATACCTTTCGTGTTTATGACAAAAAAAAATTATGCGAAAAGGAGTGGCCCCTCTGGTAACGCCAGAGCAAGGTGACCCGCCTGCGAAAGACGCTGCGGAAGCCGCGGTCGTCGTGGACGAGACGCCTCAAGTGCCCGACGCCCAGCCGTCTACTTCAAGCGCGGGAGCGGGCAACGACCCGCTTCCGAGACCACGCGCCCTCCCCTACACATTCCATTATATGCACGGGAAGAATATTAAACTCTGCAGCTCAGGTATATTGAAATCAAAGTATTTGAAGTATTTTCTCATTTCACGATTGAAGGTTATCACATATGAAAATATCTGATAAATCTAGAGCGGTGTTGGTCTAATGGTTGATTCCCCGACTTTTTCTTTAAGAAAAAGTAATGTGCGCTAATAACATCGCTCTTACGGTGAAGGAATACATCGTGAGGAAACCGACATGTCCTAGGACTCACCACGGTCCGAAGGCATGGGATATTCGCCAATCTGGAGTAGGATCTCGTGGCGTCGTACTGCTTAACCTGTCTAAGAAATCACGTACAATGGCCCAATTATCAAGTACAATGGCCCAATTGTAAGGCTAAGTGCGGAAAAAGACACAGCAAAAAAACTTATCTTATCTGATAAATCTATCGAGTAGTGTGTCTGCTGAGCTGCGTGTCTGTCAAGTTCCGTTTCTGACAAGTTGCAAATCTGTTCTTAGAGATGACAAAATGCGTATCTGACTACTTGCGTTTCTGACGACGACATGCTGGTAATCAAACATATGCAAGTGGCCCTTATGTTAATCATTAAATCGAATTTTTTACGGGTTTTTTTCCTCTTATTATTAAACAAGAAGGGATTTAATACCATTAAATATAAACCAAAATCGGTAAAGAAGGGCTTGTAAGAAAATGTTTAGGTCCTGATAATTACAGTGAAGTCCCGATAAATTGTAACCCTTTTGTTCAGATTTCATTTATAGATGTTATTTATTTTCAGGGTTCCGTACCCTAGTACTCCGCTGTCTTGTCTATCTGTCCGTCACCAGGTTCTCATGAACCGTGATAGCTAGACAGTTGATTTTACAGATGATGTATTTCAGTTGTCGCTACCACAGCAAATACTAAAATTAATAAAATAAGTATTAAAGTGAGGGTTCCTATACGACAAAAGTAATTATTTTGTGACAATGGTACGGAACCTTTCGTACGCGAGTCCGACTCGCACTTGTTTTAATATCTAAATATCATAGCCGTATAGTTTGTATTATCTGAAGAATAAGGAGATGGTATTATTGAGTTCTCGTGAATTTCCAGATACGGTAGCAATGCGTGTGAAAGGATACACGGAGGGAGTCGCCATCGCCAGCCAGCCGCTACGTCGTGGCCATTATTTTAGAGTACGTATCTAATCAAATCAAATTACGTTCGTTCATTCGGATATTACAAGACATCCCTTAGAAACGTCAGTTATTTTAATGTAATCTACTGTGTCTTCGGAACGCGACCTCCAATGAGAAGAAGACACAAGAAACTCATGGATTTTTTGTGTACATTTTTTTTTTCGCAGCAATCATGTGATATGCGTTGGCGCATATTTATTACTAGCAGTGCCCGCGACTTCGTCCGCGTAGAAAAGTGACTTTCAGGATTTGTTTATTTATTTCTTCTCATCTGAGCGATGTTCCCGGTTGCATCCCTCTCGGGAGCCCGGGGTCCGATAAACCCCAAATTGTTTTTTTTTATTTGGGGTCGGCGCAGACGGTTAGTCATCATTGACCATACCTGCTGCAATTAGATTTGGCAATGTTTTTACGTCCGGCCGCCTGCCTGACACCAACCCTCTTAGGGATCAAGCAGTTTATCCGCCACCGCGCGGGGAGTACTTAAGGTTAGCTAATCTCCCTCAGATCCCTTAGTCGCCTTTACGACACCCACGGGATGAGATGGGGTAACCCTATTCTATGCCGGGGCTACACAGCTAATGTCGGGGCTACACAGCTAGATTTGTTTGTTTATTATTTTGTACTTATAACATCTGTACAAAAATTATATAATACAAAATCCAATTAGATACGGAAATTGACAACAATAACTAAAAAAGACGTTTGTTGTATGGGAGCCCCTCATAAATTTTTGTTTCATTTTGTTTTTCGTATTTGTTGTTGTAGCGGCTACCGAAATACATCTTCTGTGAAAATGTCAACCGTCTAGCTATAACGGTTCATGAGATACAGCCTGGTGACAGACGGACAGACGGACAGAGGGACAGACAGACAGACAGACAGCGAAGTCTCAGTAATAGGGTTTCGTTTTTACCCTTTGGGTACGGAACCCTAAAAAAGAAGTATTAAAAAGTATCGCTGAGCACAACCGCTTTGCAAGGAGCCGACCGCGCTCATACGTGCGCGCGCAATACTTAATACTTATTTGGTTGCAACATACTTACATTTTTAATATCGCGATATCTTTTGAATGAAATGTCCGAATTAAATAATTCAAAAGGTCCTAGAAAGGTATTGAATTCGTCTTGAATATAAAGTAATTTATTTTGATAAGGATTAATACCAAGGTGTGGTGGTATTAATCCTTATCAAAATCTCATAGTGGTCAGGGTGTAGCCATACTAATCAAAGAAAATATATCGCATTCCCTCCTTGTGTTACCAACTACCGTTGCACTTGAATGTGTTGGTGTACGTGTCAATATGTCTGGTAAACATTTAGCTATTATCTCAGCATATAATTCCCCTAACAAAAGCCTCCATAAGACAGACCTCGATTCTATACTAAACGTAAGCTACCATGTTCTCCTGATGGGTGACCTAAACTCTAAACATCCATACTGGAATTGTAACACTATCAATCATAGAGGTGAAACATTGTACGAACATATGACTGATTACGGGTACGAAGTCCTGGGTGCTGCCAAAAACACTCTAGTACACTATAGTGGTACATACTCTCCTTCAAACCCCGATATACTACTTTGTAAAAATTACAAACCTACGTCTGACCTAGAAGCTCTCGAGGCACTTTCTTCTAACCACTTGCCTGTTGTCTTCAGGATAAACGAAATTTTTGACCGTATTTGTCACTTCCGTTACAACTATGACAATGCTGACTGGGTTAATTTTAGAAAGTATCTGGACGATAGAATATTCCTCTCTTCAGGTACTCACGACACCCCCGAAGATATTGACAACTCCGTTGAACATCTAACCAATCTACTAACTACCGCTCGCGAGACATACATTCCCAAAAGTCTTGTCACTCCGGCATTGAGCAAGCTACCTAAACGAATCAAAAAGATTATACGATATAAAAACAAAATTCGAAGGCAAGCCCATTCTGAGACAAATTCAACTAAAAGAAAAATCTTGTATTGTCATGTTAATTATATCCAAGCCCAGATCAAACATGCTGTAACCTTACATAACAGTCACTTATGGAACCTCAAGCTGGCTAAAGTGGATAACCCTAGCCAAGACCTATGGAGAGTAGTTAGATCATTCACAAAAAAGGCTGTACATATAACACCACTTCAAAACAGTAACGGCTCACTGACTACCGCTGTTGAGGAACAATGTGAATTGTTGGCAAGTGCTTTCGCCAAAAACATGTCCCTCACCATGGATTGGGTCAGTGACCCTATTGTTGAAGAAGGTGTTATCAACTCCTTAAACTTGGTCGGCTCCTTCAATACAATATCCTTGAGTTCCCTGGTCACGCCAAGTGAAGTCCATAAGACTATCAAAAAATTGAAGAGTCGTAAAGCACCTGGGATTGATAACCTTAGTAATACTTTAATTAAAAATATGTCTTTTAAATCCGTAATACTATTGACCAAAATTTTTAATGATTGTCTTAGACTAGCTTACTATCCTAATAACTGGAAAAATGCTAAGGTCATAGCTGTTAAGAAATACGGCAAAGAACCGAAAATTCCCTCCAACTACAGACCTATCAGCCTGTTACCTTGTCTGGGAAAGATCTTCGAGCGAGTAATTTCCCATAGACTCACCAATCTTATCGAGGACAAATTAGTACCAGAACAATTTGGTTTCCGTAGATCCCATTCTACATCGCACCAGATGGCTCGTCTGACTGAACACATCGCCCATCATTTAAATATGAATAGATCTACTGGTTTGATTCTGCTAGATATTGAAAAGGCATTTGATACCGTGTGGCACGCCGGCTTAATTCACAAACTCATCCAGCATGATGTACCTTTAGACCTGGTTAAACTCATTAAATCATATTTAACCAACAGAAAGTTCTCAGTTCATATTGGTGATGTTTCGTCTTCCTATAGATACATACAGGCTGGCGTGCCACAGGGATCAATACTAGGACCATACCTTTTCCTGGTATACCTAAACGATATCCCAAAGCAACCGCACATATCACTTGCATGTTTTGCTGATGACACTGCTAGCTTTACCTCTTCTGAGGATTTCGATATAATTATCTCGCGGCTTCAGTGGTCCTTAGAGCTGCTGCTGGAGTATTTCACTAGATGGAAACTTAAGCTTAACACGCTTAAGACCGAGGCTATGTTTACCAGAAAACGAACTACACCAAAGCGCCAACTGAAAGCTAATAACCAACCCATCCCCTGGAGTAAATGAATTAAGTACCTAGGAGTCATTTTTGATAATAAAATAAATTGGTCTAAAAACTCAACAACCCTACAGTCTAAAGGCATAAAAGCTATTAACGCCCTTTCACCAATTTTGAACAGGCGAGCTTACTTGCACCCTAAAACAAAACTAAAAATGTACTCGTCTCTAGTTAGACCATGTATAACTTATGCTGCACCTGTATGGAATAGCACTTGTGACAGCAACTATAAATTGTTACAAATTGTCCAAAACAGGGCTTTAAAAATCTGCTATAATACCCCCTTTCGAACCAACTTGGTAACACTTCATGAACGTATAAATTACCCACTTGTTAAAAATTTTATCCTAAAAATATCTCGTCTATTTTACAATAATATTAGAAATAGAAACCATAAAAACCCTTTAATCACACAAATTGGTTCTACCCGTCTCCAAAATACATCTTACGCGGGTACGTATAATCGATACCGCCTGCCCCATCACTACTTTCTTAGTACTGAATGACGTCAGTTAGCTACTGCAAGATCGGTCGTACCGGCTCGGTTACCGCTTGACCATTGATTAGTTGTGATTACCCCCATTTGTAGTAAAAAATTAAAAAATTCATTCTAATTCTAATAATATGTTAAAAAAATGTATAAATAATTATGTTTTCTTAAATATTCACAAGGTATCTGTTGTGCTAGCTATTTGGAATGTGTTTATTGTGTATGTTGCGGCATTCCATTTAATCGCTTAAGTGTTATTCTATTCGTCGTATGTAAGTACCTATAAATGTATCCGACGCATATTTATATCCTAAACTAAGACTTATGTGGATATGCTGCAATGTAGGCAATTCTATAATTAAAATTGTCCTATCTTATTGAAAGCCTCATTTATTCAATAAAACACAACACACAAATAGAATAGGTAACAATATTAAAAGGTGAAAAACAAACAACACTAAAACTAAAACTTAAATCTAAAAAGAAAAAAACCCGTCGTCGATAACACCCTCCCGAGACATGGTCCCCAAGATGCTGGCGGCATTCCCCCTCTGAATAGCGAGACTAACTCGCTGAGACAGAAAGCCGCCAGCCCTGGGATCACCAGTCGCCTCGATGAGACGCCTCGACAACTCCTTAAATCGACAAATCTTATTGTAGATTAAATAAATATACCTTGGTAGGTAGGTACTTTCTTTCTTTCTTTCTTTCTTTTGTTGGTTAGGTAGGTTTTATAAATTTGCAAATGTAATGCTAGTTATAGCTTATATCACCTTTTTTGCGGATGTTTTTGTATTTCTTAGCGTATGTTTAACCTGTATTTACCCCCCAATTTAAGTATTTTATAAAGGCGCCTCAGGCTGTAGAAAATAATATTAAAATTAAGCTAGTTTGTACATAGTTAATTATTACTAGATCATGTACTAACTCATGTAAGCATATTTATGAAATAAAGACATTTTAAAAAGTAAAGTAATACCAAGGTACAAAATAAAAGGTTATTAAAGCGACGGCATTTTAATTATTTACAAAAATTACAAAAACACTTATTGTGAGATAACTACAATAGTTAGACATATGGTGTCGCGATGTATTTTGTAGACAATTACATGTTCTACAAAGTTGTAGTACATAGTTTTGTTCTATATCCAATAGTTTTCGCAGCGCACGCGCCGTAAGGAATTTTTTGGTCATTTTTTTCACACCTTGTGTTACATTATTGAACTTTTAGTAAGGATCCCTATTTTTTTTGAAAATATAATATAGCCTATAGCCATCCTCAATAAATGGACTATCTAACACCGAAAGAATTTTTCAAATCGGACCAGTGGTTCCTGAGATTAGCGCGTTCAAACAAACAAACAAACAAAAAAACAAACAAACTCTTCCGCTTTATAATATTAGTATAGATTGAACAATAGTGGAACTGGAGCAACAATCTATACTATAATAATCCTAGTAAGGATTACACGCGCGAAATTAACTCTGTCTGTCTGTCTATCTGTTAAATTAAGTTTGTATACATATTTAAAAAAAAAAACACTATCACATCCACAAACACACAACCCTCCCCGGGACCCGCCCCGGCATAGATATATGAAAAGCAGACAGAGTTCTATCTATCTGCCTATCATAGAGTATCTAGGTAATCAAAAACAGACAGCTTAGATTACCTAGGTAAAGTATATTCTAACAATGACGTCGAATTTAAATCCAACTTTTTTAAAGGTGTGTGTGTAATTTCCCGAACAGTTTGACGTTTGGAACTGGCTCGTCTCGTCCGTCAGAGCCGAGTTTGAAATGGATCACTATCTGGCGACCTTTTTCCTTCTCGCCTCTAATAGAGACCAGTCCAGTTTTATGCTGTCTATATTATCTGTATGAAGCAAAACTCTGTTCTAAATGCGAAATCTTTAAAAAGGCTGTGTAATAATTGCGGAAAAATAAATCAGTGCCCATATTTCATAATGGGAAGGTACCCTAAAAATGTTTTTTTTTATTGTACGACTTGCTGGTTTGATCAATATGTATTCTTGTTGACTACGAAACCCTTAAAAATTAGTTAATTATTCAAACTGTGCGTGTAGGCACTTTTTGCTCACGCATGCGGGATTTCGATACAAATTCCTCACGCATACGGGGAAATTTGGATGGACATCTCGCGTGAGCAAACACGTATGACACTAAGTGCCTGCACACACAGTTTGAATAATGTTGGTTTAACGCTCTTAAACCAACATGCAACTACAGCCCTTCCAAAATGAGTTCAAATGTTGTTTATATAAATATATTGCTCTGCGATTTCTACTGCGAAGGTAAAGCTGTCCGAACACTGCGATTTTTTTTAATAATACTGCCTACTAATATTATAAACGCGAAAGTTTGTATGTATATATGTCTGTATGTGACTTTGTTACTCTTTCACGCGAAAACTGCTGAACCGATTGCGATGAATATGTATGTATGTCTGTATGGATGTAGTGGACAATTGGTCAAGTCACAAAATAGTGTCAATTGGTCAAGCGTATAGTTACCGCAAATGAAAGTGTTAATTTGTCAAGCCGTGAAAAAGTGTCAATTGGTCTTCGAAAAGTGTCAACTGGTCAAGTCCTTTTTTTTTAATATCACAAAAGACTATCGGAATAAAAACAAAAGACGATCTCAATAAAAAAGACGGTTAAACAAAAAAACAAAAGACGATCAGAGTAGAAACAAAAGACAATCGAAACGTTAACAAAAGACGGTCGACTATGAAAAATGACGGTCAAAACTAAAAAAAAACGGTTGAAACAAAAAAAGACGATCAGGGTAGAAACAAAGACAATCGAAACGAAAACAAAAGACGTTCGACTATGAAAAAACACGGTCTTAACTGAAAACAAAAGACTGTTTTTAGTTTCGAACGTCTTTTTTAGTTTCTACCGTATTTTTTAGTTTAGACCGACTTTTTCAATGTCGACCGTCTTTTATTTTCGTATCGATCGTATTTTGTTTCTACTCTGATCGTCTTTTGTTTTCTGTTTCGACCGTCTTTTTTTAGTATCGGCCGTCTTTTTCATAGTCGACCGTTTTTTGTTTTCGTTTTGATCGTCTTTTGTTTCTACTCTAATCGTCTTTTGTTTTCTGTTTTGACCGTATTTTTTAATTTCGACCGTCTTTTTTATTGAGATCGTCTTTTGTTTTTATTCCGATCGTCTTTTGTTATATTAAAAAAAAGGACTTGACCAGTTGACACTTTTCAAAGACTTGACCAATTGACACTTTTTGACGGCTTGTAATGATAGACCAATAAAAATGATAAGGTAGATAGCTAATGACGTAAGGAAGTTTTTGAAGTTAGTTTGGAAAAAAAATAATAGGCGAGTTTTTCTTTTAATTGCTCTTTAAAGTGTTTATAGCGTTTTGTCTACGCTCCTTTATGGAATACTTTTTTTATTTGTGCAGTTTGTTTTGAGTTATGCCTTTTTTTGTAACAAGTAACATGGCCCTATTATTCAGCTCCACATTTGAAAAGAAATCAGCCAATTATCTAAATTATTGCAGTTAGTATAACCAAATAGGTCTCAGTGGTCGCATTTTAGTAGAAAATGAGAAAAAAGGCCATAACTCCTAAACTACAAAAAATCGCAGAACATACATGGGGTATTTTCGGATACCCCCAGGTGTGAGGAATCTAAAAAAAGTTTATTGACGTCACTAGTTGGACCACCCTGTATATTTTTACGTATAATTTAACAGCAAATAAATCCGACCAACCGTTATTCTGGAATTCTGATGCGATTTTTTCTCAAAATATAACAAAAACTTACAGCTGTCAAAGTCAAAGTAAGTAAACAATGTTACTATTGCACGCAGAAACTACTGAAGCGATTACGATGAAACTTGGTATGCAGATAACTAAAGATCTGGGTTAAGAACCAGGCGACTCTTACCATTTCCATACAAACTTAATACCAAAATAAATTATGAAAAATTTAGTTTTCTACCTTAATATCGATATTATTCGGATTAAGATTTTACTTTTAAAGGGTCCCCATCACAAGGTTTTCCAAAATATTCATTTGAAATGAAAAAAACGTAGAAACATTTTTTTTCATTGAAAAATGTTTCTCCGTTTTATTTGAATGTGAATGAATGTTTTCGAAATGAAAAAAACGGAGAAACATTTTTTTCATTGAAAAATGTTTCTCCGTTTTATTTGAATGTGAATGAATGTTTTGGAAAACCACGCGGTGGGGACCCTTTAAAAGTAAAATCTTAATCCGAATAATATCGATATTAAGGTAGAAAACTAAATTTTTCATAATTTATTTTGGTATTAAGTTTGTATGGAAATGGTAAGAGTCGCCTCGTCCTTAACACATACGCTACTTTTTATCCCAATATTCCCGTGGGATCAGGACTTACGCGGGTGAAACCGCGGGGCGCTGCTTGTACTATATAATACTAATAAATGTTACAGAGCAACTGCGAAGTTATTTTGTATCCTAATTATTTAGTATTTAATTGGACTTCGATGATGGGCTTTCTTATCGTAGTATCATAAAAAAAAATATTATTTCCATTTTAAACATCCATTCTTAAGGGGAGAGTCTACCTACTCTTTTCTCCATACAATTTTTACAAACTTAGGCGACTGATTACTCCTTCGATAAAGATAATAGAAAAAAATATGTCTATGCGATAAGTCTTATATCAGCTATAACCCTACGTTTTGATATTTTTCATATCTATTATTTTTAAATTTTATTTCTATTCTAATTAGAAAATGATAAATACTCAAACGAAGGGGCATGGTTATGGCAGATATAGGTTTTATGGTATAAACATATTTGCCCTAATGTCTTTATCCAGGGAGGAAACAGTCGACTACGTTTGTATGGAGAAAGAGTAGGTAGACTGTCCTCTTAATGCTCGCGGACCGCTAAGGAACCTCTGGGACAATTTTTTGTCTCTGTGCCCAGTAAAGGCTGTGCGTTGTCCATTAGTCACTTATTTATTAACATTTAATAACTAATTAAAATTTTATTAGATGACTAATTGACATTTGCTGAAAATTTTATTAGAAATCTTTTTAAAAGCGTAGGAACCTAGATTAAAATTTGAAAGTGCATGCTTCAATGATTATTTTTTAACCATTAAAGCGCCGCGTCGATTAATTAAACTGTGATTGAGATATAAATAATGCTCTAGTGCTAGAAGTGATGTCTGAAACATCTTTCATGTTGCTTTTACACGAAATAAATATAAAAAGTCGCAGCATAAAAAATATCGTAACGTCTACCGTAAAAATTAAATAAGCAATGCCGCGAGCGCTAATACGAACTCGATGAATGACGATTAAAACGTCAAAAGCATGGTGACATTAAACAACTTTTTAGCGTTTACATCTGTCGAGATCCAATGTTTTGAATCCATATTGTACTCAATACAGCGTATTCCGAGGAAGGGGTTTTAACCCGAAAGTGGGTTATTCTAAGCAAACAATTTTTGTTCTACAACTTTTGGAAATTCATTTTTTTTTTTCGAAAATTTTGAAGTTGTTTTACTGGATACAACAGCTGTTATTGAAAATAAAGGCAATGAATGTTTAAATTTAAGTGGTCCAAACTAAATAAAAGGCCAATGACCTCAAACTTAAAAAAACAGCTGATTTTCACATAAACTTTAAACTCAATATTTTCAAAAACATTATCGAATTTCCAAAAGTTGTTCGCCTAGACCTCTAGAACAACCCCCTTTCGGCTTAATACCCCCCGGAAAATCCTGTGTAAATGATTTTTTTTGTAAATATAGTTGGTACAGTGTAAGCTTGGTTTCAGTTTCGCGTCGACAAACTGACTAGTGAGTGGGAAGGCACGGTGTGTATCGGAGCCGTCGCGCTGCTTCCCAACGACCCGGTCCCGAGCTCGGCGCTTTACATCGATACTCCTTGCTGGGTTGTATCTAACGACGTGCTTTACAACCGGGGACGATACGTAAGCACTATATTTTTCATATAAAAGACAAACTAAGTTATTCACTAAAACAAGTCCAAAAAAATTACATAAACATCAAAACACAAAATAGAAATAAGACTTAAAACCTAAAGCAACAAAAAGTTGTCGTCACCGCTCACCCGCGGCATGGTGCCCAAACGCTGGCAGCGTTCCCACGCTGGATAGCTAGGCTAACCCGCTGGGACAAGAAATTGCCAGCCCATTTTCTTCATATTAATTGTTAGAACTTCGGGTCTAGATTGCGTTATGAATACTAGGCATGCCTTTTAAGTTCTGTCGTTTGTATATTTGCCGCCAATTTTAAAATTAGAACTTTTCAAAATTCAAATTTGTTAGAATTTTGAATATCAAAACAATTAAAAGCATTAGGATTAATGCAATTGTTTAGTCACAGCGTTGGTTTGAATCTGTCAGGTCACGTACGAAAATGAATCTTACTATAAAAAATGTTCGTGCAATAATTTTCTATAACTTTCGAAGAGGCCTCACGCGACTTCAGTGTTTCGAAGAGCTAACATCTGTATTCCATGATGAAGTCCCATGTCTGCGGACCATCGAACGCTGGTATTTGGAATTTGAGCGTGGACATACCACACTTAATGACAAATCTCGTGAAGGACGTCCAAAATCCGCCTTCACTGAAGATAACATCGTTGCTGTGAGACAACTAATCGTCGAAAATCGTCATGTGACATATCGAGAGATAGAGGCGTTATTAGGCATCTCAGGGACAACCATTCAAAAGATATTGCATGAGGCGCTTGGTGTGAGAAAACTAGTTTGCCGTTGGATCCCGCATTTGCTTTCCGACGATCATAAGGCGGCCCGCGTCAGATGGTGTAAGAAAACTCTTCAGAGGTTCAACCGAGGAGAGTCAAATCACGTCTACGACGACATCATCAGTGGTGACGAATCTTGGATCTATGCCTACGATCCTGATTCCAAACAACAATCTACAGTCTGGGTTTTCCAAAACGAGCCAAAGCCGACTAAAGTTGTTCGCTCTCGAAGCACTTCAAAGAAGATGGTGGCTACGTTCGTGGCGAAAACCGGTCATGTTGCGACGATTGCACTTGAAGATCGTAGAACGGTTAATGCGGAGTGGTATACCACAGTTTGTTTACCACAAGTCATCGCCGAACTTCGGAAATCTAGCCCAAAGCGACGCATCATCCTGCACCATGACAACGCAAGCTCACACACCGCTCGTCAAACGATTGAGTATTTGAAGCAGGAAAACGTAGAAATTCTTGACCATCCTCCATACAGTCCTGACTCTTCGTGGTCAAAGGTTCCAGTGCAGTGAAGAAGCGGTCGACGCTTTCAAGTCAGCCATTTTGAACACCCCCACTTTGGAGTGGAATAAATGTTATAATAACTGGTTTGAGCGAATGGAAAAGTGTATTAAACTTCGTGGTGAATACTTTGAAAAAACAATAAAAGGTACTATAAGGTTATATAGTTTTTCTTTTCTTCAAACGACAGAACTTAAAAGGCATGCCTCGTAACTAATTACCTACCCACAAGACAAAAAACGAATCTTGCCGCTCCAGGGTTCGTGGGACCACGGTCGGTGTAACCCGTTTGCTGAAACGTCGAGGTAATTAAATCCATAGTTGTCCATAACGCGATCGAGACCCTAAGTTGTAAAAATTAATATGGTCGGAAATCGTGTAAGTTTAAAAATTGTATATTCCTCATGTTTCTGCACTCTACGAGCTGTATGCGTCATCTCTTTTACGAACTTTGCGGCGCGTCGGGTGAAGGCCCGACTGCAATACAGAAGGTTACGGGTTCGATTCCCGCCCGTTGCAAGGAAATAAAGCTGTCAGTTTTAAATAAATGTATAAGTTTTTCTGTTTTGATCTAAGTTTCTGAAATAGGGTATAGAATGATTTCATCAAGTACCTGATGCTATGTAATATCATAGCATCATTTCGTTTATGATGATAATAAAGTTGTATTTCTCTGTGTTGTAGAGTCATTGCGAAATGGGCCGTTCCCTCGACGATCTGATCGAGAACACGGTACTTACGCTGCACTTCCAGGGCAATAGCGAGCTCACTCTGGAAGTGGATGGCGAGACGAGGGGAACCATCGCCCACATTCCGCGCATGTACTCACATATTTTCCCCATCATCGATCTCTACGGGAGAATCATACAGGTTATTAACAGACACTTTTGAATTAAGACTAGTTGTGAGATGAAATAAAATGAAATGAAATGATTTATTGTTTGTGGATCTAGGTACAAATAGATGTATAGTATACAAATTAAAATAAAAGTATCTCTAGTCCAACCACTGTGGCCCTGGTACCCTGTGGTGTCAATCGCGTAGTCCAGAAACATCTTAACCCATATTTCCATCCCCTCATCCGAGCGTTGCTTCCGGTTACTCACATCTCGCGAGGCCCGGGTCCCGAAATTGTTTTTTAGGTAAGATTAGGTAAGTCATCAGTCATCATTGACCATACCTTTTGCAAATAGATTTGGCAATATTTTTACGGCCAGGCGGCCTATACGGCTGATTCTTAGGGCCCAAGCAGTTTTATCCGCCACTGCGCGGAGAGAACTTAAGGTTTGCCACCTCTTACAACACCCACGGGAGAGATGGCGTAACCCTATTCTATGCCGGGGCTACACGGCAAACCTCTTAACCCATGATGCCCATATCTGATTCCAGATCTTCAGCTATCTACATACCAAGTTTCATAACAATCGGTTTAGCTGTTTTTGCTTGAAAGAGCAACTGGCATTCACACCATTCACCTTTTTAATACCATATTACTAGGATAGTTATTGTCTTTTCTCTGGATAACATTTTACCGTATATTTTGTAGGTATCCATTCTCCTGCATCCACACGTATTGCACGGAGTCAATTCACTCGATTTACCCATGATCGCTGAAGAAAACCAACGCGATGAACCGCAAGCCGAAACGGCCGTTGACTGTGACGTAGACTTGCCCGATACTCCTGACGATGATCAAGCTGTCCCTCCACAAATATACGAATTGCACTTTACGAGACAACCCCATACTGAAAGGCCCATCGAGGACGAATCAGACCTGAACCAGCCCAGAGCAGGGCCTAGCAACGCCGGCCTTCCGAAAGCAAATGACGTAAAAAACAAACAAATTAGATGCTTACGCACATACCCGTTCAAAATGTCTTTGCATCACAGTCTGATCTTGACTAATGACTGTATGCCTTTGTTACTGGATAACGACGAAGCAGCAAAGGCGATCGGCATTCAAAAGAGTCGGTCGACTCAAAATATTAGCCAACCGCAGGCTGATGATGAACTAGAAGCCGATGACGAAGGAGACGAGTCTCTTGTGAACGCGCTCAGTCTCGGCTCGCGCATCGCCGACGATGATGACAGCCTTGACGCCCAAGAATCGTTATGCGACACCAACATCCGGCACAACGATCGATTCCCTGAAGCAAGTGAAGTCGACAACCTTGATAACGAGATAATGGACGCTTTGATCCTCGACAACAACATGCCAGACTTGTCACGAAAGGTCACCTTCGGTAGACGAAATCGACTCGCCGCGACGATATCTGGCCGGACGGGCTAGCTTTGGAAAACCTGGTTTACTTAAACGGGGTCATTAGCTGGGAAGGCGATGACGATAACGATGGCGAGCGCCGGCCGCGCTTCGCTGATCGCGATTGGGTTTTTTATTCTGAATCTAATGGCAATTGTGAACATATGCATATTGCGCTTAAGTTTTGGAATCATTTTGTGTGCCATACCCTGATATGCGCGAGATTGTCGCTTGTGGCCAGGGTGCGCTGTTTATTG